>JAESUZ010003065.1:600000-1200000 GCA_017311185.1 Proteles cristata cristata | reverse complement strand
AAGAAAGTAGGAAAATGCATATTGCAAATGCATTAGATCATGACTGAGGAATAAAGCCAACATATTTTTTAAAAGGTAACTGATTTACATCAGTAAATAATTTGGCTGTATGCTAATTTGGCTCAAACGTTTATTGTTCTATGAATGTATCTATGTAATCTTTATAAAGTTCTATGAGTTATTGGAATAGAATAACATAGTATATGTTCTTTTCTAACTTTTTATTTTAAAATATTTTAAAATTTGTACAAAAGTTGCAGGAAAAATTTAAATAACTTACATTACCACAGCATAGTTAACAAATTCAGTACATTTAGCCCTGATATAATAGTTTTTATCAAATCCACAACCTGTTTTACCATTTTCATAATTTTCTCATAAAGTTCATGGTATTTTTTTCCCTTTAGGATAAAACCAAGATCATACATTGTAGGAAGCTGTCATGTTTCTGTGTTCTATCATCTGGAATTGTTCTCAGCCTATGACATTGATATTTTGAAGAACACAGACAGGTTATTTCATGGAATATTCTTGAATTTTTAATTGTTTGTTATTTTCTCATAGTTAGATTCAGGTAATGCCTTCCTGGCCAGAATGCTACAGAAGTGATATTATGTCCTTTTCAGAGTGTTGTGTCTGGAGGCACGTGATGCTTACTTATCCCTCCTTGGTGATTTTTGATCCCTGGTCAGTGTGTTGTCTCGTTTTGCCACTATGTAGTTACTAATTCCCCCTAGAAACTGATAAACAATCTGTGGAGAGACACTCTGAAATCATGCAAACATTGATGCTCCTTATCAAATCATCCCCTATTCCTTTCTTCATATCTATCCATTGATTATTTTTGCCCAGGCCAGTACATACTGCAATGGAAGCAAATTGATGATTTTACAACTCCTGCATTCCTTTCAAGTTTCTTGTTTGACTCCAAGGAGGAGCCCTTTATTTTCCTCTATTTATTTCCCATGTGGACCCATAGATTTCCATTTCATTTGATGACATCACTGTCTTTATTTACTTAGATAATTAAAATCGCTCAGACTGCCAAAGAGGCAGTTTAATTTCTGGCACAACAGTGGGTTCCAGGCACATCTTGCACCTTCCTTGCTGCAACCCTGGAATCCATCATCTCATTTTATTAGCTTTATGGAGCCATTTTAGAAAGTTTACATTTTAACATTTAACACAAAACTCAAAGACTTATTCGGGCATTCTGGATATAGTCCTTATTATTGCTTGCTGTACTAATGAGAAAAAGTATTAAAGCATTCTCTTTTGAACAAATGTGAAGCTCTTTAAAAAATTATGGATTAAAAATAATCAACACCAGGAAATTTGTAATAGGACTTGTAAATCAAAGAATACTATGCTGGAGGAGAACATTTCCCTTGGTGTCTAGGCCATGTTCATAGCGAATGACAAGCTAACTACACAATTAATTATTGTTGAACTGATGGGAACAAGTATAAAATCTGTACTTACCTGCTCAATATGTACTGCTCAGTATGTCTATCACTTTGGATGACAGCTCTTTGCATTCTACCACAACCTTTCTTGAATAAAACTTTGCTTTCACCACTGATTTTTAAGCAATCTGAAGTACCACATGTTAGTTTTCTTAATACAACCTTTTATCATATGATCCAATAATGAATTTGTTACTCCAAATAAAATACTGTATATTTATCAATCAATATTATCTTGTTAAGTTATATTACAATACAAAGATGGAGCAAGTTTAGGAATGGATTAATGGATCTTTTTCTGAGACAAGCTATTACACAATGAAATGAAGTTGCCATCAGACCAATATTATTTCTTTAGCGCATTTGCAAGTTATAGAGATCATACTACAGTACTTTAAGAAATGCAAATTATATAGCCTGGGATGTACATCTGAGTAAAATCCTGTGATGAAAAAGGAGCAATTTCGAAATGAGTGTTGAGTTTTTCTGTGAGTAGCATTTTTCTTTCTAGAAGACTTTTTGTCTTTCTGGACCTGTTTCAGAGAAAGCAAAGGTCAGGAATTCTCTTATTTCCTTTGTAGTATTTTAACACATATTTCTAAAGAAACAAATATGACATGGTATGGTATGGTGTGATATGATAAATATTATATACTCTTCAAAGCCTTTTCCAAGCTTTTGATGTGGCATCAGCATCTCTGGGGCTAGTTTAGGAGACCCAGGGCTTCTACTTCACCGGTTTAGTTATAAGGTGAGTGAGAGCTGACTGACTGTATATACAGTGGTTTTCAGGGTTACCTTCCAGATTATTCCAACATGTGAGAACCTATTTTGTGATAGCAGAACATGTCCCAGCATGCTATTGGGCATGTGAGTACAGGATGAGGAACTAGATAGATCTTTATTTGAGTTTTGACCACTCCAAAGCTGTGTGAATTTAGGACACTTAAGCTCACAGATTTCACTCTTCTAGATTACTGAATGGGGGCTGATAATAACCACCTCATAAGATTAGTTTGAGATTAAACTGAGATAAAATAATTAAAGTGCATTGAATATTTTGAAGTGTTACATGTGCTTCTTTTTCTTACTGTAATAATAATTGTTATTGTTATTTACGTTCACATTATAGGTGTGTCTTCATCTTTTCTGTATGGTCAATAAGTAACTTTGGAATCAATACACTTGGATGAATACTAAACAAATGAAAACCACAATAAAACACCTCGACTAAGAATCTTACTACATCAAGCACTATCAACATACTTTTATAAATATCCATTTATAGTGCTGACCCTATAAATTATAAGTTATTCCCATTTTGCAAATGAGAAACATTAGGAATGGACATGTCCAATAATGCACCCATAGTCTTTAAGTGACAAAGCTGGGATTTGAATTTAGATCTGCTGGATTTCTGTCTTCAACAAATGTTGTGTTCAATATTAACCTTGTTATGCATCTTGCTAACTTGCATTCACAACAGGAAGAAAGCTAAAACATTATAAGAGGCAAGAATTTTCCATGGGCTATAATAAACCCTGAGTGGGCCTAGGAGTGCTCATCAGGTGGACTTGATTGTGAACAACTGAGAATATCATCAAAGATGATCACTATGAAAGGTAAGAGGCTAAGGAGAGGCTGAAAGAGAAAGTTTGCTTTTTGCTTTATCAGATGTCAGACTGTGCCCTAGAAAGGATTGTGGGAGGAAGCTCTGGAAAGTGTTGTTTTTCTTTAAAGATCAGTGAGGAAGTGAAGCTCTTCTTTTTTCATTTTGTAAATTAAAACAAAACAAACACACCAACCAACAACATACCCTAGAACCAAACAGGTACAATTTTTTCTGAAAACAAAAGAATTAGATTAACTAAAATCGAAAATATTATGACTCTTATTAAGGGAATGAAAAACAGGGGTGCCTGGGTGGCTCAGTCATTTATGTGCCCAACTCTCGCTTTTGGCTCAGGTCATGATCTCACAGTCTGCAAGTTCAAGCCCCACGTTCAGTTCTGCACTGACAGTGCTGAGCCTGCTTGGGATTCTGTCTCTCTCTCCCTCTCTCTCTCTGCCTCTCTTCTGTACTCTCTCTCTCTATCTCTCTCTCCTAAATAAATATAAACAAATAAATAAGAGTGAAAAACAAAATGAGATTAATAGGTTACTTTAGAATTTTCTTACTGTTACATACTTTGCTGACTTAAAGATCACTATAGGGGCAGACAAGGAAGAGACACAACAAACATGGTTATGGTGGGATTTGCTTAACTTGCTTTTGTTCATTTTTCCCCCTTACACTTAAAATTTTAATTTATTGACTATATCTGTTGGATTTTGCTTCATGGCCAGTCACACCAAAACTTAGTATCTTAAAGCAACAAATGCTTATTTGGCTCATGAAATGTTGTTTGGATTTCACTGGTTGGAGGTTAGGCCTTCCTTACTCAGGTGTCTTCAACGAACTCAGGTTGGCCTCAGCTGGCATGGCTTACCTCTTGTCTGTGTGATCTGTCACGTTTGACCTCACTAGCTACATGGGCTTGTTCACTGAGGCAAGCTACAATCCACAGGTGTCTGTCCAGCTTCTGCTGCTTATGTCTCTTTCACAAACACTCAAATCAAAGGTGAGAAAATAGATTCACCCTTTGATGGGAGGATTTGTAAAGCCAGATTGCAATGACATGGGTTTAGGGAGAGAAAGAATTTGTGGCCCATTTTAAAATCCATCTCATTGATCTACACTTAAATATAAATAATATAAAATTAGAAATAAATTATTAATTATAAATACTTATTCTTTGACATGAATATAGATAATAGTTCCCCACAGTTCTCTAAGTTTTCTTGAACTGAAGCCTATGTGTGCCTATATCTTGCGGTTTATTACAGCGCTTAACTAAAGAAAGACTCTACATC
This sequence comes from Proteles cristata cristata, assembly GCA_017311185.1. Classification (NCBI taxonomy): domain Eukaryota; kingdom Metazoa; phylum Chordata; class Mammalia; order Carnivora; family Hyaenidae; genus Proteles; species Proteles cristata. Next base: position 1,195,621 of record JAESUZ010003065.1, on the reverse strand, counting down.
ACAGTAAAGTGAATGTGATGGACATCTGTTATTTTTTGCAGATGTCCCCTTGTCAGCTTTTCTGATGTCTAATAATGGCCCCTTGTTCTTCTTTTTGGAAATTGTCCCTTCCTCATCCCACGTTCAAAGTGGTAGAGGCGCAGCGCTTAACTAAAGAAAGACTCTACATCACAGTAAAGTGAATGTGATGGACATCTGTTTTTTTTGCAGATGTCCCCTTGTCAGCTTTTCTGATGTCTAATAATGGCCCCTTGTTCTTCTTTTTGGAAATTGTCCCTTCCTCATCCCACGTTCAAAGTGGTAGAGGGCAAGCAATGCCAATTAGCATCTCTTTAAATCTGAATTGAAATCACACAAGCACAAAAAGCAGGACCCTAAAAAGACCTGAGGATTTCTGCAACTGACACCCCCCAGAGATATCCTAGTTCCTATATTGCTTGGAATATGATTGTTTAACATTTCCTTCAACATTGTGAGTTGGTATCTTCAAATGTGTTTTGCTTTAAATAAATATATTTGTGTATTTAACATATATATAACTTACTCCATTCTATGTAAATATTTAAAATTATATGTAAAGTAGAGCATTTATGAAGAGATAAACATTTATATCTTAAAGATATATATTTATTAAGTTTGCCAGAATTTTTCATTTTTTCAGCGACTGTATGCTTAATAATAAATTAATATAACTCATTCCAAAAAGGGATACTATAAGCTCGGAATCCCAAAACCTCCCTAAAGGCAGTACATTCTTTCATTCAACAAATATCTGCTGAGCATGAACCGTGGCCAGGCCCTGGTTTATGTGATTAAGATGTATCAGTGGACGTAGCACACAGGAATCCTTGACCTCCTAGAGTTAATGTTCTGATAGGAGACAAATGGTTTCAAGGGCTCTAAAACTTCATGGGATATAGGTCACTGGAACCCCAAAATGTTCAAGGAAGTCTTCATTGAGGAAGTAATGGTGAGCTGTGCATTCAACTAAAATTTAGATAACCAGAAAGAAGAAACAACACTATAGTAAATGAATTCCTGGAATTTGGCATGCATTTTTATGAGTTAAAACACTAGTGTGTTAGTTGGTATTGGTAACAGAAAAAATCTAAAATCTGCGTTTAAAAAATGTAAGTAAGATCTATCTCAATTTAAAGTCTTCAAATGGTTTTCCAATGCTCACAGGGTAAGATTTAATATCCTCAATAGGCTTCTTCAAGACCTGGTTTAAGTATACCTATAAAGCTTCTTCTTTAACCTTACTTTTCCTTGGTTAATAAACTCTAGACACACTGACCTACTTTTAATTCTTATAGCTTATTAATCTTCATGTCAAGCTTTGCCTAGAAAGACCTTCCCCCATCAATTTTGCTTAACTAACTCCTACGTATCCTTTAGTTCTCAGACAAATAGCATTTTCTCAGGAAGCCTTTCCTGATGCCCCAGTTACGTAAGATTCCCTGTTACATACTCTCAACATTTTGTATTTTTCCTTCGGAGAAGTTAATAGAATATAATTAAATAATTACCTATATAATTATGGTTTAATATGTGTTCTCCCACTTGATTGCAAAAATTTTTGAGCACTTTTAATATTTGTTAAATAAGTTAATGAATAACATGAAGCTGTTGTGCCTATTGAGGAGACCCTTTCCTGTTCCAGGGAATGTTTACTGTAGAGATTATGCATGTCTGGGAACAAATGACACTAGATAATCTCACGACGGGATTTGCCAACAAGGAACCTTATAGCAGAGAGTATAATCTTTTCAGTCTCCCCGTCTAGAGTAGATTAGAGACTGCAAGAGACGTTGCTTTCTTAGGGTACCAGTGAAAATTCCCCTTTCTTCTTCTGTCTGTCCCTACTCATGGGATGACTATCACGTACCCCTCCACCTCTACCCACCCACCCAATTGGAAACTTGCTGAGTTGCAGAATCTGCTGTTCCATCCTATGCCTCTGGATTGTGCAGAAATATCTTTAAGGTGAGGTGGCATTGTGAATATATAGGGAGCAATAAAAAAAATAAACTGATTTAAAAATATTAATCAAGTTTCCAGTGGTGAGTGAGATTCCCTGGGAAAAATATTAAAAAGTATAAAAAGAAGAGAACTAAAAACCCCAGGGCATCTACATTTAAGGGAAGATTTGAGAATAAACATACTGAATGGGAGAAGCCAGAGGTCTGGAGAGAAAACATGGAAGCTCTGTGTCATGGAGACCCAGGGAAGAGAATCATTCAAGATGAGGGGCAAAGCCAGTGCTTGAAATAAATGCTCAAAAGGGGTTGAGTGCAATTTTAAAACTTTTCAAATTATTTCTAACAGGGAGATCATCGATGACCCTGATAAAAGATAATTTTATGGAGCTAATATGGCTTGGAGACATGGGGCATATTGATTCAAGGACGTGTTTTATTTATTTTTAAATTTTTTTTAATGTTTTATTTATTTCTAAGAGAGAGAGAGAGAGAGAGAGAGACAGCGTGAGCAAGGGAGGGTCAGAGAGAGAGGGAGTCACAGACTCTGAAACAGGCTCCAGGCTCTGAGTTGGCAGTCAGCACAGAGTCCAACGCGGGGTTCGAACCCACGAACCGCGAGATCATGACCTAAGCGAAAGTCGGATGCTTAACCGACTAAGCCACCCAGGCGCCCCTCAAGGATGTGTTTTAAAGAGAGCATGTTTAAAGACTTGTAGGACAGAGATTTTAAAGATGGAAACATTTCAGATATATCTACAGGGAAGGAACAGTCCTTAAGGGAATAAGGGTAAATAGCATCTAGGGCTCAGGAAAAAGAGCCAACCTTTGAGATAGGAGGGAGTCAAGGTTCAGTGTCTGGCATGAGCATGAAGGGAAAGATAACCCTGTTCTTGCCAAATGACCTCCTTTTTTTCCCAGTTATAAAAGAGGTGAGGTAGATTGTTAAAAACAAGGAGGGGGAGCGAAGTGGAAAAGTGGGGGACTGAAACTCGCATAGGGCAACGGAAGGGACATAACAGAAAAACCAGAGTAGCGCCTCAGTAGAAAAACTGAGGCCCAGGTGAACTTGATGATTGTCCCATGTGGCAACATACAGACCAGCCTGGACAGCTGTAGGATTTCCTTTCATTTGTTCAGCACTCCCAATAGATGAGAGGAAAGAAACTATTGGATTGGTATAGATCTGTCTTTTTCTAGGTGAATGACATGGTTAGGTGCAGTGATGGCCAGGATACTTCCCTCTCCTCCTATGATTGTTATTTAAATTACAGAAGAAAATCCAAAATTTAGAAAACAGAGGAAAGAACATACCACATCAAATAAACACACCAGTGGCGTTTTGATATAATTATTTATGTCTTTTTAATGCACGTTTTTATATTTATATGATGGAAGCCAATGACTATATAATGAGGGGTTTTCTTTTCAAATTTAAAATAACTTTTTACAATGATAAAATTATGTGTCAGGTGTGAAAAATTCAAGTTAGAAATTCAAATTATGGGAATGATGGATAGGTGATCCTGAACTCCCATTTTTTTTCCATAATGTGCAGAGTGGCCTATATGTGTCAGGTGTGAAAAATTCAAGTTAGAAATTCAAATTATGGGAATGATGGATAGGTGATCCTGAACTCCCATTTTTTTTCCATAATGTGCAGAGTGGCCTATATTCTCAATTATGTACCTCTCTTATAGCCACTTGGATAATTATCAAGTACCTTTTGCCCAAACATGATCTTGTAAATACTTTTAATAGTTTTCCAAATTGTTCTGTTAGACTGGAATATAAAAGCAAAATAAATATTCTCCATATTTAAAGACTCTTCATGCAAATATCATCTCTTTTAGAAATATTTAATTAGAAGAATTATGTTTACACTATATGGTAAAAAGATGAGTCAAAATTAGAAAGTTTGGTATTTTAGGTTTTCATTGTGATATAGTAAGAAGAAAAAAGCCAATGAACATTTGTTCATGTTTTTGTTACATTTCACTCAAATTAGGACAAGGTTCTTAAGTCTCTCCTAATCTGATCTTCTCCTTTTCAACTGACTCTCTACTTGCCTAGAGCTGTATATTGAACTTAATAGCTCAGGAAGAGGAGTCCCGCATCCTATCTGTTAGAAAACCAATTATATTATTGCTTTGTCTCCCACTTGGGCAAACAACATTATCATATACAGTTGGTCAGCAACTCACTGCCAGTAGGTTTTCTCTCTTTCTGTTACTTCCTTGGCTGCTTGACTTTCTGGCCTCTGACCTGGTCTGTTACAAATCCCTGCCTGACTCCACTGAACCCTTAATCTGATAACTCTGCTTTCAACATCCCTAGTCACCTCTTGTACACTCCACCATGAGCTTTTCTTTAAGTATCTCATTGCCACTGGGGTGCCTGGGTGCCTCAGTTGGCTGAACACACAACTTTGGCTCAGGTCATGAACTCATGGTTTGTGGGTTTGAGCCCTGCGTCGGACTCTGTGCTGACAGGTCAGAGCCTGGAGCCTGCTTCAGATTCTGTGTCTCCTTCTCTCCTGCTTACACTCTGCCTCTCTCTTTCTCAAAAATAAATAAACATAGGGGCACTGGGTCGCTCAGTCGGTTAAGCATCTGACTCTTGGTTTTGGTTCAGATCATGGTCTCACAGTTTTGTGGGTTCCTACCCTGTGTCAGGCTCTGCACAATGTGGAGCCTACTTGAGATTTTCTCTTTCTTACTATCTCTCTCTGTTCTTCCCTTACGCACACTCTGTATCTCTCAAAATAAATAAAGTTTAAAAATGCATTTAAAAAATAATAAATAATAAACATTAAAAACATGAGTGCCTCATTACCACTTTCTTAAGGGTGATGGGAGGTCCTCTCACCTATATCGCTTTAGGTAAAAATAAAATTGTGTCTTGGATACAGTCATGGCATTTAAACTTTCAGAAAGTACCTCTCCCATGAGGTGAGTGTGTGTATGTGTTTATGGGTTGGGAGGGGGAAGGGAAGACAATGAGAAAGAAAGTAGATTTCCTGCCTTTTCTCTTGTTATGACTTTACCTTCTCCTATTCAATGCTAATAATCTTACTCTGTTCTGAGGCCAAGCAGAAATGGAGAGAAGCGAACTTTTTTATTTTTTATTTTTAATTGTCAAGTTAGCTAACATACAGTGTAGTCTTGGCTTCAGGAGTAGATTCCTGTGATTCATCACTCACGTACAACACCCAGTGCTCATTCTAATAAGTGCCCTCCTGAATGCCCATCACCCATTTTCCCCACCCCCTCAACCATACAGCCCTATCAACCCTTCATCCTTCTTTCTGCTTCCACGTCTTCTCCATGAGTAAAACAGACCCCATAGTGATATATCAGCATGTTTCCCTAAAGCCCTCTATTTCTGGCAGGGAGGAAATTAACTTCACCTGCCTCTGTGATCAAATCTGAATATCCTAAATCCCTGGGTTGTTTCCATAATCTAAATAACCCAGATTTTAAAGAGAGATTTACCTTGTAAAGCTAGATTTACTGAATCTGCTGTTTTTACTTGAATTAGCAAGATAATAATTCATATCAGTGCTATGCTTACAGATTTAGAGCCCATCTGACAGACAATAAATCACACAATTACTTTTCAATTTCAAGGGTATTTCTGGGAACTCTAAAGTCCTTGATTTTATAAGATACTCATTGATTTATGTAAAATCTAAAATATAGTTTTATGGGAGGTGGTTTGGATGTTGTCTCTTTCCTCCTGTGACTTTAGAAAGGAATTCTTTCCAGGATCTCAAGTTTCTGTGAGTAAGGAGGTATTTCTGGGTAAGGTTTTCTGGGCTCTGGGATCATGCCATGTTCAGGTGCTGTGGACTCTTCCCATTCACAGAGCCAACGTTGATTCAGAGTCCTCCCCACCTCCTGTTTACACAATCTAAAAATCAGGCTCAAGGTAACTGTAATAGGGAGAAATCACGGCCCAGCAAGCAAAAGGTGGACTTTGGCTCATCTAAGCCTCCTTATTCTCAGCCAGGTTCTTGGCCTCTAGCCCTTACTCCTGACACACTCTTCTTAAGTCTGTTCAAGAAAAAAATTTAAGGAGCAATGATCACTAAGAATGTAAATTTCTGTCCTGCCACAGAAATAAAATGAAAAGGGGAGCTACCCCACATTAACTTTAGATTGCCTAGTACCTAGGTTTATCTGAAACCTGCGAAAGTAAATGCGAGCTATATTTTTTAAATTTCAGTACTGTTTTACTTAATGCAATGTATAGTATTATATCAATAAGTAATCAAAGCGAACATTATTAATGAGATACTTGACATTTGTTTTTTGGTAACAAATCTTCAAATTCTGTGTGTGTTCTGTGTGCACATTATTAGTGTTTTTATCAAAATGAAGGCAAGAAAAGTAAGTGTAATGGAATGTATGATAATTTATTAATTGTGTTTGTATTTTTATTTTTAATTTTTTAAAGTTTATTTATTTTTGAGAGACAGGGAGCAAGCAAGAGAGAGCACAAGCGGGGGAGGGGCAGATAGAGAGAGAGAATCCCAGACAAGCTCCCTGCACTTGGGGCTTTATCTCATGAAATGTTGCCAGATCATGAAATCATGACCTGAGCCAAAATCAAGAGCCAGACACTTAACCGACTGAGCAACCCAGGTCCCCCTGAGTTTGTCTGTATTTTATTATTCATCACAGCACCAGTCTGTGAGCAGGGATCTAGATGTGCGTAACAGAAATTGAATTCAGCTAACTTTGGTATTTTTCAGACATTCAAGTTGTATGTAAAACCATATTATACACATATTTTATAATTTTGTTGTTAGGGAGGTATCTGGCATGTAGAATATGGGCCTCCATTTTTACTATCGCCCACAAGCTCCATAAATGTCAGGAGTAGGAATGATTACTTTCTCTCATCCTATGACCAGAATCCATGAGTATCATAGACTCCCTCTCTGATAGCACTTACCACTGTGCTTCTTATTGCTAAATACCTTCCCACATTCTCTCTGTTCTCCCCAACCTTCCCCTTTCAAAGAAAGAAACACTTATTGACTTTGTAAATTAATGTGGTGTTTTTCTCTCTGCAATCTGTAAGGACTCCCACATGCGTTATGTAGGTGACATAACATAGTCTGGGAGGTAGGTAATAGCATATAAGGAAATGGACTGAGCAAGTTTAAGTGACACAAACAAAGTTTAGCAACTAGTCACCCAGTTTCTTGTTTTTTTCCACGTTATTCTGTTGCTTCATTTTGGGTATCTTTTAGCAACCAGGAGAAAGGGGAATTCTGGATGCCCTTTAGGCAGAGCAAACAGCATAAGCAGAGAATAGTTTCTCAGTTTGGCTAAAGTTCTCTGTCCAGGTTCAGGAAAAATAGGAAGCGTGGGAAAGAATAGCAGTGTGTGGATGAAGCCTCAGATGTCAGGTTTGGAATTTTGCATTTTACTCTAATGAGTACGTGCTGTATATTTTTTAAAAGTACGTCCTATGCCCAAAGTGGGGCTTGAACTTATGATTCCGCGATCAAGAGTCACTTAATACATGCTGTATTTTTTAAAGAAAGTAAATGAAGTAAAGAAGTCTTACTTTTTATTAATAAATATACTATTTACTTGCTGTTGAGAGCAAACTGACTTTCATCTTGGCAGGAGCAAGGGGAGAAATAAGAAATGCAATTTGCATCTGCCAATATTAAGTTCCTGGGGCCCACATCTTCCTTTCATTCCCCAGTGTGGGAAGGAAGCACATAATCCTGACCAGCTGGTCTTGTGGTGTGTACTACTGGTCACAGGGGGGCAAGGCTGGGGAGGGCGGATGGACCAGTTCCCACTTCATCACCAGTTTTTAGCCACATACTTAAATGAGGACGGATCGGTTACATCTATGTACAAAAGACATGACATTTTCCTTCTCAATTCATCTATGATACTTTAATGGGTTCTCTATTTCCAAGGCAAAGGAGAATTACATGTTTAGACTTTTAATTCTCAACATAACAGTGAGAGAAATCCCTTTAAAACATGTGTAAGATCATGTTATTCTTTTGCTTAAAACTCTGTAATAGCTTTTTGTTCTATTTGGAGTGAAAGCATAAATAAAAAAATTTTTTTTTAATTTGTAAACGAGAGAGACAGCGTCAGACACAGAATCTGAAACAGGCTCCAGGCTCTGAGCTAGCTGTCAGCACAGAGCCTGTCGTGGGGCTCAAACCCATGAACTGTGAGATCATGACCTGAGCCGAAGTCAGACACTTAACTAACTATGCCACCCAGGCGCCCCTGAAAGCATAATTTTTAAAACAACTCCTAGGTGGGGGGGGCGCCTGAGTGGCTTAGTCGGTTAAGTGTCCGACTTTCGTTTAGGTCATGATCTCGCAGTTCGTGGGTTCGGGCCCCTCGTTGGGCTCTGTGCTGACTGCCAGCTCAGAGCCTGGAGCCTGTTGCAGAGTCTGTGACTCCCTCTCTCTCTGACCCTCCCCTGCTCACGCTGTCGCTCTCTCTCCTAGAAATAAATAAAACATAAAATTAAAAAAAAATTTTTTTTTTGCCTTTTCAGGACTGGCAATATCAACAGGGTTTTAGTCTGACTAAACAAAAATGACATTACTTCTAGGTCATAGAATGGGCTTGTCAAAGCCTGAGGCTTTGAAAAAAATTTCCATCTGCTGAATGGGACATAGATACAGTCAGAAATACTATTCCCCAATCTGTCTAATTTGTTATTTCTGCTCTGCTTCTAGTTTATATGTATGTATTGAATTTGTGCTATTATAATATTGTTTTATGCTCACTGACTGCTAACTTTGGAAACACTTATGTGCTTCGGTCCAGTCAAATCCAGCGTCCATCATGAATGCTCCCTGATAGGGCTGTGCTCCAGTTTTGATCTTCTAGACATTTAATTGCCTTCAGAATCATGAATTATGTTTTATTAGAAGTGGAAGCATGGGCATGTCTCCCTAAATCCCAATTTCTTCATCTGTTGAATGGCGTAAAAATACCAAACTCACAGAGTTGTTGTGAAGGTTAAAGTTTCTAAACCCTCAGAAGTTATGAAAATATTAGGCATGTCATAATTTCTGTTCAATGTCATGTACTATTTTTAGTTATCATTTTATATGTAATTATCTTCTTTCTCTATCTATAGCCTGAAGTCTTTGAGAGTGCTGCAGTTCTCATACTTTGTCTCCCTACCATGCCTGGTCAGGAATTCTTTTTATTCTACATGAACAAAAATATTTGTCAATTGGTGGCCTGGATTTGATATGGTGATGAAATGCTGCCACAGTATCTCACTTTGATATCTTATTCATTATATAGTGCTTAATTCATTTTTGTAGTTGTTAATTACAGTGGATTTGGGATAATTTAAAACAATTATGTGACAAAGAAGATCTATGTTGTATACAGTAATTAAAAAAATTACATACCCCTCCTTTTCATTTCTACTAGAAAACCAGTGCTGAATTTGATCAAATGTCACCTGTTATTCACTATTTTAGTTTTAAATGCTAGGATCCAGTCTTTGTAGAATGACATAATTCAGCCTTTTGGGGACTGGCTATGTATAAAAACACAATGGCTTTAATTAGAGCTTTGAAGCAGCTAATAAAAGTGGAAAAGCTTGGGTGCCTGAGTGGCTCAGTTGGTTGTGTCTGACTCATGATTTCAGCTCAGGTCGTCTCATGGTTTGTGGGTTAATGTGAAGCCTGCTTGGGATTGTCTCTCTCTCTCTCTGTTTCAGACACTCAGGTTAGTGGATTTGCCAGGATTTAATCTAACAGGTCTCTAGGGGAAATGTGACAGTATGGAGCAGAGCAAGAAAAATATGTAACACAACCAAATATATTACTTCAAAGGCTACCTTCTGGTTATTAATACAAAGGTGAACAATCTGTTTCTCTGTACATTTTCACAGGTGTCCATTAAGGCTTTAAATTTGAAGGCAACCTCAGATTCATCAAGTATTCCTTCTCCTCTTATCTCTTATCTTATCTATATATATTATATTATGTCTTATCTATTATTCTATTGGGTTATTAGTGATGTGTCACTGTGCTTCCAATGATGGCTAAGAGGGCTGGGCTTTCCCTAAAAGGAAGGGAAAATATAACAGGGACACTCTTACCCATGGGCTCCCAATAATTTTGAATGTTTCAGAGTATTTAATCAGAACAAGAAGAAGGAATTTTAAAAGTTACTTAAAAGAATCATAGGAACATACACTTGCTTGAGCAACAAGGGTAAGACAAACTATTGCATAAAACATTTTGTGCTATTTAGAAAACTAACTTTTCGCAATTCAGTAACAGCAAAATTTTAAAAATATTTAACCGTATTTACTTAGAAATCAAATTTTTGATCATCTTTCCAAAGGAAATAATAAGAATTAAAGGTTTATTCACCAAGATATTACCTAGCATAAATGAAGTATAATGCAGCTCTTATGATACTGCCATTAAATGTGACATATATAATAAGTGATAGTGTTAAGAGAGAAAAAAGACATAAAATTATGTTTATAGTATATGATTAAAGCTTTACAAAATAAACAAAATGATATATAAAATATTATAATATACCAAAATGCTAGTGGGGTTATATCTAGGGATAGACAGTATCAAGTTAGCTCCTTAATTTTCCTATGTATTATATCAAGACAAATACAATTTTAAAATGAGAGACTTAATTATTCCTGTTGAAATTAAAGGAAGAGATTTGCTCTTCCGTCCTTTTCTCAGAACATTTATTTTAAAAAATGTGTAATTGTAAATACTTTCTCTTCTCTTTGAAAGGCTTTTTGTCAGCTCTGGAGCATCTCTTTCAAGGATCTGAGAACCATCTCTTTGAAATGAAAACAATCAAATCTTTCCACCAAGTGAGGACACAGTGAGAATGGACCTGGTTGTCTATGAACCAGGAAGGGGGTTCTCAACAGACTTGAATCTTCCAGGCTACTTGATTTTGGACTTCCCAGTCTCTACTCTAGAACTGTGAGAAATACATGTTTGGTGTTAAACCACATCTTCTTCCCCCTCTTCGTCTACTCCCATCCCTGCAGGCAAAAGAAAATGTAAACATTAAAGAAGATAGCACCCTGGTCTCCCTCTTTGGGAAGGCAGGAACCTCACTTTTAGTGGGCACCTTGTTCCAAGTTGCAAGGCTACCTTCTGTTATAAACACATGAGAAGTTTGCTTTTTCCCTGGATCAGGCTGGTTAACTTGCACAGTTGGCCACTCCATTACCAGGCAAATTTAGGACAAACTACGTGTGACAAATGGACTAGTTATTGTTACTAGTAACATAAGGACTAGTTATTGTTACCTTGATAACTTACTTTTATCTTACCTAACATCTATGAAATGGGTTGAATCACCTTTGCTGTATAAGGGAGTGAGATTCCTTTCTGTTTCTGCAGTCTCTTAGCAGATTACCTGTGATGTGGCCTATTCAGTAATAAAAGTGCTTTCTTTCTCCATCAGTGTTTTGGGTTGGGAAAACATCATGTTTTAAATTTTATTTCTTCAACAATGTCATTTTTTTCTGTAGGCTTCACATCCAGCACAGATCCCAACCTGGGGCTTGAACCCATGACCTGAGATCAAGATCTGAGCTGAGATTAAGAGCCAGGCACTTAACCTAAGCTATCTGGGTGTCTCAACAATGTCAAATTTTATATAATGAGCTTTATTATGATTGCAATGGAAAAATATTTTATTTTATAATTGGCTTTTATTTTCCTAAATGATGATTTCTTTTGTTATTAGTTTGTAACTACTTTGTTGGTTTAGCCTACTGTAAGCTATAAGCTCCTCTTTGCTCAAAATCTTTTGACTTGGATGCTGTTCCTTTTTTTTTTTTTTTTCTGATCTGCAGGTTGTAGAATTTTAAGCCTGCAAGATACGTATCAGTACATAGGAAAAAACCTATGGTTAACTGACAGAGATCACATTCATGCAGGACTTGAGTCTCCATCAGTGTAAAGTTGTAAATTACAAGAAAAAGTTACTCTCATCAATAGCCTAACCTCCAGAAACCCATTGACTCAGTTTCCTGGGGCCCTGAGATTACCCCTCCCCCCATAGTGATGTGGGAAACAAAGGTAAGAAGGCAATGGTAGGTAAAACTAAATTTCTTATAACTTGTAGCCCATTGACAAATACTTGAGATGAAGAAGTATAACTAACACCCTACTGTCTTAATGTTAATGCTTTGCTAGACAGAAAAACAACCTTAGCTTGACAATAGCTGGTCCTCTATCTTTTGAGTCTTATTTAGCATATGAAAGTCCTTTCGGAAATTTTTCTTTTGCCTTTATCTCCCTCAACTCCATAGTATATAATCAGTCATTCCTCACAACCCCAGTGAAGCTCTTTCTGCCCATGATCCTGTCCCTGTAAAATTGCCTTTTTTGCACTAAAGATGTCTCAAGAATTCCTGATGTCTTCCACCACAGCTCCAAAACCATATCAAAAGGATATCATTAAGAAAATATAAAGACAACATACAGAATAAGAGAAAATATTTGCAAATCATATACATAATGAGGCAATTATATCCAGCCTATATAAAGAATTCTTAGAAGTCATCACTAAAAGAAACACAATTATGAATTTTTGAAAATTTGAATAGACAGGTCTCCAATGAAGACATATCAATAGCCAATAAACACATGAAAAGATGCTCAAATGTTTTGGTCGTTAGAAACAAAATAATCAAAATCGCAATGAGATACCACTTCACATTCAGTGATGTAAATTCAAAAAGGATTGCTAAAATAAAAAAGCCTCATAATGACTAGTGTTTGCCAAGGATGTGAAGAAACTTTATCCTTTGTGCATTGTTGGAGAGATTGTAAAATGATGAAGCCACTTTGGAGAAATATTTGACAGATCCACAAAATGTTAAACGGCCATCTTGGCTTGTTCTGGCCAAGATGAAATAGCCCAATTCTTCCCAGGTCTTTCTTTAAAAACCTTGGACATAACACTATAAACAAATATCTGAAGTCTCTGAAAGCTGTGATGTGAGGCACAAGACAGGGTTGAGTTCCCTGGAACTTTCTTTTTTGCCTCCCATATACCCAGACAGGGCACTGGGGAAGTCTGCAACCTGAACCATCAATAGGCATGAACAACAATAACTCCAAGAAAAGCCTATTTACCCTTGTCAAAGAACCAGGAAAAAGACAACTTAACAGAGCAGAAAAGCTTTTTGACAATACCTACTGTACTCGAGCAAAATATCAATACAACATTCAATACTCTGTCCACCTTACCCACAGCACACACTCCATGGTTTTGGCAGAGATGAGTTGGGAGCCAATTCTACCTCCTGCTCACTGGATAATGGTGGCAATGATCTGCTAGTTTTGCCATGGTAGTGATAGTGGGGTCCAGCTGGGAGCTAGTCTCAATCCTGACCCGGGATCAATGAACTAGAACGAGGAGGAGCAAACCGGGCTGGTCTTCACTCTGTATTCCCACTCACCCTGTTGTCATCAGGGCCCAGAGAGGAGCCGAACCTCCATCCTTGCCTGGCATCGAGGTAGACCAAGGTGGTATGAGGTGGGCTGGATGCCACTCTGATTTCCTCAATTCTGGTGCAGCAGGGAAATGCACATTAGAACCACAATGAGATATCATTGCATACCTATTAGGCCATCTAAAATAAAAAAAAATTAATAACAAATATTGGTGAGAATGTGGAGAAACTGGAGTCCTCATACAATGATGTTGGGAATATAAAATGGCACAGCCACTCTGGAAAATAGTTTTCCCAGATTTTACAAAACTAAATATGCACTTACCATACGACCCCAGCAATTGTCCTTTTTTGGGGCACTTACCCCAGAGAAAACTTACGTTCACACGAAAACCTGTACATGAATGTGCAGGTGGTTTATATAGTAAAATACTGGCAACTATTCAAATGTCTTTAAGTGGCTGAATGGTTGAGCAAACTCTAATACATCCACACAATGGAATACCACTCAGCAATAACAAGTAATGAAATAGTGATATACCCAACAAACTGGGTGGCTCTCAAAGACCTGGTGTTTAGTGGAAAAAATTAATTTCACAGTGTTACATTTTGTATGAGTCTATTCATATAACATCCTGGAAATTACGCAACTATAGAGACAAACAGATTAGCAGTTGCTAGCACACAGAGACAGGTGTAGTGTGGGAGGTGGATGCACATACAAAGAAGTAACACAGTGAGTTCTTTTGTGATAATAGAAAAAAATCTGTATTTTGACCGTGATAATAATTACACAAATTTATACGCAGAAAATGCACGAGATTATACACACACAAGTGAATGCAGGTTTTAAAGCAGTAATGTACTGGGGCGCCTGGGTGGCTTAGTCGGTTAAGCGTCCGACTTTCGCTTAGGTCATGATCTCGCGGTTCGTGGGTTCGAGCCCCGCATCGGGCTCTGTGCTGACTGCCAGCTCAGAGCTTGGAGCCTGTTTCAGAGTCTGTTTCTCCCTCTCTCTCTGACCCTCCCCTGCTCACGCTGTCTCTATCTCTCCTAGAAATAAATAAAAATATTAAAAAAAAAAAGCAGTAATGTACTAATGTCAATGACTTTATGCTACTGTTTTATTATAAAAGATGTCATTATCGGGGAGCCTGGGTGGCTCAGTCGGCTAAGCGTCTCACTTCGGCTCAGGTCATGATCTCGCAGTTGGTGGATTCGAGCCCTGCATCGGGCTCTGTGCTGACAGCTCAGAGCCTGGAGCCTGTTTCAGATTCTGTGTCTCCCTCTCTCTCTGACTCTCCCCTGCTCATGCTCTCTCTCTCTCTCTCTCTCTCTCAGAAGTAAATAAACATTAAAAAAATTAAAAGATGTCATTATCGAGGGTACTAGATAAAGCATTCATGGGATTTGTTCTCTTTTCTCAACTTCTCATGAGTCTATTACTACTTCAAAATAAAAAGTGTAAAACTGTGTTTTCTACCTGCCAACAGAATAAGAAAATCTACATTTTTTTGTTGGTGAAGATTTCGTTAGTTTTATATAAGCACAGAAAGCATAAGATTTTTATACACAAGTATTGACTGAAAAATTTGATACCCCTGTGTTTGCAGAATAAAGTAATGTCAGTATTGCAGTTCCAAGAAATTGATCTGGACCTCCTACTAGAAGAACAGAACATGCTAAGGTTGCTCATGATACTGGCTGCTAAATTGAAAAAGCTGAAAAGTGTGATGTCCTCATGTGTCCCCAGAGACCTGCACAATTTTTAGAAATTATTTTGTCACTGCAGGAATCAGTGCTTGGTTTTTAAACTTTAGGTTACACCATCACACCCCACAACCCCTTCCCAGAAAGTCACTGATTCCAAAATGGAGTTTAAGAATTTGTAACAGTTTCATTATATATTTTGTTGACAAGTGCTTGATTTCTTTTAGTTCTGCTTCCTGCCACTAGCAGGTAAGTACCTCCTAAAAGTCTGTACTACGTGTGTGATATTAGTATTTTTTTCACTGATACGTTTAAAGTTTAACAATTTTGGGGCGCCTTGGTGGCTCAGTTATTTGGACATCCAGCTTCAGCTCAGATCATGATCTTGTGGTTTCTGAGTTCGAGCCCCGCATTGGGCTCTGGTCTGACAGCTCAGGGCCTGGAGCCTGCTTCGGATTCTGTGTCTCCCCTTCTCTCTGCCCCTTTCCTGCTTGTGCTCTCTCTCTCTCTCAAATAAATGAACATTAAAAAACATTTTTTAAAAAGACATCTCTCTCAAATTTGCTTTAAAAAATAAAAAATAAAGTGTAATATTTTTCAAATTAGATTTCCAACAGGAAATATATGATTTAATACAGGAAGTTTGGACCACAAGCTAGATATTGGGTAAAATAGGAAAGGTTATTTAAAATTTTTAGTACAACCAGTTAGTACAGCAGTTAGCCTTACCAGTGACATTGATGGTAAAAAAGATCATAGACCACGATTGAACTGGTTGTAGGTAGCTGCCATCTAAAAATAGCAGGATACATTTAGAAGCATATTTAAAATATGAGCTATGATACTGTAGCACTACCAAAGGATCTAATCCTTTATATCTTTCAGTGGCTAAAACCCTGAGGGTAGTTGCAACAAACCATCATTGCTCTTTTGGGTAACATTACAAATGAACTATTGAAATAACCAGAAAATGTCATACCAATAAAGGAAACAACAATATTGGCTAGGTATGGAAAGTACAACAAAAAGACAAAATTGCTTGATGATCAATTTAAAGTCTATTTAAAGAAAAAAGAAAAGGACTTGTTAAAACTCCATGCTATAGTTATGATCAAATCTCTTGGGAACTTAAAAAAGAGATGGAAAGTTGCCCTTACTGGCCATTGCTCCATACATTTTTGTTTTTTTTAAGTTTTTATTTTTTAAAGTAATCTCTATACTCAACGTGGAGCTCAAACCCACAACACCAAGATGAAGAGTCTATAGTCCATCACTGAGCCAACCAGGTGACCCAAGGTCTATTTAAGGGGAAAAAAAGTCTTCATTAAACTCCATGCCATAGTTATGGTCAAATCTTCTGGGAGTTTAAAAAGAGGTGAAAATGATACCCTTATGTCAATGCTCAATACTTCTAACACTTCAAAAGGATATCTTAGAATGTTGAGAGATGAAAGTTAACTTTGCTCTTTATCTTAAATTGGAAATATGGACTCTAACTAAATTTAGCAATTCGATCAGCTATTGACTTTTTCCACTAATTTTAAGAGGATACTTTATAGTAAAATAGCCAGTACAAATAAATTTTAAAAGATCTAGGAGATTTACTTTTAATGATTGGAAAAACACATATTGATGGATGCATGCAGGGAAACAAATCTATAATGCCAACATCGGTGGAAAAACTTCCCCTTTTGTATTTTGCATGAGTCAGCAGCACTGGAACAGCCTGTCAATACTATCTCCTCTCAAAGATCTTGTCTCTTGATTTTCCTTGCATATTAATAGGTTGACAAAAAAAAAATTGGCTTCTATTGTAAATTTTCAGAAATAATTATTTAGATACTTATCTTTTTAAATAAATTTGTAAAGAAGTGGGAAAATGGTTTGAAAACTTGCCCTTTGACATACATTTGTGCCGACTTAGAGAAAAATGCTGATTGAATTTCAATTTAGTGAAATTACACTTTTCTTAATGGAGAATTAAAAACATAACAGTGGCTAAAACGTGAGTTAAAATGATGAATTACATTTTTGCCTAATGATAACTAGTTCTAATAGTTGGCTTGCTCAGCAAAAACACTTCAAAGGTAAATTGTTTGTAAATGTGAAATCATGAAAGTTGTCACTGGGTGTGACAAAACACAGCAGTGTTTCTCACACTTTAAGTGTGAGAGCTGTATGGGGCGCCTGGGTGGCTTGGTCGGTCAGGCATCCGACTTTCGCTTAGGTCATGATCTTGTGGTTCGTGGGTTCGAGCCCCGCGTCGGGCTCTGTGCTGACTGCCAGCTCAGAGCCTAGAGCCTGTTTCAGTCTATGACTCCCTCTCTCTCTGACCCTCCCCTGCTCACGCTGTCTCTCGCTCTCTCTCCTAGAAATAAATAAAAAACTAAAAAAAAATAAAATGTGAGAGCTATAATGAATTGACTTTATTGACAATGAAATTTTGGAAACTTAATTCAATTACGTTGATAAAAGTTAGCTCGTATGATGTTATTTTTTTTTTTCCTTTGAAAAGGGTCTTCAGGATGTGTGGGTGACATCCATTACCCCATTGGTCACCAGGATTGGTTGGGCTCATCTGGATGTTTAGGCAGCTGTCCCCTTCTACCCTCAGCACTCCTGGGTGTCTCTACCAAAGCAGCATGCTGGGTCAAAGAGGAGAAATTTCCACAATAAAAGAGGATTGATCTTCATCAATGACATAGAAGTAGTTGTGCTCCTCTGTTGGAACTTCCCAACAGGCTCTCAAGGTCGATTTGTAGGAGAAAGGTAGGGTAGTCATGCTTCCAAGACTCCAGATACATGCAAATTAGGTACTCCATGAGGCAGTCAGCTTTTCCCAGAAAAAAATAAAAACAAATAAAGCAAAAAGAAAAGAAAAAAAGTTCGTTCAACTTTTTTTCCCTTAAGACAAGGGAATATCCTGACAATATTTTCTATGACATGAGTCACTTGACTATTCAGTTAAAGGATACTTAAATTTTTCATCGGTAGTCATGTCACACATTCCATTGTACTATAACTTTAGTAGTGTTCTGGGCATCATAATTATTATGCTTATAAAGTTTTCAAAACAATGAAAAGAATTATTCTTTTTCTTTTTTGAAAGAGAGAATGTGTGTGCTCATACACATGTGTGAGGGAAGGTGCAGAGAGAAAGGAAAGAGAATCCCGAGCAAGCTCCACCACCAGGAGGCTCGATCCCACCACCATGAGATCATTACCTAAGCCTATATCAAGAATTGGGTGCTTAACCAACTGAGCAACCCTAGGTGCCCTAAACTATATTGATTTGTGTGCACATTTTTAAAATGGGTTCATGGTCTTAAAATACAATGACACTATGACAAGAAGGGAAATTACTGTGCAATGTAAATTCAGATTGGCTCAATTTTATAACATAAGTATTCAACAGATGTGATTAAATAGGGAAACAGAGAGGAAAACTTTTTGTTTTTCTTGATAGCAAACTATAAAGTGTTTAAAGTTTGTATTAAGGTATTCAACAAATATTTATGAACCTACTATTTGCTGACACTTTTCTAAGTGCTTTGTATAGTCGTGGATAAAGCAGAAAAAGTCCCTGTTTAAGAACTGAAAAATGTAGTGGATAAGAGTCAACATGGTGAAGAAGTAGGGAGACCCAAAATTCCCTTGTACCTCAAACACAGCAGTATTGAAGCCAGAAGACAGAATTCCAGGAATCTGGGCTACAGAGTGACAGAAACATCTCCAGGGGTCCAGGTGGACAACTTGACAAGCCATAGGTGTATGATTGTGAACTGGGAGAGATAAAGTGGGCAGCATAGGCACTGAGGTGAGGGATCCCCTTCTGTGGAGAGACAAAAGGAAGAGAAAGAGAGGGTATGGAAGTGTAGGATTGTATTTGGATGAGAGAAAAACCTCTCTGGACCATGGACAGGGGAACAGAAAGAAACAGAGAAAGACCATTTTTTAACCTGCAAACAGCTTGGGAGGTGATGATCCAGGGTTGCGGGACTTTCTCTGGACTATAGTTGGCCACCTTCTGTGTGTGCCTGATGGGGAGGGGGACCAGCCCTGGCCTTGGTAGCGGCAGTGAGCTCAGAGGCACAGTCCGAGAGAGCAATCTCTTCCCTTGAGTGCTGTGGGAAGAAGGTATACAGCCGCTCCAAAGACAAAAGACCCTACAGACACCTTCCTGCCAGGGGCACTTTCTCAGCTGTGTAGGCAGTAATACTACCCTAGAACCTGGGGGAACAAAGCAGGATCCTTTAAGACAACAGAGTTTGAATCCCAGCCAAGCACCTGGGAGGCACAGGAGATGGTAGAGCAGAACAGAACCAGCCTGCTAGTGCCTGTGAGGCACCACGAGGAAGGCCTAAACAGAGTGGTCTGGGAGACCTGGTCTGGGAAGGAGAGACTGGGATGTCACCATTTTTCTCCCCATCGTCAACAAGGTGGGGCTTCAGGGAATAGGATTGTGGGCCCACAGTGGAGGCGGACGGGCCTACACCACACCCTACCTCTCTGAGTCTGGAAACTGTGTATCTACTAGAGTGAGACTGACACTGACCAAACCAGACAGCACAGCCACCAGTTCCAAGGCACCATCAAATATCTATCTTTCCAGTGGTTTTGCATTTTCTGATTTGATTTTTGGTCAATCCCCATTTTATATATACATATAATTTTTTTCTTTCTTCTTTCTTTTCTTCCTCTTATTTCTTCTCTTCTCTATTCTGGTTGTTGGTTTGTTTAAGCAGATATTTTTAATCTATTCTTATTACACGTCCTCTGTATCTCCTTCTTTACTTTCCTTTCTCTCTGGATTAAGTCTTAGAGTTTCTCTGATTCTCTGCCTAATCAATTTTTTTTTCTTTTCTTTTTCCCTACCCCTGTCATTCCTCTCTTTGTAGGGATAAGGCTTCTTCTACCATCATCCTCTTTATTAAATTTTTCCAGGATTACTTTAATGAACAAATCAAAGCACACCTGGTAGAAGATCCAAACCACCACTACAAGTAGGGAGGTTAAAGTAACCAGAGTCAAAACAACAGAGAATACACAACACACTCCAAAAAAACCTCCTGAAGGGCCAGACCTGGACAATGTATGACCGCTTTATCTTTAATATAGTAGTGTTCACAGGTGCAGGACACATAACAAGCTATTAAAATACATAAAGGATAGAAAACTAGCCAAAATGATGAAACAGAAGAATTTTCTTCAAAACGCATTCCAGGGAGAAATGACAGCTAGAGAATTGATCAAAACAGATGTAAACAGGTATCTGATAAAGAATTTATAATAATAGTCATAAGATTAATCACTGGGCTTGAGAAAAGCATAGAAGACAGCAGAGAATCTATTGCTGCCGAGATCAAGGAACTAAGAAGTAGTCATGACAAATTAAATGCTGTAAATGAGGTGTTAAATAAAGTAAATGCAGTGACAGCAAGGATGGAGGAAGCAGAGGGGAGAATAACTGAAATAGAATATAAAATTATGGAAAAAGATTAAGTCAAGAAAAAGAGATATAAGAAAATGCTAGACCATGAGGGAAGACTTAGAGAACTAAGTGATTCAATGAAATGTAATAATATCCAAATCATAGGAGTTTCAGAAGAGGAAGAACAGAGATAAAGGAGCAGAGGTTTATTTAAACAAATGATAGCTGAGAACTTCCCTAATCTGGGAAAGGAAGCAGACATCCAAATTCAAGAGACACAGAGAACGACCTTCAGATTCAACAAGAATCGGTCTTCACCATGGCATATCACAGTGAAACCGGCAAAATACAAAGATAAGGAGTATTCTGAAAGCAGGTAGGGACAAATAGGTCTTAACCTACAAGGGTAGACACATAAGGGTAGCAGCAGACCTGTCCACTGAAACTTGGCAGTTCAGAAGGGAGTGACAGAAAATAGGCAATGTGCTGAGTTGGAAAAATATGCAGCCAACAATTCTTTATCCAACAAGGCTGCCATTCAGAATAGAAAGAGAGATAAAGGCTTTCCCAGACAAACAAAAACTGAAGGAATTTGTGACCACTAAACAAGCCCTGCAAGAGATCCTAAGCAGAATTCTATGAGTGGAACACTGCAAAGACTACAAAGGACCAAAGACGTCACCACAAGCATGAAACTTACAGATAACACAATGACATTAAATCCATATCTTTCAATACTAGCACTGAATGTAAATGGACTAAATGCCACAATCAAAAGACATAGGATATCAGAATGGACTAAAAAAAACCAAGATCCATCTATATGCTGTCTACAAAAGACCCATTTTAGACCTGAGGACACCTCCAGATTGAAAGTGAGGGGATGGAGAACAATCTATCGTGCTACTGGAAGTCATATCAGACAAACTAGATTTTAAACTAAAGTCTGTAACAAGAGGTGAAGAAGAGCATTATATCATAATTACAGGGTCTATCCATCAAGAAGAGCTAACAATTATAAATGTTTATTCTTCCAATTTGAAACCACCCAAATATATAAATCAATTAATCACAAGCATAAACAATCTTACTGATAAGAATGTGGTAATTGTAGGTGACTTTAATACCCCACTTACAGCAATGGACAGATCATCTAGGCAGAAAATCAATGAAGAAACAATGGCTTTGAATGATACACTGGATGAGATGGACTTGACAGATATATTCAGAACTCTTCATCCAAAAGCAGCAGAATACACATTCTTCTCAAGTGTACATGGAACATTCTCCAAGATAGATCACATACTGGGTCACAAAACAGCTCCCAATAAATACAGAAGAATTGAGATCATACTATGCATATTTTCAGATCACAATGCTATGAAACTTGAAATCAACCACAAGAAAAATTTGGAAAGCCTCCAAATGCATGGAGGTTAAAGAACATCTTACTAAGGCATGAATGAGTCACTAGGAAATTAAAGAAGAAATTTAAAAATCTATGGAAGCAAATGAAAATAAAAATATGACAGTCCAAACCCTTTGGGCTGCAGCAAAGGTAGTCCTAAGAGGAAAATACATTGCAGTCCAGGCCTATCTTAAGAAACAAACAAACAAACAAAAAAACCCAAATACAAAACCTAAAGGAACTAGAAGCAGAACACCTAAAAGAACAAGAAGCATCAGCAAAGAAACCCCAAAGCCAGCAGAAAAAGAGAAATAACAAAGATTAAAGTAGAAATAGACAATATAGAATCCAAAAAAAAGTAGAACAGATCAATGAATCTAAGAGTCATTTTTTGAAATAACAAACAACGCTGATAATCCCCAGGCCAAACTTCTCAAAAAGAAAAGAGAGGACCCAAATAAATAAAATCACGAATGAAAGGGGACAGAGCAAAACCAACACCAGAGAATACAAACAATTATCAGAGAATACTATGAAAAATTATATGCCAACAAACTGGACAATCTGTAGGAAATGGACAAATTCCTAGACACCCACACACTACCAAAGCTCAAATGGGGAGAAATAGAAAATTTGAACGGTCATCACCGGTGAAAAAATTGAATCAGTTATGAAAAATCTCCTAACAAATAAGAATCCTGGGCCAGATGGCATCCCATGGGAATTCTACCAGACATTTAAAGCAGAGTTAATACCTATCCTTCTCAAGCTGTTCCAAAAAAAATAGAAACAGAAGGAAAGCTTCTGGACTCATTTTCTGAAGCAGGCATTACCTTGATTCCTAAACCAGAAGAGACTCCATAAAAAAGAAGGATTACAGACCAATATCTCTGATGAACATGGATGCAAAATTCTCAACAAGGTACTAACAAATCGAATTCAGTTTGATCAAGTGGGACTCATTTCTGGGCTGCAGGGCTGGTTTATTCACAAATCAATCAATACGATACATCACATTAATAGAAGAAAGGATAAGAACCATATGATCCTGTCAATAGGTGAAGAAAAAAATTTTGACAAAAGTCAGCGGCCTTTCTTAATAAAAACCCTCAAGAAAGTTGGAATAGAAAAAAAGTAACTTAACATCATAAAAGCCAAATATGTAACCCCCATAGCTAATATCATCCTCAATGGGGAAAAACTGAGAGCTTTCTCTCCGACATCAGGAACATGACAGGGATGTCCACTTTCACCACTGTTGTTTAACATTGGAAATCCTATCCTCAGCAATCAGGCAACAAAATGAAATAAAAGGCATCCAAATTATTAAAGAATAAGTCAAGCTTTTATATTTGCAGATAACATAATACTCTACTTGGAAAACCCGAAAGACTCCACCAAACGCTACTAGAACTGATACATGAATTCAGCAAAGTCACAAGATGTAAAATCAGAATATCAGTTGCATTTCTATACACCAATAATGAAGCCATAGAAAGAGAAATCAAGAAATCTGTTCCATTTACAATTGCACCAAGAAAAATAAAATAACCTAGATCAACCTAACCAAAGATGTAAAAGATCTGTATGCTGAAAACTATAGAAAACATATGAAAGGAGCTGAAGAAAACACAAAGAAATTGAAAAATATTCCATGCTCATGGATTCGAAGAACAAATATTGTTAAAATGTCAATATTACCCAAAGAAATCTACACATTCAATGTGATCCCAATAAAAATTGCACGAGCATTCTTCTCAGAGCTAGAACAAAAAGTCTTAAATTTATATGGAACCACAAAAGACTCCAAAGAGCCAAAGTAATGTTGAAAAAGAGAACCAAAGCAGGAGGAATCACAATACCAGACGTTAGCCTCTACTACAAAGCTATAATCATCAAGACTGCATGGTACTGGCACAAAAATCAGACACATAGACAAATGGAATAGAATAGAGACCCCAGAATTGGACCCACAAATGTATGGCCAACTAATCTTTGACAAAGCAGGAAAGACTATCCATAAGAAAAAAGACAGTCTCTTTAGCAAATGGTGTTGGAAGAACTGGACAGCAACAATTCAGAAGAATGAAACTGGACCACTTGCTTACACCATAACAAAGATAAACTCAAAATAGATGAAAGATCTAAATGTGAGACAGGAAACCTCAAAATCCTAGACGAGAAAACAAGCAATAAAGGTCAGAGGACATCATCTGCAGCAACTTCTTACTTGACACATTTCCGAAGGCAAGGAAAATGAAATAAAAACTAACTACTGGGACGTCATCAAGATAAAAATCTCTGCACTGCAAAGGAAACAATTAACAAAACTAAAAGGTAACTGATGCAATGTGAGAAGATATTTACAAATGACATATTGGATAAAGAGTTAGTATCCCAAACATACAAAGAGCTTATCAAACTCAACCGCCCCCCCCAAAAAAATAAATGCAGTGAAGAAATGGGCAGAAAACATGAATAGACACTTTTCCAAAGAAGACATCCAGATGTCCAACAGACACATGAAAAGATGCTCAACATCACTCATCATCAGGGAAATACAAATCAAAACCATACTGAGATATCACTTCATACTGGTCAAAGTGGCTAAAATTAACAAGTCAGCAAACAATAGATGCTGGTGAGGATGTGGAGAAATGGGAACCCTCTTGAACTGTAGGTGGGAATTCAAACTGGTGCAACCACTCTGGAAAACAGTGTAGAGGTTCATCAAAAAATTAAAAATAGAATTATCCTACAACCCAGCAATGTCACCACTAGGAATTTAGCCAAAGGATACAGGAGTGCTGATTCATAGCAGTACGTGTACCCCAATGTTTATAGCAGTTTTATCAGCAATAGCCAAATTATGGAACGAACCCAAATGTCCATAGGCTGATGAATGGATAAAGAAGATGTGATTTATATATACAGTGGAATACTACTTGGCAATGAGAAGGAATGAAATCTTGCTATTTTCAACAACATGGATGGGATTGAAGGTGTTATGCTAAGTGAAATAAGTCATTCAGAGAAAGACAGATATATGTTTTCACTCATGTGGAATTTAAGGAACTCAAGAGAAAATCATGGGGAAGGGAGGAGGAAAAAATAATTTCAAACAGAGAGGGAGGCAAACCATAAGAGATTCTTAAATACAGACAACAAACTTAGGGTTGATTGGAAGGGTGAGGGAGAGGGGAAAGTGGGTGATAGGCATTGAGGAGGGCACTTGTTGGGATGAAACTAGGTGTTGTATGCAAGCGATGAATCAAGGGAATCTACTCCCGAAGCCAAGAGTACACTGTATACACTGTATGCTAACTAACTGGGCAATAAAGTATATTAAAAAAAAAAAAGAAAAGAAAAGCAAAAAGGTTGAAGATCAAAAATAAATAAATAGGTAAATAGATAAACAGATAAATAAGTAAATAAATAAATAAATTAATGAGAATGGGCAAAAATTAATAAATAAAAATAGTTATTAGAAAGTAGCTAAAATAATAAGAGCTGAATAATGTTCAAGTTATAACCCCCCCTCCCACATTCAAGAATTGTAGACACCATCCCAGACATTTGGATACATATTTCTTTTCTCTGCTATTCTAGAATTTTCTGAAACATTCAAGAAACACTAGTCTAGATGCTCTTTTATTTCCTTGAATACCTAGAATAGTTAAGTTGAGACTCTGAAGGCTGTTTCAGTGTGTGGGAAAAGTGAGCTTCCTGCATTTGGGGACCTTGAGGGATACCTGTGTGGTACAGGTCAGTCTGGGGGAACCCACTGCTCCCATGACACGAATAGAATAGGTCATGGCCAGGAATGTCATCTTTTCAGACCCCGGCCTTTTCCACTGGAGGGCAGGGGAACAATACTAAATATTTTTCTGTAGGGCAACTTTTTCTTTGGTTCCATGAAGCCCATTTTCTTTCCATTCAGATAGAGTTTGGAGTAGGTAAGGTTTTTTTTTAATGTTTATTTATTTATTTTTGAGAGAGAGAGAGAAAGAGAGAGAGCGCGCACAAGTAGGAGAGGGGCAGAGAGGGAGACACACACACAGAATCTAGGCAAGCACCAAAGCTCTGAGCCTTTAGCGCAGAGCCTGACACTGGGCTCAAACCCATGAACTGTGAGATCATGACCTGAGACAATGTCAGATGCTTAACGACCTGAGCCACTCAGACGTCTCTGGAGTAGTTAAGTTTTATCTTTAGTTATAATCACATTGTATTTCTTTTTCTTTGAGACAATATTCTATTCTCAGATGCAATTTGGGTGTTCCCTATGCTCACCCACATCATATATACAGACAATTTTGAGTGATTTTCTAAGTTTAAAAAATAGCCTTACTCTTTGATTACATGCCGGTTTTATATTATTATTGGAGAAAAATATCACTTCCAATTTCTGGGATACCTAATTTTGCTCTTATGGTCTATTATGTGAAGGTATAAGTGGCTTATTTTATCAGATTATCTAGATAAAATTTTTAGATTCTGCTGATACAGTCACAAGAAAACAATAAAGCAAAGGTGGAGAGAAAAGAATATTAGTCTACCCGTAATCATCTTTACCTGTCTTTTTAAATCCCTTACAGTGTGAGGTCTTCTGATGGCCTCCTATCAATTCTAGTTCCTAAAAATATTCCGAATGAGAGCTCAAGATGCACCGAAACTCCATTTATTTCAGCTCTGCAGTGATTACACTGCTAGTTGCCTGCTAGCAGTTAATGGATCCTTACATTGCTATCCAAGTCTCCTTAACTCCCAACTTCAGTAAAGATGTGGTGCACCGGTGAAGACCTCTCCATTCTTATTTCCAATGGAAACACCCCCTCTCTACCTCTAGCTGCATATTTTCACTTTCCAACATGTTGGTCCCCAGGACAAAGCTCTTTGATCTAGCGTCTTGCTTTTGACAATTTCCTTCCAGAGTCACTTCATTCCTACCTTGGCTCAAGCATCAGTTTCGGGTTTTAGCTGCTTTATGAAGAATCTCCTTGTAGATGACCACTTGCCTGAATCTGAACCATGGTCCACCTTGGCGTCTTTGATGTTGAGTTTTCTCCAGGTCCTTGATTTGTTTGTCTGGGAAAGTCTAGTGCTTGCTTTTGCTGAGTTCAGTAAGTCATATAGTTTTGGCTCCCTGGGCTACACCATGACCAGCTTCTTTTTTAACAAGGTGACATGCTTAGTCTCAGCTCCCCTCTCCTTGCCTGGGATCTCCTAGGAAGAATCTGTATTCCCAATAATTTACCTCCTGAATTTTAGCAGATGGAGACTATTGCCCACTTTTACTCCGACATGTGACTCTTTAAAAATTATAAATAGTTCTCTGGCTTTCATTGTAAATTGACTATTTCACTCCAGATATCATTAATTCAGAGAATCTTTTAGTAGGTTAACTTTAATGTAAAATTTTGTGCAAAAATTAAAAAATATACATAATTCAGGTTAGTTTGGCATTATTTTGAGGCTGAACGGCATTATATAGAAAAAAAAATCTGCAGATCCCAAATAGCTGGATTGAATTTGTTTAATGATTTTTATAAAATTACATAAGTAAATAATTTAGAGAATAAAGCCTCAAAATGAAATTGGCAGATATAATTTATTTCAGAGTAAGATTATAAATTGGAAATAACTGCAAGCTTCAAGGGAAATGTTCTCATTCACTTTGGAGTACATTTAAGTCATATAGTATGAAAATTTTCCATGATTCCTTTGAAGGTTGAGGAGATCAGGATTCACTTGGTACTATAGATGAGGATTGCTTTCGCTACTTATTAGTTTACCTTCAACATTTTGGCCCACATAAAAAACTTATACGATATCAGAGGATAGGCATCAAAAAATGAAAAAACATTTTGATAAAGTGAGCCTTCTTCATGACTTCTTTAATACTAACTCTTGAAACCACTGAAAGCATATAAATCATGAACGATGAACTTTGGTTAAGAAAATTGAAAGGCAAAATTAAGAGAAACTCCCAGTGAAAGCAAAATAAGCCATTTGTTTTGCAAATTTGCTTTGCAAACAAAATAAGCAATTTGTTTCATGCATAAAACATAAGTGGAAAAGAAGCGTCATTCTTTGCTCCCTCTTCTTCTTCTTCTTTTTTTTAGAGCCTTAATTAGGAGTCTGGACAACCACCTATATATCTGTCAGTATTATCTTGGGAAATGTTATTCTATTATCTTCATTATTTAGTTTCTCCCTCTGTAATTAGAAAGAAATCACAGAGGCCAGCCTGAAGTTTGTTGTAAGAAGTAAACAAGCCAAAGGATAGAAATGTGCTTTGCAAACTGTCAACTCATAGAAGCACATAGCTGTACAGGGAGGCAGGACACGGGTGTTGGAGCCCAGCTTGCTGCCTATCCTGATAACCTTTGCAAGCACACAGACCGCTCTGAGTTTCAAGTTTCTCCCCTCTCCATGAGATTGTTCTGCGTGACTTTTAACGGTCCTTCCCATTCTAGACTCTTCCTTAATTTCTAGATTACATCACAGTTTCATATAAGCATATTATTTTTCAGAATTTGCCAATGTTACATGTTGGCTTAATAAGATCATTGCAATATGTATCAGATTTTAAATCTGTTGGTTTTTTTCCAAAATTATTTTCTATGAGATGAAAAATTCCTACAGTAAAAAATGTTGAGTAGACACTTTACTGAAAGCTGCCCCCACCAACTTTTTTTTTGTTGTTTTAATTTTTTTACTTTATGAAGTCCATTTTTTGAAAGAGCATATTATGGGCTATATTAAACATGTCATAAATTCTAATAACAATACTTGCTACTTAAGAAGACATGCAGAATTGAAGCAAAATAGTACTATAATAGAAGTCTGAAACTGCCTAAAGATAAACTAATTTCACATGTAAAGGCAAATATCAAAAGAGTAATCTTGTTTAAACAAGAATTCAGTAAGTGGTTAAATGGGCAGAGTGGATGTCAGGTATAAAAAATTATACGGGGTTATGCATAGCCAGGTGCAGGAATTCATACTGGAGTGGATTTTAGATTGTATTATGTAGACATATATTTTTTTAATGTTTTATTCATTTCTGGGAGAGAGAGAGAGACAGAGTGAGCAGGGGAGGGTCAGAAAGAGAGGGAGATACAGAATCTAAAACAGGCTCCAGGCTCTGAGCTGGCTGTCAGCACAAGAGCTGGACGCGGGGCTTGAACCCACAAACTGTGAGATCATGACCTGAGCTGAAGTCGGACGCTTAACCAACTGAGCCACCCAGGTGCCCCAGTGTAGAGATATTTTAAGAGAAGCTAGGCTGAAGTGTGATTTTAGACTTCATAAAACTTTCAGCTTTACTGGAGATTGCTACAGAAAAGGAGGAAAATCAAAATGTTCTCAATGTATATACATGCCACAGCAGGTGTTTCCATATCTATTTTATTTGATAACTTCCAATCACTGAAGGGGATTTTAATATCAAGTAGTTGTTTGTCAGTAAATGTACCTATGCCTAAAAATAATTTTAAACATCTTTGTAGGGAAGCAGGTTCTTTTTTAGGTCCAGATATTTTCTCAGGATGACATGGAGTCTGGCTAAATCCTCTATGTAGAGCTAAATCATGTATGACAACATCTGGTCATCTTCATTGTCTATGTAAAGACAAATGAAAGTTAAGGTTAATTTTTGACAAAGTGAATTATGCAAACAATTTATATATTTATATCTGGCTTTGGTGATAAGGCAATATAGAGAACTCGTGCAAGGATTGTGTGCACTCACACACATGCACAAAAACTCAAGCACTTTCTCTGCCTTGTTCTTATTCATCTCTGAGACCAGACTCCTCTGTTGAAATAATGTAAGAGTTTTCTCCCCAAGAGTCTGCTCAGGAAAAATTCTATTAACACAAGTATTTCTAATCAAATAGTTCTGAAATGTTAACAAATGTCTTAAATCTAGCAATGAGAGCATAATGAAGGGTATGTTGTGGGGAAGAACATGTTCATCCAAAGTAGAAAAACTACCAGTTAAAAGTCACAATACATAAAAAAATATTTTTCAAGGATAATTTCCATTTACCTGATAGGTTTTTTTTCATAAAAAATTAAAAAATATTTTAAAAGAGAAAACAGAATATTTCAATAATTTTTGTTTTAGTTTGTTTATCTTTACAATCAAGGAGCTGGACTATATACTAAGGTTTTTTTTTTAAATTCTACTCTTCTATGATTTTTAGTCTACATAGGAAGGTGTTAAAATATGTCCCATTGCTTCATTCAAATGGTAGTAGAAACAGTGGTTTAAAATTGTATGCCTGATAATATAATCCTTTTCTTTTACAGGTAACAAAAGCAAATCCCAGGGAAGTAACATGACTACCAAATGGTGCCCATCTATTTGGGCATCAATGCCACTGCTTCCAAATCTCTCTAATCATCAAATATTTTGCTTTCTTGTTGGTGCTGTTGTTATTGTTTTATTAAAGACTCCAGGTTCCGACTCTGCACCCCTGGAAATTCTGCTCTAGGAAATATGGGACGAGGTCAGGAATCTATTTCTTTTTTTAACGTGATCCTCAATATTCAACTTTAACTACAGATCCACATCAGACTGCCTGGGATACAGTGATGGAGGGGCAAGAAGGTTGCCCTGTTCTTGGGCAGCCTTTCCACTGTAGCATAGCAGCACCTTCCTAGCAGGCCAATCATTGTATGCCATAGGCTACCATTGCCCTAGTGTTTTTCCTCTTCTAGATGAAAAGCACACAACATAAGTGACATCAGTTGGCATCTAGGTTACTTGTCTTTGATAGGTTTCCTATGGAAAAAGATACTCCTGAAAGAAACAAGAATTAAAAGAGTGGATCTAAACACCAACCACAGAAGTATAAACAGTTATAAGAAAAACTGTATGTCAACAAATTGGACAACCTAGAAAAAAGCGATAAATTCCTAGAAACAACCTACCAAACCTGAAACAGGAAGAAAGAGAAAATTTGGACAGATCAATGATCAACAAAGAAATTGAATTAGGAACCCAAAACTTGCAACAAACAAAAGTCCAGGGCCAAATGGTTTCACAGGCAAATTTTACCAAAATCTAAAGAAAAGTTTCTATTCTTCTCAAACTATTCCAAAAATGAGTGGATCTGTAGCCCTTACTTACCATCTGCTCCATCTTCACATTCTAGAAGTTTAATTCAGCTCAACTTCTATAAACTCTCCTTACTGGAAAGTACAAATCTGTCCATCACCAAGCAACAGTCTTGAGCATTTTAAGGCAGTCTGGGATTTGGAAATTATTTACTTTACCTCAAGTCATGATGTATAATGAAATGAATTTCTCTTAATTGTTAGAATATATCATAAGAAGGTTACTGAATGCTTATGTGACAAGAATTTCTTAACCTTTTTGGTAGTAAAAGAAAAGCTTACATAGAAGTTGTATATAATAACAAAGTTGGTTTTATAGAGAGACAATAGAGAGCGAAGTTGCTCTACGATTGTCCATGTAGAATTCCAACCACCTCAACATTCATACTTCTTTCAGTTCTCAACAAAGATCTTACATGTTCACTGTATGTAAACTGTGGCCAAAATACACATTTCTGTTCCTTATGCTACTCATGGATGCCAAAGTTTAGTTTAAGGCTATTTTAAAAAATGTAGCACTCTATAAGAAATATATTATAATTCAGCTCTCAATGAAATATCATTTCTAATCTTCCCTGTTAATAAAAAAGTGAATTAATCTTTCACCTACTAATTTTAGAGAAAGTTAGAAAAAAGAAAAAGGAAATGACTTACCTCTAAATATGACTTCAAATAAAGGAGCTTAACTAACAGCTTACTACAATTTAACAAAAAAGTAGAATTCAACATAACTGAATTTATTTTCATATCCTATTTAAGGATTATTTGTCATTGAAGTTGATAAAATAAGTTCATTTTTAAGTTCTGTTATTTCTAAGGCAGTCTCATGATATGGCTCTGGAGATCAAGTATATGGTTAAAGCCATAATAGACTACCAAATGATATACAAAAGATTTTGTGAACATTTTATGTTTGCTTTAGAAGGCTGGTCTATTAAACCTGTGACAATTTTATTTATTTAAGAGAATAAACAAGAAGATCAATGGTATTAGTCCATCCTTACATTGGTTAAGAAACTATTTATGAGTTGTATATGGAAATCTACCAAGTGTTATTAATGTGTATAATTCTTATTTTTTAATGTAGTTGGGACCACGAAAGTGGTTAGTTTATATATGTGCCTCAAATGCCTTAAGTGGATACCTATTAAAAGGTATACAAAATAGAAATAGTACTGTATATTTTCAAAAATTTTAAATAAACACAAAGAATATATAGGTATACATATTATAATTTCAAAGTCAACACTAGCACAGAATGGTTTCCTATCGAAGTACATACTAGGATACTTCCTATTTCAACACATGCACCTACAAACACATAGCCATGCACATAACCTTGTTTTCTGCCACTTGCAAGAAAGTTAGAATATACAATATAGTACATTGTTTCAACTTAAATCATTTTGGCAAATTAATGAAGATGGCATTAAAAAATTCTGATCTAAGAAATCAAAATACAGGAAGATAATTATTCCATAGATTAAAAACACTGAAGACTGATGGGAAGTTAAGATTTAAACTGTCTGTCCCAGTGATCTTGAAAGACAGAGAAGAGACCAGATTGGCTGTAAACACTTGGAATGCTCTGTTTGGCAATTAGGACTTTTGTCATCTAGCAATCCAGGCCAGAGACTCAGACCATCGATGCTGCAGATTGCAGAGAAATGGTATAGCTGGGGGCAGTTCTCCGCAAGGCAGGGGGCGCCGATGGAGATCTTGAGGCCCATCTGGATGGGAGACGGCGATTTGCTGGTCTAGCAGGTCGGGAAAATCCTTTTCCAGGTGAAGATTTCATTGCCATGGATTCCTAAGAGACAAAGGAAGACATTGATCTCACTATACAAGCACCAACAATAGGCTTACTGTGTTATGGATCCCAACTACAGGGTTAATGTGTTAGCATTTTTATAAGCAAGTAAAAGCATCAATAACTAAAGAAGGCAATTGTCTAATATTTGTGGCCTTAAACGTTTTTGCTTCTTTTAAAACAAAATTTTAACGTTTATTCGTTTTTGAGAGACAGAGAGGACAGAATGTGAGCAGGGGAGGGGCAGAGAGAGAGGAAGACAGAATCCAAAGCAGGCTGCAGGCTCTGAGCTGTCAGTACAGAGCCTGATGTGGGGCTCGAATTCATTGACCATGAGATCATGACCTGAGCTGAAGTTGGACACTCAACTGACGGAGCCACCCAGACACTCCTGTGGCCTTCAATGTTTTAATTAAAGCAACTCACTTTTAATATGGAATATGACATTTGATAATCTTGTAGATCTTTTTACATTGCCAAATTTTAATACAACTGATCTCTTTTTACAATGAAGAGTTCAGGATTCAAAAGCTTATGTTAGACAAATTTGATGATGGAGCCCTAAATGTTTCTTAGAGGGGTATTAGGATGTAAGATAATAATTTATACGAGAAACTGTGCTCATTTATGTCAAGTTTTTGGCACTTTCAGAAATCATAAGCAAAAGGCACACGTTGATGCTATCTTTTTACCAAGAGCTGCTATTACTATTTCTCAAGTTTCAAAATTATCATTAAAATATTTTAAACTATAATTTTATTGTAAATGCTAATAAATAATCAATATATTGGACATTATCTGATGACTTAAACCATTTCCTTCCCTTCCCTTTCTTTTCTTTCATTTCTTCCTTCTTTTCTTTCTTTCTATTTTAATGGCAGAAAAACATTCTTAGACCCTTGCAATTAAAACAAATTCAAGTGCCTGGGTGCCTCAGTCGATTAAGTGTCAGACATTAGCTCAGGTCATGATCTTGCAGTTTCTGGTTTCGAGCCGCATGTCGGGCTCTGTGTTGACAGCTCAGCCTGGAGCCTGCTTTGGATTCTGTGTCTCCCCCTCTCTCTACCCATCCCCCACTCACACTTTGTCTCTCTCTCAAAAATAAACATTAAAATTTTTCACAATTATTTTTAAAAAATTTTAAAAAGTTCAAAAGGGTGCCTGGGTGGCTCACTCAGTTAAGTGTCCAGCCAGCTTCATCTCAGGTCATGATCTCTCAGTTTGTGAGTTTGAGCCCTGCACTGGGTTTGCAGAGCCTGCTTGGGATTCTCTGTCCCTCTCTCTCTCTGCTATTCCTCCACTGGCGTTCTCTCTCTCTAAAATGAATAAACATTTAAAAAAATTTTTTTTACAGCCTCCATGACACATTTTATACCAAAGTAATATTACTGAGCTTCTTAACAAAGCCTGAGTTCTTTCAGCTGAGATGGGTAGTGAGGAGGGCCTCTATTTCTATCTGCATTTCCTTTTTCCTCTTTGGAATCTTTTTTTTTTTTTTTCAGGTTTCCTCCAGGAGCAGGGTTGAGGTGGGAATGAAGAATTACTCTTAAGAATCTATACTATAGGACTCCTCCCAAATTCTGAACCAGTGCAAAAATGTAGTGGATGAATATTTGGCTAGTTATTTTATACATGTTTCCATTTGCCATCTGAAGCTATTGGGCTTTCCAGGTATTTATGGGCTCAACTAAAACACAGAGAAATACAAAAGCAGGGTAATTATTTGTACTTTGTACAAACAGGCAAGGTTTCTGACAAAATAGATAAAAACTGATATTTTTATTTATTTATTTTATTTTTATTTTTAAATGTTTTATTTTTATTTTTGAGCTCACCACCCTAAGATCAAGACCTGAGGTGAGATCAAGAGTCAGACGGTTAATCAACTGAACCACTCAGGCGCCCCCAAACTGATATTTTTATGGGTTTGAAAGCCATATAAAAATAATTTTTTATACCAGAAGTAGGCAACCTGCATAGCTTAAAACTATACTGCATATACACTGCACTTTGCAAAACTAGAATTTTTCAAAGCATTAGTGAATGAAAACAATATGTATGTCACCATGTAACTTTTTGTAAATTATGCATAAAAAGGGACTATTGGAGAGCTCATTTTTATAAATACAAATCTCTTCAACCACTTTTTCTCCTATAACTAACAAGGAATATATTCTTTTGCAAACAAACTGGAACAAAGAAAGAATAACAGTTCATTTAAATACTTATTTTGGGGGAGCAATTTTCATGGTAAGGATTTACACAAATAAGAATAACCTTAAAAGTTTTTAAGTTATAATATCATTTTATTTACATGTACTGCCTTTCTGCTCCACAAAAAAGAAAACTTTATGAGGCACTGTTTTATGATGTGTTATACCCATAGTCACATTCATGTGACTAATCCCATGAGAAGGAAGATAAATCAAATGCTGGCAGTGACTGAACCAATCATAGCCAATAAGTGAAAAGTTATTTGAAAAATATTTGCAATACTGTTTTGTTAAAAATATAAAAACTTTAGGGGCGCCTGGGTGACTTAGTCGGTTAAGTGTTGGACTTTCGTTTAGGTCATGATCTCGCGGTTCGTGGGTTCGAGCCCCGCGTCGGGCTCTGTGCTGACTGCCAGCTCGGAGCCTGGAGCCTGTTTCAGTCTGTGACACCCTCTCTCTCTGACCCTCCCCTGCTCACGCTGTCTCTCTCTCTCTCCTAGAAATAAATAAAACATTAAAAAATATATATAAAAACTTTAGAAGAATAAAATTCTATAAACAATCCATGAGCATTTAAGACTATTCCCAATCTTAAAAACTGTATTTTAAGAAGTTCGTGTTGAGTTACAGTCCTAAGGTTTATACTTATTCAAAAGTAAAGGGTTGAGAAGTTAAGAAGATGCCAGAGTATTTGCCTACATTCTATTTATATAAATGGGCAATTGACTGAGCTTTGAGCCACTGCTTAATATGGACACAGTTCTACCAACATATGTTAATGGTTTTCTCACCTCTGTTACCTTTTTCCAATCTGCTCGTCGTTTAACTTGCTGTGCTCCACACATAGTTGTCTTTTGCTGAAGCTCTTGTTCTAATTGAAGTATTTCTAAATGCTGACTTAATGTGGACCCACCACTGACATCAGAATTACATCTGGTCCAATTATCCTGGAAGCATTGAGAATTTTGCAGTGTGGGCCCTGTTGACGTCTCATAGGTTTTCAGCAGCTTTTCCACAACACCATAATTTGACCTAGGATCAGCTGATCTTGGCCGGCCAGACAGATTACTTGGTCTCCAGTCATGCTCTTGGAGCATACTCCGATAACTGCTAGGACTCATGTGTTCCTGAATTTGTCTGATGAGACCTGTTGTGGTTTTTTTGGTGGGATTGTCAGGCACATTTTCTCTGGGCATGGGCACGTGGGCACTAGTTTTCAGAATATCAGACACATTGTCATTTTCTGATATGTTACCTGTATGAGTAATTAAGGTATCACAGGACTTAGGATCTTCAGATGATTCTGAGTAGCTTTGATTTTGCTGTATTGCCTGACAATTTCTATCTGTTCTAAATACAATTCTGTTAAATTCATCAGTCTTTGCTGCCAGCTTTTCATTCCTAGTTGTCCTCTTAAAGCCACAACCGAAACTTCTAAGTGACCCATTGTTCTCTGTTGCTGAGGAGCTATAGTCACTGCTTACACGAAGAAGAGGATGAGATTTAGCAGGATGATCTGGAATCATCTTTTCACATTTTGCATTTTTGGGAGTAGAGCACGTTTTCTGAAACCACAATGTAGAGGGACTATTTTTTGCACTGATCCCTGTGTCATATGACCACATGCTAAGTCCAACATTTTCATCACATGCATGCTGGTTATCTATTTCGGTTTTGGATACCAATGAAGGGAACATGGTACCATCTTTCAAAGTCTTCCTTTCATTTAGACACAGCATAGGCATCTCCTTGTGCCTCAAAAGGAAATCAGGACTGCAGTCCCTTTCACTTTGACCCTCTTGGGCCACGTGGCTGTTGTGTTCTAAACTTTCCTTCAAACTTTCCCGAGCTTGTTCAGAATATGAGCTGGGAAAATTTCGAGATGTGCTTCTTGGAGGAGGAACTGGTGGAATTTCATTTCTTTGCAGATCAGTTGTATCAAATTCACATTTTTTCATAGAATTGTTTTGCAGTACATTGGAACAGCTCAGATTCTTTGTATTTTTTTGCTTTTCTTTTTCTAAATCGATTGGAAGAATGCCCTGGCCATCAGTGATCATGTGGTCTCTGTGAGGCATATGAATTACATTTGGCATTTCCTGAAGAAAAGAATCTGACTTCATCCTAAACAATTATAAAACAAGATACATTAGTGATAACTTTATTTAGGACAAGTTCTCAAAAGAAACCATGACATAAACCATGAATTTCTGCTATAAGAAAAGGACTCACAACTTCTTCAAACAGCATTTTCATGTAAATTCTCTAGTCAAAACCCCAAGTCCATTTACTATAGGGTCAAACCCACCTCTGAGTGCTGCACTCACAGTGTACATGCTCTGACCCAAACTATCTTTCCTTTGTATTCTCAAACTGCTTCTTACACTTAGACTAGACTGTGTCGTCTCTTGAGTGTTGGCTACTGGGGTTTCCATGTCTATGGTTCTCTCCAGCCATTTCCTTACGGCTGCTCTACCTGTTCAGTTCCTATTCATTACATCACATGAGCTCAAGTTTCTTCTTTTGACTTTGAAATGACATTCTAAGCTAAGAAGTATGACAGAAATCTGAATAAAAGTTCAGTGAAACATAAGTAGTACCAAATGGGAGATGTCATTTAGGTTTGAAACAGAAGTAAGAATTTTTTTGATGAGTAAAGGGCATATAAGGCAAAGTGAGCCACAATAAAAATAGGGTGGCTCTTCAAGGAATAGGGAATAGTTTGGTATGGATGGATCATAAAGCGAGTGTGGAGGATGAAAGAAACATTAAATTGTAATGTATCTGAATTACATACTAAGGATTTTGAAACTTTTTCTAAAGTGTATGGAGTAGCAAGGAGAGCTTTATACCAGGTGTGATTTGTAAAAGAAAATTGACAGGTGAGCCTTTTCTAAGTTTAATCAAAACAAAAAAAAACAAATATAGCAACAACATAAATTCACAAATTAAAGTTAATTGATCATACTGATAAATATAGATCATATTTCTATCTCTTCACTTGTAAAGTACTATGAAATAGATTACAATAAAGTGTAGATAAATACTTATTAATAGAGAATGGTAGCTAAAAGTTAAATGGGGAGGTAGAGGGCAAAATTGTGTATAAAATATGGTCGAATAAGAAAATCTATTGTAAGTCAACACAAAAATTCTTTCCGAGCTTCTTAACACTAAAGGAAGATATGGATACACACTGCTGTTGCTTTCTAAGGAAAGCACGCTCCCTCATTATGAGATAAATATTGATCCTAGAACAATCTGTCTTTACTTACCTTGTAGAGCATTCCAATTTAGTGTTTAATTTGGTGAAATTTACTTTCACAATTGTATAGGTGCTTCTAAACTGAAACAGCTTTTGAAAATATCATTATATATGTGTGTACACACATTTACAATATGTTGTGTTGAGAATTATATATGCTTCCATTATATACATAATAAATGCGGACAAACAAATGACCTTTAGTTATAAAAATGCTGCAGTAGAACATCATTATATAATTAAAATTCCGCATTGTTAAATCTGACATGCTTTGTAGGTGTATTTAATTACCCAGCTATATATTCTTCCAATGGCCAAACACTCA
Source organism: Proteles cristata cristata (assembly GCA_017311185.1). Taxonomy (NCBI): domain Eukaryota; kingdom Metazoa; phylum Chordata; class Mammalia; order Carnivora; family Hyaenidae; genus Proteles; species Proteles cristata. Next base: position 1,156,873 of record JAESUZ010003065.1, on the reverse strand, counting down.
AAAGGAAAAAGAACTACATTAGAAGATACTTGTTAACTTATTATGCATACTATATCTTCACCCAAATACCAAAAGAGTATAGTATTCCTAAAAGTCAAATTACAAAGAGAATGAGATTTGGTTTAAAAGTTAGTAAACAGAGATATATTCAATTAAGGTTTTTATTTTCTATCTAAAATAACACATTTTAATAACTCATTGTTAATTCTTACTAGCAAAGTGTAAGGAGGAGGCAGTTAGGATTCATTAACTGAAAACAATATTTTTCTTTATTTCCTGATATAAAATAATCATAGATGTACCAGCCTACCTTCTGTGGTTAGACCGCTTTAGGATTTCCTCTTGAAAGCTGCATAATTCTTCACTAACTTTGGCAAGTTCCTCCAGAGCCTTTATACAGATAAGCAATAGCATGTTAGCACTTTGAGATATAAATATTTCTTTAGAAACAGTTCTAGGCCAATCCCAGTCCTACTTACTGTGTTAAGGGCTCCAGAACAGCTCGTGCCCTCTACCTTGGAAGTCTTCAGGCCAGGGCAGGCCTCACATGCTTTTTGGTTATCTGTGGCCAAAGGATCCATAAACCCTACTTTTGATTTTTTTGATGCTTTTTGTTCCTTACACATTTGATTTCCTTCACGGTGTAAGCTCTGCTCTGTTTTATTTTCTTTTTCCAGACCATCTCTGTGATTCATCCCTGTAAATTTGCACTGTCCTGAATTGGGGTAATTTGGAGAAGTTTCCACCACTTTATCTTGAATCGCTTTCTCACGATCATGATCAAGGATCTTAGCACGTTCATTCATGTTGATTTTCCTCCGAAGCTTTACTTCATGGCAAAGCTGTAAGGAAAACAAAGATAAAACTTTTTCTCTCCCTAATTTCTTTTGTCAATTTTTTGATACGAAGCACACTATTTTGAGTTTTCTTTGCTAGATCATGATACACTCCTCTGGGGTATTACTGATCATGCATCTGAGTGGTGCTTCTAAAATGCGATTAGCCAGAACGACTTCGATGAACCATAAAGATTAGTTTTAGTAAGTCAAGGTATGGATGGCAATTTCTGTATCTTTGTGTAGAAATCAACTCATCAAAAATTTTAAAAAATTTGTATCTATATAAACATGTCATTATGATATGAAGCACTGTTACCAAGTTGGAAGATCCTGAATCAATTACTGGTCATGCTCTCTAACTGTTTTCAGAGAAAATCAAGAGTTTAACTGACATTAAAGTGATGTTTTAAAAATACATGAAACGGGACGCCTGGGTGGCCCAGTCGGTTGTGTCCGACTTCGGGTCAGGTCATGATCTCACGGTTTGTGGGTTCGAGCATCCGGCTCTGTGCTGACAGCTAGCTCAGAGCCTGGAGCCTGTTTCATATTCTGTGTCTCCCTCTCTCTCTGAGCTTCCCCTGCATACGCTGTCTGTCTCTCTCTCTCTCAGAAATAAATAAAAACATTTTAAAAAACCAAAAATTAAAATGCATGATTCTACTTGTATGCCAAATAGTTGACAGTATCATGTGGATATTGTGAAATCAAAAGATATTTCCTTTGGAAGTTGGGTTCATGTTACTGAGATATTACTAGGTATTACTGAGATTCTTTTTTTAATGGCAAGCCTATACACATTCAAAAAAAGATTTTTCACCCTTATTAAAGCAAATATTACCCTGTTCTATGTGATATTAGAATTCCAAGACTTTATCATCTATCAGTCTGTTTAAGTGATTTCTTTTTTTTTCTTTTTAAATTAAATTTTAAATTTAAATTCTTTTTATTTAAATCTAACTTAGTTAACAAATAGTGTAATAATGATTTCAGGAGTAGTATTTCTTTTTTGTAACATTTATTTTTGAGAGAGAGAGCATACTAGTCATACTCTCTAACTGCTTTTGGAGAAAAGCAAGAATTTAACTGATGTTAATGCTTAAAAATACATGATTCCACTTGTATGCCAACATTCAAGTGTCTAAATAGTTGACAATATCATATAGTATGTCAGTTCATTTCATTCCCTAAGTGGATATTGTGAAATCAAAAGATGTTTCTTTTGGAAGTTATGTTGGTGTTACTGACGTATTTACTACGTATTACTGAGTTTTTTAATGGCAGACCTATACACATTTGAAAAAGATTTCTCACCCTGATTAAAACAAATGTGACCCTGTTCTATGTGATATTAGAATTCTAAGGGTTTATCATCTATCAGTCTATGTTAGAGTGGATCCCAAATTATTTTTTTAATGTTTATTTTTTTAATGTTTATTTTTGAAAGAGAGAGTGTGAGCAGGGCAGGGGCAGAGGGAGAGGGGTACAAGGGATCTGAATTGGGCTCTGTGCTGACAGCAGAGAGCCCGACACAGGGCTCGGACTCACAAACTGTGAGATCATGACCTGAGACAAAGTTGGACACTCAACCAACTGAGCCACCCAGGTGTCCCAATCCCAAATTATTTCTTGATGAGAGTTTAGTTTAATCTGTAGGCATGAACTCACTCACCCCTAATTAGAGGAAATAAGTGGCTTTCTCCTCAGGGTTGAGTTGTGGGAAAGCTTGACTATTTTAAAGGATTCTGTTAGATAACCTTTGAAGCAAATGACTACATTTTACAGCCACAACCTGTATCTACAGACATTTTTTATTCAAGGAATATAATAACAGATTTATTGCTGTTCAATATTTACCCAAATCTCAGATGGAGGAAGCACTTAACATAGTTGATGTCTGAAGGATATGCAGTACATTTATTTCTACAGATACCTACATATCTATCATTGGATGATCTCAGGATAACATCAAATGACAGCCATGATTCAATTGTTTTGGGCCTCATGAAATATTTGTTCTGAGCTATTGTGAGCCTTATGATTTTGGCTGATCTTGAGAGATACCATAAGAAGCAACCCACAGAAGTATATATTAAATTTAAGGATGCATGCTTATAGTGACATTGTCCTTTTTTTGAGGAGCTATGATTGAAAAACAAAATTACTTTAGTTTCAAAATCAGGGACAAAAGTGTTATTCCTGGGAAATAGGTTTGCTTTTGTGTTCTAAGTATTGGGAAATATGTATTTGGTAATTTTTCCATTAGTTACTGGAAAGACTAGCTGCATGCAATTCATGTAAAATCCTCCTGTCTTCATCTCTCTTTTTTTTTTAATTTTGAAATACTTTACCTTACATGACATTTTATATCCCATCTTAAATTCTCTTCAGATTTAAGTGAGGTATGGAGAACCAAATAATATAATGCTATTGATGAAAAACAAATTTATTTTGTATAAGGAAATCTGTGTTATTTCATACCCAAAAACTTGTCAATGGTTATCTGATTATTTGAAAAAAGGCAACAAACAAGAAAAATTGCAACATCATTAAAAACTAATTCCCAGGTATCAGATTTCAAATGATTCAAGTATATAGATAGCAAATGGTTTTGCAATAGTAAATGCAATGACAGTGGATAGTAACTGAGCAAAGGATCATTAATATGCAATGCTGGAACCTCTCACTAGAAGATATCACTTGGTGGGGTGCTTGGGTGGCTCAGTTGTCTCAGTCAGTTAAATGTTAAGCATCCCATTTCGGTTCAGGTCATGATCTCACAGTCCATGAGTTTGAGCGCTGTGTCTGGATCTGTGCAGACAGCTCAGAGCCTGGAGCCTGCTTCAGATTCTGTGTCTCCCTCTCTCTCTGCCCCTCCCCCACTAGCACTCTGTCTCTCTCTCAAAACTAAAATAAAAACATAAAAAAATTAATAAAAAAAGGAAGATATCACTTGGAATCACTGAGGTTACATGTGCACATTTGGGAATCTACAATTCTCTAGTACATGACTTAATAACTTATGTTGGAATTAATACACAGAGGGGCGCCTGGGTGGCTTAGTCGGTTAAGTGTCCGACTTTCGCTTAGGTCATGATCTTGCAGTTCGCGGGTTCGAGCCCCGCGTCGGGCTCTGTGCTGACTGCCAGCTCAGAGCCTGGAGCTTGTTTCAGTCTGTGACTCCCTCTCTCTCTGACCCTCCCCTGCTCATGCTGTCTCTCTCTCTCTCCTAAGAAATAAATAAAACATTAAAAAAAAAATACACAGAACTTAGTTATATATGCTAAACAAATATAGTCTGTTATGCTTGCGTTATGTTATACAATCTTTTCAAGTGTTGATGTTTAATTTTAGTTTTAAAAAAGTCTTGCTTCTCTGTGACATATGAAAATACTGAAAATACTTTCCTCTTGTCTTCATCAAAAATTTTTTTTACCCCCATCTGTGGCCTATAAGATGAGTATATATATATTTTTTGAGTAGGCTGCACACACAGTGCAGAGCCCAAGGTGGGGATCAAACTCATGACTCTGAGATCAAGACCTGAGCCAAGATCAAGAGTTGACTGCCCAACCAACAGAGCCATTCAGGCACTCCAAGATGGGTATATTAAAATTACATTCTCACAGGTTACAAAGCTGGAAGTAGAAAAATATATATTAATATGATAAGGGGACACAATGTTAGTATCAGGTATTAAAAAGCATTGTCTATGGGTCTTCTGGGGTAAGCACATTATCCAAACATATCCCCAGTAATGGAGCTGTATATTTCAGGCAGCAAGACATAAATAGCTTACAGTTACTATTCAAGATAAAGAAAAAAAAAATATTACACCTTTATATCTCCCTGATGCAGGAAGGAACAGCATTTCTACAAAGTATCATCCTATGTTTAAAATGTGTTTAATGCCTGCTAATCAAAAAGGGTAATATTTACCATAAACAGAATTTACAGAATTGTCAGAGTAATTATACGACCTTAAAATATTTAACCAGAGAGCAGATCATTTTAGTTACGTGGCTTAAACAATTGACTACACTAGTCCCGACTCCTTTGAATTTTTTTGCTTTGATGCTAGAATTATCTGAATGTTACTAACTGGCCTTCCAAACCTTTGGGAACCAATGACTGTGATTTCAGGATTCTGTTTGGAATTTTGGATTCTGATTTGACTTAGACATCTCCTTGTTGATGCAATCTTAGTCTTTAGGTAAAGGAGTTGAGAGTAAGCAAAACATATTTTCTAAACTTTAGAGGTATGAGCAGTGGAGTCTCCTTTTAATATAACCATGCACCACCTACATGCTCTCTCAGTTCTGTGTTAGAGAAACAGTTTAATAGCTACTCTTTTTAATTCTTCCTTGTAGCATGCCAATTTATATTTTATTCACAGCCAACTACATGGCTGTTAATGAGAAAAATATTTGCACTATAAACACATAAAGCATCAGCTTTGATTGCCTATGAACAAAGGTCAAAGAGTCGGTTAAAAATAATCACTTTAGTAATGTGCACAAACCATATTATATCACGATGTCACTAGAAGAAAGCAAGATAAGTATAAATAATTTTCAGTTGAAACAAGCTTAAAAATACATCAATGTAAATACTTAAAGGACATATTCCAGGGTCAACAAGCTGAGGGATGGTTAATGGTGATAAAACGGCTATTTGTATCAGAGTCATGGCATGTTGTTTTTCATAACCCGTTTCCTAACAAATGTGCCAACAAATGTGTCCCATCTTGCCAGAATAAATATCACATCCACTGCCATTTTCTGTTTGATATATGGCACTCCTTTTGATTATACTGATCTAATATGTAATTTCCTTTAGTAGATATCATTCATAAATCATAAATCATCTCAAGAAAGATCTGTATTTTAATGCCCAATTGTAATTTTGCTAATATATGTTCCACCAGTTATGCCTTTCTTAGATCTTCCTCCCGGACCCTGTGTTTGAAAACTCATGCAAAACACATACCTCACTTTTGATACCAAGGCACTTTAGCCAAGGAATAAATTGATATACTTTAGAATGACATTTTAAGTTCTTAATTTTCATGCAGGGCTACAACAAAGCATAGTCCCTTGGATACCACTGGATAAGGTTCTGCTATTTTTGATCCAGCAAATGTCATTGAGACATGCATTCTTTAGGCAGAATAAGGAAAATAGAAATAGTTTCCAATACAACAAATTTGAAACAGAATTTTTATTCTCAGCTTTAAGGTTCAATATATTCAAAACAAATCAACTTGTACCTCTTCTATCTTCTTCTGCATGATTTTCCATTGACTCTCCCATTCCTTTCTTTCATTGTCAAACTGGTCCAGTAATTCCATCTTTTCCTTGTGCCAGTCAGTCTCTGTGTTCTCCCATTGCTTATGCAGGTCCATGGCAACCGTGTGAGTGTTAGTGAAGGGTATTTCTGCTTGTCTCTGCCTTCTTAACTGTTTCTTGGAAGCTTGGAGTTGTTTTATTTGAAGCAGTCTCACTTGCCTTTAAAATAAAGCCTAATATAAACATAACAAGAAAGAGTTCCAAATCCATTTGCTTTTTGAAAACACGTTATCATCTTATTAAGAGCCATGACATAAACAAACTATAAGAATACTATCCTTAAAAGAAGAGAGGAGATGATTAACAATCTGCTTAAAAAGAACGAGCACAGTCAAAAAGTCAGTTTTGTTCAAAGGCTTTTTCTCCCCTTTCCGAAATCAGACAGCAAAATTAAATACATACTTGAAATGTAAGCATTCTTTTAACTAACTAATCTAAAGATGGAATTAATTTTGTGACTAAGAGTGGTGGTATGAAATTCAACTGTATGGTCATTATCTACACAATCGTGGTAGATTCTACTGCAACAGAATTAGTTCTGTTTTGATGCAACCAGATTATATGTTTCTATGAATTAAAGTGCTGAAACGGTGTTGGACTACAGTCTTAATTTTATATTCAGAGTTCAAGCCCATGCCAAATGGGATTATTGTATTAATAAGAAACCTGAGTTGGTAGTCGATCTGGAACTGATGTATCAGCAAAAAAAAAAAAAAAAAAAGACAAACCAAATCATAAAAATATCTTTATTATTTTACTTCATCAAGTAAAATGTAAAAACATCAAAGTTATCCTGGGAACCACATGTTAAAATTTATCTCTCTTTTTCTTTGAATGGACCATATACTCAAATCTGTTTAGGCTAACGAATACAGAGCACTGAAAAAAACAGCTTGCTCATTTTGCAAGGAAATCCTTGATCACCTCAAGCAGTGACTGAAATAGATTTCTAGCATTTAGGGTATGTGTATTTAGCATTTGAAGATGTGATTTAAAATACCAGATTGGTAACTCTGTTGTAAGTCATCTAAAATTTCTGAGATTCAGTTTATTTATGTTAAAGTGGAAGATACAGGTTTATTAGAAAGATTAAATGACATATGGCATATGAGATAGTCTGAAAAACTTAAACATCTTCCATCAGATGCTGGTCTGATCTCTACTAAAAATAATTTTTATTAAGAAAGTCATATGGGGTGCCTGGTTGGCTGGGTCAGTGGAGCAGACGACTCTTGATCTTGGGGTCATGAGTTCAAGTTGGGTATAGAGCATACTTAAAAAAAAAAAAAGATGTAGAGCTTTATTAGTGGGTATAAAAGCATATTTAAGATGTTTAAACCACCATCTAAGATAATTATGTCTATTAAAAGTCTGTATCTTCAGGTTTCTAGGCCATGACTGAAATGTGTTAATTTACCAGGTGGTGGCTCATGCTAATTACGAGAAAAGTGCCCCCAGGGTCTATAGCTGCTTGGTTCCTGGTGCTGTGGAATGAAGCCGACACAACCAGGCAGCAAGCCCCATTTTTTGGTGCAGAAGATGGTTGCATATTTTGTGTCCCAAATATAAGATAAACATTGAAGATTAATTTTACTTTTATCAGACTGTTCTGAACATGCACATCCAAGTGGTAAACTGTTCCAAACATAGTTTTGAGCTGCAATCTATCAATGAATTATAACAGACTAATAAGGATAAAAAATGTCAGTGCTTTATGAGGGCTCACCCTTCAAAAACAGCCAAAAAATATTGAGATCTACATTGTTATTCTTCTCTTAAACTATTTCCCACAGACGCATTGGTCCTTTTTACCTACTTCTTTGACACTCACAATACTATGACTACTCCAGTCAAGAAAAAGAAGTAATTTCAGATTTAGCCACTTAAGATGCTATCATGTCTCATTTTATCCACTTAGCCATGCTTTTTTTCTAATCTCATTTTCCATCTTCTCTGTTACCCTTCCTTTGGCTACCTCCCACACCAATGAGCCAGGGACCACATGTACCTGCCATTGCCAATGCAAGTTGCTCAAAATAAATACATCAATGTAGACAGTACATTGAAGATAGTACAAATGAAGATAGTAAAGAATATACATGATTTTGTCTTCTGTTTGTTTTGGAGACTCTGTCATTAATCTTGATTACCTAGTAATCTTTTAAGTTTGTCTAATAACTATATTCACAGGAAATGCCGACAGTGCTTATTTTTAGACTGGTAGACTGCTTTAAAACTATATGTAATTAACTGTGAGCTGAAACTGCGTTGCTCAATAGCAGGTCCTTAGGAAGAGTGGAGTGAGCAGTTTAAGACCTCAAGAGATAGTTGCAAATGAACCAAGGAAATGAGAGGAAAAAAAAAAAAACTTCTTTCAAGCTAGCTGGAAAAGAGGTGCTATGACTGTCTATATTTCATCCTGTCTTTAAGCACTAGAAATGTTCAGAAATCATCATAAAATTTATCCGACAGTTATGTAGCAAATGGCTCCAATTTTTCTTTCTCTTGCTAATTCTTCTAGAACCACTTCCAGACCAGAGTTAATAGAGTTAAAAGATGCCAGACTCTTTCTCTTTTCTTTACTTCTTCTTTTTTATAATCTACCTGAAGGTCATCCAGGAAAACTCTAACTCAGGCTTGCTGACTGTAACAGCACTATACACGAACCCAGGTAATATTCCCAAAGCAGACAGAATCCTGCACTTAACCGCTAAGAGCCACTCATCACTTACTACGGAGAAGAGCCAATCCGCAGAGCTTCCCCTTTCCAGGGCCAGACCCATATCTAGTGCCAGGAAATGTAATGGTTATGGATCAAAACCAAGCCTTTGAAAGAAAATTCCTATAGAGCAATGTCTGTGCCAAGTTTTGTGGGAGGATTTCTTTTGCCTTCCTAGCATCGATGTCTCATCATAAATGTCAAATACAATATGACTGAATTTATTGCTTTCTCCTCCAAAAATAAAATGGGGTCCATAAAGTCATTGTGAGGATTACATGAACAAAAGAGAGAGAATGCTTAGTAAAGGTCTCTCACATCGCTTTGAATCATAGTGGGTGCTCAATAAATGCCTGTTCCTTGGTTTCTCCCTTCTGTCCTTCCCCCTTTTTATTTTTCTTCCTCCCTCCCTCCTTCCTTGCCTTCAATTGTCCTTCTTTATGTTTTCTTTCTCTTGAATAAAACTGAAGATTTTCACTTTTATTTAGTTGGGAAAAATTAATAGAAGCAAATCTAATTGTGTGAACTCTCATGTTTTCAATGACTTTCTTTTGCTCTAGTTATTTAAGTATTTTAGGATACATGGCAAGTTGAATATTCAGAAAATGTTTTATTATTAGTAAAGATTTGGATAGATAAACCTATATAAAACTGATTTATTATAATTCTCCTTAAATATTAAAAAATCAACTAATGGGGCAACTTTGGGGGGACATAATGTTCTACGATGAGAAGTTATGGGGTAAAGTGGTTCAGCAGATTCTAAAACTCAATTTCATTGCTCTCTACTGATGTAAATACAAAAGTTCCCTTTGTTCCTAGTTGTCATTCTTTTTCGCCCACAGATATTGGCATCTCTGTGGGAGAGAAGGAAGGATTTCTGCTATCTGTATCCCTCCTTGTGTCTCTATCAATTCCCTCCATGCAGAATTTCATTCAGAATAAAAATTTATTAGAGCAACTGTAACAGGGCAGAGTGAGCTGCAATACTTAGTCACACGCACGTTCTTCTCTCAACTCCACAGTAGCATTATACAATCCATGTAACCTACTTCCAAGCTCCTGAGGCCAAAAGTCAGAATTGCTGGGATGTGAGTGGGCTGCATGAGTATGGTGATGGGAGGAAGATAGTTCTGCTTTACCTTATGCCCTACCAGCAAGTAGCATTTAAGAGCAATGCAGGAGTCTCACAATAAATTATCTTAATTTACCAAATTAGCCTCAGTTTGATCATGGGAACACTTCTTTGAGGAGTGTCCCATACTTACTACTCTTGGGTCAGTACCCTTTTAACCACCTTCTCTCCAACTGGAAACCGGACGAGAGCCAAACAAATGAACCAGCGTTACGGGAGCTGAGTCTCGCTACTTCTCTCTTCTGAGATTTTTGTTCAGAGTATTTGTTTCTTGCTCTCTGGTCTCCTTTTTCTAAACATACTACTTTTCAGATCATCAGAGGTTTTTAATTTGTAGAAGGTTACAAATGACTGCAGGCATGCTACACACAGTGCTCTCTAGGACCAAAGGTGCTTCGCTTCTCCTTAACTTTGAGGGATTAGGAATTCCAATGCCTGTACCCGCCAGAGTTATGCACCACTTGCCTCCAAGATTCTCTATTCTCCAGCTCATTCTCCAGGCTATCATTCGTTTGCATACTTTCAGCTTAACAGACCTTATTCCTCGCCTATTGTTTCACTAGCAAATGTACCTTTCCAAAGACAACCATGATTTGCTTTGATTGCAAGGCAAAAAGGAATTTTTTTATTGCTATTTCTTGCTATTTCAACATGTTCCTCATGTTCCAAAAGGGTCAAAGAGATACTACTACATGTAAGTCTGAAGAAATACTTTTTGCTTTCTCATTTTATTACCCTCTTCTTCCTTGTTTTTCTCCAGTTATACACTCAAACTAGAAAACATCCAACACATAGGTATACTGATTTTACCTCTCTTATGAAAGAAAAGCTTTGAAAGAAACTTTAAGTATCCAAAATTAATTCACTTAAACAATAGAAGATGAAGTGGTAAGGTCCTCTTCTAATGACAGATTAGTCAATTATTAATGGCACACACTTCCACTAAAATTACAGAAACACTCTGAGGTAGTGAGCAAACCATCATCTTGAATGAGCTACATTTATTTTTTTTTGTAATTTTCAAATACCAATAATCTCATTTGAACCATACTCGTAAACATAAGAAGTCTTTATCCTAATGAAAAACAGAATTCTAAAAAATATATTTAGTGAAATCCTACAGTACGAAAAGTGCTGTTCAAAATACTGAGAAGCAGCGCTTGAAAAACAGTTTCGGAGGGCGGATGTCATTGTCAGTCCAGAGTTGAGAAATCCACTCACTGCAGCTGGACCTTCTCTTCCCTGGGCGTCAGTAAAATCCGTTATGCACCCCGCCCCACTGTTTTTAAAGCCCAGACACAGACACTGAAACAGGCAGATGTTGAAATAATCCTGCACTTAAACAGTGCCCATAGTTTAAAACACATCAGCAGCAGCCCCTCTATATTTTGCCACAATGAATCACTTGATTTCAAACGGTTAGGAAGAAACCTACCTTTCAGCTCTGGGAATAAATCCTATGAATGTTCCACCATTGGTCAATCTAGCAATGGAAGCATAGCTAGTTTTTTTTTTTTTTTAAGACAAAATCTCAGCTCGGTGAATTTTGCTTCTTTGCAGGAAGTGGGAATGCAAAATAGGTCCAACCATGCAACAGAGCGGTACTGACAAGTCCCTTTGAAACCTTCACTTTCACAAATCAAGAAGCTGCTCAGCTCAGTGTCACAGCAGCAGCTGAAACTCCTGTGACGTCAGTTACTTGGAGGCGGCCTTCAGGCCACTCTTCCAACCAGAGCTCTGTAACCTTAGAGCGGCTCATACTCTGGATAAACAACTCCAGGTCCAGGACATTTTTAGCTTTTATAATGGAGCCCAGTATTTTCAAACTTGCCAAAAGGGCTGGTGTTAATATCACACAATGACAATGGCCAATTTTACATTTTATTTGAAAAAGTCGACTCCTTTTCTATAGTCAAGAATTATTTCCTTGCCTACCCCTCTCCTTCAATTTTGCAGCTAGAATCAGAATGCACTCTTCAGTGCCTTGAGAAGTTGGTGTCTGGATGTGGCATAACAACACGTGCAACAATCTTATATACATACATATATATAATATATACAATATACAATATATATATACATATTATATATATACATATATGTAGATATAAGACATATTTAATCTCCAAAAATTGGTGAAAACGTATCAAACTTCCGTCTTTAAATAAAGTAAAAGTGGGGCATATATAAAGACAAGCCTCATATTTGTGTTTCTATGACAGCTTGCTGTCTGTATCTACGATAATGATGTATTTCTGCCAGACGGAATCACAGGCCATGGAGAAGAATAATACTCGTTTTGGGAGGAAAAAAGCCCAATGAGATACCCATGTGCTTGTTTTCAATTGAGGTGCACCGCAGCCTGAGTATATGGAGAGGCTCCCTAAACCATGGCCAAATCGATCTCTCCTAGAAATGCCAGGGAAGGTGCCTCTCTCCAGTAACATTTGCAGGTTGCATGTGAACTTGTACATGCATCCATCTGCTCGTGTTTGGTTTAACTGAGTTAAAGAAAGTGTCTAAAATAATTTTGTGTCTATTATAGCAAATAAGCCATTTAAAGGTTTAAGTACTAAGGTCTTTTCCTCACATCTGAAGAATTTCCTCTGTGTGATCATTAAAATGTTACATATTCACTTTCACATTATTTTTGCCTGCTTCCAGATGAATATTTCATGGGGACTTCAGAAGTTTAATTATAGTAACCTGCCCATGGTAGCACTTTAGTACATACAGTACAATTGAAGGAAATCATGCTCTGTGTTTTGAAAGCCTGGCATCATAATTTCAAAAGCAGTAACAGTAATAATAGTTATAGCAATAATAGTGGTTACTCATGGAGAGACAGCTCTCTGCAAAGCTCTGGGCTAAGTACTTGGTACATCTTTATCTTAGTTCACTCTCATAGCAAATATATCTATAGGTATTATTACCCTGATCTTACTGATAAAACCATGGCTCAGAGATGTCAAGTATCTTGCTGAAGTTCATAGAAAAACACCCATGTGGAGGAATAGGACTTGGAACTGGCTTTTTTTTTCTTTCTAAATTTTTAAAAATTTGTTTATTTGTTTTATGGATCAAAACCAAGCTTTTGAAAGAAAATTCCTATAAAGCAGTATCTAGGAGAGAGAGCAAGCACAAGCAGGGGAGGGACAGAGAGAAGGAGAGACCAAATCCCAAGCAGGCTCCACACCATCAACACAGAGCCTGATGCAAGGCTTGAACTCATGAACTGTGAGATCATGACTTGAGCTTGAGATCAAAAGTGAGATGCCTACAGACTGAGCCACCCAGGCACTCCAGAACTGGCTTTTCTAACTTGAGACGTGAGAATTTTGTCACAGAGATCTTGGTTTCAATTCTATTGCCACCATTTATCTGTGTGAATTTTCAAGTGTGTTTCTTCCGTAAAGGCATAATTATATTTACTTCATTAGGGAGTTGTAAGAGGATGAGGGGATACTTTTAGTGCCAGGCACAAAAAAGACGTTGGCTTATTTCTGCCTCTAACCTTACCAGGACAGGAGGATAATCCTGGGGTGGGGCAAGGGATTGCCCCAAAGCACCTCTACAGAATTATCTAATAACATTATTCCTCCTACACTATTTTCCATTCCAAATATCTTAATTTGCATGCGTCCTTTGTGAATCGAATCAAGACTTTTTAAAATCCTATCAGAACTTCAGATAATATGTAGCTAAGTATGGGAGAAATGATGTTGGGCTATACTCTATAATATCACTCAATAGTACCTATTCCGGTGGCCCCTTTCATGGAAGCCCCAGTAATTATTTATTGCAGGTGCTTCTATCTGCTTCTTGTCATGGTAAAGCCAACCTTAAATTATGCAGAGCCAAAAACTTTGACAAGAATTTCACTCCAAGTATACCACTTATTCTAGTCTACCAATTCTTTTTGTTGGAATACTTTTTTTGTATGTAGTAGCTTCAATTTCCAGGCTATATTATATACCCAGAAGATGAAGGCATACAAAGGCAATAAATATTCAGCCCAGGTACTTTTGAATCTTTCCACTAAAAACTTTTAAGAAAACTTTGAGAAACTACTGCATACTACTGGTATGCATGTAAAATGAATGGATTAAAAAGACCTATGCTAGTGCATTCAGTCCTTTAGTGATATTTAGATATCTTAAAGTGCCTGACATTTTCAAGCAGCTGTCAGAATGGCTGAAAACATTAAGGCAAAAATGGAATTTGTTGTATAATCTAGATTACTTTTAAGCCATTTCAATATTTTTGCCTTCAAATATGAAACTGTCCCAAGTAATTGCTCTGTGTAGCAGAGAGAATTTAGAAGAATCATGCCTATCTGGTGACATGCTGGTCCTATTTCAAAGTATAGCTAATAGGTAAGAACATGTATAAACTAATACTTAATGTAAAGTAAATGCAGCAACATGAACTGCTTCAGGAAACATAAAAGAAAATCCTGAAAAGGATTTGAAAAGGTCTACATGCATAATGATATTAGGCCACAAACTAAAACATTTTGGGAAGGGTGAAAGAGAAATATTGAGTATATCATGTTTCAAGATGCAGGTGTTTCTAGATTTAGAGAATTTTAGAGCCAGAAAGAACCTCTGAAATCATCTAGCCAGCCCTCTCATTTTATAGCTGAGGAAAGAGGCCCTGATGTTAAGTAATCTGCTCAATATCACAGAGCCACTTGCTAGCAATGCCAGGAATAGAACTCTGGTCTTTTCATTCTTGGTGGAGTGCCTTGAGGTTTAAAATTCCAAGGAGTTCAAGGGAAGGGAACAGAACCCAGGGATAGGGGGCTGTGGCATGAGAGGTTGAATTCTGGACATGTCAACTTTTAAATGCAGTTTTCTGCTACGTCCATACGAGGGAGATGACATTTCATCTTCCAAGTACAACATAGGAATCAAATAGCAGACTATTTACCTTGATGACTGCTCATCTAAAGAGGCCTATGTCTTGCGATAATATAAATCTTGGGTCAAAATCCAAAGACAAATGGATTTTATTTAGTGGTTGAAGGAAATCTGGGGATAAACACTCCAATTTTACCTTTAGCTGGCCAGTACACATATAATTTATAGTTTGCATCTAAATGATGATCTTCAAGCATCACAAAGCAGTTATTTACTTAATCTCTTTATGCTGTGACAACTATGGCTGTGTACAAGGCTGGGTGGCTTCTGACTTCATTTTTTTAAAATTTTTTATAGTTTATTTATTTTTGAGGCAGAGAGAGACAGAGCATGAGTGGGAGAGGGACAGAGAGAGAGGGAGACACAAAATCCGAAACAGGCTCGAGGCTCTGACCTGTCAGCACAGAGCCTGTTGCAGGGCTCGAACCCAAGAACAGTGAGATCCCACCTGAGTCGAAGTCGGATGCTTAACCGACTGAGCCACCCAGGTGCCCCTGATTTTTGCTTGTATAGTTTTCTGTCCCTTTTCTTTTCCTCTTGAACCATATTTATCAGTTGAAAGGGTATAGCGCTTCTACTTACCTTGGCAAGGAGATGAAAAAAACTGGAAAAGAGATGACTGAAAAACTGAACTCATTCTAATGCCTATTAAAATTTAGAGGCTCTTACACAGGTGATATATTTAAAATAATCTTTCCTTCTAGAATACTGCATGTTTTGCAATTTTCTTAACACTTTATGATACAGGATCTCAGTTGCTTAGCAGGACTCTCTTGACTCTTAAATTATCTTCCATTCCTAGGGAGAGGTTTTGGGCACTCCAATTAACATTCCGTGTAATAAATATGTGTGAGCACCAACTCTGCGCTATGTATACTGTTGGACCCTAAGGCCCAGAAGAAGAATAAGACAAATCTTTGTTCATAGCAAGCTTGGTCAACTCTGAAGTTTCTTGAAATGTAACCTGTGGCATTGACTGCCCACATCCTGAGCAGCCCACGACCTTGAAATAAACTTACAAGCAAAAGCAGAGAGTCTCTCCTGGTAGTTCCCATTCCATCAAGGTGACCACAAACTTGTGGCACTCCCAGACTTGCTGGACACTGCAATCACTCAGAGAACTATCTTTAAAAAATTATGAAAGTTGGAACTTGCCCTCAGACTTTTGGAATCAGGTCATCCAGGGATGAGGCCAGTGTTTCTTAATTTTTATAAAGTTCCACAGCTAATTCTGTCACATTTGATCCTGTGTTATTTTAGCCCTAGAATGACAGAGTTTGGATTTTCTGTTAGCAACAGAAATATAATTTTGATACTTATAAGAGTCTGTTTTGGTTTATAAAATTATAAGAGTCACACACAGAGTATTTATTACCCATGAAAGTTACATATTTAGATTGCTGTGTTTCAGTGAATGTGCTTATTTCCCCAGTGCCAGAATCATGGGTTGCTGGCTCTCTCTTCTATTCTGAGGGCTGGTGGCATGTCAACAGAGTTTTTAGCCAAGCAGATCTGTCATGGGGCTTATGTACAGGCATTTCCAGATGACAGAAATATTCAAAAGAAACAGTTTTAAACTATCTGTTCTTTTTGAGTACTGGTCTGTATTCTGAAGAAAGAAAACAATAAAACATTTTAGAAGTATGGACTATTTAAAACTAGAGATAGATTTTGCTTACTGTTCTCAAATCAATTTTTAGCACCTCATTATATTATTTCCAGATTCTGGAGTTGGAACATTTTGATAATGATGACAACAAAATCTAAATAATAAAGGGACTGACTGTTCTAGGGCTATGTCTTCTTCTAGAAAAGGACCTTGGGAACCCCGGTCCACCACAAGAGGGCTGCCCTGAGCCACTTCTCTCTGGGAGGAAGTTCTAGCAGTAATGTGGGGCTGAGAGAGGCCATTTAGCCAGTATAATTTGAAGATACAGCAACAAGTCCCAACTCCCTCTTCTTTCCCCACCCACCTTCTCTGAGAGTTGCTAGCCTACTTATATCTTCTACCACAAATGTTCAATTTATCATCATTAGGTAGTAGCACTATATTTCCCGTTTGTGATTGTCTAATAAAATTTCACTGACAGAGGAAGCGGTTATATCTAGGCACATAAAAGAAGAGCTAGAACACAGAAGGGACTAGAAGGAACAAACAAATATAGGTAAGCTTTGACTGGAGCCTGGGAAAAGAATCTGTTTCGCGAAACATGGAGTGGGGAGACAGAGGGAAGGTCAGAACGGGAAGCTGTATGGGTGGGTGCCCAGGTGAAAAGAAATGTGACATGATAGTGTGGGAAGGCTACAGTAAAAAATATAAAGACAAGGCTATAGACAGTGAGGCTGAAAGCCCCATTTCAGTACAGCCTCACCCCCATCCAGACAGAGCTCTCTACAGAGCCCCCAGACCCACAGCCACACCAAAGTCTCTCAGTAAGTCCACATGAGATGAAAACACTGTACCCACAAGACTGTGCTTGCCCTGACACTATATTCTTGTGTTGATGTTGTTGCCATTGAAATATTTTACACAGGAAGAGTCCCACAACTTCATTCTTATCTATTTTGAGTTTAACCCACTTTTCTGAATCTATCCACTTTCTACAAATATCAGTACTTCAAACAAATAGCTGCTTAGGAACAAATTATATTCCCTCTAAGGTGAGGATATGACTTGTTCTCCTGAAAAGCTTTCTCACTGCAAGATCTGTGACATCCAAGCCTGAGGGATCCTTACTTTCTGTCAACCACCTCCTTTGGCTGCTTCACTGTGGCTTTTCTCCCTACATGGAGTCTAAGCAGTTATAGTAATGCTAGACCCTCCATGCAGTGGCCCTAGGGCCTCAGCAGATATGCAATTCCCTTCAGAGACAGGAGCTCAGATTCCCGGGAGCCACCTAAAATCCGGAGTAAATTAATTTGGGTCACTTGTTAACTTCTCCCTCTTAAGTTTTAAATGACCGACTGAAACTGATATCTACATTACTCTATTTAAAAAGTTAAGCTCTGTTCTATCTATCCATGAGTTCATGCTACAGAGGAAATGAGATGGATTGTGCAGAAGTTGCACATGTTCGTGAAAAAGAAGAAAGGGAATTATAAAGTAGATGCTAAATGAAGTTTTCTGACTTTAAGAAATAATAGACTCTATAAATCTCTTTGAAAAAACAAGCTCTTAAATTCTCTTCCCTTACTAAATCATTTGAAGCCAGTAGGCAAACTGATGCACTTCTCTCTGCTCCTCACACCCTCTTAATTTTCAATGCATAGGTTAAGGTAGGTACTTTCAACATGAACTTAAAAGAGCTAACTTGCTGATTTTCAAGGTACATTATGTTGGGCAATTTCAGAAAGAAACAAATGCTATTTGGCAGCCTTTGATAATCGCTTAATGCATCTTGTTTGTTAACATACATATTGAAGCAACTCAAAACACTCAGAAGGAAATAAAGAAAATAAAGAACACACTGTTTTTAGAATCAATCATTTCCAGAGCTCCATCTTTGGAGTATGCAGGATAAAAACTCCTGAAATGGCTGCATCATTTCTTTTTCTTTTTTTCTTTTTTTAAGTTTATTTATTTTGGGAGGGAGAGAGAGAGAGAAGAGGAGAACATGATCAGGAGAAAAGCAGAGACAGAAGGAGTGAGAAATAATCCCATGTAAGCTCTGAACATCAGCACAGAGTCCTATGTGGAGCTCAAACTCATGAACCACGAGTTCATGACCTGAATGGAAACCAAGAATCAGATGCTTAATTGACTGAGCCACCCAGACACCTTGTTGCACCATTTTTTAATACTACAGGGGCGTTTGCATTTTATAAAGTGAATTTGGGTTCTAAACTTTTCTAAAAGGTTCTAATTTTAAAAGTTGTGCTATCCTCCATATTTAATATTTATTTTAGTATAACATAAAAACTTTTAATTATTTACTTAATATATCTAAAAATATACTAATAGCTCAAAAGAAAAATAATCAAAACAAAAGCAAAATATTATGAACTGAGATTGAATTTTGGTTTAGACAAATATTCAGAGAAACATTCTAAAACATGTCAAAAAAGTTACATGAATATTTTTTTAAAAGGCTGAATAACTGCTAAAAATCACTAAGTAGATATTTACTTACATCACAGTAAAATTTATTTTATGAAATTTTGTGATTTTATTTTCAGGTATTGAGTTTTGATGGCACCCTATTTTGAAAGATAGAAAAACAAACAGCTATGAGCTAAAAGCCTTTTGGAATTTTCACAACAAAACTGAATAATCAGGAAATGTCAACATGCTTAAGTTTATTAAATATAAACATCTGAGATATACAATGAGGCTCTTTAGGACAACACAGCCTGGATTAACAATGGGCAGTGAAGATGGAAATTTCTGAAATTTCTCCTTTTTTTTTTTTAAAGGGAATGTTACACCTGCTGCTCCTATTCTCTGATCAAGTGAAGTTCTAATAGTACTCGAAAGTCATTCCTGGAAGTGTTTAAAAATTAACTCACAACTTCACTAGGAAAGCCACAGAGTTATTTTAAAACTGAGAGTGACCCCACACATACACCCTGACAATCTACCATTTTGTGGATTTTTATGCAGTTATCTCTGCCACAAAGCGTCCCATGTGGTGTACTACAAATGCTCTGAGAATGATGGGTGCCAACGGACTCTTCCACCCAAACCAGGCTGAGAAAGCATACACAAGAGATGTGATTGCGCAGCAGAAATATAGAGCATAGATCCTTTGTCTGTTTAACAAACATTGTAATGTGATGGCTGTTAGGTACAAAGTGATATTTGGTTTCTACTCTTTTAGCACTTTTTATTGGTTGACTGGCCTAGACAGATATGTAAATAGCTAATTCAAACATGTACTCGTACTGAAGTGTAAAAACAAAAAGGCTTATGGTTGCAATTTATTTTGGACACTTGAGAGCATGTTAGCTTTCCCCAAGAAAACATTAAAGCTCCAAGGCATTCTTGGATGAAATGATATCATAAATAAATAAAAAGAGGGGTGCTACATATACCTCAACAATACCTTGTGGCCTGAATAAGAATGGAACGGCTAACCAGGAGAGGTCTGGGCTGATCAAAACACCAGCCTCATCCTTAGATCTCCATTAGGAATTAAAGTCATTCTGGCAACAGGAATATTAATCTTACCTATGAAGTTTGAAAGCATTGATTTTATAGAAGAATTTCATGATAATGAACTCCATCCAGGCCCTCCATACATGGAACCCCAGAAAGATATTGAGGAGGGGAAACAACTGACTTGGCTACTGCTCATAGATTCTCAGGGAAACGGGGTCACTCTGACAGCTTCTCTGAAGTTAATGAAGCAATTTTACCATACAGTCCAATATCAAGGAGACTCTTGACAGCTCTGCCCTACCCGCTGTATAGCCCGCTTTCCAGTTCGTGCCTGTGGGTAAGCACACACCTCTTCCACCGCGTAGTGTACAATGAAAGCTGCATCCAGCATCAGGGAATTCAGACTTACCTCTATCTCACCAGACTGCTGGGGGCCAGTATTTGGGAGGTGGTCTTAACAAACTGTCAGCAGGCACAAAGTGACCCTGTCCCTTGCTGCCTTCTCCCTGGAACTTCAGGCTATGCTGTGGGCAACCACAATCTATGGTACATCACAGGGCATAAATGTGGGAAGAGAACTTAACCAAAATGGTACCCAAGAACTCAGAAAGAGTGTCCCCTGTATCTTTTTTCTCCTCCCCTGTGATACTCTTACTTGTTTTATGTTTCTTGTGCAAAGCTAGTTCTAAAAGAGCAACACCCAGGCTTCTTTGTTCCTCAGCAGAAAAAGTCCCCCAATTATTGAGAAAAGGAATTTTTTGCTATTTGTAACTCTGAAGCTGTGCTATTTAAACATTACACTGAAGATAAATTCAAACAAGCAAACCTTATTGTAGAAAATTCCCTTGCATGCACATTCTTGGGAGTAGGAAGGAGTGTCTTTGGTAATTTGGCCTGGATTTAAGAAAAAAAAATAGCTGGCTATTTTTAAGCACAACTACTCAAACTCATAAAACAAAGTAAAATTCAGTGCTGAGCCTGGAATGTATTGGCCTGCATCCTCCAACCTTCACTGCAATTCATGTGGTAGAGTGGGATATGGTTATTTAATCGGGTGCCAGCAAATGTCAGTTTGTTGGGTAAGTCTGAACTCTACGTATTGGTGCAGTTTGTAGCTATATTCCAGTAGAATTACAGCCCACTTCCATCTGATAGTCATGCTTCGGGTCGGATGCTCTCATTGAATATAAGGATTGAAGAGAATGTGGTGGAGGATGATATCAGAAAGTGAGAAAAATTGGTCATTAAACTACTGGAATTTGGTACAGTTCAAAAATAGTATTCGTGAAGACACTACTGTTTAAACTCTAGTTATAAACCAATCAGGTCTAATGAACGATCATTTTCATTCTCTATAATTTTGAACTAGCTTTGGGAGGGGAGTGATTGCATCCACATTTGATTAGATTAATCTTTCATAAATAGGACCTGCTATTCTCAACAGGTTGTGGGATTTCAAAGGGAAACTTATACAGAGTAAGAAAGCTTTCTGGCCTGGACGTGACAGGAAAACCTTTGTAGGCACAGTAAAAAATGTGGTAACATACTAAATGCTTCTCAGTAGTACTTTTGTGTAATCACTTGAGAGAAGGGGAAGTAGCGG
Organism: Proteles cristata cristata; assembly: GCA_017311185.1. Classification (NCBI taxonomy): domain Eukaryota; kingdom Metazoa; phylum Chordata; class Mammalia; order Carnivora; family Hyaenidae; genus Proteles; species Proteles cristata. The sequence continues at coordinate 1,135,212 of JAESUZ010003065.1, read as the reverse complement.
TAGTTGTTTTAAATGTTGGCCCTTCTGAAAGTTGGTTCAGAATCATAGTCTTATAAGATGCTTTCCATGGAACTTAATAAATACATTTCAATCCATGCCTTCTCTGCTTAGTCACTCATTCATACTACTCACTCTCAGATGACCCCACAAACTGTCATTAGAGGCAAAGGCAAATCATGAAACTTTTAGACTTTAAGGTCTACTGAAACCAAGACAACTTTTGATTCTATATAGTTGGTATCACATAGTTTACTGTAACTTTGTTTTAGGCTGTGTGAGATAACTCAAACATTTCAAGAAATGGCTCTTCAGGGTTTAAGAAAATACAAATGCCTAGACTCAAAAATTCAGTTTCAATTAGTTAGGTAGGGCCTCGATTTTAGAAACATACCAAGAATTCTGATGTGCATCCAGGACGGAAAACCACTGATTTAAATACTGAGTTCTTGATTCTTCTTCTCATGATAAAGAAAGTTAAAATTCTCATGCCTGTTTCTTAAAGCCACATAGGGTAGTGAATATCCATGATACTTCTGAAGTGAATATGTGCACTGCAAATCAAGCTTCATCAGAGGGAGGATATTAACAATTTGGGTGGGACAATTATTTGAGATTCTAACTCCTTTTATCTTGTTAGAGCTTCTGCATCATTATAACAACTTTTAACACCTCCATTAACCACCAAATGTTCCCTAAGTACCTGAGAATCATTGCTTTGGTGGATGTATCTGGCTTCAAAGGCAATAAACCAAATGCCAAAATGGTCCCTCTGAGATGGCAGACTTGAGGACTATCAAGGATGTAACAAACAGACACTGAGTTTTAAAGTGGTTGCTTTCACTGATATATATATATATAAATATACAAATATATATATATAAATATAAATATTATTTATATATTTGTATATTTATATATATATTTTTTTAAGTAAACACTTGAGGGCACCTGAGTGGCTCAGTTGGGTAACTGTCTGACTTCGCCTCAGGTCATGATCTCTCAGTTGGTGGGTTCCAGCCCCCTGTCCCACTCTGCTGAGAGCTCAGAGCCTAGAGGCAGTTTCAGATTCTGTGTCTCCTTCTCTCTCTGCCCCTCCCCTGCTCACACACTGTCTCTCAAAAATGAATAAACGTTAAAAAATTTTTTAAGTAAACACTTAAATATTTTAGTAAATATAGCACTTACCTTATATCATTTCTTTTTGTCATTTAAAAAAATTGTCAATTTATTTTGAGAGAGAGAGAGAGAGAGAGAGAGAATCCCAAGCAGGCTCCATGCTGCTAGTGCAGAACCCAACACGGGGCTTGATCCCACAGCTATGAGATCTGAGTTAAGATCAAGAGTCGGATGCCTAACCGACTGAGCCACTCAGGTGCCCCTCTTTTTGTCAAAAAGCTCAATCTTGCCTTTTGAAATTTTTTTGTTTAATGTTTATTTATTTTTGAGAGGGAAAGAGACAGAGACACAGTATGAGCAGGGGAGGGGCAGAGAGAGAGGTAGACACAGAAACTGAAGCAGGCTCCAGCCTCCAAGCTTTCAGCACAGAGCCTAACACAGGGCTCGAACTCATGAACCATGAGCTCATGACCTGAGCAGAAGCCAGGCAGTTCACTGACTGAGCCATCCAGCACCCCATCTGTCTAGCCTTTTGAATCTCTAAGATGAAAAGTCAGAAATACATAATGACAGATTCTAACTGTTGGCTAACTACTCCTCACTTCAGATCTCTCTTTCTTCCAGAACAAAATGAAATAAAAATCAAAAAAAAATTTAAAAATATGGAGATTAAGAGCAGTTATTTTTTAATATAATTCTGTGCTTTATAGAATTAAATGAAATTTAACATATAATTTTCAGTTCTCAATAAATGTTAGCTATTATTTGTTATCATTAACCAATTTGATTTTTAAAGTAAGATGCATCTATGTTCTCTTTCAGCATCATATAGATAAAGGATTAGGAGCAGACTCTGACAAGATCAGGTGAAACTATTTCATACAATGGATAACCTCTACTGTTAGAAAGCTCTCTAAAGAAGGAGGTCCCTTTCTTCAACTTACTATTTATTTTAATTATAAGTAATTTATACATATTGAGACTTCCTTTGCCTATTTTGTAAGTTTAAAAAATATATATCCATATATTTTATTTATTTATTTATTTATTTACTTATTTATTTATGTTTATTTATTTTTGAAGGAAAGAGAGAGACAGAGCATGAGCTGTGGAGGAGCAGAGAGAGAGGGAGACACAGAAGCCAAAGCGGGCTCCAGGCTCTGAGCTGTCAGCACAGAGCCCAATGTGGGATTCAAATTCACAAGCCATGAGAGCATGAACTGAGACAGTCAGACACTTAACCAACTGAGCCACCCAGGTGCCCCATCCATGTATTTTTAAAAGGATGTGTTTTTTAACTTATTTTTCCCCTTTTTTTCTTTTCAGACTTTTATTTAAATTCTAGTTAGTTAACATATAGTGCGATATTGGCTTGAAGGGTAGAATTCAGTGAATCATCATTTTCATACAACACCCAGTGCTCATCATAACAAGTGTCCACATCAATACTCATCACCCATCTAGGTCATCCTCTATCCACCTCCCTCCTCAACTCTCAGTTTATTTTCTATCTCAAAGAGTCTCTTATGGTTTGTTTTCCCTCCCCACCCCATATGTTCATCTGTTTTGTTTCTTAAATTCTACATATGAGTGAAATCATATGGTATTTGCCCTTCTCTGACAGACTTATTTTGCTTGGCATAATACACTCTAGTTCCATCCATGTCATTGCAAATGGCAAGATTTCATCCTTTTTGATGGCTGAGTAATAGTCTATTGTGTATATGTACCACATCTTCTTTATCCATTCATCAGTCAATGGACATTTGCACCCCAAAGTTCATAAGCAGCATTATCAATAATAGCCAAACTATGGAAAGAGCCCAAGTGCCCATCAACTGATGAATGAATAAGAGCAGTTATTTTAAACTGAATTATCAACTATTGTGAAGTTTTTTCTCTTCTTCATTTTTTAAAATTAACACTCAAAGGGAAATGGAGGTACTGAGGGATGAAGATTCAAGAGATTGTTACTAGAACCAACTTTTGTAGTAGAGCAAAGATTTTCTAATGTTATTCTTGATGCTGAAGTGCAAGATAACTCACTTTACCACAAATTTTCATATCCACCAACCAACCTACAAGCATTTCTGAGTACATGACTTCCATGAATGCTGGTATTTCTTAATCTTGGCAGCAGTGGTGCATTCCAGCTTTCTATTGGGTAAATAGTCAACAAGATGGACAGAACATGACACTTCAGATTCATGGGACCCATGAATTTTAAGGATGAAGAGAAAGGAGGATACTCAGGTTCACCTGAGTTTATACTAGAGAGCACCTCCCACTGAAACTCTGCTATTGGTGTTGGATTGTGATTTAATGAAATTCTAGAGAATGACTATATATTTCCCTACTCAACTGCCTGCTCTGGAAGAAGCTCTTTGTGGTAATCTATTATAGAGGACAGAACTCTAGGCAACACAGTTAATCAGCAACAAATGCCAAAATATAATAGGTAAAGTCAGAAATGGCTATTTTGATTGGAGCTGGTTAAATGCAGTAAGATGGCTATAACCATTTTCTCAGTGAACTAAGACCTAATCCACTCTCATGCTTCCGAACACATCTTTTTAGACAGAATACCACCAGCATTGCAATAAATTGTTGAGTTTCTGTGATGGTCATATTGTTCACCATAGTTTCATTGCCATTTACTGGATATCAAAACTATGCAGTTAATCTGACAGAATCTAGCAGAGTTACCTTATAAATATTTCTATATTTTAGAATGAGACCAACTCTTGAATGTCTCAATTTTCAATGATCATAATAGTCAACTACTGAGAAATAATTGACAGACTTAGTCAATTTTACAACCATTCTTATGATTATTTATCAAAAAGAGTACAGTTTAACATGCAAAAGAAAGAAGCAAATTAAAATGATTTGTATTAAAAAAAGTCACAATTATTTCTTACCTGAAATACTTTAATGCTTGGGCTTCTTATTGAATTTGGTAGTGGTAAGAGGTGTCTTTTTAAAGAAATAAGCAGTCTTCAGTGTTTTTATAGCATTGATTACTACAGAAATTATACTTCTTTTACTTCTTGTCTTGAAGGGTGAACAAAATAAACAAACTGAAAATACTACAATGAATGGTAAATGATGAAAGATTTACAGTACAAAAAACAGTGTAAAAAGGAAGACAAGTTTAAATATTGTTGTGTAAGAAAGTGATGAAAATAATACAAGAATGAGAATAAGTAAAATGATAGGCTGGAACATCTGGGAAGGTAAATGCAGAGACAAAGAGAAAGGTTAATTAATAATAATTTTTAAAATTTAAATATATATTAACTAAGCATTCATTCAACTGAAGATGAAGAAGAACCCTCCTTTAAGACTAGATTTACAAAACCCGAAACCTATTATTATTACACACAGTGCTTTCTCCCACTCTGATCTCTATTTTTTACCCCTGAGGGTATATCTGAAAACCCACATGCTCAACATATTCAAAATTCTGCTACAAGGAAACTAAAAACCAACTATTTGACATAATTAGAGAAAAAGATAAGCTTTAACATTTCAAAATCCAACACGTTTTATCATAAAACTTTTTTTTTTTCATAGCAAAGCAGAGCAACATGCAAGGTGAATAAGCAATAGGGTTGCAATTTTTCTAGTTGTGACTAACAGGCAGTTAATTTAATGTCATGCTTCAGTGTATGGATTGATTTTTGAGTGTAAATCTTTCGCGTGTCTTAAAAGCCATGCATGCTCTTGTACTTCTGTGGCTTCTCCAATGGGTACAGGACAGGAGGCTTGCCAGAGAGGTAGCACTACCTGTTATGTTTTACAAATTCTCTCTTATGTGGTTAATTCTGACAAAATGCATGGGTCTTTGGCCACCATACCTGGCTAGAGCAGCTCAGTCCAATTCATCAGTTGTGCCTCTACAAATTAGGATGAAGGAAAAATGCTGGTTTTCCCTGTTCGGGAATAGTTATTACCATCTCTTTGAATTAGTGTTGCATTAGACCTAACGTATAACACTCCTTCCCCAGTCCTGATATTCTCAGCTAGAGAGCTGGCAACGATGAAATAATGATCATGTTACCACCATTTGTAGTAGAGGGGCAACTTCCATTTATTCCTTTCGGTGGGGTTGTAGACACAATATCACCTCTCTTTACTGCTGGTTTGTACACCTGTCAGCAGTTACACAATGATCCCAGATATTCAGTAATTAAAAATATATTTTTTAAACTCAATTTGAATCTTGGTTCAAAACCTGCAAAACTACAATTGAAGATTCCCACTTGGGGTCTTCTTGCAGCTCCATTAATCAGAATCAGTAGAGTAGTACTGAACACGTTGACAAATAACGATGTATCTTAAACATCCTTTAATCTTTACACAAAAACTGAGGGGTGTGTGTGCACATTTCCTTTTTAAACACAACAGAGTGGAGGTCGTTACTAAGTGACTGGGTCACGAGAACCTGAAGCCTGAAGAAGGACAGTGTGAAAGAACGGGTGTGCTGAGGGGCCACCAAACCCAGTGAGGCCCTGGGCAGGGGGCTTCCCTAAAGCGGGGCATGGAGGTTGGTGCGCGGAGACGCCCCGCCAGGGACCACGAATCCGCGGACCTGCCTCGCCATCGCCATGGCTCGCAATAGGCAGAACTGTACCTGACTCACGGATATGGGCTCCTCGGCGCCGCGGTCTTCCGCAGACTTGGGCACCTCGAGGCGGTCGATGAAGGTCTGCAGCTCCTTGCGGAAGGCTTTCATCTGCGCGTTGATGCGGTAGAGCAGCTCGTGCTCGCGGATGCGGCTGCCGTCGTCCTCCTCATCCATCAGTCCGAACAGGTCCCCGTTGGCCACGTAGATGCGGGCCTCGGTGATGATGGTGCTGGTGTCGGCGATGAGCCGGTCGATGGTCTTGCCCAGGCGCTCGGCCTCGGAGCGGATGTCCTTCATCTGCTGCCGGTCGGAGAAGCTCTTGGGCCAGGGCCCCGGCGCCGGGTAGAAGGAGCGGGTGGGCGTCAGGCAGCGGATGTTGCGCACCTCCTCGGAGTCGCTCTCGCCGCCGATGGGCCCTTCGCGCTTGCGGTGCGGCGGCCGCGAGTCGTCGTCGCTCTCCTTCTTGCCCGCGTCGCTCTCGGCGTCGCTGTCGCGGGGGCTGCCGCGGATGCCCAGGTGCGAGGCCAGGTCGTAGCGCTGCATGTTGGACATCAGCACGCGGTTCTCGTACTGCAGCTGCATGACCTTGCCGCTGAGCTCGTTGATCTGCAGGCGTGCCGCCTTCAGCTCCTCCTGCAGGGCCTCCGTCTTGGCGCTGTCGTGGTGCCGCGCGCTCTCGTGGCCGCCAGACTTGAACTTGTACTTGTTGAGCTCCGCGGTGATGCGCTTGTTCTGCTCCTCCAGGTCGGCCACGTTCCGCCGCAGCAGCTCCGTCTCGTCTTCCACCAGCTGCAGGTGCTGCCGCAACTCCGACAGGGATTCGCTCTGCTCCCTCATCAGGGGATTGGCGGAGCCATTGAAGTCGTCGCCCCTCAGGTCGTCTAGTTCCGCCTTTAGGCCTCTGTTCTCCACCTCCAGTTCGACGATTTTCCTGCCCAGGATGTTCGCTTCTTCCTCCACCAGTCGCAGCCGCAGCTTGAGCTCGGCCTCCCGGGTGCTTGGAGGGCCCCCCGCTTCTCCTTTGGGCAAAGGACTGTCCAGGTCTCCATAAAAGGATCTGTACTTCTGAAGTTCGTGTTCAAATCTGTCCTTCTCTTTATCAATCTTGGCCATCTTCTTTCTCATCAAAGCGGCTTCTTCCTTCACGAACTGCAGCTGGCATTTTAGATCTTCATTGTCCTCCTCATTTTGGGAAAAAGCAGGGAAGAGGATAGATCATTTTTATGTAAATCAAGAAAACAACAAGGACACCTGCGAAAATAATGGCTTTTTCTTGTAACTGAGATTCAATGAGAGAGAGACAAAGCGCGAGAGAAAAGTAGATGCTGTATATTTTCTACAGATCATTTAAATTATGTGGCAGATAAAAATTAGAACAATATCACATCCTGGAAACAAAAAGAGAAGGAAATATAAAAAGAGACACACTGTCGTCATCACTATTCAAAGATTATCATATGTCGTAACTGCACACAACTGTTGGGCTGTCATTTCAATAATGTTTGTTTTGTATGTTTTAGATGATTTGAATTCTCCTGTCTATAATAAATGTGAAACCTGTTCCCTGGAAGGAACATGGACTTAACATTCACTCAGTGCCATTTGATTGAGCACTCACTTTCAGCCATTTTCTGTAAAGTTCTTTATACACGTGACTTAAGTTAATGTTTAGAGCAAACTTAGTAACAGGTAACCATTGAAATAGTTGGTTTAAAGGTATTCTTTAACTTGTTCAAGGTTACAGAACTAATAAGTGGCAAAAGACAAAGGTGAAATTTTAATTCATTTCTGCCTGACTCGCAAGCTTATGATCACTCTGAAAGATCAAAGAGGGCAATCTCTTCTTCCATCTTTATTCAAAGGAGAATTGCCTTTTAAAGGCTTTAAAGTAAGGAAATTTTAACACCGGCATGGCACATCCAAGGAGAAACTGGACAGTGTTTCACCCAGATCACTTTAAAAGTAAGATGTATTCCCATCAGTTTGAAATGAGTAAAGTTGGTTCTGTCTGGTAAATGGATGGTGGCATAGATCCTAGAGAAGCTCTTCTCACAATTCTGAGGAAAACCTGCAAACCTTAATCATTGACTAAGTGGAAAAGTACAAACAAAAAAAGGTGGAAATCCACTTGCTTGGAGCTAATATAGCTAATATCAAAGTACATTTGTCCATGGACACATTCCCAAAGACAAATTCCCAGAGCTCTCTTTTAAGTATATACTTTGGGTCACTTATGTAACTTCTGTGGATTTTGTTTTCCTTGTTTTTAAGTGGAAATAAAAAGGCCTTCCTTTCCTAGCCATGAGTCAGCTGTGTTTGAGATGGGTTGTGCTAAAGTAGCAGCAACCACTGGTGGTGAAGGTGAAGATAATAAGCTTCTGCCAGAGATGCTCATTAAATATGGCCCAGGGCCTTTGAGATGAAAGAGATGGAGAGGAGGGCACAGGTTCCCTGTCCTCCCCTCTACTGATGAGAATTAGTATGGAAGGTTGAGAGCTGCTGAGTGTACAGAGCCTGACCATCTTTCTTTATATTGTTATACTCTGGCATTAGCCCTGTGAGGGATATGATCTATATCTACTTTATAGATAAGGCAGATGAGCTTCAGAGAGGAGGTTTATTAAATCAGTAGAGCACAAACTAATAAGTGACAGAGCACATCTGTATTCTGACTGATTCCAAAACTTTTTAATTTTTTTAATTTTTAAAAATTTATTTATTTATTTTTAATAGTTTATTGTCAAGTTGGTTTCCATGTGCTCATCCCCACAAGTGCCCTCCTCCATGCCCAACACCCCCCCACCCCCATTAGCCCTCGGTTTGTTCTCAGCATTCAAGAGTCTCTCATGGTTTGCCTCCCTCCCTCTCCCCAACTAGTTTCCCCCTTCTTCTCCCCCATGGTCCTCCGTTAAGTTCTCAAAACTCTTATTCTTTCCACTGTATGTGTTGCCTCTAGAAAAGCAGAGGAAAATTGGGACAATGGGGTAAAACTTTAAAAAAAATCAGATGTGTTGGCTTATCTAGTTTCCTTCAGAAGAGGTTTAGAAGAAAGGACAGAAGCACAGAGAAAGGACATGAGAGACCCTCAGGAGCACAGCAAGAGGGAAAGATGGGAATGTATGTCATAGAAGAGCTGACATGAGAATCCATTTCACAAGGGAAGACAGAAGCTTCTTTGCAAGGGACTATGTGTTGGGCCCTCATACTAATTCAAGTGAGGATGAAAGCAAGGACACATGACAATGTTTAATAGCACATCAACAGGAGGAGCGAAGAGAACCTTGATGTTTCTAGCTTAGGTGTCTTGATGGCTGAGGCTGCTAATAACAAGGACAGCAAATGAGCGAAGAGGAGCAGATGTGAAAAAGATACGTCTAAATGTATTAAACTGCCGTCTTTAAGATGTCAGTGGAGGGACATCTAGTGGAAACATCTATCAACAGGCAAGTGGAATTTCAGGCCCAAGATTACAAAGATTACACTTCTGGCCCTGCCGAGAGTTCAGGTCCAAAGGGGAGGACATGAAAATGAGATGTGTAGAGGTGATGGTTGAAGCTATGGCAATGGCTTTGAAAGCAACCAAAGAGAGGAAGAAAAGTAAAAGAGACACAGAAGAAATGGTTAAAGATTTGGCGGGGGCAGGAGAGTCAAATATCACATAAGAATTTGAAACAATGTTTGACTCGAAAGGTGGTGCAGCAATATGCTTATCAAATATGCTTTTATTTTTGTATTGAATTAGCTTTTATTTTTTTATTTTTATTTTTTTATAGTTTATTTTCAAGTTGATTTTTATATAGGCTAGGCTTTGTTAGGAATTAAGAGTAGGGGAGACTGGGGAGTTAGGTTGGGCTACATGTATGCAAGGGAAGGCATTTATTTGCTAGTAAAAAAAAAAAAAAGAAAAAGGTAGTAAAATGCTGCAGTTTGAATCCAACCAAAACAGCAGCGGATGTGATATAAGTCACAGATTGGAGCAGAGTAACACTTCACTAGGTTATGTTAAGCAAGTATAAAAGAGAAGGATATCTGATTTCTGTATATGTAAGGTCTCCTGCCCAAAGGAATGAAAACATAAATATTATTTTAAGACTTGGACATATACTACATGTAACAAAGTGACTATGAGGGAAAGAGAATGATGGGTATGATAGTTATTTTTTTCCTTGTTTAAAAAGAAATCTTTTCAAGATACAAAATGATAGTTTCTGCAATGCCAAGAACTTAAGAACCCTGTATGCTAATGCGCCCTGCATGCTCAGACTGTAACCTAACTATTGTAGCTGCATGTGCAACTGAGCATGGAAATACTGTATAAAAATCCTGAAAACGTCAAATCAAAGATGGTATGGAAAGTGTCTGGTTGACAATAACTGAGCAGTGCATGCTTGCTCTTATTTTCCACAGTGAATGCTAAGCAAGAAACATTATAATGCTTTGAAATGAGAAGCACGTTGTCTCTTATTTTTGTGGATGTTTAAGACATACTCTTTTTTTAACGTTTATTTATTTTGAGGCAGGGGGAGGGACAGAGCAAGAGGGAGAGAGAATCTCAAGCAGAGTTTGCTCCGTCAGCATGGAGCCGGATAGAGGACTCAATGTCACAAACCATGAGATCATGACCTGAGATGAAATCAAGAGTTGGATGCTTAACCAACTGAACCACCCAGGCACCCCAAGTCTCCCTCTTATGAAGATACAAATGACCTGTGAAGAAGGGGAACATAAAGATGATGAGGGGCCAAAGAAGTGAGATGAGCCTGGCTTTCACTTAGCCACTACCAGAAACTACATTACACTCTATATGAATTACATGCATTAAACTCATTTAATTTGTACAAAAATGCTCTATTATGATCCCCTTTTATAAATGAGGAAACAAGGGCATAGAAAGAATAAGTAACTTATCTAAGGCCATAGAGCTGGCAGGCTACTGTTCTTAATTGTTATGCAATACCATTTCTCAGTAAATAAAGTCACTGTGCTGCTGAAGGAACATGAAAATAATTCATCAAAGAAGCTAAAGCAAATAAAAATGAAGTACAAAGCTGTGCAAATAATAGCAGGTTGAACCATATGAAATTGCTTAGGTCAAAATCACAGTATGTTGACAATTTCATTTGACTCAACCTAGAAAAAGGGGACACAGGATTATTCAAAAGTGCATATTGAACATGTTGCGATGTCAGACACTAGACACTGACAAGTCAAAGATGAATAACATGCCCCATGACTACAATCTGCCCTAGCTATGTATGGGAGATGAATATGTAAGCAACCATTACAATAGAATGGATGCATGCAATAATCTAAGAATCAATGGTCCTCAACCTCAGCTGAGCAACAGAATGATCTGTGACTACTTTATTATTGAGATCTCCCACCTGAGACAGTCCCAATCAATGCTGGGGTGGGTTTTTGAAAAACTACAGGTAATGTCTCTGAAAATAGATGAACTGGAAACACTAGCAGGGATTTCAAAGGCCACAAGAGCATACTTAGGAATTTCCCAGGCATTTGGGCCATGACATAAGAACTGCAATGTTCCTTGACTGCTGTAAGGTCCCAGGTCCCACTAAGAAACTGATGAAGGCTCTGGATGTCTTTTGCAGAAAGGTGCCCACGTACACATGGAGTGGGAGGGTCATGGAGTTAGAAACAAACAGTTAAGCATTCTGGATAACAGAGTATGGTTGAAAAAATAAATACTTTAACACAGGAAGTATAAGAATCGGCCAAATGTGAGTTTTTTAAAAAGTAAACTGCTGATTAAAGCTGACTTAGGATTTTAGAACAGGGAGAATATAGCCACTTCTCCTTCAATGAGGTGGAGAAAATTGATGGCAACATGTGAAATGATCCATAGCAAAATACATAGAGACAGGTGGCTAAAATTATGGCAAAGACACAGCCAGAAAGCTGTAGTGACAGAGCATATTTGCATTTATTAAGGAAACCATGAGAAAGCTAGAAAATGGAGTAATGATCGTGGTATAAGACTCTCTGGGATTTTAGAACTGCTGAAGTCTATCAATGTCCTTGTGCAAGAACCAGGAGAAAAATTTAACCAAGAACAGAGTAGGAAGAGAGGGGAAAAGGGAAAGTAAACATTTAATATGCTGTGCTTTAAAAAATTGAGATCGGCTTTTTCAAATTTTGGATATTTAAATGTTGCTTCAGTTAAAATTATTATCTAATGAGAAAATGTCTTGTGAGAATTTTAAAAAGGTATGCTATAGTATGACATTCCAACTTATGCATTTAAAAGTCAATGACTAGGGGCGCCTGGGTGGCTTAGTCGGTTAAGCGCCCGACTTTCGCTCAGGTCATGATCTCGCGGTTCGTGGGTTCGAGCCCCGCGTCGGGCTCTGTGCTGACTGCCAGCTCAGAGCCTGGAGCCTGTTTCAGTCTGTGACTCCCTCTCTCTCTGACCCTCCCCTGCTCACGCTGTCTCTCTCTCTCTCTCTCTCTCCTAGAAATAAATAAAACATTTTAAAAATAAATTAAAAAAAAAAAAGTCAACGACTAGCCATGTGTTTTTAGAGAGCCATCATGTCATTTCTGCCCCCAAATATTTCCCCTTCTGTTTTAAAATCTCCTTCATTACATCCATCAGTACCTTCAACTCACCCTGAAAGCAGAGCTGGTCTTTACTGTGGCTGTGTTTCTAAAGGTCTTAACAAGCCCCTTTTGAATACATTTTTAAAAATATTTCATTTTTAAGCAAATCAACACCCAATGTGGAGTTTAAACTCACAACCCCGAGATCAAGAATCTCACGCCCCACTAACTGAGCCAGCCAGATGTCCCTGAATAATACATATTTTAAGTTTTTTAAGTTTTATTTTTATTCCTTCATTTCGTTTTTTTTTTTTTTTTGCTTCTCTAATCACTAGCATAGAGAATTACTTCCTTCTGGAACTCTCATCACCAGCCTCTCTCTCCCCTCCCCATCACTTCCTATAACATTCCTTTCTTTACTCACTCCTAATGCTATAGGAATACCCATTCTGTTGACTTTACTAATTACAGGTGAACAAGATTAGCACCGTGCGTATATTTCTCAAATATAGCAACACATAAGGTCCTATTGGCCTTTTGCCGTATGCTTATTGTGTAAAAGCAATAATAGAGATGTTAATTAGTGTTAGCATTGTAAGCAGTGATACCAGATGCTTTATATTGCCTGTATCTACAGCTACATAATGGATGTAAACTTTGTTTTACATGAGTGTATCTGGCTGCTATGTCCACTTATAGACGAAGCTCATTATTATGTACATTTACATAATATTTGATGTATTGGTTGAAATCTTATTTCCACATACCTCTGTGGGAGTCTGTTGAGTCTTTTTTTCAGATTTTGGCAAATCTTTGCTTCCTCTTCTTTTTAAGGATAGCTGAAACAAATCATGGATATATTTAGTTTGGTAAATGATCATTTTAACTCAATTTTATGTTTTTAAGTATCTAATGTCATATGACCAAACCAAGCCAAATAAAACGTGTTAGTTCAATAATCACAAAGGAGGAAAAAAACAGCAAACCAGATAGATTTTAATGTGTTTTTTCTCTGGACTGGGATACACTTCACAGTAGAAGAGTAAGTCGCAATCATGGAAATAATGTGAGGAAGGGCAGGAAACCTACTGTGGAGCTGCAGAGAACAACCCAGATAAAATTTAGACTGATGACCCAATATGCAATATATTCCAAATGAAAGCAAATCCTTGTTAGCATTCTACATCGCCAACGGGGGTTAAAAAGGAATAGGGTATTTCTGGTTGAAGGCAGGTTTCTATAAGCTTATAAAGACAAGCTTTTAGTAGGTTTATGTCGAATTTGAACACTTTTACTCTTTCCTCACCACACATCTACACAAATACAGTACACAAATACACATACACATGTGTAGTACAGGAGGGGATGGTTACGGTGAAATGGAGAGGACACATTGTTTCTAAAGGAGCAGGCTGACTGGGTGACTCAATCAGTTAGGCATCCTACTCTTGATTTCGGCTCAGGTCGTGATCTCGTAGTTTGTGGGATCAAGTCCTGAGTCAGGCTCCACGCTGATGGCATGGAGACTGCTTGGGATTCTCTCTGTCCCTCACTCTCTGTCCCTTCCCCCTGTGCATGCTCTCTCCCTCTCTCTCTTTCTCTCAAAATAAATACATACAGTTAAAAAAAAAATAAAGGAGCAGGCTGAGTGGGAATTATCTTCAGCTGACTGGTGCAATACAAGAAATTGGGCTTTTTCTAGAGAAGCTAGAAATCTGGATTTTGTATTGGTTGGCCCTAGGTGAAATTCAGACAAACAGTGCTTTGTAGGTCAGAAAATACATATCTAGTGCCAAATCCTTTCAAAGACCAGCAACATATGATCTTTGGTAGTCTATTCCATGTCTCAGCACCAATATAACAAGGAAGGTCCTTCTGTATAAATAATAATCCATATGTATGAATACCTACCGTATACCTAATATTGTATTGGATATCCAAGGATCAGTTAAATAGTACATTTATGATCTGGAAGCTCACAATATACCATGGGAAACAGAGAAGCAAACAATTATACCGGTTGGTAAATGTCATGCTTTAGGTTCTGTGAAGCAGGGACTTTGTCTTCGTGTGGCATCACCACTATCAGAATAGTACTTGGCCACATGGCAGATATTGGGAAAAATATTTGCTGAACTAATGAACGAATATAAAATATGACTCTGTGAGGTCAAAGAGGAGGATGGGGGTATAGAGTGAATACAAAGGCAGGAAAAGCTTCTCAATAGAGGAGGCTTCATGAAATTTTCAACAAACTTCAAATTACACTTTTTCCGTGTTCATTTCTAACCCATACCCAGTGTTAAACGGAGGCATATGTTCAGGCCCAGAAGGCAGAGGAATGCATTGCTGCAACTGTTTTTATTGAGTATGAAATTTAAGCTGCGGAGCCAAATGAATGGCCTGTGTGCTTATTTCTACTTCTTTACAGAAAGATGTTCTCTACGTTGCTTGTATAATCTTAGAAACAAAAGCTGTGGGGACTGATTCACCATAAACAAGAGTGGTTTAGAAACCAATCAGCAAAAACAGTCCCAAGAAAACCCAAGAATATAGCAAGCCAAACTAGGGAATCCTGGAACAGTCTGCATAGGGGCTACCTCCAAAGAAGCACTCAAATTCACTTTATTATTTACTGAATACTTTTATTTTGAATATATTTTATTATAGATTTATTTAGTGCTTACTAATGTACTTCATCAGGCACCTGTGTTACAATAATAAAACCAACATAGTCACTGCTCATTAGGAAGTTCCCAATTTACCTGGCAAATGGTCTTTTTGGTCTGAAATTTAAAACAGTGTGATGAAAGCAATGATAATATAAAGATAATATTAACTGGCATTGATTGAGCACCAATTCATGACAAACACTTTATATATATCATCCTAATTAACTCTTAAAACACCCCTTCAGTTTAACAAGCTCTCCAGATGATCCTGATGCATGATAAAGTTTGTAAAGCATTGGTCTGAAATCATTGCTTGATAATTAGTCGAATCAGGTTTTGACCAAAGTCTTTTTGATCTTTATTATACTAGATCATAAGGAGAAAGCCTTAAACAATTTTGCGGAGGAGATGGTGTGGGGAGCTAAGGATAATTTCCAGCAAGAAGTAACATCTTATCTCAAAGATAAAAAAAAACAAACAAAAAAACAAAAACAAAAACAAAAAAAACAACCTTATCTGGAAGATGAGGAGTAAGCCAGTCAAAGACAGAGAAAAGGGGAAAGGGAAGAGCAAAAGCATTCCATGTGAAAGAACCATTTCTGAGACACAATTCAGTATGTCTGTCACAAAATATAAGGAGAGCAAATGATGGTGATGGCATGAGTCATTTTAAAAGGATACTCAATAGGGTTGTTTCAAGCACAAAGTGTCCATAGTCAGACTATCACAGGAGAAATATATACACACAAAGTAGAAGTTCAAACGGCCATGAGGTAAAGGGCCATCATGCAAGGGAAATGAAGGGAGGAATGTTCTAATTCTGAGAGCTTTTTTAGGAGTGATCTTTATTTTTCATTCATTCCACAGATATTGTTTGGGTTCCGGCATATAGATGATACTATATAGTTACACAAATATGACTGAGCAATATTTTATTCTCCTCCCCACCAAAGAGCTAACTTCATGATGGTTAAAAGCATGCAGACAATTAACTAAGACAGTAGACAGAATTAACCAAGGGCAATAAATGAAGAACAAAAGCTTGAGAGGACAAAGAAGCAGCTATGACTTCAGATCTGGAGAAACCAGAGGAAATCATCTAAGAGAGCCGGCTGATCTTGGAAGGATGTACAAAATGTCAACAAACATAAAACCAAATAGAAGAAGCAAAGAGTCAGGAGAATAGGTTTGCCTTTATAGATGCACTGCTTTTGAAAAAAAGTAATGGAGGTAGAGACACTGCAGAGGTCAGCTTGTGGAGCTGAGAAATTTAGATTTTATCCTGTGGGCAATATTAAAATGAGCCCTCTAAATTAATATAGGAGACATGCTGAAACCAGGCCATCGTTTCCTAAGAGGCATTTTCTATTTTACTTTTATTTGAATATCACTCAAGCAAGATGTCAAACCCAAAGCTCTGGAAAAAGATTTCTCCCTGAACAAAGGTACACTGCCTCTAAGGCGCCTCTAGGTCAAGTATTTTTAAGTGTCACATTTAAATGTTCAATAAGGATTTCATCATCTTTTCATATTCCAGAAAGTTTTTGTTAACTTTCTGACTCCAGTAAAACAAAGATGAGGTTCATTTGGATAGGGAAAGTTGGAGAAATAATGTAAGTCCAGTCTCTTTCTTGTGAGTAGAAATTTTCGTCATCTCCTCCTTGTCAACCTGTGCACCTTCATGCACTAAATCTGGACCGCTCTTAGCGACGCAGTTTGAGATGCTGGAACTAAATCTCACATTTTCATCTTTGCTTTCAAAGTAGGCACCTCTGATGGTTCTCTAGATAATTATGTTCAAAACATGTCTTGCCTGTGTCTTAATTCTTTGCATTCCTGCTCCAACTAGTCCAAAAGAGGCTGCTGTTCTTTTTATCCATGTGAAGGCCAGGAATTCAAGAGTTTTACCAAAAAACATGATTGCACAGCAATTATATAAAATGGTTTGTGTTCTAAACAAAGAATTGTTTGAGACTGCCCTTTTTCCTCAGTTGAAAATTTGGTCCACCTCATGATATGTAGCATCTTGATGTTTTCAGCAATGACACAACCTGTCTGAAATGGCACTGAAAGTCATGATACGTAAAAAAGGTTCCTATGTGTTTGATAAAATTAAAGAGATCCATTTGTACAGTGAAGTCAAGAAGGAAACTGTAACTGTATTAATGTGTAGGATTTAGTGAGCACTAAATGTGTGCTGTACACATTTCTAGTTGCTTAATATGTAAATATGTTCTCATTTGATCTTGCAACAGTCTTAGGAATTTGGCACCATTATCTGAAGCACACCAAAGAAAAATCATCAGCTAGTAAGTGTTTGACTCCTGAGGTAAGTTACCCAGCTTCAGAGCTCTTGTTCTGAACAATTACATTACAATGTTCCTCTAAAGGAAGAAAAGTACAAGGTTATATTATTTCTGAGCATATTCTTCTCTCTGCTCTTCTATCACTGCTGCATGGCCTTAGGGCATTAGTTTACATATATTACATACAATCAATGTGTTTCTCTGTATTCAACACAGGGGTCACCAGAAGTGACATACACACTCACTGGTTCTCACAGTCACCCTATAAATATTTGTGACTTTAGGGCAACATTGGGAAGGAGACGGGGATTCCCAATTTAAGACTAAGAAAAACTAAAAGAGGCAGGAACTTGGCTCTGCTATGGTCTGAATGTTTACATTCCCCAACCCCCCATTCCTATGTTGAAATCCTGATGGTATTTGGAGATAGAGCCTTTGGGACGTGCTTAGGTCATAAGGGGGGAGTCCTCATGGATGGGATTAGTGCCATTACCAAAAGAGACCCAGAGAGATTCCCAGCCCTTTCTGTCTAGTGAGTATACAAGTCTGCAACCTAGAAGAGGGCCCTCACCTGGCCATGAAGGCACCCTGATCTCAGACTTCCAGGATCCAGAACTGTGAGAAATAAATTTCTGTTGATTATAAGCCACCCAGTATGTGGTGTTTTGTTATAGCAGCTCAAATGGACTAAGACAGGCTTCAACTCATTTTGAAGGGGAACAGGAGAGGCTCTAGAAGTCCTTCTTCTGTCCTGTTATATCCTTGACGCCTACCAGAGAGCCTGGAAGAGGATAGGCTGGCAAGAGCGCCCAGAGATCTTTCTCACAACTGCATTCTCCACTGTCTTCCTTAAAAGGGTGAAGCAGGATCCCAAGCTCTATACTAACACAGGGTCTTGGGGCTCAAAGGGAATGTGGGTGAAGGAGGCGAGCTAGGATTTTCAGGTCGTGCCATTCTGTGGAAAATCTTCTAGCAGTGTTCCATCTCACTCAGAATCAGAGCCATGCTTTACTAAAGGCACAGGAGACCTCAGCTACACTCTTGGATTTATCCCGGTAATGTTTTAAAAAGACTTCATCAACCAAGACCAATTAAAATATGTAAATGTTAGGCCTAGGCCTTTTTTCCCCCCAAAGTTCTCATG
Organism: Proteles cristata cristata; assembly: GCA_017311185.1. Classification (NCBI taxonomy): domain Eukaryota; kingdom Metazoa; phylum Chordata; class Mammalia; order Carnivora; family Hyaenidae; genus Proteles; species Proteles cristata. The sequence continues at coordinate 1,116,783 of JAESUZ010003065.1, read as the reverse complement.
GTGAGTACAGTGTGCTCTGAGAATCACTGTTCTGCTCCACGCAGACACTCTGCCACCTCCTCCAAACTTTTCGGCCTCATCTGCCACCACACTCCTCCCCTGCTTTCCCGGCTCTGGTGTCACCAACATCCTTGCGGTTCCTCAAACATGCCAAGCATGCTCCAAATAGGGGCCTCTCCTCCACCTACAGTGCTCTTCCTACACGCCCATACCCACCCCACCAACTCCTTTGGGGTCTGTAATCAGAGATTCTCCCCCAACCATTTCAAACAAAATAAGAAATAATTCCACACAAAACACCTTCTCTACTTTCTTGCTCCATGCATTGCTTGTCATCCTAACCCCGCTTTATTTTTCTCCATAGCTCCTTTCACCATCTGATGTGTGTATTTGATTCATGCCTATCTCCCCATTCTACAATGTGAGCTCCACCCACACAACTTTGTAATGTTCCTTACAGCTCCCGCTCTTAGACATACACCTGGTACAAAGTACTTGCTCAGACAGTACCGACTGAATGCAGAAATCACTGCTTCGACCTTGTTTCTTACACGGACTTGTTTCTGAAGCATTCTAATCCAAGAAGTCAGTAGAAGGTTAAAACAAAGAAATAAAACTCCATTTTTAAAGTTCCATTTAAAGCTTGTAAAAATAAAAGTGTCTCAAACTTTTCAACAGGAAAAGCCTATAGAGCAAAAAATGTATGAGCTGAAAAGTATTTAAAATGGGACACACAATACACCTTCACTGCGCTCTAATACTTTTCTTGATTTTTACCAACCCCATTTTCCCCAGTGTCAAAAATTAAGATTTTGGGTCTCAAATTCATTCTATAAAGGATACCTGGTACCAACATTCTTTGGTGGGCTATCCGATTTTGTGGCTTCTACTCTGAAGCTTCTTTCACACAGTTTGTTTTCTGGTGTTGGCCTTCAAAGTCTCCAGAGCCTTGGCTTCAAGCTCAGGTCACAGGGACCCTTCTCCAAGTGCCCTCTCTTTGCTCTCGCTCATGGAGGGACCAAGTCATTGACTCCCCCAACTCTTTTCCTTTCCCTCACCTTGGAGAAACACCAATGTGATTACTCTGATGTGAATTAGGTTATTGTATAAGTTAGTATAACTAAGTTATTTTCCATGTTATATAACTCACCAAGAGTCTACAAAACATTGTCTGGAAATTATTGGCATAAAAGCACCTAACCTTTGGGTTCCAACCATGGTCTGTTATACATTAGACTTAAGACTTTTATTAGTGACTAAGGTTTTCTACAGTAATACTGCTTACAAAACTAGTTGTTAGTCCCCCTTTCCAGTAGGCAGTCCATTTGCAATGTGCCCCATTAAGAGGCAGTCTCTTTCTGTGCCTCTTCAAAGCAGGCTGGACTTGGGACTTGCTTGGAGTAATAAAATATGGCGGGAATAAAACATGGTAGGAAAGGTGACATGCTAGTTCTGATGCTACCTTCAAGAGACCCTGCACACTTCTGCTCACTCTGTCTTGGACACATGCTGCCCTATGTGACAAGTCTGGGTGGGATAGTTTGCTAGATGGAAAGAGTCACATGACCTAGTTATTCCCATTGACCTGGACAGTAGCCAGCAAACTTCCAGATCCAGAGCCTCTCAGTTGACAGTCAGATAACCAAAAGTAAACACGCAAGACCCAATTGAGACCAAAATAATCCATATAGAGGATCATAGAATTATGTAAATAAACCACTCTTGTTTTAAGCCACTAATTTTGGGGATGGTCTGTTACATAGAGAAAGGAGATACATTTATTAACTATGTTTCACCATTGGAATTGAAAAGGCCCCAGTTGATATATATGGCAAAAAAAAAAAAAAATCTCTTATTCAAATTCCAGAAAAGCAAAAGGCCCATGTAAAAGGTCAAGAAAAGGAGTTGAAGGGGGTTATCAAACATAGGAAAAATAAAGCTCAATGTACTATCCTTGTGTTTATTTTTCCCCTGCCTTTGTCAATATTTTGATTCCAAAAAGTATTTTTTTTAATAAAACTGAGCTTTAAATAAATTGTTGTAAAAGGTCACATTTCAGTTCTAAATTGCAGATGCTTCTTTTAATAAAAGTAGGTGTTCAATTAGCACCAAATGCGTGATATGAGTTAAAAGCTAATAAAGTTCATCCTAACACTCAAGCTTATTACAGAGTCTGGCTCAGCACATTTCTGAAGTATTTCTTCCATTTGAACTTAGATTTTAGTCTTCCTTTTCAGGAAGAAGTGATGTATACACATTTATAGTGCTTCCCTAGATCTAGATTTCTTAAATATAATCTATCAATTCCACCTTTAGCTTCATCAAATTTTGTTCGTTCTTCTGTTTGTGTAACTTTTTCAGGCACAGGAAGAAAATAACTTTAATTTTACAAGTCAATTTAGAAAATTGAAACATAAAGAATTTATGAAAACTGTACCCAGACAATCCTCAACTGTGATACAAGGATTCGATTTTGCAAATTTCTAATAATTGTTAGTTAAGAAGAGCAGAATTTAGAAAAGAACAGAATGGAGGAGAAAAAGAAAGTCATGATTAATTCATCTATTCCAAGAAACAACCTTGGAAGATTCAGGAAAGGAAACTGACCAACAGTTTAAATCTGGGATTTGTTCCATCAATAAAAAAGCTGTGAGATTTTCATCCTTAGGAAAGATAGTGAACCCCTTTGAATGTTGACACAGAGGTGCACGTCACAGAAGTGGAGAGGTAGATCTGGCAGACAGAAGTGTATATCACAAAAGCTGAGCCTCAGGTCTGCAGAAATAAATCAACCCTCTTTTGCCAAGAGGTCATCTCCTTTTCTGTCCTACAAGCCCAGGCTCCATTCCTATCTTCTGAGTTATGAACCTTCCAAACCTTGTGGGCTTTTTTGTTGTTTTTTGTTGTTGTTGTCATTGTTTGTTTGTTTTGCCTCTACTGAATGTCTAAATAAACACTTTTAAAAGCTGGAAAAGCTCCTTTTCTTGCTGGAAACCCTCAAACAAGTGCCAGATTATTCTTAGTTATTTTATTTTTAAGTAAAACAATCCAATAAATTTTCCTTTCCTTGACTCCTCTACCCTTCTCCCTTTGTGCTAAGGTAGCTATCTACAGCAGAGGTCAGGGTGGCTAGAGAGTTGCATAGATTCTTTATTGCTAGGGAATATTAGTGAGTGAACTTTGTAGAACATACTCTCAAGCCAGGCTACCAGTGAAAGCAAAAACAGTTTAATCTTTTTGCCTTTTTAAGAATCAGGATTATCTCAGGGCCACATGGATTTGAATGGCTCTACATTTGCACAGTATCTTTCCTTTATGAAAGCCATTGTTTGGTACCAATAATTACTTTGGAACTCTTCTCTTTTCCTAGCATATTATTTGCTAATAGTCCTTCAATGCGTTTACATTGGAACTCACTTTCCATGATTAATAAGTACAGTGAGATTCAGGTAAGCCAGTAACTTGAAGAGCAAAATATTGAATTTAACCCCAGAAAATCTAAGAGATCTTAAAAACCATGGGATATGAGAGAGAGAGAGAAAGAGAGAAATGGAGGCTTCATTACTTAATGGGATGTGTTTATTACAGAACCAGAGGAAGTGAACTTGGAAGGAAGCTGGAGTTCATATTATAATAGTTGGGTCTTACAAAATTTTTGTGAAAAATATCCCTTTTAAAACATAAGTTTGGACCCAATAAGGGGCACCTAGCTGGCTCAGTTGGTAGACCACCCAACCCTTAATCTCAGGGTGGTGAGTTCAAGCCCATGTTGGGCATAGAACCAATAATTGCCTGCTTTCCAATGTGTGCTTTATAACATATTATCAAAACAATTCTTAGATCCTTAGGAAGACTTAGTCTTTGTATTCTCTGAGCTATTGTAGGACCCCCGAGGGGCTCAAGGCTACTGGTGAGAGAGTTTCTAATATAATGTATTATATTAGAAATATATCTGAGATATATATCTATATATATTATATCTAATATATATATGAGATATATATAATATAATATAATTCTCACATCATTGTAGAAACTCTCTTTTGGAGCAGGGTTGTTAGTGGGTCTTCCAAATTACTGATAATAAACTGATCCCAAAGTAAGACCAGCTTGCTTTTAAAAACCAAAGACAACATAATAATAAGTGTTTCTCTGGTATTTGTGTCATATATTACACTTGGATAGGAACCATCCAAATGCCTCAGAAAGCCTTACACAAGCAATAGATTTGGGACACAAAGCTTTCTCGGTTGAGGTTTTTTTTTTTTTTAAATCTGAAAAGCTGGTTAATGACTTTTGAAATAATAATTATTAAAAAATTATGGTATGCCTTAGGCCCTTGATCCACAATAAATATATACTATTACTAAGCTATGAATATCTTCAGCAAATGCAAAGCTATATTCATTTCTAATTTGCTATGGTTAATGAATTGATTTCTAAGCATCATTGCAATTGGCAACTAAAATGCATTTAGAAAATTATGGCTCTGTAGTGATAGCAGTTCTTTATGGCCTTTTACTATAATGAGCCGAAGGGGGAAAAAAACTGCAGCCAGCATTTATAAATTGAAATGATTATTTGTCCTGTCTTTTTTATATGGTGTCTCAATAGCTTCTACCTTATTAATACAGAAGACTTTGTATCAGTTCAGAATCTTATAATAAATATGCATAAAGTGCCATTACAAGCACCACTGAAGTGGCCGGATGCTAAGGGGTGGGTACTTAGGTACTTTAAAAATGATCTTTCTATGCATTTAAGATATTTTATGATAAAAATTTTAAGGTCAGAGCTTTTAGTCATTCTTGAAATGCACTAAAAAGGAGCAGAGGTAAGTTTATGGAATAATTCCTACACTAGGTTAAAAGGTGATAGTCTTTCAAAATTTTTGGAATTCGTTGTCAATTTTTAAAATGTGGACAATTTACATTTTAAAAATCAAGATTTCCAGTTGTGCTTGAAAACTCTGAAGGTCTGGTAACATTAGGTCTGATTATGGTATGACACCGTTGGGTTGGAACTAAACACTAAGACATACAATACTCAGTTTGCTCCTTCACTCTTAACAAAGACAGCTTCCCTCATTTATATAACCTGCTTGGCCTCCTAGGGACAGTGGAATGTTCAGACTCTGACCTGGACCATTCAGGTCACATATGTGAAAGGTACCTAAGAAAAGCAATCTTCCATTCAGCACCCGTACAGGAATCCTTTATATACCATCTAGTCTTTGCTTGTGTTTTTTCAGGAGCTGGCTTCTACATGAGGCAGGCAAGTCAATCCCTTCACAAATGGCTCTAATGGATAAAACGTCTGTATTTCGATCCCAAATCTACTTAAGTTAAAAATCACTTAAAGTAATGCAAAGAATAAATCCACCTTATCTGCTATATTAAATCCCTTCACACATTAGAAGAGAGTGATAACACAGCAAGTATTCAAGTATTTTCTTCTTCAGGTTTTATATACATACATACATAAATACATACATATATATACACACACACTGTATACATATATACATATATACTGTGCGCACACACACACTTATATATATATATACATATATACACACATTTCCCAGTTTTTAAAAACATTTTTTTTTATGTTTATTTTTGAAAGAAAGAGCATGAGTGGAGGAGGGGCAGAGAGAGAGGGAGGCACAGAATACAAAGCAGGCTCCAGGTTCCGAGCTGTCAGCAAAGAGCCCCATGCAGAGCTCGAACCCACAAACTGTGAAATCATGACCTGAACCGAAGTTGGGTGCATAACTGACTGAGACACCCAGGTGCCTCACTCCCCAGTTCTTTTAAGTATTCATCATATGACATGGTCTTATATCTGGCTTTTGGTCAATGAAACTCCCTAAGCTTCTTTTTGTGTAAATAGCTATGAATATATTTCTATCCTTGTATATTTGTATAAATTTTTAAAAATCACATTGTAGGACATCCACATTTATTCATATAAGTTTCATCTTATTCATGTGTACTCTCTTATGTTGACATCATTCTGATGGTCTTTGCCTGTGTCTTTCTTGATTGCTACTAAGGAGGATTCTGGTTAGATATGTTTTAGAGTATAACAGATATTTACCAGAGGTATAGTTGAGGTATAGTTGAAATAACTTGAACACAAATGGCATAAGAAGAAAGACTGAGTTTAAAAAAAAGAAGAGAGTTAACATCTTGTAATAAATTTATGAAAACATGAAAATATTTATGAAAAAGCATGACAATCACAGTCTTTGTAGTCTCTGTCTTGTGCCAATAAAAATAAAAATCATGAATAAAGTATGATTTTAAGAGTTTTCTCTGTAAGTCTTAAATGGATTAAAAGAAAAATCTTGTTTCCATGGTTTAATTCAGTGATAATGAACTATTTCTGGGAAGTGACCCTTTTCTATTTTTAAGGACAAAGAAAGTAAGGGCAGAAGTAATTGGTTTAATAAAAAAAAAAAAGCACAGAGTATATTTTAAAAAGCAAAACAAAAAACAAAAAAAACCCCTGCACCCAAGCTCTTAAAATCAAATAACACATCCATGAGGTGTGTTTTGTATGTATGCATATGTTCACCTTCATAGAGCAAATGTGCATGAGTATGTGTGCATGTCTATGTGGATATGTGAGTATGTGAGTATATGTATATATGTGTTGGAACATATATGTGTATATACACATATGTGTTTTAGGTCCTAGAAGGAATTTCAGCATATCTTAAACACTGCTGCGTGGATTCTAAAACACAGAGACAAACAGAATCTCTGCAACCTCTATCTATACACCAAACACACAGTTTGAATATAGCTATCACTAGACAACACATACTCATTGAAATGTTACAATCTGATTTTGCTTCGTATTGAGAGATATCATAATATCTTCCGGAAGTGTATTGTAGTTGACCAAATTAGTCAGTTCATTTCAAAGTAATTTTGGAATAAATGGGCAATCACAAAATTTCTGAAATTTGAATTTGAACAAAAACAAGGACCATTCTAGACTAAGTAAGTTTACTTAGTCCCTTGATATAATCCTAAAGTATACACACATGTGGACATGAATCTTTTTTAGACATGAGATCAACTTAACAGCTATGCATATAGTAGTGCCATTATAAATAATATAAAAGTACTTGAGGGGAATACATGCATGAATATAAGAGCATCAGATATAAATGGAATAAAAATAAAATATTCCATATATTAAGGAAGTTATGGGTAGGAATCAGAGATGAACCAGATTAATTTCCGAAGGTATTTTTTTTAACTCTTTCTTTTTTCTCATGTTTATTTCTTTATTTTAGAGAGAGAGAGGCAGCACAAGTGGGAGAGGGGCAGAGAGAGAGGGAGACACAGAATCTGAAGCAGGCTCCAAGCTCTGAGCTGTCAGTACAGAGCCCAACGCAAGGCTCAAACTCATGTACTGTGAGATCATGACCAAAGCCACAGGCGGATGCTTACCAGACTAAGTTACCCACGTGTCCCCTAAGGTGTTATTTTTTTTTTAAAGAAAACTTACTGTTTTACATCGTTAGTCAATTAGAAAGAATTTTGGTTGAATATAGGGGCATCTGGGTCGCTCAGTTGGTTAAGCAGCTGACTTTGGCTCAAGTCATGATCTTGGAGTTCGTGGGTTCAAGCCAGTGTGTTCGAGCCCCACATGGAGGAATTTGCGGTCAGCATGGAGCCTGCTTTGGATCCTTTGTCTCCCTCTCTCTTCCCCTCTCTGCATCCTCTTCCTTTCTCTCTCTCTCTCTCTCAAAAGTAAATAAAACATTAAAAAGAAAGAAAGAAAAAATGTTGGCCAAATATAACATGAAGTATATAAAGTATACTTTAATACCAAGATAAAAATACAAATGCAGTAACACTGGAAACTGAGGTTAAGAGTCAAACACTTTCCAGAATCTGAGAAAAATTTCCTTCAACAGTAGCATCAGTGGAATTCAACAAAGAAACATAATGTATCTTATGTGTAACCTTTACTGTCTGACACAGAACTGGAAATGCAGACCAAACAAAACCAAACATCTGTTTCTTAAAGGTTAAACACAAGTTTGCCATATGACTCAGCAATTCCACTTTCAGGTATATACCCAAGAGGAATGAAAACTCACATTCACAAAAAGATTTACACAAGAAAATTTCTTAGAAGTATTATTCATAATAGCTCAACTCAAATGTGCATCTGCTGGTGAATGGATAAATAAAACATGGTGTCCATACAACACAATTCAGCAAAATTTTTAAAAAAGGAATGGGATGCTGGGTGGCTCAGCCAGTTAAGGGTCTCACTCTTCATTTCCGCTCAGGTCATGATCTCAATTTTGAGCTCGAGCCCCGTGTCAGGTTCTGTGCTGACAGTGCGGAGGCTGCTTGTGATTCTCTCTCTCCCTCTCATTCTGCTCTTCCCTTACTCTGTCTTGCACCCCCCCTCAAAATAAGTAAATAAACTTAAAAAAATATAAAAGGAATGAACTACTGATACATGATATGGCATGGATGATTCCCAAAATCATGTGAAGTGAAAGAAGCCAAATGTAATAGACATATACTATATGATTCCACTTATATGTATTGTCTAGAAAAGGCAAATCAATAGATATAAGAAGCAGATTAGTGATTGCTGGAGTTGCAAGAGAGAGGGAAGGAATGGGGCTTAACAGTAACTGGGTATGAGAGATTATGAGGTAACAAAAAAGTTCTAAAACTAATTTATTGTAGTAATTGCACACCTTGGAAAATGTACTTAGAGATCACTGAATTGCATAGTTAGAATGGGTTGATTATATGATATGTAAAACAAGCCTCAATAAAGTTATTAAAAAACAGACACCTAGATAGCCAGCACTTCTACACCCCAACCCTCCTTTCCCCAGCACATGCATAAATATTGTACAGAGACTGCTTTATCATGTTTTTGGAGAAAGGGCTGGGCTTATTTGCAATCAGCAGCTCTCAGGTTATTAAAACTCCAGTACTCCAATACTCCAATAATGTACCAGGGTAAGAGCTAGATGATTAATTGTGCAATGTATCATTCGATATATTCTTTTCCTATCCAGGGCTTCATGAGTAGAAGCACAAGCAGAAAAGCCTAGGGAACACCCAAATTAGGGGGTTATTTTTCACATACCAGATGTAAGAAAAGAACAACTACAAGATGTTTAAAATTTTTCTAAGATTCAAATTTTCTTCACAGTCAGCATGCCTGAGTGCTGCAGTAGTAGACGTTCTCACATTCCTTCAGAAAAGGCCAGAACTAGATAAATGTCTACCAGCTGTCAGACGCTGGGCTGGAGCTGAGTATATCAAGTTGTTCTATAGCTCTGGATCTGAATGTAAACAGTGAGAGGAACTAAGCAAAAATTACACAGTGAGTGTCTTTAGCCAACATTGAATTTAAAAAGAAAGTTTGACATTCAATGATATTTTCTAAAAAGAAAAAGAAGTGGAAAAATAGATAAAAGTACATTGAACAAAGGCATTTCAATGCGGGAAAGGATAATCTTTTCAACAAACAGTGCTAGGGTGATTGGAGATCCAGACGCACAAAGATGAATTTAGATGCCTAACTCACACCATACATAAGAGTTAACACAAAATGGATCATAGGCCTGCACATAATAGCTAAAAGTAGCAAAACTCTTAGAAAACCAGCAGAGTCATTTTCCTGCAGGTCAGGCAGGGATTTCTTAGATATAACACCAAAGCACAAATGATATAAGAAAAACATTCATAAGTTGGACTTCATCAAAATAAAAAGCTTTTGCACTGCAGATGGCATCATAAAGAAAGTGAAAAGACAAGTGACACAGAAAGCATTGCAAATCATACATCTGATAAAAGACTTGTATTCAGAATATATGAAGTTTATATTAAAACTCAAGAATAAGTAGACAATCCAATTAAAATGACAAAAAAATTAAATAGACATTACACCAAAGAAGATACATGAATGGCACATAAGCACAGGAAAAGATGTTCCACATTATTAAGCCACAATGACATACCACATAAATAAACCTCAATATAAGAGTGGTAATAAAAAAGATCGCCAATAAGGGTTGGCAAGGATGTTGACAAACTGAACCCTCCTCCTTTGCTGGTAAGGATGTAAAATGATTCAGCCACTTTGGAAAACAGTTTGGCAGCTTCTTTAAAAGGTTAAACATAACTTCATTGTATGACCCATAAATTCTCTTAGATTTCTACCCAAGAGAAACCAAAATATAGGTCCACACAAAGACTTTTACATGAATGTTCACCGTAGCGTTATTCATAAAAATGGGGGAAAAAACCCTAATGTCCATCGACTGATGAATGGATAAACAAAATGTGGTGTATGTATACACATACATTCAAGTACTATTTGGAAATATGGGGCACCTGGGTGGCTCAGTTGGTTAAGCGTCCGACTTCAGCTCAGGTCATGATCTCATGGTTTGTGAGTTCGAGCCTCGCATCTGTTAGCTGTGCTGACAGCTCAGAGCCTGGAGCCTACTTCAGATTCTGTCTCTCCATCTCTCTCTGCCCCTTTCCCACTCATGCTCTGTCTGTCTCTCTCAAAAAAATAAATAAAAATAAAAATAAATAATTGAAAAAACATATTACTTGGACATAAAAAAGGGATGAAGTATTGATACATATTATAAGGATCAGCCTGAAAAACATTAGGCTAAGTGAAAGAAGTGAGATGCAAAAGGTCAATACTTGTATGATTATAATTGTATAAAATATTCAGAAAATACAAAGCTATAGATTTAGAAAAGAGATTAGTGCTTGTTTGGGGTTAGGAGTGAAAACAGGAGGTGACTGCAAGTGAACACTGTAGATAGATCTTTTTGGGGGGTGATAGAAATGTTCTGAAATTGTATTATAGAGATGGTTCCACAACTCTGTACATTTGCTAAAAGCATTAAATTCTATTCCTAAAATGAATTTATGGTATGTAGACTATATTCCAATAAGGCTGTATACAATAGAATATATTGGGGAAACTAAGAAAAAGGTATTCAGCTAAAGAGAAAAGGGGGGAAAAACAAAAATATATACCTAAAAACTATTTATTCTGAAAAACAAGGTAGCTTTAAGAATATTGTATCCTTAATAAGATAATGAACATGGCCTCTATAAGCTAAAAATAAAAGATCATAGGGAATATTAAGTTCTGAAGAATAGGGGGCACCTGGGTGGCTTAGTCGGTTAAGCATCTGACTTCGGCTCAGGTCATGATCTCATGGTTCGTGGGTTCGTGCCCCGCGTCAGGCTCTGTGCTGACAGCTCAGAGCCTGGAGCCTGTTTCAGATTCTGTATCTCCCTCTCTCTCTGGCCCTCCCCTGCTCTCTCTCTCTCTCTCTCAGAAATAAATAAAACATTTAAAAAAAATTAAGATCTGAAGAATAGGAAGGTGTTGGGAATAAGAAAACTCACAGAGGACACTCAACTTCAATGCAAGAATCAAATTTTGCACTCGAGTCTTCAAAGAGCACGACTGACATACCAGAAAATTAACTCACTGATACTGAGAACAATGTTGAGAAATCAGAGGACACAGATGAAAAGGACAAAAAGAAGGTGAAGGAATGAGAAGATAGTCAGAAGGGGCACAAAGTGAAGAAAATGTGAAGAAGAGGAAATAGAGTATGTGTGATTGACAAGCTTATACTACAAGAAAGCTCCTCTGAGATAATTAATAAATGGTAATTTTCAGATTAAAGAGACAAAGACCATCACCTAGATATATCCTGGCAATGTTTTTGAACTGGTTATTCTCCGTAGCTATCCAAACTCATTACTGCCCCTTCTCTGTCCTGCTCTGTGCCTCAGGAGGCTGCTGCCTGCATACATTTCTGCCCAGGCTCCCTTCCCTGCCACAAGTCTTCTAGTTGAGTTTGGCCAATAGAAGGCACTGGCAGAAGTGCTGAGCAATGGAGGGTAGGAGGAGAGAGAGTTCACAGTATCTCTCCTCACTCCCTCACTTTGTCAACACCATATCTTAGCAGTAGCTAAGAACCCTCCAGAACACAACTCCCACCGGGGAGGGGGGGGGGTTCCTCCTCCACAGTCCCAGCTTTCACCGGCCCCTGTAACATCTTTTCCTTAGCAGTGTCCTTATATCTAGATGTGGTGATGGGTTCCATGTGTTGTCAGTCTTCTCTGAATGTCTCACCAGCCCAAATTAAGAGCATGTTCCCTTAATCTTGCCCACATCACTGTGAGTAATCCTATTTACATGATCCATCTACTGGAGGATCCTGATCGATAGAAAGCATAAAGAAAAATATCTATAAATATGTAGAGAGAAAGCAATCTGATCTACGAAGGAATCAAAGTCAGACTAATCTCATATTTCTCCACTCCAAAACAAATTCCAGAAGATAATGGAGCAGAATATATAATGTGAAGAGAAAAAATTTTGACTCAGTAACGCCATCTTGTCATTCCTGTGTGAGGTCAAAAGTATAAAGGCTATTTTCAAAAGTACAAAAGCTCAGAAAAAGGCTAACCACTACAAACCTTTGCTGTTAGAAAAAAATCAAGATCATTATCTAATCAATTAAAGATTAGTTAAAACTGAGGTTTCAGAAATGTAGCTGTAGTTTAAAATCAGTGATAGTTAAGTATTGAAACTGAATGTACATTGTTTGAATTACATATAAAGCAAAAGATATTCTTCAAGTTCAAACTATATACTATAACAGTAAATAATAGTAACAATCTTAGTTTATAATCCTATGTTAACAAAGACCAGAGAGTAATCCAAAGAATTGGGTTAACTGAAATAATTCTTAATTCCTTGTTTTATTCTTGATTTTGGTAGTTGAGAAAATTGAGACTCATACATGTATTACAAAAACAACACCTCAAAAAACCTTAAGATTAATACTAGTGGAATTAAAAATAGAATAACTACCTTCGAAGTCATTGCAGAACATAATTTTTCTATTTTGAATGTAGCCATACCTCTAAAGAAATGAACCTAACAGCTGTATTTTATCCTTGAAGAATAATACTTTACATAAAACAGGTCCTCTTGAATACATACAGGTGGCTACCATTTGATAAAGCTCAATGAAAATCTTTTCGTCCGTATGCAAGGGGGTGGTAGATACAATCACATACTAACATATTAGCCACTCATTATGCACTTGAATACAATAATCATTTGGGCTGTCTAGTTATTTCTGCTATTGTTCAAGGTTGCTGGCCAATGTAATGGTAAGAATGCTTACTTTGTGAAAGAAAGGAAAAAATAATGTAGTTAATTTTATTAACCACTTAACACCACGATTAACTGGCTAGACAAATTGGAAATAACTAAGCTAGCCAGCAGATGAATATAGAATACTTTGAATTTTTAATTTTAAGCACTTCTAAGTTGAATCACGCTGAATATAAATGGCCCTATTAAGTGAAATATTTAAGTATAAGATGGAAAATGTCAGTAGAGAAACTAAATGACATCTTTAAATGTCATCTTCAAATGTCATTTACCATCTGGATAAAGATCAGTTTAACTGACCCTGAAATGTAAAAATGGAATTAGAATGGAGACATCAAATAAGTGATTGTATTTCCATTAAAATGCAATGAAGTCTAAAATCTTCAAGATATAACTGAATTTTCAATTTGGAAAATACTTCTTAATATACAGTGAAATTGCATAGTATATTTACTCCAGTGTAACACAAGCATTGGAAAACAAAGGAACCGAGTAAATTCTAATTTAAGAGCTAAAGATGAGCTCCTCTGACAGCAATCATATCTTCCTAAATACCTCTTCTCTTGGCCAAGCATTTACAGTTTTTGTATTTGTAACAGTCTCTGTGTATGAATTAAATAGAAATACAGTTCTTAATAACAGTCTCTGTGTGTGAATTAAATAGAAATACAGTTCTTAAATTCAGAGAGCATAGAATTTAGCTGTGGAGTCACTGAAATGCACAGAGCAATCTAAAGTATCTTGAACCTGAATACAATAGCCCTCCTCTTTCTGTTAAGATGTTTCTCTTTAAGAAAAATATTTATCAAGCAGCAAAGGTAGGAGAGACAATTATCCAGACAAAAACCAGTGGTCAGCTCTATGGGTGAGTACAGGGGCAGACAGTATAGCTGGATTGTTTGCACCTCCCTTGAAATTTCTGCAAATGTGAGGTACTGGATGGTGAAGCAGTAAGGACTAAGGACATGCCCTGTGGAAGAGGGAACAGGATACGTAGCAGTTAGAATGGCTCTACAGTGAGGTGACCTATAAAGGAGAATTTCACAGTCATACACATTCATTGGGAAAGAGAATGGAAAAGTGTTTTTAAGCCCCCTGTAGAAGAATCAGACTTCTGGATAAGTCTAAAATGTCACTCTCATGGATTTAAACATTCTCTTTAAGAGTTAAGTCTTAATCAGCTCATCTAGAACTATGTGATAACAAGAACATCTGATGTCTATGCAATTTTATGGTTTATAAAGCACACCACACATATTATCTTCTGTTGTCTTGTGAATGGGTTGCATAGGGAAAATATGTATTTTCCTTTAAGAGGTGATTAAATTGAGAGTCAGCTATTAAGTGACTTATCTGAAATAACATAGGTATTAAGTCTGTATAAAAAGAAGAGACAGCATCAACAGACCCAAAAACACATTTTTTAGCCCTGGGGTCCCAGTTTCTTTGTTCTCTCCAAAGACTTCCTTCCTATGAGATAAAATGGAGTTTTCCTTTAGATGCCTTGGAAGTCCTTGCTAAAGGACTTTTCTAAATGTGGACTAGAGGTTCAGGACTTGGAGATTCTAGGAGAATTGAGGTCCCTAAAGAAGGCGGATCATTTGTGGGTCTGGAAGATAGAAGTGGCTATGCAGGGTGGACTCTGAGTCCCAATAGTGTGGTTGTGCAGCATGGGCCGGTGGAGAACATGGGCTTAGAGACAGGCGGATCAGTATGTACCCTGCTGGCTTACCAGTGATATTGGCTTTGTTGTGCCTTCAGTGTTTATCTCTAAAATGAAACTATCAACAACATAATTATACATACACTATCTGCCACAGAGATTGGCACTCAACAATGGTAGCTGTTGAACTACTGTGGCCCTGGAGTAATTTTCCTTATCTCTCTAGTCAAATTAACTGCTAAATTGACTATGTCAACACTGAAGATTTAAAGCAAACAGTTGGATTTTCTTGGGAGTGTCAAGACCTGCAGCCTTCTCTTACTCTCTAAACCTGCATTTCATACTGTCTCACCAAAAGATACAGAAGTCAGATGCAGAGCTGAGGTCTAGGCAGAGCTGTCTTCTTGTTTTTGAGCCCCTGTCCTCATTCTCCATCCTGAGAAGCCTATGAGACCTTATTTTAGGAAAGACTTGTTGTTTCTGGGGAATAACTGAGGTTTGGGAGAAGTAAGGTAGAGGACTAGAAGTTTCTAAGAGACAATAGTATCAAAAGATCTCTCGTTCTGGGAGCAGGGTGAGTCTGGAGCCCCTTCAACTCATGTTTGTATTGCACTGAGCATCACAGAAAAAGCCTTGTTTCTGAGTCATAGTTCTTGTTCTCTCCACAAAATACGGCCTGAAACACCTCTCCTAACTACATTTTCTCATTCAAAATTATTTATTGTTTAATCAACTTTGTGTCAACAGCTTCTGGTTGTTGTGGACACGATGATGAATAAGGCAAGATTTAGTTCTTACTCCCAGGGGGTTTACAGTCTAGAGTGGGAAAAAGATACATACAAATTAAATATGGGATAACAGTTACAATAGTAAAGAAAAACGTGGTCTAACTGATTACATGACAGGCACTGAAGTAGATGTTGAGGTTGCCACAGTGAACAAAACAGGTATTGACCTCATCTACTTAGAGTTTTCCCTTCTGAGATCATGAATATCAAAGTGTTCAGTACAGTAATGCATATGTGTAAATATTGTCAAAGTATACCTTCTATAAGGCTGTTTTTTCTATCAGAAAGTAATTGACTTCAGGTCAGAAACTACCCTCATGGTTATACTAACTGTTATTTTGTTATACATTCTATATATACTCAATAAATGTTTGCTAAATTAAAGTCAGATCAAAGGTTTGCTGAGACAGAAAGCAGATGCTATTTTCTCCACCACTAGAAGCACAGCCCTTAACAAGCAGCCAAGGGAGTGGTAGAGAATCATGTTAATTACAGCCCCCCAAACCTACAGGCACCACAGGAACCAGTTAGGTCACAGCTACACCCATCAGAGATCCTTCAGGAAAAGACTAGCTGTTTAATGGGGGTCCATTCGACATGAGGATTTTGTCTGTCACAAACAAAGGCCTAATGACCTCAAGAAGATTTTTATTATGCTTTTGGAAACATAAAAACTTTCGCCCTCAGAAAATGTCAGAGAAATCATACTGTTTCAATAATAGCAAAAGAAAAATGTTTGGATGTTTAACTGATGACAGTACTCATTTAGTACAAAGTCTGTGTAATGCAACACCCTGATATCTGTGTCTTTGTATCCTCTGTGTGGTGTCTGTAGGCATTACTAGTGGGTAATAAATTACTATTCAATAAATATCTGTTGGTTGAATAAATGAAAGAAAATAATTAGAGTAATAAAATAATAGTACTGAAACAGACTGGCATACCTGACTATAAATAAAATTTTCAGGGAGAACAGAGATGATTAACTGACAAAGTAGAAAATGACATTTTCCTAGGAGCCTTTGAGTATTTAGTTTAACTTCTAGATTTATGAAAAAAGACACCGAAGCCTAAAAATTCAAGATACTTGCTCAAAATTCACAAGGTATGAGAAGTGGGCCTCAAAGTCAGTTTCTAGACTCCATGACATATGCATTTTCTAATAAGCCACACTCAAATTCACAGCTAATGACAAAATGTCTAATTTTATTTTCCAAAAAACTATAATTCTTAATTTATTGATTGCATGAATGAAAATTTCCAGGTGTCATGAAGGCTCAGCCATCTACCGGTTGTCCTCTGAGGTCTGTGTATGATTAATTTTGTTCATAGTTACTCTGAAGACCTCCTATGAAACTTGGATATTGCTTGAATATCCAGTCACATTCAGGAAAGAATTACTTTCAATATTTCTCTCCCTGCCTTGATTGTTCTTAAACTCAGATCTTTTCCATGTGAGGTATGGGCGTGAGTGCAAGTACGGAGCTCCTTACTTCTCCGCCATCTTGCCCCTCCTCCGATTGTTCTTAAACTCAGAACTGTTTCCCAGCAATGCACATCTCTTGGAGTAAGTGTATATTATGTGTATATATACAATATATATGTGTATATATTGGAGTATATATTATCTTCCCAGAATTCTTACTTGGCCAAAATTTTAAACCCTGATTGCAACAGTTATGATTTATTGAGAACCATTTCAAATTCCTTTTTAAGGTAGGTTGGAAAAAGAAGTCAGAGAAGTAAATATCTCTTTAATACCTGTGTAGGTGAAGTAGTCCCATGGAGATATTTAAACATACATAAGCTACTCTTCTCTTACATGTGGATCACTCAAAGTTCACATTAGAGTCCCAGGACCCCTGTTAAAGTGGTAGAGTCCACGGCTTACCTCCGTAGAGTCTTGGGGAGACTTAACTCCCATCAATATGGTTTACCAGCAAATGCAACAAACATTTCATCATATATTTATTGAACATTTTCTGTGAAGCCTTGCCATTGCAAACATCAAAATTAATAGATATTTGAAATGTGAACCCAATATATCAAAAGGAGATGCTTAATTAGGTAAAATTTATATTTACACAGTGCCTTAATGCTTGAAGAATATGAAGTTCAAGATTCCAGCCAAGACACAAACTGGCAGCAGGAAGAACCTTTACTTTCAAAGCTTTGAAAGCTTTGTTGCTCTTCATGTAAATAAACAGAAATTTGAAGTCTACAAAAAAAGTTCTGTATATTTTACAAAATCCTCCACCAACATTGACTTTCTTATCTGTGTATACTTCTTTGCTTTTGCTAGGAGGTTGGCATCTGGGTGAAAGAAAAAAGCCACTTCCTCAGGACTGACCGAGTCCTGGGAATCACTTCAGAGTGCATACAGCTGCATATGCAATTTCATGAAAAAAAAAATTCAGCAGAATTTATGATTCCTAAATAAATACGACTTTGAAAATACAGTCATGACATACAGTAACCTGGAAAATGAGCTTTCCTCTGTTCACCTGGCACATTATTTTTGCTTTAAATTTAGTCTGTATTATTCTTGCCTGTGTTATTCAACATACTACCACCTCTGAGAAGATGTGACTAAAGTAATAGTGTTTAATTGATGCATTTAAAAATATTTATGGCAATTTGATTTAAAAAGATCAATGGCTGCTTTTCTATTTTTTAACGTATAACTACCAGAACCAGGGTAAAAAATATTTGAATGCCAAAGAAATCTCTCCTTAAAAAGCAGCATCTTGGCTGATTAATTACTCAGCATTTTTTTGCACTTTATATATAACATGTCCTATCAAAAACAAGTAAAGTTGAATAATGAATACTCAAAACCATAATTTTGTATAAGAAAATAAATAAGCAGAGGTAAATGTGCAAGATAAGCATTTGTTTATTAAAGTGTTCTGCCTGTAAAGAGAGTCTGAGCAGATATATTCTTTAAAAAAAGAGAAAGACTACTGTTGAAATTTATGGTACTAATTATTTTTGTGCTCCAGAATGAGAGTTCGTTGTAATAGATAGAATCTATTAACCAAGTGCACAGAAAATAAAAGTCCCAAGATAGATAGTGCTATTGCAGTAGGCAAGTTAAGAGCCCTCTAGAGTAAACACTAGGAAAAGTTAAGAAAATTATTTTAAGACTTGCCTGAGGTTAAGGGACGAAATAACACAAAGTGTATAGATTCTTAAATAAAAAAGATCAGAAAACATTTATCGTCATCATCTCAGTTAGTCTTTCTTCCTTTCTATCTTCAAAGGTCTCTATTGGTTATTTCTTTCCTCCACTGTCTGTCATCAATGTTTTTCCAAGTGTCAGATCGTAAAGGTGACATGAGAAGACCTCTCCCTTCTGAAGAGCACAGTGTTTCAAAGCTCTCAAAGCGAAGTTTCTTCCTACAGCAGAAGGGCTTCATGAAGGGCAGTGACCTTCAATTAATTGTGGCAGAGACCCATCCTGCACAGAGCTTCCTCCATATCCTTCCTCACTTTACGCTACCTGTGCAGTAGCCTGTCCTGCCATTCAAACAGCAAGCTAGTCAGTTTCCATGAAGTAACTTTTGCAAAACCAGTCTCTGATTGTTTGCGATGCTGAAAGACCATCATTTTTGGCAGATTATGTAAAAGAAAGGCATTTTTCTACAGCAAGAAAGCATACTGCTAGTAGCAATCAATGTTTTGTAATCGGATGAGAATACCATTACAATTCTAAGGCAGCATCCTAAGAGGTCCCTCTTGTTTGCAGTTGGCAGACTTCAACTGTTTCAATGCAAGCAATGAGTTGCAGTAGATTCAACTAATTACGTCTATCCTGCCTCTGCTCAACCCTTCGTATCCCCTAATGCCTACTCCACAGTCTCAGAGGAAGAAGATAAGCAGATGGATGTGAGCAGGTGCAGAGGACCTTGTGCAACCACTAGCCTTGAGAGCAATTGGTCAACACCCTTGAAGCCAATTAAACTCTTAGTAAATGGCTTCCAAACTCCAGCAGATGGCCTATTGGTCCCAGTTGTGCTGTTCAACATCTATATGACTCCATATAAGAAACTAAAAACTGAGAGTTAGAGGATTGCTTCTCTCTAGTATATTCTACTTACCATTTTATAGTTTACTCCATAACTTCTGTCTTGTCTTCATAATGCAAAGCTTGGCCTGATTCTATTTTCTCCTCTGATTAGAAGGCCACAAAGGGATGTCAGTGGTGTAGTTCACCCTATCCAAGGACTTGAATATGTTTTCATTTTACAACCAAGGAAGCAGATGCTTCACTGAAGCTGTCACAGTCATATAGAGGCCAAGTCAGGCTTCAAACTCACAGCTCCTACCCCACAAAGTGAGCCACTTATTGTAGCTCAATTTCAATATTGATCTTCTTGGAAGATAACAAAGTTACCATTATAAAAACCTCATTTTAATGAAACATTTTTGATTTCCAAATAAAACTACCTTTTCTGTTCCTGACATTTTTCTGGACACTGTGAATATCAACCTCAAATAAATGATTACCAGAACTTTCCTGCCAGAATATTTTCCATTTTTCCTTTATTACATTTAGAATCCCCTAGATCTTTATCTTCCACTCTCATGTGCTTTCTCTCTATTCCTGTTTTTTTTCCCCCAACCGCTACCCACCTTCCCAAATTGGGAATGTTAGTTTAGAGCCCATCTTTTTAATAAAAGGTTACTTTAAATGCTGACATCCTGAATATATGTTCCTACATTCCTTATGCTTTCATTGTTGCAGTTTCCACTTAGGGATTGGAGTCTGGCATTTATAACTCCAAGGAGAATGTGAATTTCCTTTTTGGCGTGAACATATACCCACATCCTCGGTGCTGTAAGACTTTTCCCAAATCAGAGTGAGAGCCCTAAAGGAGGAAATAGTTATAAGGAAGAGTGTAGGAAACAGTATCAAGGAAGTGTATTTTTATAATGATTTTCCTGAGGACCTTCTCAGGCTCCAGTGCTTCTTCTTGGTGGCCAGATCATTTTGGCTTTATTTACAATGGGAGAGGTCACATCTGTATGGCTAATAGACAGTAGTCTATAGACATTTTCCACTTTTCTGGACCCAGAATGAAATCAGAAAGCTCTTATACCATTCTTAAATCCAACTTTCCAGATATTCACTTAAAAAACATTAACATGATACCAAATCACAAAATATTTCTCTTATTCCTAGTCATCAAATGAAGTTTGTTCTGACTTGAAACCTAATGGAACTGACAACGAACTTTTTCTTTGCTTGCTTATAGGAAGAAAGAACTTTCTCTTTCCTTTGTTTAATTGCTATGGTTATGGGTTGAATTGTGTCTTCTTAATTCACATGCTGAAGCTGTAACTCTAAGTACATAAGAATGTGACCTTATCTGGAAATAGGGTCTTTACAGAGGCAATCAATCTACAATGTACAACCTAAAATTACGTAGCCCATAATCTACAATGACTGATGTCCAGAAAAGGGGAAATTTGGACATAGATAGCTATAGGGAGAATGCAGTGTGAACATGAAGATGGTCATCTATAAGCCAAGAAGAGAGGCCTGGAACAGATCCTTCTTGTACAGCCCTCAGAAGGGCTTCCTTCACGTTGATTTTGGACTTCCAGCTTCCAGAACAGTGAGAAGATAAATTTCTATTGTTTACACCACACAGTTGGTGGTGTTTTGTTATGGCAAACCCTAGCAAATTAACACAGCCACCTACTTCATTTTCTTCCTGGAAATTAAACTTTCATTTTTGACACACTTCAACTTTACATTATTGTTTAAGAAACATATACTTGTACCTATATAATTTCATATTTGATCTCTTAACTTCAGGGAAAAAAAATCTATGCTACTCTTTAAAGGTAATGTACTGTATTTCATGATAAAAGTCATGATAGCTGCAGGAGACGTTGAGAATCATTAAAACAACATTTTACAACCAAATAAACTGAGGCAAGTTAGAAGCCTTTTAAAATTACTCCATTGGTTACTGGTAAAGATAGTCACATGGCTCTCAGCTTCCATATTGGAGCACACAGCCATCCTTAGGCATTAGTCAAGAATTACATATCATTAAAATAGTTTTACACTAATTTGTCATGTCAAAAAATGTTTAAATCAGGATAATATAACAACAAGTAGAAACTTAGATCACAAAATAGTTTACCCCACTTAAACCATTTTCTACAAATTACTGACATTTTTTTAAAGTTTATTTCTTTGGAGAGAGAGAGAGGCAGTGGGAGAAGGAGAGAATCTCAAGCAGGCTTCTCGCTGTCAGTGCAGAGCTGACTCAGCACTTAATCCCATGAACCTGTAAGATCATGACCTTGGCCAAGATCAAGAGTCAGTCCTTTAACCAACTGAGCCACACAAGCACCTCCTTGACATATATTCTTAATCAGACTTGATATTTTCACTTTTACATGGTAAATATATTTTTATATCATTTTGAGATAAGCATAGCAATGGAAGATGCATTATCTCATTTAGTCCATGGAAGGATTAGGATTTTCATTTAAATTCTGCATAGTTAAGCAGAGAGAAAATGTCCAGAAGTCTACATGAGTAGCAGCTAATGCTCAATAATAGATTCCACAAATGCATTGTACATTCTCAGGCAGTTTTCAAGGAATATTATTTTAATTCAAATTGCTACTTATCACAAAGCTAATTACTTCTTGATAAATCTTTTCTGTGTCTTTTCTCCCCCAATTTACTTCCTTTGATAGTAGTTTTGTTCTTTCAGAAGATCTAGGGGAAACATGGTAGAAACTCCAAATACCTCATGTGGAAGAGAACTCTTGACTCTTCTACACCAAAGAGGAAGAACTAAGATGAATTGGTTAAGGTTACAATGAAATAGATTTCAACTCAAAACAAAGAAAACCTTTCAACAGAGTTATGCTGTGACAGAATTGGATACTGCAAATGATCTTAAAGGTTAGTCACTGGTGATGTCCTAAGCATTAGATGGTTTGGAGGCTTTGTTACAAAGAGGATTCAAGCAATGATTTGATCTGGTTCAATTCAATTCAATTATAGTCAATGGTTTTAATGGCCTTTTCACTCCAAAAGTCTGTGGGTCTATGAACTTAGAAGTACTCACAGGACTAGTTCTTCCTCTCAACTAACACCAGGCTTAGTCTTTCATACTTGGACATCCTGTGTGTCTGGTATAGTTATATAATTTCTTTAACACATATTTAGGGGTGAAACCTCAGTCAGAACTCATGTATTTCACACAAGAGGCAGGCCTGAGGTCAGTTTTCTTTTGCTAATTATTAATTAGTATGAAATCATGTACCTGTTAGTATATTGGGTGAGAACAATAAACTGTTCTAAAATCATTAGAAAACAGCACTATTTTAACAGTCATTTTAGTCCCGGGGATTCTTTTCTAAAATGTTACATATATATGGGGGCACCTGGGGGCTCACTTGGTTAGGCGCCAGACTCGATTTTGGCTCAGGTCATGATCTCACGTGTCCTTCCCCCCTCCCCTGCTCACACTCCCTCTCTCTTTCCCTCTCAAAATAAATAAATAAACAAACTTAAAAAACAAAGAGCTAAATGTATATGTTGCATATTGTGAGATAATCAAATACTAACCTCCTTCATTTTTTCCAGTTCATTCTGCAAAGCTTGCTTTGCAATCTCAACTTCTATAAGCTGTTGCCTCAGTTTTTCATTTTCATCTTCTGTTGTGGTTCGCTTTTCCTCCACATTTTCCAACTCATGGTGAAGTCTCACAGATACATCCTTTGCAACCTAAATTAAAGTATTTTAACAATAAAATATAGTTAAAGACTGTACAATAAGTGAGCTAAAGTTATATTCATATTAAAAGTACTAAAAGCCAACACACAAATAGTTTCTACAATATACCAGGCATCTTTCCAAAAGCTTTACATATAAGTCATCACATACATAAATAATTTGACCCTCACAACAATCCCATGATATAAGTACTATTATTATTCCTATTTCACAGATGAGGAAAGTGAGTCTCAGAGATGTGAAATAATATGCTCAAGGTCAGACAGCTAATAAGTGATCAGGTAGTCTGGCTCTCCACTCTGTTCCCTCAACCTCTACACTACACCAAGGTAACAGATGTTCAATTGTGTTTTATCATGTGTAGAGAAACTTCATATATCTCCTCTAATTCTACAACAAAACAAGATGTTTCCGTTATCACTCATTTTAAAGACTGGAAAATGGGGGTGCCTGGGTGGCTCACTCAGTTAAGCATCTGACGGTTAAGTCGGTTAAGATCAGGCCATGATCTCATGGTCCATGAGTTTTGAGTCCCATGTCATCAAGCTCTGTGCTGACAGAGCAGAGCCTGGAGCCTGCTTCCAATTTTGTGTCTCCCTTTCACTTTGCCCCTCCCCTGCTCATGCTCTGTCTTTCTCTCCTCTCTTTCTCAAAAATGAGTAAACATTAAAATTTTTTTTAAAAAGACCAGAAAACAAAGTTTCACAGGTGGGGAATGGAGCCTGGATTTTGATCCTATAATGTCAGGTGCTTACTTTTAGGAAGCATGTCAGAACTTGAGATTAAATTTTTTCTGTTTTTTTTCTTATTACAGTGTACATTTTTGCCTTTTGTTTGGAGATTATCTTGGAAATTTTAGGGTTTGAACAAAACCCTATAGTGTAGTATGATGTAGCAACTCAGGATCTAGACCGTGGTTTTATTCTGGTGGGGACACAGCCTGGCCACCTAGTAGCCTATTTCCATGGATAGGGGCTGGGGACTTATAACTTCTGTAGAAGGTTCGGCTTCCATACAAGATGATGCTATTACTAATCCTAACATCATGGGTGCTTTTTTTTCTTTTTCTTTTCTTTTTAAAAAATCTTGAGCTAACATTTTAGCTAGATAGATAACTAAATATTAATGTGTATAAAAATGCTTCCCACTGTGCTTGGTGCATAGTGAGCACTCGACAAACCTTAGGAAAAGAAAAAAAAATAATACAATGACTTTAATGAAATGCTTTCTCACAGCTTTCTTTAAAACAAATATAGGATAATTACACTTGTTTTTTTAAATATCTTGATGAGGTTAAAATAATTAAAATTATGCTTGGTTGTCCAAAGTTATGAAGATAACACTGGGTTTGCATTGTCAATGGATCTGCCTACAGCCAAACTGAACTGAACAAACCACATCTACCTTAAACAACGTATTTCAAGGTTAAAATTTCTCCATTAGGGGAAATTCTAAAGGAACAACTTCACATTCAAAACGAGGTTCTTTCATTTACTGCACTCTTTACTTCTCCAAAAGGGGCGGCACGTTGGACAGACTTCCTTTCCGGGAGTTAGCCAAGTGGTGAGTACAGAAAGGAAGGAGGATAGGGAGACTTGCAGAGAGAAACCTTAGCTCTAATATCGTCCCAATGCTGTTCCTATCATGGGCTTTAATTCCTCTCTCTGCAGGAGTCTACATCCCGCTGCTCTGGAGGCCAGATCGACGCCAGAGCCTGCGCTCTGCCACGCCCGCGTTTCTACCGGGGGGGTAGGCGCCCTCTCCCACGAGGTCTGGAAGAGTCACCGTTACTCCCTCGAAAGCTCGCAGGGCTCGCTCTCCGCGAGGCACTGCACACACGCTAGACCCCTCAGACCCAACGGTCTCTTCTTCCCCTTCCCCTGCCCGGAACCTGGTATTTTGTGGTCAGTGCTGCGAAACGCCGTGTCTTTGCCCATGACCGCTGAAGGCCTTTCATAGCAAAGAGGTGCCCACTTGCGGCCCCGGCCCCCCGCCTCCCAGCCCCGGCGGCGCAGACCTTGAGGTCCTGCTCCAGGCTGCGCAGCAGCTCCCCGTCGATTTCCCCGGTCTGTGCGTAGCGGAGCCTTTTGCGCTCGGCTTTGCGGAGGCGGTACTGCAGGATCCGGCAGTTTTTGTTGGCTCGCTCCAACTCGTGGCGCATTTCCTGCAGCTGACAGGCATCCTCCTCGAAGAAAGTGTCCCTCATCTCGTCCATCTCGGTCCTCAGCTCATCAATCTCGTTCTGGGGCGGTGACAGGCCGCGCGTCAAAATGAACCTCGCCCCCCGCCGCTCGGACACGTACCACGTACACCCCATGCCAACTCCAAATTCTCAGTTTGATTGCCCCCTCTCCATGAGACAGGAGTAACCGAGCTGCACGAGGAAACTATAAAAACGGGCCTTCTAGGGGCCTTCTCTCCTCTCCTACTCAACCTCTCTCCACGAAAAAAGTGGGACAACCCATGATAATTACAGAAACGGAGGACCGAATCTGGATTTAAATCAAACCTAAGACTACTGATCTCAGGCTGTTTTAAATCTGGAAACGAGCCTAGGAACCCCTCCTCTCATTTCCTGTCCCCTTCCCTCTTTAAGGCTCCCTAACAGGGTAACAGCCTCCCACCCTCGCGGGACACGCCCTAATCCTCCGAGGCCCACACCTCCCCTCCCCCACCGGGACCCCCACCCTGCTCACCTTGAGAGTCTCGTTCTCCTCCCGCAGCTTCTCCATTTCCTCTTGCATTTCTTCCTGCTCCGGGAGCTGCTGCGGGTGCGGCTGCGACGCCGGAGGCGCGGCCGCCTGCATGCCGCCTCCAGCCGCGCTGCCCTCGGCGCTCTGCTGGGGGCCCTCCGCTGCGGCCGCCATTGGGGAGCCGGGAGGGACTGCAAGAGGCTCGCAAATGGCAGGGGCGCCAGCGACCGGGGAGCTGCGAGTGCTGCCGCCGCCGTTCTTCGTGTGCATCTGAGCCGCGGCCGCCGCCGCCGCCGCCCGCTCCTTCTTGAGGTGGAACTGGATGAGCTCAGACTGCAGACATCCTTCCTTCCAGTAGCTCCCTCCGCCACCGCTGCCGCCCCCCGCGACACCGCTTCCGGAGTTTCTGCTGCCGGGGCCTAGGGTTTTGCCCGCAAAGGAGGATGAAGGGGAGGCCCCCTCCCCGCCGCTGCCGCCCCTCTGCTGAGCTCGGACGCCTTTCCCCCGCCAGCCCCTGGGCGGCGGCGGCGGCGGCTGCGGAGCGCCCCCCTCCCTTTCCCCGGAGCCGCTGCCGGCTCCTCCTCCTTCCCCACCCCCTCCTCCTCCTTCCCCGAGCGGAGGGGGTTCCCCGAGTTTAGCGGACACGGGCTCTAGCTCCCGGGGAGGCTCCTCCGTCGGGCCAGGCCTCCTGCCGCCCACCGGGGCCAGGGTCGCCGCAGGGGCCGCTTCAGCACCAGCCCCGAGGTGGACAGCTCCCGGCACGGCCCCTTTGGGCGCCAGGGGCGCAGCCTTCTCCGCCCCGCCTCCGCCTCCTCGGGCGCCGGCCGGAGGCACAGAGCGGCTCGCGGTCTTGTTGCCTTGCTGCTGCTGCAGCTGCTGCAGTCGAACCGAATTGAGCTTAGCGCCGGTCCCCACGGGGGACCGGGTGGTCGCGGTTGTCTGTCGGACCGAATTATCCCTTAGTCTTGCAGGTGATTGTGCACGCTGCTGCTTTCTGCTGCTGCCCTCTGGGTGCAGGCGAGCCTCAGCGGCAGAGGTGGCGGCAGAAGCTGTGGCTGTGGCAGGGGCAGCGCCCCCCGTCGGTGGCTGACTCATGGCGGTCTAGGAAGAATCTCTAAGATGAGATTTAGAATGGTCCATCACCAGATCATTCTCATTCTCTTTCCTCAAGTCCGCCAACCTTCTTCCTTTCTCATCTGGGATAGAAACGAAAGGGAAGCACACAACATGTCTGCATTGTTACAAAGCAAAGGGTGCTTTCCCTATAAAAAAGAAGTCCTAGAAAATAATGAGATTTAAAAAGAGCTTAATGGAAACCTGGAGTTTAGGAATAGGTGCAGAATTGTCAATTCTCATTTTGCCCAGGGAGGCGCCATCTCCCTTTAATCCCAGTAAAATGGTGATGGTCTGAAAGCAGCTTAAGGTACCATTCTCATGGTAGGAGAAAGGTTGTCCTTTCTGGCAATGGATCAGAAAGGAATTTGTAGGAAGGAGCGGGGGTGGATGGAATGTTAGGAAATAAAGTCAGGCAGAAGCTTCAGAAGGAAAAGGAGATGTCCACATGATAGAGGTGAATACCTTTTTTAAAATTTTAGATTTCCTCCTTATTCAATCCATAATTTAAAGCCTAGTTTAGAAGAGAATGTTTCATTTAATCACTACTTTCAGTTAGAGAAAGAGGGTTATGAGGTAGGTTTTTAGAAAAAATTTTCTGTGGACACGTGATACTTTGTTCTCAGACACCTTTAGCTCTTCATGTTGTTCTTGGTTAGAGAAATGCACCCATTTTCCTTTAGACTAGAACTAAAATAAAAGTAATGAATGACTTTAAATCAACTTCAGTTTCAAGAAAGTAATGGTTTTGAGAATCATCTATA
Organism: Proteles cristata cristata; assembly: GCA_017311185.1. Lineage (NCBI taxonomy): Eukaryota > Metazoa > Chordata > Mammalia > Carnivora > Hyaenidae > Proteles > Proteles cristata. The sequence goes on along the minus strand of JAESUZ010003065.1, from coordinate 1,088,761 downwards.
TGGCTTAGTTATTACTCTCCCTAAGTATTTTTCTTTAAGCTTTGGTAAATAATTAAAAAAATATTTTTGGAAAGGCTCATTGGTGGCTCTGCACAATTTCTTAAATTATAGGTGATGACATCTACATTTATCCAAATTTTACAGTTTTTGTGAGTTATTTTAGTATTAAGTGTAATTGCTAGATCTAAAATATTTTCATTCTTAACATCTTATTATATGTTATATATCATAAATAAAGTTGTACTTTTAAAGTGCTCAGTTCCTCCTGTGGAGCCAAATTCTGAAACAGAATAACCCTGCACCCCAGAAACCTGGTGCATCCTTATCCTTACTCATGGTGGCAAGATAAACCCTATTGTATATTTTTTCCAAGATAAATCCATCACTGGCTTTTAAAATCTGGAAAATAGCAAGCCATTGCCTCATGGGTTCTTCTCCCTAGTGATCCAGATACTTGGTTAGTCAATTTGGTGCTTTTTTCCTTAGAACTATCATCTCTCTAACACACTGAACAGGGTATGACTAGGCAGAAAGTAGTAATTTTTAAAACAATGTCTCCTATTAGGAGAGGAGATGCTTGCTAGTTACTTTACTAGCATTACTCCTGTCACAGTCTATTTTAAGTATCATAACTTAGTCAACATGCAGCAATTTCTCATTTTATGAAGAAATATTACTGGAAGTTTCCTTCTCCACCTGCCTTTCTTTTTTCAGGATCTCCTTCCAACTCAGTTTGAAAAACAATAGTGAACAAAGAAAACATTAGGCAGAGAAAAGTTATTCACCAACTTATTATTTATATGTTCTCTGGAGCTTCATGCTCCTAGAATGTCTGGCCTAGTTCATTGTCATGGGTCACACTAATATGGACCACCTAAACAAGTTATATTGCCAACGCAACCTTATTTTTGTTTTGTATTAGGCATAATCACTCTCTAGGTGAGAGCCACCAGACAATGTTTAAATTCGGTTACCAGGCAGCTCTGACCCGGGAGAAAGCTCAGGTTCCTGGAGCTGGTCTCCCACAATCAAAGGTACCACGCTGTCACGTGGTTCTCACAAAGTGACAAGATGCTGTGCCCCTTTAAGGCTTCCCCCGTGGAAATAGCCAACCACGCAACCCCGGATGGGCACAAACCAAGAATTTTAATCTCAAATTTTATCTGCCCAATGACCCACCCCATCTCTCATCCCCATCCCTTTAGAAATCCAGAAGAACTGCTCACTTCTCAGCAGACGCGATGTTTCGAAGTTGATGCAAATCAATAGCGTTTTCCTTCTGATCCTCCGGCGACCTCAGGGTTTATTTTTATGTCTTTTAAAAGCAAGGGAAGTTTAACTTCGTGGTATTCTATGCGACTTTCTGGAGCACGACTTTGGGCTGTCTCGCCCCAGCTCCACACCAGTTCTCCAAACAATGGCGTTAACGTGCAGACTCGGCGGCCCCCAGAGCCGGTGACTTGCCGCGGCCGGCGCCTCGGTTGGAGCTGCGGCTCGGAGCAGGCGAGCAGGCGGACACGAGAGGTGCCAAGCCGTGCCAGACGCTCCCCAGGAAGTGCACGGATATTCATGAGCTGACCTCACCGGACTGGGCCGGGGAGAAGGCGGGATTGCAAGGGAGGGTAGCTCAGAAGTAACCAAAGAGAGGCTACTTTCAAAAGGAAAGAGAGGAAGGCGGGGACGGGCCGGGGGCGGAGGATGGTAGGAGAGGCGGCAGGAAGACAAAAAAGCCGGAGCCACACCCGAGATGGAAGATCCGTGGCTGCACTCAAAGTCTGTGCGGCGCTCTCATATTCCGTACTTGGCAGAAGATTCCAAAACCGCCGGAAATCGGATGCGCTGGTTTTCTGCAAAGCTTTGTTCTGCGCCGATCAATCTCCATCAATTATTTACTGGAGCTCTTTTCTCTGGGAGGCGTATTCGAACAGCCTTCCGGGCGTGACTGACGTCTCCTGATGCAGCTGCGAGGAGCTGGCGGGCGGCTGCTGGGAGTTCTCTTTGTTCGCTCACTTTAATTCTCGTAGCGCTCTCCACGCGGTGCACCCTCCCCACCCCCAGCCCGGGCGGAGTCGTCACACGTCGCCTCCCCGAGTAGATAATGGTTGCCAGACCCACCGTCCCACAGACAAAGGGCTCTTGTGAGCCCTGACCAGTTTAGAGCAAACCGACTAAATATCGCTGTACAGAGATCGTTTACAGCCGGGTTTGCCTTTGGTACATTTCCTTTTCTCCTTTATCAAGTTCGAATTTCAACTGTGAATACAAGGAGTAATTGCTAGAATCCATAAGCTTTATAGCAGTGCGTGTGGTTGAGGGGAATCATCCAATGTGTTTATAAAATAGGAGATTAAAGGAAATTCGTGGGGAAAGGAGGGAATTCAAAATATATGTCTTTACAATGTACACTAATCCATACTGTTACACAGTAGTATTTTTTAAATCCAACTGGAAATTCTTTTTCCTTCCAGTTATTTTTTTTGTTTTGTTTTGATTTTTGGGGGGAGGAGTGGTGGTGGTGGTATGAAAGTCTACCTCCTACCTCGAAAGGGTTCCTTGGTGGACTTGGTGATTCTGATCTTCAAGGAGAATAAAAGTAAACAATGCTTTAAAAAGGGTACTTTGTTTTAAATTTATCTCATATTCATATGTGATTTTATAGATAAAAGGAGCTCAATATATCGAACTAATAATTTTTATGCTAACATGAATTTAAGTATAAGAGATTTTATTTTCTGAGTATAATATCTAGCACTAAAAATAAAATAAAAACAACTTACCAGTAGTTTGCATACAAGCAACATAATTACAGCAAAATAAAAATATGTTCAAGTCACAGTGATAAGTATCTCCAGCCATCTATAAGACAAATATAGTATCAGGACAAAAACATTTATGTATTCCTCTGTTCTAGAAGAGACGAGGCTTGGTTTATTCTGGGCACTGTCCAAGGTGCTAAGTATGCAAAGATAAAAACAAGAAATGTGTCCTGTCTGGGGAGACGTGAGCACATTGAAGGGAATTAGGATAATTTCCATATAATCCTTTGAGTACTTTTTGAAAGTGGAAATGCAGTATCTGTGACATCCATAATGAATAGCTCAGGCCTTGACTATGGTACCAAATATAAAGGGGAAAAAGAAAAGTAAAATACAATCACAATGCATTTGGAATTTATAATAGACAATTTGTCATTAGATACCGAAACTTGAATGATAATTTCCTTAAGAAATACCAAGATCCACAGGTCTCATTCAACCAAAGTGGATAAATTGGATACAAATATTTTTCAGATTAATCTTTACCAATAAAATAATGATATTATTAAACATTTTTTAATGTTTATTTTTGAGAGAGAAAGAGAGAGTGAGCATGAGTGGGGGAGAAGCAGAGAAAGAGAGGGACACAGAATCCGAATCTGAGCTGTCAGCACAGAGCCCGACACAGGGCTCGAACTCATGGGCCATGAGATCATGACCTGAGTTGAAGTCAGATGCTTAACCAACTTAGCCACCCAGGCACCCCAGTAAAGGTAATTATTATTACAGTGCATGGTACATGTACTGATACTAACAAATTATAAGTGATAATTACTATGTGCCTGGCACTGTAAGCTCTCAGTAAATGTTAACTATTGATGTTCATATTTTCAGAATATTATTACATTAGTTATACAAATTCTCCCATTCTTGAATTTTTTTAAAAACATTTGGTTAGTCTTGGATTATTTTATAATTTTTCATCCAAGCTAATATGTTAACTATAATTCTATTAAAAATTAATTGTAAATATAGTAAATATTTTCAAATAATACTCTTGTTTCTTTCATTATCTCTAGCAGGTAGTCAGTGCAGAGGCTGGATTTTTATTGGTACTAAGTGATAGAAAAAAGGTGATATTTTCAGATCCATCCTGTTTTTAGAAAGTAATTTACCTTGAAGATGTGCCATTGTCCTGACCTTTGCTGACATACGTATGTAGTCACAAGCCATATTTGTTCTCTGGACTACATTTCAGATAATGATTTATGAATCGTAGACTCCTTGAGTTGTAAACATGATTCATATTTTTATGTCTACACAGACTATCCAAATCTATTATATATTGTGTTTCGTATAATTTATATTCTACAATTTCTCAAAATAAATATATGCATGCTATAACTTAATGTGACCAAAAACTAGTAGTTTAATTCATATTTTGGATTCAGGTTGCTTTGTGAATGGCAGAAAGTGCTACTCTACTATGAATGCTTTAGTTACTCATGCATTTGCTGTTGTGTAAGTTTGCAGTTAGGTATTGTATACCCAAAATTCTGTTGCATTACTTCTATAAATGCTCATGAATATTCACCCTTGGTAATTCAAATCAGTGTCTAGGCATTCATCATGGCCAAAATACTGTCAGATATCTGATTTCAACATAGTCCCATTTTCAATCTTAATCACAATGGAAATTTTTAACAAGTCTGCTAGTTATCATGCAAATGTTATACATATTTAAGATTGCCATTAAACTTCCCCTAATATCAAAATCATTAATTTTTATAACAACGTTTTAATAGCTCTTTATCTCACCCTTAAATCCTTCTTCATCAGTAATTGAATTGACCTACTATAAATATAGTAGGCTAATTCTCAGTATGCCAAACAAACAAGAATGGCATCCTAAGTTACCTTATACTTCACTAGGAAATTTTAGTACAAATTTTTCTTTTCTACTTCCTACCTTCCCCCATGCTGTCTAAAAAATGTATCTCTGCATAGACATAACTGAGGAAAGATTCTACTAGTAGTAAATGGATCTGCTCTTTTTTTAAAATATGATTATGTGCTATTTGTTAAATAAACTGCAAAAGTGCTATTTTAACATTTATTTCATCAAGTTATAGAAAAATAAGCAAAATGCCACCTATATTTTATATTCTAGTATCCAGTTTTTTGTTGTTCTTAAATGTCAGTGAAGTTTTTATTCAATATCTAGTCACTAACGTTTTGGATATTATAATATGCTATGCAAAACTCAGGGCATTCTTTTATCTGATGAACTTAGATTGCTTTGACTTGATTTATTCTTCACTCAATTATATTTATTGTACATAAATGTTCACTCAGGCATACTCAATTTAAGATAATATGAAGAGGGTTTATTTAAATGAGATTATTTATAAGATGTAGATTGAATGTAGGAGAAACCATAATGGATACTTTAATAACTTGGGGTTGAATACCAGGGTGGAGCTATCAGCACACTTTGTAAAAAAAAAATCCATTTACCATTAGCAATAGTATTAAAAAGATAAGGAAACAGAGTGGTCATTGGAACCCAGGAAAAAGGAATTTTGTGCAGAGCGTGCCACTTGAGAACAGTGATTTTCTTTTTTCTTTCCTTTTCTTTTCTTTTTTGTTTTAGAGAGAAAGAGAGCATGAGGTGGGGAGACAGGCAGAGGTGCAGAGAGAATATTAAGTAGGTTCCACACTCAACATGGAGCCCAACATCATAGAGCCCAATCCCACAACACTGGGATCATGACCAGAGCTGAAATCAAGCTCAACCAACTCAACCACCCAGGTGCTCCTCCCTCCATTTTTTTTTTCAAGAAGAAAACAGTGATTTTTCTATTGGGTGCATAGTCAGCTCATGATGACCTCACTCTCCTCCTTGCCTCTGGTCTCCTGCTGCAGCTCTCCATTGGTTGAACCAACTAAAACCAGGGGCCTATGGAAGTATTCTCCTCTTCTGGTTGGAGAGCAAATTCAAAGGAGTCAATTATAAGATATTTAGCACAGAATAAAATGAGTCAAACAGAGAAAGATAAATGCCATATGATTTCACTTGTACATGGAATCTAGAAAACAAAACAAGCAAAACAGAAGTTGAGTCATAAATAGAACTGGTGGTTGCCAGAGGGGGGATATGGGGAGAAGAGGCAAAATAGGTGAAGGGGATTGAGAGGTATAAACATCTAGCTATAAAATTTGGGGTGCCTGGGTGGCTCAGTTGCTTAAGCATCCGACTTCAACTCAGGTCATGATCTCACGGTTTGTGAGTTCGAGCCCCACATGGGGCTCTGTGCTGACAGCTCAGAGCCTGGAGTCTGCTTTGGATTTTGTGTGTCTCTCTCTCCCCTACTTGTGCTTTGTCTCTCTCTCTCAAAAATAAATAAACATTAAAAAATAAAATAAAATAAATAAGTCACAGGAATGAACAGTACAGGATTGGGAGTATAGTCAATGATATTATAATAATTTTGTATGGTAACAGATGGTAACTACACTTATCATAGTAAACACTTCATCATGTATGTAATTGTCAAATCACTAATGTTGTACACCTGAAACTAATCTAATGTTAATATGCCAGCTATACTTCAATTAAAATAAAAAAGTTATGCAGCACAATAAGCAACAATATGATCAAGAACTCAAAGACTTTAAAATTACTATTTCTCACAAACTCATATTTTTCATATATGATAGAAATCTTAAAATTCCCATTTTCAGAAAAATCTTACATTTTGAGATACTTCTTTCAATACTGGTAATGAATTTTCTCTATGGCCATTTTCATTGGGATTGCATATTAATCATTTGAAAAGGTTATAAATTTTATGATATTAATTTTACCTTTATGTTAACTTAGTACATCTTTTTATTTAATTAAATTGTCATTCTGAATATGAATAATTTTTTTTGTTTTCCCAAAAAGTTTACACATGCTTTGTTAGATTTGCTCTAAGGATTTGATGCTTTTATGCTATTGTTAAAAGTGTCTTCTTTTTAAGCACATTTTTAAAGTTTTTATTTAAATTCCAGTTAGTTAATGGACAGTGTAATTTCAGTTTCAGGTGTATAATATAGTGATTTGACACTTCCATACAACACTCAGTGCTTATCACAAGTGCACTCCTTAATCTCCCTCACCCATTTAACCATCCCTCTATCTCCCCCCTTTCTGATAATAATTCGTTTATTCTCTCTAGTTAAAAGTCTATTTCTTGCTTTGCCTGTCTCTCCTTCCCCCCAACCTTTGCTCATTTGCTTTGTTTCTTAAATTTCATGAGTTAAATCAAATGGTATTTGTCTTTCTCTGACCGATTTATTTTGCTTAGCATAATACTCTCTAGCTCCATCTATAAACACATTTTTAAATTGTGTGCTGTTAGTGTATAGAATGGCAATGGACTTCCGTATAACCTTAAATGAATACATCTTGCTATATTCTTCTATCATTTTCATTTTTTGTAGATAATTATATTATGTAAAAATAATGAATAAAATGTCCTTCTTTCTGATCATTTTGCCTTGAATTTACTTTTTTCATCTTATGATACTGGCCAGTATCTCTGATACAATAGTGAATAGAAATAGTGATGATAGAATATTCCCAAATTCGGAACAAATGAGAACATTCTCTTCTTGATATAGTGTATCCACAAAAATTATCTCACAAATTATGAGATCATGACCTAAACTGAAGTTGGACCCTTAAAGGAATGAGCCAACCAGGTGCCACAATAGAAAATATTATTTTAAGAGATATGTATTATTATGCCTACAAAATAGATAATATGTATCTCACAAAACCAAATAAGAAATGGATGCCTTTTTGAAGAAAGTGATGAACTCTTATTCAGAAAAATTATATTAGGCTTAAGTCAACCAATAGATTGATGTTAACAAATGTTAATAGGAGGACTCAGTATCCTAAACATTTTCCCAATGGATTAACAGAGACTTAATAGTTCATAGAATGCCGAATAAAATCCCAAAATTTACTTTTTGAATTATAGCAGTTTGATTTTTATATGTGAAACCTGAAGGTCAAGAATAACTATGATACAGGGGCACTTGGGTAGCTCAGTCGGTTGAGTCTGACTTCAGCTCAGGTCATGATCTTATGGCCCATGAGTTGGAGCCCCACAATGGGCTCTGTGCTAATAGTTCAGAGCCTAGAGCCTACTTCAGATTTTGTGTCTCTCTCTTTCTCTGCCCCTCCTCTATGTGTGCACTCTGTCTCTCAAAAATAAATAAATTAAAAAAAAAACATGATTCAAAGTGAGTTAACATCCTTATGAGATATTGATATTTAAACTTTATTTTTTAATGCTTATTCATTTTTGAGAGAGAGAGATAGAGAATGAGCAGGGGAGGGGCAGAGAGAGAGGGAGACCCAGAACTCAAGCAGGCTCCAGGCTCTGCTCTGTCAGCACAGAGCCCAAAATAGGGCTCAAACTCACAAACCTGAGATCATGACCTGAGCCAAGGTTGGACACTTACCTGACTGAGACACTCAGGTACCCCTAAACTTAAATACTTAGTATGCTATTGGTCCAGGGATAGGGAACTATAGAAACAGACTTGGTAAGCAACAGAAGTGGCATTAAAGGCAGTAGGAAAATGATGGATTATTCAATTAATGGTACCAAGATGAATGACAAAGTCTATGGAAACAAAATAAATTGGATAACAGGGATGCCTGGGTGGCTCTGTTGGTTGAGGATCTGACTTTGGATTTTAGCTTAGGTCATGATGGTTAGTTTTATCCCCACATTGGGCTCTGTGCTGATGGCACAGAGCCTGCTTGGAATTCTCTCTCTTTCCTCTCTCTTACTCTTGCTCTCTATCTCTCCCTCTCTCAAAATAAATAAACTTAAAAATAATTACATGACAATATTGGCTTACAAAGAGAAAGGACCTGACATCGGATTTATGACTAAAATATGAAAGGTAAAATCTTAACACTTTTAAAAGAAAGGTTAAGAGACTGTATTTTTTTTCCAGTTTGGTGTAAAGAAAGATTAAAAAAAAAGATTCAAAAAGTGCATAACACAAACGGGAAGATTAGTACTTTAGACTTCATGAAACATGAGAATTTCTGCTCATCAAAAGATAATATGACAAAAAGAGTTAAAGGTGAGTCATGAGAATTTCAAATGTCTTTCAACAAATATTGACATCCAGAGTGTTTCCCCAAATCAATAAGAAAAAGATTACAGCTTAATAGAAAAAAATGGTCAAAAGACACAAATAAGCAATCCCAGAAGAGCAACATGAAAGGCCCATAAATATACAAAATACACTCAGCCTTATTAGTAAAAAGGGAAATAGAGATAAATTAATTGGGCTACCATATCATGACCACCTTTTTTTTAATATTATAAAATCTGATAAAACCATTCAAATAGATGTAAAGCAACAGGAAGTCTTAGGTATACTGGTAGAATTATAAGTTGTACAATCATATTGAGATATAATGTAATGTTGTATAGAAATGTTGAAGGAATGCAGTTTCCTATCTGGTACCTCCAATCATAGGAATCGAATTTCTTGCATGTTTACGAAGACGTGTTAATAGAGACATTTGTAATGTCAACAACCTAGAAATTATACAATTCAAGCATTGATAGATTTATTCAGTGGGTTATGACAGAGTAGTGAAAATACATGAACTATACTTACATACAACATAGATGATTCTCAAAAATATGCAGATAAGCAAAATTACAAAAATCTATGAACAAAAAATTTTATACATGTAAGTTTAAAACCTGTGGAACTAAACAATCTATTATTTAGAAATGCATGCATAGAAATGAAACGAGAATGCAAAGCAAGGAATTGGGAAGAAAATTTAAAATAGTGGTTAACCTTGAATGCAAGAAAAAAGTAGTTTAGGGGACAAACTAGCTTCAATAGTTGACAGACCTAAATTCTTGTGTTGAAAGCATTTCTCACATTTGTCTTTTTCCTCCTGTAGCTCTGTTTTTCTTTGCGTTGGCTTCAACTTCAGGCAAGCTCTCCATTTTGGGGGACTAATAGCACCTCTAGGCTTAGGAACCCCTGGAAAATAAAGACATTTGTTTTCTATTTGTTTTAAAGAAATTTTGGGTATCATTTTTATTGTTCCACACCGGGTATTGAGTCTACCCCTGTAATGTTCATACAGATGTGCAATTATCACCGCTCTATGAACTGTTCAAGCAGTCTTAAGTAGTCTAGTCTACGTGGATAGGATGGAAGATTCATGGTCTTCCAAAGTAAAGTTAAGGTTCTGTTACCAAAACCTCTGTTACTGATTCTGAGATGTCAAAACAACAGATGTGTATTTCATTCTTAAGGCAAACAACGACTCTGTCTTGTATCAAATACCTGACAACCCTTAAATGGGGGTTGAGAATGTGGGAAGTCTCTAAGATGCTCAGATACTTTGTTGAATTCTGACCAGAAATTAACAGGTGAGAGGAAAATACCATCTACACAAAACAAGATATCTGGCTCTGTGCAATATACTTTGAAAAAGCTGACTCAACTGTAGTGAATGTTGGAATCAATTGACACTGCATTCTTAGTGGAAAACTCAAATTTCATGAAGGATCCAAAGGACTAGAATTCTCATCAGTTATGAAGATTTTACCTGCAGAATAAAAAGAGAGGAGACAAAATTGAGTGCTCTCAGAGAACAGAACTGCATTTGAGGGATAGTCCTGAAGTATCAATTCCAATCTGGAGATCTGGCACTGATACAGCCACTACAATTTGAATTTCTGATAAACATGGGGCAGGGAGTGGATAAACCATGCTGCTATTCAGAAGGATTCTGAGAGGAGACATTCAGAATGAGGGACCTGAGACCACGCAAGGTGGGTGAGACCACTTAGGTTCATATCCACTTTCAGTTTTTCTGCACTCTCTATCTCTAGTCCATATAGGACAGGAATAAAACAATAATAGCAGGAAACCAACTGGAAACATGAAATTTAAACTTATAGAGCTCAGAATATGATCTCTGAAAATATACACCTATTTATTTTGGTTGCAGTAATACATATATTAGGATATTTTACCTATTTTATCTGCAGATTTCCAGAGGTACGTGGCCCCAGGAATGGCTAATTTCATAGCTCAACAACAAGGTTTGATTCACTTCCTCTCATATGGTCTTAGCTTTAACTCTTAGAGTAGCAGGCTAGATGCCCTGGCTTAAACAGTCACATCCTTGTAGTACAATGTTCAAAGGGAAAGAAAGTGGGTTGAGAGTTCTGAAGAGATTAGTTTAATATAAACTCCATTATTTTAATGGTACCAGGATATTTTCAGAGTAGTTATGAGATACCTACCTCAACTATACACTTTTTGTTTTACAAAAAGGTTATACTACAACTTTGTTCATATTTCTACTCATTGGATTTAAAGTACAAAATGAGACAGAGTTGAATTGTTCTGCATTATGTTTAAGGAAGAGATTGATGTAACTTAAGTGGCAGAAAATCTTAAATGGAGAAACAGAAATCAGTGAGACTGGGCATTTTGTGAGGCAGCAGAAATATTATATAGTTGGCAGAGAAGGAGCTTTGTAGAATAGGAAATTCAACTATGGATTATTTACGTTATTTACATAAGTGATGCCTCATACATTATTGTAGAATAGTTTAAACTGTAGAATTATATTACAATATAATTAAGATATCTATCTTAACTCAAATATCTATCCATAGAAGAATAGATAAAGAAGATGTGGTATAAATGTATGTACACGCACACATGCAAACACACATACATGCAGACATGCACATACATACATACATACAGTACTACTCAGCAATAAAAAGAAGTGAAATCTTGCCATTTGCTACATCATGGATCTATCTAGATGATATGATGGTAAGCGAAATAAGTCAGTCAGAGAAAGACAAATAACATATTTCACTCGTAACTGGAATTTTAGAAACAAAACAAAACAAAAGGAAAAAAGAGGGAGAGAGAGAGAGAGAGAAAGCAAAACAAAACAAACCAGACTCTTAACTACAGAGAGCAAACTGATGGTTGCCAGAGGGGAGGTGGGTGGAGGAAATGTGTGAAACAGGTGAAGGAAATTATGCATCACTTACTGTGGTGAGCGCTGAGTAATGTGTAGAACTGTTGAATCACTATATTGCATACCTGAAATTAATATAACACTATATGTTAATTATACCTGAAATGAAAAATATATAATAGATATTCATGAGAAAAGCTGGTAAGTACTCATGCTAAACTGTCAGAAATGATCACCTTTGTGTTGGAAAATAATGTCATAATAATAACAGTACTTAATTTTTACATATTAAGAAATCAAGATTCAGTGAGATTAAAGAATTTTCCTTAGATGACACAGTGAACATCAGCATCAGTTTGAACCTAGTCAGGCTGGCTCTAAAATGCATGCTGTTAGCTATCATACTATGTTTATAATGGTCCCTTATTTTCACACCAGTGTGGAGCCCAGTGCTGGCCTTGAACTCATGACTCTGAGATCAGGAACTGAGCAGAGATCAAGAGTCAAACCCTTAACCAGCTGAACCACCCAAACATCCCTATAACATTCTAAATTCCAATAATAATAGATGTCTTTTCTGTACTATCCACTTATTTTATTGATCTATTCCTATGTTACGGTATGCTATTTTAATTACGATGAAATCAAGACCATTGATATATTGTAGGGCATATCCCCTCTTATTTGTTTACATATTGTCTTGTCTATTTCCATTTCCTTCTTCATGTGAACTTTTAGAATTAGCTTATCAAGTTTTTTGAAAATCTTTCTTGATTGTCTGATTTTATACATATTTTGAGATAATTAATGTCTCCCTAATATTAGAGTATTTTTACATAAGAACATAATCTACTTACTGATTTTGACTTTTTAAAATTGATCTTGGGACTCCTGGGTAACTCAGTTCAGCATCCAACCTCAGATCAAGTTAAGATCTCACAGCTCATGAGTTCAAGCCCCTCATTAGGCTCTGTGCTGACAGCTCAGAGCCTGGAGCCTACTTCAGATTCTGTGTTTCCCTCTCTGTCCCTCCCTCACTCATGCTCTGTCTCTCTCAAAAATAAATAAACATTAAAAAATTAAAAGATAAAATAAAATTGATCCTTAACAATGTTTCTTTTCTTTTTTTCCTTTTCTTTGGGGGGGGGGGTTATAGTCTTGCACTTTTCTTTTGGTTTTATTTTCAGGTATTCCAAAATCCAAAATATTTGTTTCAATCATAAACAGCATATTTTCAACTATACTTTCTAATTATGTATTATTATATGTGAAAACTACAATTAGTTGATTTTTGTCTCTGCAATGCAGCCGAATAATCTTGTAAATTCTATTTGTTTTTGCATTTACTATTTTAAGTTTCTTTTAGAAATCAAGACTGAAAGCCTTTGGATTTCCTTTTGAAATGAAGAATATATAATTATTACACAAATGAATAATTTTAAAAAGAAGGGCAGAAGTAACTAAATTTTAGGTATCTAGAGCTAGTCCATGTGAGTGTGAAATAATTTTTCTCACTTGAAATTTTTTTCTTTGCTATCTTTTTTCTGGCTTTTCTTTTCTTTTGCATAAAAATCTCTAAGAAAAAATTACATGTCAATTTATTTTATTATGATAATCTCAAGTCTTGCTTAAGCAACTAAAGCATACCTCACTGAAAGTGAAAATATCGGCATTGTGCAATGATTTCTTTATGATTTGTCAATCTCAGCATCTTTAAAAGGCAAAATTTTCATACTATAAATGTCATTGATGGTCTGAACAACTGATTAAAATACACACACACACACACACACACACACACACACACACACACACACACACACACACCCCATATTAATGTATACCTCTGAAATGTGAAGAACAGAATCAGCAAAACAGTAAACTAGTGACAGCCATTTTAGATGAAATGTTTCATTTTGACTGAGAGCATCTAGTCGGGAGAAGACAACTAGCATATCAGCAGGTTTTAGTGATTTATAAAAATATGCTGCCTTTGCAGAATGCCTCAAACTTGATAGTGTTTTCATACATTTCCGGTTTTAAATCTTTATCACAAAGTGATAGTGGTTTAAATTACAAATATTTCAGGGGCACCTGGGTGGCTCAGTCTGTTAAGTATCTGATTCTTGTTATTGGTTCAGGTCATGATCTCATGGTTGGCTAAGTTGGAGCCCACGTTGGGCTCCGTGCTGGCATCACACAGCCTGCTTGGGATTTTGTGTCCTTCTCTGTTTTCCCCTCGCCCCCTTTCAAGTAAATTAACATAAAAAAAGAAATATTTCAGAGAGAAAAAATTAACACAACATGCAGTGATTGATGAAAGAATCTTTACATCTGAACACTACCAAAGGCTACTTATTAATATTTTCCTTTAAAAAGTTGAATTCTGGGGCCCCTGGGTGGCTTAGTCGGTTAAGCGTCCGACTTTCGCTTAGGTCATGATCTCGCGGTTCGTGGGTTCGAGCCCCGCGTCGGACTCTGTGCTGACTGCCAGCTGAGAGCCTGGAGCCTGTTTCAGAGTCTGTCACTCCCTCTCTCTCTGACCCTCCCCTGCTCACGCTGTCTCTCTCTCTCTCTCCCCCCTAGAAATTAATAAAAAACAAAAAAAATAAATAAATTTAAACAGTTGAATTCTATGTTCAGATTATTAATGTCTACTGCTAATGTGGAACTGATGATACAGTTTTGAGTAGAGTTGATCAAAATCAATTAAGACAGTGTCTTCAAAAGAAAAGGAAAGGAAGCATCTGTAAGGGGAGCAAATGAAAGAGAGGAGGCAGATATTCTAGGTGAGGGCAGGATGGTGGAGTAATGGAAGTGTGAGTGTGTATGAAGGAAACTACAGATAGAAAGGATAAGGAAAATAAGAGAGAAATCTCAGAAAAAAGAAAATGTATTACTTGACTGATGATTAGATGGGCAGAGAAGCAAGTTCAAAACTAAGTTGAAGGACATGTTTTTATCATTTATAAAAAAGTTATGTAAGTCAAGGACACCCTTTCTTTTCTAAGGAACTGTAAAGAGAATGAAGTCTCACTGGAAAAAAATTCGTTCTAAATTTTCCTAACAAGAGTACTTAATAAATTATGTTTTTTCCATACTATGCAATTATTTTAACCTTTGTAAAAGACAAAAAAATCACAACATATTTAGTTTTAAACCAGAGGATAAAACTATGCATTGTGAAGGCCATTTAAAAAATATGTTGGGGATCCTGGGTGGTTAGTAGGTAAGCGACTGACTTTGGCTCAAGTTGTGATCTCAGGGCTCATGGGTTTAAGCCCCACATCCAGCTCTACGCTGGCAGTGTGGAGCCTGTTTGAAATTCTCTCTCTCTCCCTCTCTCTCTCTCTGCCCTTTCCCCACTTGCTCCCTCTCCCTGTCTCTCAATAAAAATAACTAAACTTAAAAAAATATGTTGTTTATATAAGTATGCTTAGTAAAATGGGAAATATGTTGACTGCCCCTCCAAAACCTCAGATCCTTACACATCTCATAACTCAGAAATTGTACAACATATGTGCAGAGTATAGTTGCTTGATTTAAAGTCTAAGAACTAAAATTCGAGAACACATATTTGACTAAGTCTCTTGAACATTTGGTGGATTCCTATTTTGGGCTGAGATAGATTGATGATAGATGGATGGATAGATAGATATATGACAGATGACACACATATATACATACACACAGTTTTATATATGTTGCATATATATACATACCATATGTATGTTCTATATATTACACACACACACACACACACACACACACACACATACACACACAAACACACATGCACCAAAATGATGAAGTTTTCTGTATTTTTTGGAAGGCCCCTTCCCCTCCCACACTCCTTTTCCAGAAGCATTTTAATATAATATATTTGATAACATTCGGTGATATTTTATAACTTTCTCACAATATTTATGTAGTGTTTTTAATGTTCAAAGGAAATAAGATGAAGCTCCTGCTTTTAGGTTTACTCTCCAGGGTATAACTAGTGTGTGTTTCTTAGAAAGCATTAGTGTAAGTGCAGATCAGGCTAGTGCTGATTTTATGCAGGTGCTGAGGCAGCTCATTGGAAAGGCATGTGGGCTAGGCACCTGGATCAGGAAAGCTCAAGCTGGCCTTTGGGGAACAGCAGGCTTGACCTGTTTCTTGAACTCCCCTGGCTGACACGATCTCTTTCCACTTCAATCCTGATGTGCCCTTCTTTGCATTTTGTCACTCAGTACCTATTGCAAACCTCTTATATCTCAACTGTGGAAGGGTAACAACACTCACTGAGCTTTCAGCAAATGTTAGAAGATTCTTGAGAACAAGGGCCAGGTTTTGCTCATAGTTACAACCCTGCTGTACCTCTGTACCTGTTCACTATTCCTTGCTCACGAAGGTAATTTATTCATAAACATTTGTGTATTAGGATTGCACTGCTTTATTATCCCAAATGTATATGTTATTTTTCTCCTATGGATTGTTAAAGATGTATAAGGAATCTTACGTATTTTTGTATTCTTCTAGTTTCTAGCTTAGGGCTTTGCAAACTATCTTCATGAAAATTCTCAATTGAATGAGTGTGTTGTGTTCGGCAGATGGATGAAAACAAAGAAAGTAGGAGATACAGACAGAGTGAGGAAAAGAGCCAAACTGAAAAATGTAGAATCTTTCTGTTAAGGGGAATCGGTATCTTCAGCCATTCTCCAATATCAGTTAGTAGAAACTCCACCTTTCCTGTTACTGAGTCCAAATCTTTGATTGTTCTTTTTCTCCTCATATGCCACCTCAAGCAATCGGGTAGTTCTGTCCACTCTAAATACAACATAAATTCTAAATAGAACCATTTTGCACCACTGTAACCCAAGGGAAAATCGTCACTTACTTTAGAAAGGATCTCCCTGCTTCTACCTTTGTTCTCTTGCTTGTATGAGTAATGTCCACATGGTGACCAGAGTAACTTTTTCAGTTATAAGTCAGATCGTGTTACTCCTCTGCGCAGCCCTTAAAATGGCTTGTTCTCTCTCCTAGAGCAAAACTCGGGGCAGGAAGGGGCCTGGGCAGCCCTACGTGGTCTGGATCCCGCGCTCTCTGTCTGGCTTTTCTCCCACTCTCCCTTTTCACTAGCTTTCTTGCTTTTCCTCAAACACTAAAACACACCCAAGACTCACAATTTTTGAAGCATTATTTCCACTCCATCAAGAAAGCTCTTCCCCAAAATAGTTACTTGCTTCATCTCAGTATCTTCTCTGGTCTTTTTCAAATGTCTCTTTTCTGACTGTCCCAATATTCCTATTTCTCTGTACAAATATATGCCTTTACTCAACAATGTCTATCCTTTCTATTGTGCTTTAGTTTTTCTTCACAGCACTTATTTCCATCTAACAGATTCTGTATTAACTAATTTGTTCCCTGTCTGCCTCCCTGCTCTAGAATGAGAGCTCCAAGATGATAGGGCTTTGGTTTTTTCCACTGCTCTGTTCTTAAGACCCAGGGCAGAGGACTATAGTAAAGCATTCAAAAATGTTTTTACTTAGGGAATGAATGAATGAATACAAAATAAATGCATGAGTAAAAAAGAAAGACCTGATGGAGGATTCAAATGCCAAAACAGAGTTCTGCTTTGATGTGAAAAGCAGCAGGGATACCCTATGGATACTTGAGGAAGGAAGTAGAGGTTACCTACAGTCAGAGAAAGAACAACTCTGAGGAAGACAGAGAATAAGGGAGGGATTGCTGTCATCCAATCTGAGGCCACTGGAATCTGATTTAGGAGAATCGTTATGGGAATGGAGAAGAAGTAATGAATTCAAATGGAACAAGTGAGTTGGCTAGACTAACGATAGTGGGTGGTTGGAAGTAGTGTTTCATCAAACACTCCAATTACTGTGACCTTAGAGAGCTGTTGTGCTACTTCCCACAAGGAGAAGTTGGAGGTGATGGCATTGCTATTATGAAGGAAGGGCTGTGGCTTATGGATAGTTTTTGAAAAATCAGTTTGAACCATAGTACTCTTTATTGCAATGACATAGAGAAGAGTGAATGAAAACAAAATTTTACCATCATAAAGGACATTTTCAAACCATGTTTTACTGTCGTGTTTTATATTGCTCCTCCACATATCAGACAGCTGTCCTTTGACCTGTATACTAATTCCCAGAACCCTCCATCAGTTCTTTTTTTCTTTGTTTAGGGTATGTTCCTGCCGGGTCTGAAAGAGTCATAAACTAAGAGATGAGTCCCTAGGCCTCTCTGGTCTTACCACCCTGCCAGTGTGCCCATTTTAGGACTCTGCTTTCACAGACAGCATGTTGGCATAATGGATTCTCACTGTCTCACATTTTCCAACTGAGATACAGAAAGAGAGACAAAGGGACAGAGGAAAATCCATTGGTTTACTGCTTTGCACTAAAACCCTAACAACTTTTGCTATTTTTTTAGTCTTAAATTTCTGAGAATGTAAGAAATATATGTCTACCCTATTAGTTTACAAGGGAGGAATCAAGACCGATATAAAGTTAATGGAATAAAGGCATACCACTCACCGAACCTTCAGAGCTACTGAAATCTCCAGTAGCATAATGTCTGGAAAGGCTGAGCCGTCTAGTCTCCTAAGACCAAAGAGATGGCTGTAAGAGGTAAAATCCATTTGCAAAGTGCTTGGCATTTCTGGGGAGGCGTGTCCCTTTAAGATTCTACTTACTCCTAATGGATCAGAAATTTTTAACTTGTTCTCATTACTTTGCCTTTTATCTTCTTTCCATTTTTCTCTTTTGGTATTATTACTACATACCACAGGAGTGAGACTTGAATAGATATACATTCGGGTAAGGACTTAAACTGCTTGGCCACACTTTTGAGTGGGTAGACCTTGATTAGTAAGAATTTTTTTGGTCAGAGTGATGATAACTCAATTCAAACTCTCTGGAGCATGGGGCACCTGAGTGGCTCAATCAGTTAAGTGCCCGACTTCACCTTAGGTCATGATCTCACAATTCACGAGTTGGAGCCCTGTATCAGGATCTGTGTTGATAGCTCAGAGTCTAGAGCCTGCCTTGGGCTTTGTGTGTGTCTCTCTCTGCTCCTTCCCCACTTGCTCACTGGCTCTCTCTCTCTCTCTCTGTAAAAAAAAAGAAAAAAAAAAAGAAAAAAACACCTATCTTGAGCAAAAAGGAGTATTTATTGGGGGGCCACTCTGTTGTGGTTAAAGAAGTGTGACTAGTCAACTCTGGGAGGGCAGAGTTGTCACCGACTCTAGGAACAGCTAGAACTGAGACCTAAACACTAAGACTCAGTCTTGGTCCTTCTCTCTGTTTCTCTGCTTTTCATTTTTTCCTCCTTGAGGCCAGCTTCCTGTCCCATTTCTCCAGCGCCTGCATCCCGCTGCTTGGTGCTCCTCCTCCCAGGGAAGCACTAGCTGGCTTTTCCTAATTCTAGTTGGAAAAAATCCCAGAAAAGGATCCTAAGTTGCTCTTTTGTTCTCTGACTGCTCTAGGCTCGCCCTTGCTGTACTCACCCAGGGCCAAGAGGCTGTGATGTGGGGCCCTGCAAGAGAACCCAGAGTCCTCTGGCTGTTTCATAGATGACGAAACATAGAGGAGGCAAAAGGAAGAAAAGTGACTTGTCCAAAGTCGCTCTGCTAGCACAGTATTATTTGACAAGTGTCTGTAGAAATCATTAATTATGAATTATAATTGCAATCGTAAAAAAAAAAAAAGCCATATTGAAAGAGGCTGAAACAGCAGCAAAACCAAGAGGGAGGCGACTGCATTTACTAGGTTTTTTAGTACCATCTAGTGGTAACCTAGAGAATTTCCTCATTGTTCATTTTTCACACTAATAACTGAGGAAATTTCATTTTGCTTAAGGTAATCTTTATTTTTTATTTTTTTTAATGTTTTATTTATTTCTAGGAGAGAGAGAGAGACAGCGTGAGCAGGGGAGGGTCAGAGAGAGAGGGAGTCACAGACTGAAACAGGCTCCAGGCTCTGAGCTGGCAGTCAGCACAGAGCCCGACGCGGGGCTCTAACCCACGAACCGCGAGATCATGACCTAAGCGAAAGTCGGACGCTTAACCGACTAAGCCACCCAGGCGCCCCTTAAGGTAATCTTTAAAAAGGCACTACATATCGGCAATATATTTGTAGTCAAATATTTACATGCTTTTTGAGGTCAGTAAGAGATCATCATACATTTAAAGGAATTTTTTTTTCCCAATTAAGATTCAAGAAACTCGCTTTCTAGTGCTGATGTTGACAATTATTTTGAAATTTTAAAAAATTGGGAGAAATTTTCTTGCAGAAAATAGGCATTTGCTCTCAGATGCAATATAAAATGAGTCAGAGTTTAAGGTTTGTGACAGTATGGTATGTGAGCCCTCTTTCTGGGAAACAGTTGCTACCAAGAATGAAGTAAAAAGACAAGCCTTCCTAGGGGGCTGTCCCGAGGATGTGTTCACTTATTCCTCGGGCAGCACTGGGACAGCTCTGCAATTTGCCACTAGGATAGGAGAGAGGGAGCCACAGGGCACAGAGGTGGCCAGTCAACCTGCTTGTGAACCCCTCTGTCCACTCTGGTCATACCAATAATTTTGATACAATGCCCTCTGTCCACTCTGGTCATACCAATAATTTTGATACAATGCAGCCATACTGTTCTCTTTTATAAACACATGATTTTCAACAATATAAATCTGGATTAAAAATCTTTCTCCTTTTTAAATGTTTATTTATTTATTTTGAGAGAAAAAGAGAGCATGTATGCAAGTGTGTGGGGGGAGGGGCAGAGAACGAAGGAAACAGAGAATCCCAAGCAGGCTCCACGCTGCCTGACGCAGGGCTCCATCCCATGAACCATGAAATCATGACCTGAGCCAAAATCAATAGACACTTAACCAACTGAGCCACTCAAGTGCCCCCTAGCATTTTAAATTTCTACATATTAACAGCACAATTTTAACATAAGGGAAACCTGATAGCCTGATCTAAACATATTGATCCTTTGAAGGAATATTCTTAAGATTACATTTAGTTTATCATTTAATGATTTTTTTTCATATAAACTTACACTTCATTGCAGAAATGATATTTCATAGCGCATGTGATCACTGAATTTGTTCCTGGAGTCTGAGATGTGTAACAAGAGATTTTACATATCTTTAGAAGAGTTCACCAAGCTCTATAGGCTCGATAAAACTGAAATCAAGCTAATATTCATAACTTTCTAGTTATTTGATGAGGTCATTCAAATCTTGTTATGCTCCACAAGGGGACAAATCATGAGAAGGTTTGTAACTCAAACATGATGTTTTCTAATTTTTTTTTTTAATATATAGAGAAACAGAGCATGAGCAGGGGAGGGGCAGGGAAAGAGGGAGACACAGAATCTGAAGCAGGCTCCAGGCTCTGAGCTGTCAGCACAGAGCCCAATGCAGGGCTCGAACCCACAAACCGTGAGATCATGACCTGAGCTGAAGTCGGACGCTTAATTGACTGAGCCACCCAGGTGCCCTGATGTTTTCTTACCTTGAAGTGACAAGATTTCATCATGTGTGGAAGTATTATCATACCCTTCCTTCAGGTTTAAAAAAAAAAGAGCTGCTACTCCAACTAATTAGTTTAACTTTTAATTCCTGTATCAACCACCAGCATGGGAGTAGTTATTAGTGGATTGATAAACTAAGTGCTAATGAATGCAATGAATTGAGTAGTAAGATCTAAAATTAGATACACTCTAAGTGTTAATCGCATTTGTGTGGAAGCAGAAGTTTTTTTTTTTTCCAAAGGGAGTCTTAAAACATAAAATGTATACCTCGAGTCATTAATGTATTTCTTTAGGATAAATTTGTGGATGATATATTTTACAGGTATATCTGGAACATTATTGAAACCATCTGGTTTTTTAGTTAGTAATTTTATTTTATTTATTTTTAAAATATTTATTTATTTTTGAGAGAGAGAGAGAGAGAGCATGCATAAGCAGAGGAAGGGCAGAGAAAGAGGGAGACACAGAATCTGAAGCAGGCTCCAGGTTCTGAGCTGCCAGCACAGAGCTTGACATGGGGCCCGAACCCACAAACCATGAGATCATGGCCTGAGCTGAAGTTGGACACTTAACAGACTGAACCACCCAGGCACCCCTGTAATTACATGTTTTCATTAACTCTTTAAAAGACTTTTTTCTGGGGCAGTTGGGTAGCTCAGTCGGCTAAGCATCTAACTCTTGATTTTGGCAAGGTTGGTGAGTTAGGGTTCACTGATAACGAGTCTGTTTGGGGTCCTTTTCCTCTCTCTCTGCCCCTCCCTCACTTGCGTGCATGTGCACCCTCTTTCTTTCTCTCAAAATAAATAAATACACTTAAACATTTTTTAAAAACCCTTTTTTTCTTTTTCAATGTGATGTAGAATTTATTTTTCTGAGGCTGGTCTACCTTGACTTTAATTACTTAGACCAATACACTATTCAAAAACCAAAGTGGTTTGAAAGTTCTTTTTTATTATATACCAAATTGTTTCAAATATTTTGGCCAGTTTCTGATATTTCTTTTCTGTTCCATTTATCTGCTTTAGCCATTACCAGGTGCCTTATTTACTTTTCTATATTCTTTCTTTGTTTTTATATTTTATTTCTTTTATTTTTCTCAGATATAGGAAAGCCTTGGATTGTCTATTTTTATTCCAGGAACACACTGCCATTCTAATTTCTCACCTATCCTGACAGTTCTTTATTTGATTTTCTAGGCATACTACTTTACTGTTTGTAAATAATAAATTTGACTCTTCTTTCTTTTTTCATATATATATATTCTATTGATTTTTTTTCTTTTTTCATCCCTCCCTCTTTCTCTCCCCCTTCCCCTTCCTCCCTATCTTTCTTTTATATTTCTTTCTTCCTTTCTCCCTTCCTCATTCTCTCCCTCATTTTTGTTCCTTCCTTCCTTCCTTGCTTCCTTCCTTCCTTCCTTCTTTCCTTCCTTCCTTCCTTCCATTCTTTCTTGGTTAAAACTTTCTAAACAAAGCTGAACAACAATATGCATGGCGCGGCCTCATTTTACTAATAATCTTCATAATTTTAAGTGGTTAACTAGATTTGTTTTTGCTTTATTTTTCAATAAAGTATAATATTTGCTGGTGGGGCCACTTGCATCATCTTGGCCAAGTGCAAGAAAGAAGTAATAGCCTGTGAACCAACCTGTTTCCATGCACTTCTGTAAGACCTATGTAGGGTGAGGTTGAAAACTCCCCTTCCTTTCCTCACTCATCACAAGCCCTGCTTTAGGTCAGGCTTGCCTGTACTCCTTACACCTTGGAGCTTAACTGTCTCTTCAGATCTCTCTGAAAACTGCCTATTGCCTCTCCAGATGAGCTAGTGAACTGCTGGGTGGTTTGCCATTCACCAAGCTCATCAGTATCATGTCCTTCTGAAATTGCTTGAAGTCACCCTTCTCTGATTTTTCTTAAATTGTTAGCAAAAGTATTTCCTTGGAATATGAGTGAAACTTAAGTAAACAAATAAGCTCAGCCAACTTGAAATGGTTAATGGTTCTTTTAAAAAATAAAATTTATCATGTTCAGTCTTCAAGTATCAAAACATAAGTGAAACTTCTCTTAAGTAATAAGGACAGATGGAAATAATACATTAAAACTCAGCTCCTACTACACATCAGCAAAAGTAGCTTGCTTTATAATGTTATTCTGTTAAACTTAATTAACATTAAATTAAGAGCAGTGATTCCAAAGTGAAAATATGAATATAAATTGATTGTTTCTTTCCCCCCAAAAGTGAACACTCAGCACATGTGTTGAAAGAGTGCTTTTTATTCGAATTCGTCTATGAATTATTATTTTTTTTGATGTTGGCAAAGAACCTTCCTAAGGAAACTAACAATAGAACTCCCCTATGACCCAGCAATAGCACTGCTAGGGATTTACCCAAGGGATACAGAAATGCTGAGGCATAGGAGCACATGTACCCCAATGTTCATAGCAGCACTCTCCACAATAGCTAAAACCTGGAAAGAGCCTAAGTGTCCATCAACAGATGAATGGATCAAGAAGATGTGGTTTATCTATACCATGGAATACCACATGGCAATGAGAAACAATGAAATCTGGCCATGTGTAGCAACATGGATGGACCTTGAGGGTGTTATGCTGAGCGAAATAAGTCAGGCAGAGAAGGACAAATATCATATGTGTGCACGTATAGGAGGATTAGGAGGAACTTGACAGAGGAACAAGGGGGAGAAGAAGGGCGGAAATGGTGGGGAAAGGGAGAGAGGCAAACCATGAGAGACTCTTGAATGCTGACAAAAACTGAGGACTGATGGATGTGGGGGGGAGGAGGCATGGACATGGAGGAGGACACTTGTGGGGATGAACACTGGGTGTTATGTGGAAACTAATTTGACAATAAAATATTTGTAAAAAAAAATAAAAAATAAAGTGCTAATGAAATTAAAAAAAAAAAAAAGAAACAACATTGAATTTTAAATCAACATTGCACAATAATTGGGGGAAAATCCTCCTTTATTATTCTCACTGAATAAAAAGTATTTTTCGAGGGGAACCGCTATAGGTTTGTGCATATCAATGCCTGATTTTTCAACAGATTTGCTACTCTGATCTATGTTTTGCAGCATTAAAGTCTCACTGTGTCTTTCACAGTGAAATGTCGTCATTGTTTGAATTACATTTTTGGCAGGACGGTGCTGTTACATTCCATGGGAATTGTGGGAAGCTGAAAAATGAGAGCGATAAACTTATTCATGAAGCTTATGATTGGATTGTTGTTTTGATGCGTAGAAAATTTGCCGTTGGGCATGACAGAGACATAAAACATTTCCAAAAGTCTTGATAAAAAAATGCAGTTTCTTGCAGCAGAGGGATACCACATATCAAGAAGCTCTTTTCTCGGTTGTTTATATGCCTTTAAACTTAGTTCAGCATTCAAAATGAATTTGTTTTATAATTATTTTTTTAAGTTTATTTACTTATTCTGAGACAGAGAGAGAAAGAGAGAGAGAGCACAAGATAGGGGCAGAGAGAAAAAGAGCCAGAATCCTAAGCAGGCACCACACTGCCATGCCAGAGCCCAATGTGGGGCTCGAACTCAAGAACCATGAGATCATTACCAGAGCCAAAGTCCAGTGATTAACCCAGTGAACCACCCAGCGCCCCTGGAAATCCTTTTCAAGAAGGGAGCTGTATGCCCCCTGCTGGCAGGTTGCCTCTCTGTTGTGGCCACTCTGCTGGTGGACTGGCCCATCAACTGTTTCTTCTTCCATAAGGGCAGAACCACCTCTAGCTCTGTCTCCTGATTCATTACTACAGCTTTTTTTTTCTTTTTCTTTTTCTTTTTCTTTCTTTCTTTCTTTCTTTCTTTCTTTCTTTCTTTCTTTCTTTCTTTCTTTCTTTCTTTCTTTCTTTCTTTCTTTTTTAAGTAGGGCATGCTTCTTGCAAACAATGTTCCAGATGAAAGAACCATAGTATCTGCATTTAATGCACGGTTCTGTTACAGGTTTGTGTCGAGTTCTCAGTTCTTGTCTTCTTGAAAGAAAGAATTCAGTTGAGAGGCAGTGACACGGAGGCAGCAAAGAGGCCTTATTGACAGAATCGGAAGTACACTCCCAGGAAGCGAGAGCCGTAGCCCCAAAGACAGTATTTTTCCTTTCAGTATTTTGAATATGTCATTGTACTCCCTTCTGGCCTGCAAAGTTTGTGCTGACAAATCTGTTAGTCATATGGGGATTCTCGGGTACCCCAAAAGTTGGTTCCCTCTAATATAATGTATAGGCTTGTCAAATCACTACATTTTGCACCTGAAGCAAATGTAGCATTGTGTGTCAACTGTGCTTCAGTAAAAACACTGTTTTTCTCTTGCTGTTCTGAGGATTCCTTCCTTGTCTTTAAATTTTGATATTGTAATTATAATGTGTCTTAGTTTCCTCTTATTTGTAACTCTTTAGAATTCCTGGGTCTGGATATTTCTTTTCTTCCCTAGGTTAGGGAAGTTTTCAGCAATTATTTCTTCAAATATTTTTTTTGTCCATTTCTTTTTCTTCTCCTAGGAGCCTTATAATGCAAATATTAGTCCACTTGATGTTGTGCCGCAAGGTCCTCAAGCTATCTTTACTTTTTCATTCTTCTTTCTTTTTTCTTTCCTCTCCTCTGATTGGACAAGTTCCACTGCCTTGTGTTCAAGTTCACACTTTCAGACCATTTAATTTATCTACCTGATAATCAAAGGTTCAGAGTGACTCATACTTCCTTCAAGAGTACTTTATTAATCAAACTGAAATGATAAACTTCCTTAGGGAAAATGATACGCAATCTAGGATATGTTTCCTAACATCAAATTCCAGATGGTGGCTGGTATGTTTGGAGCAAAGGATGAACCTTCTTTTATTGATCCTGTATGGGAATGACTGGCCTGGAGTTACTAGAAAGTCAGGAAAGTCAGGAAATCAGAAAAGGAACTGAAAAACACCATGTTTCTAGAAACTGGTATGAAGACCTATTTATACTTTAGATGACTAGGAATTTCTGGTATGTTTCAGTTTAATAACCTATGAGTAAGTTTTGAAATTATCTAATTCCTGAATATTCTGACAGTATCAGAGATGAAAAAATGTCATTTGAGCAAAGTTAAAATGCAAACAGGGCAATGTTTATAAGTCTGGAATGTGTGTGCAAAATGGAACTGGAATTTCTGATTGTCTGGAACCCTGTGTAGTTGAACAGTGGAATAGAGCTTCTGGTTTTTTTCCCCTTTCTCTTATTTGTCCAGGCCGTCCCTGTGGGCCACTGAACACATAGGCTAATTACAGTGCTGTGGGTAAGTTCAGAAGTTGAAGTGTATGAAAGGAGGGGCAGGAGCATAAAATAAGGGTGTGGGAAGCCAAGGCTTACCAGGATTTCTGAAACAAAAACGCACCTTGTATGTGGGAAATCAAATAACTATGTTCTGAGTTAGGAGACTGTAGGGAACGCATTGCAGAACAGATCACTGCTTTCTGGCCTTGCTGAAAACAGCGGGCTGCACTTTGCTTACCTAGTTAATGTATATCTAGGGGTTAGGTCCTGCCTGTGTTCATAAATTCCTTAGCCCATGTTATCGCATGGAATATTTTATCCTGTCTTAACTTGTTTTTCTGCACGTTTTCAACATGTTCTTACTGGCACGTAGCCCACTGACATATTGCAATTGTTTCCCTGAATGTACGTTTCATAAATAAGGAAGCTCGAGAACAGCTCGAGGAGACTTCCTTAGCCTTCCTCTTACCTCTCCTGACTTGCACAGAGTCTTGAGTAATACTTTCTGCCGGCCTCAGATTTGCTGGACAAAGCTGAGAGCTGAACCCACAATTGATGACCGCGACTTGACAGTAATAGATTTGAGAGGAAGACTTAGGCGGCAGAATAGACATGTTCAGGAGACGAAAGAGAAATTGTCCGGACTTCAGACTGCCCTCATCCCCGTAAGGGACAGTGTCGCCTTCCTGGGATATAGCTGCCAACGTGCCTACTATCCAGTGAGAATATTTTTTTTTCTTTACCAGGGCCAACAAACAACTAAGGAACAGTTAGTAGACTTAAACACTTTACAGCAGCTTTTAAAGGTGGCTCATTGTACAAAAGATCAATTAAGTACATTCTTACTAACATTAAGAAACTCTGCCCCTGGTTCCCTGACCATGGTACAGTTGATTTAGATCTGGGGCAACGATTGGGAAGATATTTAAAAACAAAACATGAAAAGAGAGAGAAGGTCCCTGCTTCCATTTTAGTGAACTGGAGTTTAGTCTGTATTGCATTTATGTCCATTACATGTATCTCCAGAGAAATAACAAATTAAGAAAGAAAACCCAACATCCTCCTCCCCTTTCCTACGGCACCTTCTACAATGGAAGATGACTTCCTTGCTACCTCCTCCTGTCCCCCATCACTTAGAGCCAATCCCTATATAAGAGGGACACAAACCATCAGCTTTGCAGCAATGTTTACAAGAAGTGTATGCTGCTGGGGAGTTTCATGCATTCTCTGGTCATCACCACTCCTGGACATCAACCTAGGCACGAGTCTCTCCCTTTTATTGTCTTTAAGGTATTCAAATGATGTGTTGCTGAGAATGGTGTGTGCCCAAAGCTCCTTTACTAAAGGGATAATTGAAGCAATAGGAAGTGGATATGAAGTGACCCTTTGGGATTGGAAGGCATTAACAAAAACCATACTTTCTCCTGCTCAGCATGCTGTGTGGACTTTAGAATATCAAGAGGGTTGCACGTCACAGGCAATTGATAGTCGAGATTTGGGTTCTCCAA
Source organism: Proteles cristata cristata (assembly GCA_017311185.1). Taxonomy (NCBI): domain Eukaryota; kingdom Metazoa; phylum Chordata; class Mammalia; order Carnivora; family Hyaenidae; genus Proteles; species Proteles cristata. The sequence goes on along the minus strand of JAESUZ010003065.1, from coordinate 1,060,632 downwards.
TAAGAGTAGAAACAAAACAGGGTGGTGACCCTTAATATCAGGGCTCAAGCCCAATGCCAGGCCGATCACAGGTTATTCCAACAATATTCTACTATTGCAATTGCTGCCTAGTTTGGAGTCTCTGACACAAAGACAAAAACAGGTTCCTTTGCCACACTATACAGCAGGGAGCCAATGAGTCTTTTATTGATTTTGTGAATAAGTTACAACAGAGTATTTTCAGGCAAATAGGTAATGGAAAGGCTGCTCAAGTTTGCCTGCAGCAGCTGGCCTAGGAAATGTAATGTGGACTGTCCGGCCGTTGTCTCCACATTCATACTCAAGCCAGAGGTATTGCTGAATTCATTAGGACGTGCCAAAATGTGGGAACTGAAACACATAAAGCACAAATTCCTGTGGCTATTATGAGGCTGTTTCCAGGCTCTTATGCCTGCTTTAAATGTAGAAAACCAGGGCACACAGCCTGATTTAAGTCTGGAAAACCAGGGCACATGCCAAAGGATTGTCACCAACAAACAAGAGGACAAACAGTAAGTTATCCAATAAGGACTCTTCCAGGTGTAGAAAAGGAAAACACCAGGGGCGCCTGGGTGGCTCAGTCGGTTGAACGTCGGACTTCGGCTCAAGTCATGATCTCACGGTTCGTGAGTTCGAGCCCCGCGTCGGGCTCTGTGCTGACAACTCAGAGTCTGGAGCCTGTTTCGGATTCTGTGTCTCCCTCTCTCTGCCCCTCCCCCACTCATGCTGTGTTTCTCTCTGTCTCAATAATAATAATAAACATTTAAAAGAAAAATTTTTTTAAAAAAAGGAAAACACTGGGCAATTAATGCTGATCTCAATTGATAAGGAAGGATGACCCCTCTGGGGAAACAATGAAAGGGGTGATTCTCCCACGCCCCCAGTCTCAAGTGGAGCAAAACTATACAGAGCCCTGTTCTTCCAGTTTTCTTAAACCAGGTCAAAGATGCGTTGTAGACTTTTGAGCAGTCACCACAGGAAGTGCAGGATTGGATTTATACACCTCAGAATTACTTTTAAAGGAACAAGATCATGTCTATACAATACTCACTGGGGTATATAGCCCCTTACCTCCTGACACAGTGGGGATTATTCTAGGAAGATCTATCCTGACAAAAAAGGGAATTTTTGTACTAACTGGAGTCATTGACTCAAATTATACAAGGAAATTCTTGTTATGATAAAGGTTAATGGGTTACATACTGTTCCCTCCACCCCCAACACGATTAGCACAACCACTTCTAATTCCTTTTGAAGTTCCAGGCACTTTAGCACAACAAAGAGGGAATAAAGGATTTGGCAGCACAGGATCCAAGGAATTCTACTGGACTCAGATCATTCAATCTGACAAACCTTTGTAACTATTACTGTGAGTGGAAAGCAATTTTCAGGATTAATTGCTCCTGGAGCTGATATCTCTGCTGATATCCCATGAATGGCCTAGAAAATGGGAAAAAAAGACCTATCTTCTTGGTTATTACCGGAGTGGGAGGCACCCACATTCCGTTACAGAGCAAAAGACTTCTCATATGTCCAGCCAGCAAGACAAACAGGTGACCTTCAACCTTTTATTCTACCTGTCTTTATGGGGAAAGAACTTACTTAAACAACGGAAAGTAGTCATGCAGTCTTTTTAATAGGGGCCGCTGTTAAAATTCCTCCCCTTCCACCGTATGGTAATCTTTCACACCTTCTTCGATTGAACAGTGGCCCCTAAAAGGGGAGCGATTAAAACAAATTGAGAATCCAGTTTCACAACAATTGGAGGCCAGTCATAACTGAACCTTCCACTAGCCCTTGGAACACACCCATTTTTACAATTACTAAAAAATCAGGTCAATGGAGATTGTTCCATGACCTCAGAGTTTTTAATGCCATTATACAACTTATGGGGGCATTGCAGCTGGGTTTGCCTAACCCTGCTATTACTCCTTCAGCATGGCTTTGTTCTAGCTGTACAAGACAAAGGACGTTTTGCCTTCTCTCTGCCTGTGACTAACAATCAAGAGCCTTTGTCTAGATATCAATGGAAAATATTACCTCAAGGCATGATTAATTGCCTGCCTATATGTCAATATTTCGTTCAACAAGCCTTACTGCCCACTTGTAAAAAATTTCTGTCCATCTAATTTATCATTATATGGAGGCTATTCTTGCTGCTCCTACATAGACCTTACTTCTCACAATACACAAACACTTACAACTTTCCACAGAAGAACATGGGCTTCAAACAGCTCCTGAAAAGTTTCAGATGTGGGAGCCTTGGCAATATCTAGGACATTTAGTCTTTGCTCGGACAATAAGGCCTCAATACATCTTGTTAGATACTATTCATTTATATACCGTGAATGCTTTTCAAAAAAAAAAAAAATTAGGAGCTACTTACTGGATTTGTCCCACTTTGGAATTTACTACAGGACAACTTCCTAATTTATTTAATATTTTGAAAGGGGTCACTGCTTTAGGCTCTCCTTGTAGTTTAACTCCCAAAGCAGAAAAAGAATTAATTATTATTAAACAGGCATTTAAAAACAGGCAACTGTGTCACCGACAGCAAGGTTACCCCGTTTATCTATTTATATCTCCTACCCTCCATGTGCCTACCAGATTTCTAGGCCAACTTATAACAGAAATTCAATGTTTAGAATGGCTTTTTCTTTCTCACTCATTTAAGAAAACCCTCACTTCCTATATACAGCAGACTATACAGAGTTGTTTAAGGGCAGATATCATTGCTAACAACTAACAGGATATGATTCTGATTTTATATACCTTGCGGTGTCTTATGAATGATTTCAACAGATTCTTATGCCATCTTCAGAACTCCAAAGTGTTATGGCAGACTTTGTTGGCCAATTTGTATATACTGTCTGCCATCAGATAAATTGTTACAATTACCTCTTTTAAATATAACTTTCCCTAAAAAAGTACCTCCACAGCCAGTTTCACAGGCAATCACTGTTTTTATAGATGTCTCTGGAAAAACTATTAAATCTGCTATTGCTTGGTTTAACCAATGATGGTGTGAAGTAATCTCTAAAGGACAAACATCTACTCAAAGAGCAAAATTAAAGGCCACTGTTATGGCTTTACAACAATTTCCTGACCAACCTATTAATATTGAAGCAATTCTCAATATGTAATTTATGTGATACAGAATATAGAACAGGCCTTTATTAAGGGATTAAAGGATTCCTCATTACTGTTGTTATTTTTAATTTTACAGGTCTTACTAGAATAATGAACACACCCTCTTTTAATCACTCACATAAGATCAGATTCAGGCTTACCTGGACCTTTAACAGAAGGAAATGAGATTTCAGGCCAATTAGTTGGGTACAATAGTTTTTAAAAATTTTTTTATTTATTTTTGAGAGAGAGAGAGAGAGAATGAGTATGAGTAGGGGAGGAGCAGAGAGAGAGGAAGACAGAATCTGGAACACACTTCAGGCTCTGAGCTGTCAGCATAGAACCTGATGTGGGGCTTGAACTCAAGAACTATGAGATCATGACCTGAACCGAAGTTGGATGCTTAACTGACTGAGCCACCCAGGTGCCCCAACAATATGGCTTTTAAAACTGCTTAATTATCTCACAACTTTTTCATCAGAATTATAAATCTCTTATTAAACAATTCCATCTTACAGTTACTCAAGCTAAAGAAAATGTTGCTGCCTGACAAACGCCAGAGGTCTAAATGCAAATTAGCTTTGGGCAAACTGATATTACACACTATGCACCATTTGGGCATCAGAAATATATCCACATGTCCGTAGATATCTTTTCAGGATTTATAATGGCCTCTATTCACATTGGAGAAAACACAAAATACAAATTTTTGTATTTGAATATTTGAATACAAATTCATCATTTTTTACCTGAATTTTCACAAGCCAGTAAACCTCAACAAATGAAAACGGACAGTGGGCCTGGATAGCTTTCCTCCATGGTAAAGGAATTCTTCCAATACACGACACATTATAGGCAAACCATATAAACCTACTAGATAAGCTATTATAAAAGGTACACTTGCGGGGTGCCCGGGTGGCTTAGTCGGTTAAGTGTCCGACTTTCACTTAGGTCATGATCTCACGGTTCGTGGGTTCGAGCCCCGCGTCGGGCTCTGTGCTGACTGCCAGCTCAGAGCCTGGAGCCTGTTTCAGTCTGTGACTCCCTCTCTCTCTGACCCTCCTCTGCTCACACTGTCTCTCTCTCTCTCTCCTAGAAATAAATAAAAACATTAAAAAAAATTAAAAAAAAAATAAAAGGTACACTTGCTACTTTAAGAGAAATACTTCACAAACAAAAAAAGGGGAGCCTACATATGCCTCCCCTTGGAATTCATTATATAAAGCCTTGAGGTGCCTGGTGGCTCAGTCGGTGAAAGGCTGACTTCAATTCAGTTCATGATCTTGTGGTCCATGAGTTCAAGCCCCGAATTGGGCTCTGTGCTGCCAACTCAGAGCCTGGAGCCTGCTTCAGATCCTATGTCTTCCTCTCTCTCTGCCCCTCCCCCATTTGCACTCTATGTCTCTCTCTCAAAAATAAATAAACATTAAAAGTTTACTTTTTAAAAGGCTTGTACACTTAAACATTTTTAAATTGTGATTCCCATGGCCTCACAGCCGCCAAATGGCATTTTGCACCATCTCGTGGCTCAAATATCAGAGCCAAGGTGCTACTTAAAAACATACAAGGTGATAATTCACGGAAAGGACTGATAACATGGGGAAAGGGAAGTGCATGTGTTCTTCTCCCATCAGGACCACACTGGGTGCCTGCCCATCTGATTGAACCATACCATGAGTTGGATGGATCAGCCCTTCAACTCTCTTCCTCAGATAGTGAATTTGTCATTAAAAGGACAACAGAGAAGACCATGCCCATGAACGAGTAAGGCAATAATGTCACCTGGGGACAACTTAAGAAGCTTGATCAACATGCCACTGAAGTTATGTGCCATGTCAGAGTGCTACCAACCACAGAAAAGAGGTTTTTAGCATATTTAGCTGTGGTTTCTCAAAACTTGGCTAAAGTAACGATTTCCTTAATTTTTTTTTTTAGTAGTAATCTAGACTACCACTGCTTTTTCCTCACTATATTTGGCTCATATCATAGATTCCCCCTTTCATTAAGCCCGTCATATGGTAGGATGCAGAACCCTGTTAAGCAGCAATGATTCTCTTTGGACTGGACGCATCTGGCTTCTGCCAAAAGGTCTTCTTACTGAATGGAGAGATTAATTAAAGCTGAATATATCTATTCCTTTTGTGTCACCTTTCCCTCCTATTTGTGTAACCACTATGAACACTTCTGGATGTTTAAAAGTCACAGCACAGACCTATCTTCTCAACATGCCCCCCAAAAAAGGCCATAAAGCAAATTTGACATTAATTTCAGTAGCCTCCTTTGCTACATCCACCTCCACCAATGATTCTTCTCTGGTCCCCATTGATCATTCCCAAATGTAGAAGATAGGGTCCCTAGTAGATCTTCAGTCATCTGGCAGCCCTACCAGACCTCCCTTGCCCATAAAGAGGAATGGTTTCAAAATCTTACTGTCATTAACTTGGATCCTAAAGGACACTTAATCTCAATGGGCAAACCTATTGGGTTTTCAGAACCTAGAAACTCCTCTATCCTTTGGGATGATGGTGGGCTTTCAGGACCAATATTAAGAATTGAAAACAGGGGCGCCTGGGTGGCTTAGTCGGTTAAGCGTCCGACTTTCGCTTAGGTCATGATCTCGCGGTTCGTGGGTTCGAGCCCCGCATCGGGCTCTGTGCTGACTGCCAGCTCAGAGCCTGGAGCCTGTTTCAGTTTGTGACTCCCTCTCTCTCTCTGACCCTCCCCTGCTCACGCTGTCTCTTTCTCTCCTAGAAATTAAAAAAAAAAAAAACATTGAAAAAAAAAAGAATTGAAAACAAAGATTCACATAGCCCATGGCATTACAACTTATGCTGTCTTAGCTTTCCCTTTCTGTTATGCAATCTCTTTCATGGGTATTATTGCTAATAATAGTGGTATCTTTTACATGACTCTCACACAGAATGTCTCAGAGAGCATCATGATCTGTACACCTCATCCCTATGTTTTTATAATTTCCACAAGCCTGTTAATATAACATTTGACAACCCATATTATGTTTTTGGAGTACCTCCGCCAGCTTGGTATACAGCCTGTATCAGCCATTATTATATTATCAACTTTCTATCTTACACATGTTTATTTAAAAAAAAAACAACCTCAAAAATGGCTGCCAGTAAATCTAACAAGGTCCTGGGAAGAGTCCAAAGATGTCATTGAATTAGCCCAAGCCATTTCTAAGTGGAGACATACAAGATTTGTTGGATGGCTCTTTGCCTTCTTTATCTCAGCGGGTGTCATCTTAGCCACAGCCTCTGTTGCAGTGGTATCCCTGATGGAGCCTATCCATACTGCTAAATAGTCAGTCACATAAAGACTAATTTCACTGAAACAATGATTGCTCAAGCACAGACTGATAACTGTATCATGCAGAGACTGCAAGCTGCAGAAACAGCCCTGGAATGGATAGGAGACCACCAACAGGCACTTGTTGATCGTCAAAAATATACAATGTGACTGGCAACATGACAAAATTTGTGTCACTCCCTTACAATATAACATGTCTCAACAGTCCTGGAATTTAGTAAGAAAAGCACCTTCAAGGAAATTTTTCCACTAATTTACAGTCTGAGATTAATGCTCTGTCATCCCAACTGCATTAACAACTCTTAGATATTCAACCGGAAACACAGATACAAGTTGAACAGGAGTTAGCTGACAACGTGAAAAGGTTAAATCCAGCCAACTGGTTCCATGGCCTCATTTTTGTGTTTTTCATAGCCCTCACAATGATCTATACCATAGTGGCCCTCTCAAGATGCCATAAACAATGACTACTTGCCTTCCTAAACTCCCATGAACAAGAATATTCTTCAAACAAAAGAAGGGGATGTGGGAAATCACACTGCTATATCTTGGGTTAGGAGATTGTAGGGCACACATTGCAAAGCAGAAGGCTGCTTCTGGCCTTGCTGGAAACAGCGGGCAGTGTTCCATTTCTCTAGTTAATGTATATGTAGGGGTTAGGTCCTGTTTATGCTCATAAATTCCTTAGCCCATGTTATCGGATGGAATATTTTATCTTGTCTTAACTTGCTTTTCTGCATGTTATCAATATGTTCTTACTGGCATGTAGCCCACTGACATTTTGTGCAGTGTTTCCCTGAATGTATGTTTCATAAATACTGGAGCTCGAGAGCAGCTTGGGAGACTTCCTTAGCCTCTCTCTCACCTCTCTTGTCTTGGGTAATCCTTTCTGCCGTCCTCGGATTTGCTGGACAAAGCCGAGAGCTGAACCCACATTGTTATAATAGCTGAATTCTGATGTCTTATGAGGGTGGAGATGCAGAAGTGGAGTAGCAATCTTTGCCACTACTCAGCGAGTCTTCTTGTTTGAGCTCAACTGAGGCTATTAGGCCACTTTAAATAAAATCCATTTATTTAGAAACCAAATCACCAAAGTGATTATATAGGCCAACATTTTTGGAATCATTTAAGTTCCATATAATTCATCTCAATTAAAAACTTAGAACAGAATTACAACAGTTTTAAAAGTTATTACATAAAATCTTTTTAAAAGTTATTGATATTGCTTGGAGTTTACCCTTTAATTCTTTGATTTTTGTCTTGGCCAGTCTTACAAGAGGTTTATGGATTTTAGGTATGTTTTCAGAGAACTAGCTATTTTTGCTTATTTTTTATAGTTTTCCCACTTTCAGCTATTTAAGTTTATAGTTTTCATTATGTCTTTACTTCTAGTGTCTTAAATTTTGTCATCTCTCTCTAGTTTCCTAAAGTAGAATTGCAGGTTATTAATTTTGGATTTTGTTCTAATTTTATTTTTTATAATATATACATTTAAAGCTATAAATTTTCTTCTAAAGACCATTTTACTATATCTTATTAACTTTCATTAGCTGTATTTTTATTTCAACTTTATTCAAAATATGTTTTAATTTCTTTTGAGACTTTTTGTTTGACCTCCATGTTATTGAAAATAACATGTATGTTGTTTAATCTCTTGATGTTTGGGAGCTTTCCAATCAATTTTCTGTTATTATTTCTAGTTTAATTCCATTCTGGTCCAAAAATATAGTTTGTCTAAATTTGTATTTTAAATATAAGAATAACCTTAATATCCCTGTATCTATTAAGGAAATTAACTTCATAATTTAAAACCTTTCAAAAAAGAAGAATCAGATACAGATGGTTTCACAGGCAAATTCTATTGAACAATTAACAAAGAACAACAATTCTCTACAATGTCTTCCCAAAAATAGTACCAGAGGGAACACTTCCAAAGACCAAAACCAGATAGAGGTATTAAAAAGAGGGATAAAAAACCTACTGAATAATATTACTCATGAACATAGATACAAAATTCTCAACAAAATAGTAACAAATTGAATTTGGGAATATGTAAAGAGAATAATGTATCGCTAACAAGTGGTGTTCATTCCAGAAATACAAACCTGTTTCAATATTCTAAAATCAATTAATGCAGTCATTACATCAATATGCTAAACAAGAAAAATATGTCATATCAATAGATACAGCAAAAGCATTTGACAAAATTCAATACCCATTCATGATTTAAAAAAAAAAAAACAAAAAACCTCTCGGCAAATTAGGGACACAGGGGAGTGCCTCAACTTAATAAAGGATATCTACAAAAATCTACAGCTAATAATACATGTAATAGTGAGAAACTAGGCATTTTGTTCCTAAGGTTGGGTAGAAGGCATGGATATCCTTTCATTACTATTCAACATCTTATTGGAAGTCCTAGCTACTGCAATGAAACAAGAAAAAGAAATAAAATATATACAGATAGTAAAGGAAAATCTGCAGATGACATGATTCTCTATGTAGAAATGAGCAAGTATACCAAGATTTTCCATACAAAGTCAATATATAAAAGTCAATTGGTGGAGTGCCTGGGTGGCTTAGACAGTTGAGTATCCAACTCTCAATTTTGGTTTGGGTCTGAATTCCAGGGTCGTGGGACTGACCCCCATGTTGGGATCTGTGCTGAGCATGTATCCTGCTTGATATTCTCTCTCTCAATCTCTCTCTCTCTCTCTCTCTTTCTCTCTCAGTCTCCGTGCCCCTCTTCCCCTCGTATTCTCTCTCTCTAAAAAAAAAAAAAGTCAATTGCTTTCCTGTACAATAAACAATTGGAGTTAGAAATCGAAAAAAAACCATTTATAATAGCATCAAAAAACCTTAAATGTTTAGATATAAAAATCTAACAAAATTTGTATGGATATGTGGGTGGAAAACTACTTAAAATGGATGAAAGGAATCAAAATGATCAAAATATATGGATTGGACAATTTGAACAATAATGAATTGTTCAAATGAACAAATGTACATTATTTGAACAATAATGAATCTTCCCAAAATATATGGATGGACTACCCATCCATATGGACTACCCATCCATATATTTTGGGAAGATTCATTACTGTTCAAATGTCAATTCTTCCCAACTGGAACAATAGGTTCAAAGCAATAACAACCAAAGTCTCAGTAAGCTTTTTGTAAATATTGTCAATCTTGTGCTATTATTAATAATACTAAATTAAGTAATTTAAATTAATAAGTGATAACTCTATATTGTATGATCCCATTTATGTGACATTCTCATAAAGGCAAAAGTATTGAAATGGTAAACAGATCGGTGAATGGGGGGAGGATTGATAGATGAAAAAAGAGGGTGTTTTAGGGTGGTTAAACTATCCTGTATGATAATGTAATGGTGGATGTATTACCCTATGCATTGAACTTTATAGCACGAAGAATAAACTTTTTTTAAGCAATGTTTTTAATTTAATGTTTATTATTTTGAGAAAGAGAGAGAGAGAGAGCAAGGAAGAGGCAGAGAGAGAGGGAGAAACAGAATCTGAAGCAGGCTCCAGGCTCTGAGCTGTCAGCACAAAGCTGGACGTGGGGCTGGAAGTCACGAGCTGTGAGATCATGACCTGAGCAAAAGTCGGACATTCAACTGACTGAGCCATCCACGTGCCCCAAGAATAAACTTTAATATGTTAAAAAAATTTTAAATTGCTTAGAAGTTTGGGAGCCTCTAGGATGAAATGCAAACTGTAATGTTACAAAATTATGAATACTCTCACTAAAAAATTTGAGGACAAACGATGCTAACCTAAGTAACTTGTGGAAATGGGTAGAGACCTTTAGTCTTCACTAGTATATAAACCCTATACTCTAGTTGGCAACATTGCTTCCCATGGAGATATGGGTTAGGAATTCTAAAATCACTGTACGTATGCTGGAATTGGATAACTAATTAAATGCATGGTGAACAATAAGAGGTTCCTCTCTTTCATAATGAGAGATTGCAGACAAGCAAAGGGAGAAGGCTAGGTAGAGTACGTTGTACTAGATCAGAGTTGGAGACCTCAGTATGAATTTATGTTTAGTTTAATATAGATACAGGTGACTACTTCTAGAAATATTTATAGAAACATGGGTTAGTATATATACATGTTTTTCCTGATCTGTCAATTGTGAGGGCCTAGAAGAAAGGACACGTGATAGTAAAGAGCAGACTCAGTGAGTGAGTGTCTACATCTCGGTTTTTAATTTTATTCATCAATACAAGGAACCGAGGCTTGTTGGAGGAATGGCTGATTCTAAGACTGGGGAAGGAAACACACCTGGTAAACCTGGAGCATTGCATGGTTCCAGAAAGCAAGGAAGTGCTCCACTCATCACCAACCCCTTCTCCCCCGCAATAAAACAAAACAGATAAGGAAAAAAGCTTGCATAAAACATGAAACACAATGATATAGATATGAGGCATAGGAACCGATTGAGAGAGCTCCGTATAGTTAAGGCTGGAACAACCTGAGTCAAAAAGAAAAGTAGCACAGTATTGGATTAAATCCAAAATATGAAACAAATATTAATGGGTTTATACTGATATAAATAATTGATTGAATAAATACCCTCCCCCCCACCATAAGTGTGGAGTGTGCATGGTGACTCTTTCCAAAGAGAACAGTATGGAAGTTGAGGAAAGGAGAAAAGGAGTAACTTCACAATGGAGAAACCTCACAAATATGACCTCACCGGCTGATCAAAGTTAACAACAGTGATGTCATGGTGTTAGTCTGTACACTTGATATGATGTCATGAGAGTGATACTTTATCTTTCTGGTCTTCTCCCAACCCCATAATCTCATTCTAACAATGAGAAAAATATAATACAAACCTCCACTGAAAGATGTCCTGCAAAATATCTGACCAGTATTCCTCAAACCTGTTGCAATCTTCAAAATTAGTGAAAGCCTAAGAAACTATTACAGTCAAGAGCATCTAACAGAGACATGCCAAGTAAATGTAATTCCAAAGGAGATCCCAGAACAAAAAAAAAGAACACAAAGTGAACACTAAGAAAATCCTAATATTTAGTTAATATGACATTTCAATGTTGGTTTATTAATTGTGTCACATGCATCATACTAACATTATATGTTAACAAGAGCTCTACATACATTCCTCTACTTTTCTGTAAATATGAAACTATTCTAAGTATTTTAAAAAACCCTGGGTTCTGTGCTTAACCACAATGGATTCTAGTAGTCTAAAGCTGAAAAACAAATGTACTTTTATTGTTACATTAGCCAAAGATGATCAGTATCTATAAACTTGGGCTTGGGAGAGTCCACTGACATACTAGTTCTTCACTGGACTCAGACGGGGACATCTTCATGACCAATGAACAATAGGATGTGTTTTAACCAGTTAAGTATAGATTTATGTACTGATACCTACCTTTTTCTGGGTCTAAGTTTCAATCTTTTAATCATCCTAACCACAATAAACTTTCTGTTTCTCTATTGTAAAGATGACTTCTCCCCTGCAGAGGGCCACTTAGGGAAATTCTTTACTGCATTTCTCTTTGCCTTGCCTCAGCAAGCAAAAAGCCCTCAGTGTTCCTTTTATTGATGGAGTCATTAACATTCTTTCAATAAGAGGTAAAATTGAGTGAACTTGTTAGCTTTTCTTTATCTAGATCAGGATTTCTAAACCTTGGCACTATTGACATTGTGCACTGTAGGATGCTTAGCTGCATCCTTGGCTTCTGCCCACCAGATGTCAGTAGCACCCTCTCTTTAAGGTATGACTTTGCCACATGTCCTCTCTTTGGCAAAATTGCCCCTAGTGAGAACCCCAGGTTTAGATCAACACAGAGCTTGAAGTGTTCATGATAGGGCCTCTTGAGGTGTTTCTGGCATCTGCTGTTCTCAGTGGAAGTAACTCCATCGCAGCAACTCCTGGGTTTTGCCCTACCCAGCAATCTTCTGTGACTGATACACTAGGCCATCAGGTTGTGACCTTAGAGATGTTTTGTTTTTCACTGTTTATTTATTTTTGAGAGACAGAGAGAGAGAGACAGAGTGTGAGTAGAAGAGGGGCAGAGAGAGAGAGGGAGACACAGAATCTGAAGCAGGCTCCAGGCTCTGAGCTGTCAGCACAGAGCCTGATGTGGGGCTCGAACCCACAAACTGCAAGATCACGCCCTGAGCTGAAGTCAGATGTTTATCCAACTGAGCCACCCAGGTGCCCCACCCTTACAGTTTGTTGATGGAGCTCCCATCCTTGGCTTGTGGTCTGTTTGTACATTAAATTTTTATGGGGAGAACAGTGTGTCACCAGGATTTGAAACACATTAGTGGGCAACTCACTCGATCTGTAAATAGTCTGTTTGCCCTCTGTATTGTCTCCCTATCTCCCAAGACATAGAGACCAGAATTGGCCAATACATCGACTAAAAGTCTGTTTATCTGTGCCGTTTCTTTTATATTACCTTCATAAATGGGAGGGGGGTTGTCTCTGAATTCAAAAGGGTCAACAATCCCTTGAAGGAAACCCCAATTTCCAACAGCATACTCACTGTATTTTAATTTTTGTACTGATAGGCTTATAATGGTTAACAAATTGCTGAAATCATCTTGAAAAAGATCAATTGAAGTATTTCTAGAAAAAATATTACTCCCAGTTTAAAAAATATGTTGATCTCTTAAGACCTTTTCTTCTAAAATTTATCTTCCAAGTAAAAGGACCTTAACTTTCCATCAAGTTAGTGGCCATGTTTCAAATGTTAATGTGTAAGAGTTTATATCACACTAGTAAAAAAAGACTTGATAGCAGAACTAGAGCACTTAAAAAAACTTAAAAGTTTTAGTAAATGGGTTATACATGTGAAAGCAATTCAAGTCATATCCCTAAATTTGGTAAATATTTAGAAATTATACTGGGTTAGTACCATCTTCTTGATTTTCTCATAGTTTTAAAATAATGTTAACATAATACTACAATTTAAGCAAGGCATAAAGTTATATTATTATAGATACCTGAATAGATAGGCTAACACTACTGCAACAAAATATTAGGATTAGGAACATATAAATATGTGTTTAAGGAAATTGAATTATAATAACCAGTATCTTTATAAAAGAGATTGATTCTTATAATTTGTTGTTTAAATATTTTAGGAATAACAATTATTCTGTTATTTTCTGACTATCTCTATTCAAGGAGAAACTATACATTTAACTCATATTAGATTCAATGAAGACATAATTGCGTTAGAAAAACTCAATAATGTTTGTATTTATTTAAGTCAGCATAATCAAAGTTGAAGCATTTTCTTAACCTTACAGAGAAAAATCTAATATCCATTCCATAATATGCAAGTGGATTGTATAAATCATTAAGGAAAAGAAATAACCCAATAGAAAAATAGGTGAAGAAATCAAATGGACAATCCAAGTGAGAGGAAATGTGTAAAAATTATTTGCAAAGGTTGTTGATATTACTAAAAGGAAAATTAAAAATAAAACAATTAAAATTTTGTTTCATCAGTTAGAATGGCAAAGTTTATAACAATTTATAATAGCATCTCTGAGAATTGCTGGGGTGTGCAAATTTATTCAATAAGAATAGTAGTATATATCCTTTTATAAGTTCCATGTGATGACATCTTTCAGAATTTAAATTTATATATATATCGACCTAAAGGAAACAGTTTCCTATTGCAGATACACATTTTTTAAATTTAGTAAATATTTATTGTCAAGACAATATTTTGTGCCAGACATTATATGAAGTACTAGGAATAAAATGGTAAGTGATATAAAACTTTATAACTGTTAAATAACAATCATTTAACCAAGTAAATTTTAAAAATTATTTTCAGAGAGTGAGAGAGCATAAGCAGTTATGGGGCAGAGAGAGAGAGAGAGAGAGTGGTTCTGAAGACAGCTCTGCCCTGACAGCAGTGAGCCTTATATACGCTGGATTCCAACTCAGGAGTGAGATCATGACCTGAGCCAAAGTCAGATGCTCAAACGACTGAGCCACCCAGTTGCCCCTAACCAAGTAAAAATTTTAAAGATCTAGTTGGCCGTGTTGATTCATGAATTGGGCAGCATGCCATCTAGCAAGCAGTGGACTACAGAAAAGGAAAGGTTCTTAAAAGTACAGATAGGGTGGGAAAAAATGAAAATTATTAGCAAGGACCCATTGTTTTAGGAAAGGTTGCCCTCCTAAGGGAAATGAGACAGGTGGGTCAGCAAATTTCCTAGTGCTGTTTCAGGAATTCCTATGTTGACTGGTTAAAGGTTACATAACTGGGGGGTTAAAACTACAGAGAGTTTAGGGATTAAGTCTTGGTTGGTTTGCAGACTTGGGACCTTAACCTAAGTGATGCCATTTTGGGCCCTAGGTTTTCTTTTTAACATAACAATTAAATTTAAAATTTCCATTCTATGAGGCTGGTTTGTATGCACTTACAAATTCAGCTGATAGCCTATGTTTGCACGTAAAGGAGGATTAGGAGAACTTAACGAAGGACCAGGGGGGAGAAGAAGGGGGGAAATGGGGGAAAGGGAGAGAGGCAAACCATGAGAGACTCTTGAATGCTGCGAACAAACTGAGGACTCATGGGTATGGGGGGGGAGGGGGGATGGGCATGGAAGAGGGCACTTGTGGAGATGAGCACTGGGTTTTATATGGAAACCAACTTGACAATAAACTATTTGTAAAAAAATATATATAAAAAAAATAAAAAAGTAAAAAAAATTCAGCTAATGGAGGAAAAATCAACATGACCTGAGCGTGAATGGCCTTTGCAGAGAAATTGCTTTACCGCACTCTATTTGAACTGGGCCAAAACCTTTGGACTGGGCAAAACAGCAATTGCTTGAGAAGTCAGCAAGACTGATAGTTGGAGACTTTCTGAAAATAAAATCAGTAGTCAATTAATGGATAACCAAAGTAGCTTAACTTGTTCCCACCCATAGAAAAACTTTTTTGTTTCCTGTAACTCACATAGTTGCTTCCCTTAATTTTTCTTCATACCCCACCCCTTTGCTTTCACCTTACCAGTGGAAACACTAAGCTTCTACCTGAATCTTTGCTCTCTGAATTGCAATTCTTCAATCTCAAATAAATGCTCATTTGTCTCTCGTGTGACTCTTTATTTTCAGGTTGACATTCTGTAAACCTCAGAAAGAACGACATAAACAACATACTGGCATTAAAAAACACATTTATCGGGGTGCCTGGGTGGCACAGTTGGTTAAGCGTCCGACTTCAGCTCAGGTCATGATCTCACAGTTGGTGGGTTCCAGCCCCTCATCAGGCTCTGTGCCGACAGCTCGGAGCCTGGAGCCTGCTTCGGTTTCTGTGTCTCCGTCTCTTTCTATACCGCTCTGTCTCTGTCTCTAAAAAATAACTAAACGTTAAAAAAATGTATCAATTTCTCAGGATAAATACACAGGATTAAAGTCCATGTTACAAAAGCAAATTGAAAAACTGTATAATATAATTTCATTTTAGTAAAAGAAATTTAAGAATGCATCTAAAAGAATCTTAAGGGTATCTACCAAAACTTTGCCACTAAATTATTAGTTGCTTATTTGCATTATCATTAGGATCACAGACCTAAATGAATGAATGAAGGAGTGAGGAGATAATTTAACCAGGGCAAGATTATCGAACATTTAACTGCCTACTTTCTTTTTTTTTTTTTTTAATGTTTTATTTATTTCTAGGGAGAGAGAGAGAGACAGCGTGAGCAGGGGAGGGTCAGAGAGAGAGGGAGTCACAGACTGAAACAGGCTCCAGGCTCTGAGCTGGCAGTCAGCACAGAGCCCGACGCGGGGCTCGAACCCACGAACCGCGAGATCATGACCTAAGCGAAAGTCGGGCGCTTAACCGACTAAGCCACCCAGGCGCCCCAACTGCCTACTTTCTAAATGGTATTATTCTTTACATTTTTCCCCGAAATAGCATGATCAGAAAACTATGTTAAGAAAAGCTATTAATAGACCCTTGCATATAAAAATCATTATAATTTGTTTTCATAGTCTTTAAGGTATAGTAAACCTAAAATATTTGTAGGTATTTTGCCATTGGCTGTTTGCGGGGCAGGGAACCAGGGTGACTTCCTCAAAACTTACAATTAAGCCCCCCTGTTAATTTCTCCTTTCTGCCTTTTAGCTGGGATTCAGTGCTTGCTCTGTCTCGCCACAGGGTGGCAGCATCTGCACACTGCCGCTCCTGCCCATGCACACAATTGTAGTCAAAGCCTTGACGCTGCAGTATGATTAGAGGGCCTGTCTAAATGAGGCCTCTAGGCCAGGACCACTAATGGGGCATGTAATGCCTTCCTAAGAAGATACTCTCTGTCACAGAAGAAAATAATATCTAACTTTTGATTGCCATGGATCAAAATTATATGTATTTGAGAACATTTTACCTTTAAAAAAAGTCTTACTTGGGGCGCCTGGGTGGCTTAGTCGGTTAAGCGTCCGACTTTCGCCTGGGTCATAATCTCGCGGTTCGTGGGTTCGAGCCCCGCGTCGGGCTCTGTGCTGACTGCCAGCTGAGAGCCTGGAGCCTGTTTCAGTCTGTGACTCCCTCTCTCTCTGACCCTCCCTTGCTCGCGCTGTCTCTCTCTCTCCTAGAAATAAAGCATTAAAAAAAAAATTAAAAAACAAAAAGTCTTACCACCGATTTAGTAGCCTTTAGAATAAATTTCTGTAATAGTCATGCTTTCTACAGTTATTGTGCTTTTTTTTGTCTTAGAAGATTTAGTAATCCTAATTCTTAATTTACTCTTGCTGTCTCTTATTGAAAAGAAAGGTAAAATATGATTCATGTAGTGTCCGGGGGAGAGTGGGTAAAGTAGGGAGAAGTCCCCTTTTAAGGTAGTATATTTTAGTTTCAGAAATTTGGTTGTCACCATGTGAATGTGCCTATAGGAGAGACAGTACATAATTTTCATGTTTACCATTCTCTTCCCGGAATTTATTTGTTCTGGAATGAATGAATAAATTAATCATGGTCTCTTATTCACCATCTGATGGTTCACCTTTCCTGGAGCTGATGTTGTGATTAATCCTTAATATCATAGAATTATGCTTAAACTTATTCACAAAAGAAACTTCTAAAATGGTCTTGCCTTTTAAAAATATCTGTAGCATATGCATTAAATGTTAATTTTTAAATATCATTGAAAGACTTTTACCTTGGTTCTCTTACAGTATGAGAATGTGCTATGGTAAACACAATTTTTGTTTCACCTGTTAGATTTGTAGCTCACAGTGAGCACATTGTGTGAGATGACTGTATGTTCACATAATACCAATCAAAAATTATTGGGTCAATTAAGATTAAGGAAGTATATCTTCTAATCAGACATTCCAAATTTTAGTTTTACTCACCTAGATCATCTTGTCCAATTGACTTAAATAATTTAAAATTTAGTTTGCTAATGCATTAGAAAAAATAAGTGCGAGCTTTGCGAGGTGGAGTAGAGGGCTTTCTTACCATTCCTGGCTCTTACTCCCATGGCAGTTGAACTCTGCCTTTTAATGCTGAAAAGCCTTTCTCTTCCAAGCTTTATTTAGAATAATTGAATAATTGACCTACTATATTGTGTCAGTTTAAGGTGTACAACACGATGATTTAATACACCCATACATTGCAAAATAATGACCACAATAAGGTTAATGAACACATTCAGTACTGTACATAATTATGCCTGTTTTGTATGTTTGTGTTGTGAGATCATTTAAAATGTATTTTTTTTTTTAGCAACTTTCAAGTACATAATATAGTTTTGCTAGCTGTAGTCACCAGGCTGTACATCAGGTCCCCAGAAATTATTTCTTATAGCTGGGAGTATGTACGTTTCCCCTACCCCTCAGCCTCTGCTTTGCCATTCTGCTCTCTGTTTCTGTGGGGTCAAGAAGTTCTCAGCCATTATTCTTTAAATATATTTTCTGCCTCTTTCACCTTCTTTTCTTACAGAAGTCCCATAATAAAAATATTATTTCTTTTCATTGTGTTTCATAGTTCCCACTTGCTTTCTTCACCTTGTTTCATTTTTCTTTCTTTTTGCTCCTCTGGCTGTTAACTTCCAATGTCCTATCCCTCACTCAGGTCGCCCGTCTTTTTTCTTCTTGATTGGGTCTATTTTTGAAACTCTCTGAATTACTCAGTTCAGTTATTGTATTTTTTGACTCTAGGATTTCTGTTTTTTCTTTATTCTTTTCTTTTTTTAATGGCTGCTATTTTCTTGTCAAAACTCCCATTTTGTTCATGAGCTTCCTCCCACTGCCACCCGCACCCCGATAATTTTGTTTAGTTGTATGTTTTCTTGTAGTTCACTAACCTTCCTTAAGAGAATTATTCTGGCTTCTTTGTCTGACAGTTCATGGATCTCCATTTTCTTAGATTCAGTTATGGGAATTTTATAACTTTCCTTTGATGGTGCCATATATATTTGAATTTTTGTGATACTTGATTTCTTCTTTTCTTGTTTTTTTTGGGGGGGTATTTAATTTTGAGACAGAGACAGAGCACGTGTGAAGGAGGGGCAGAGAGAGAGGGAGACACAGGATCTGAAACAGGTTCCAGAGCTCGACATCTCAGAGCCCGATGCGGGTCCCGAACCCATGAACCGCGAGATCATGACCGAAGCGGAAGTCAGATGCTTAACCGACTGAGCAACCCAGGAGCCCCCGATCCTTGATTTCTTATGTTAGTATCTGTGCATTCGAGTAATGGGGCTTTTCTTCCAGACTTTATGGGTTTGCTTCGGTAGAGGCAGTTCTTCACCAGGGAGCTCAGTTTGGGTCTCCAGGTAAATGTCATTGGTAATGTCTTTGGGCAGGTAGGTCTTGTTATGGTCTATTTTGGGGGGAAGCAACTAAGAGCTCTGAGGAGGGGTGTACAGAGGCGTTGAGTGGATAAGACTGCTAGCTTATTGCCTACCTAAGTGAGGCTGTGCAATGGGCTTTGTGAGTGTCTCTGGTCAGGCTTACTACTAGATGGCTGGGACTGAGGATTCTCTTCAGTGGTAGTTGAGGCTATGAATCAGCTTCCTTGTCCTGGCAGAACAGCAGGTCAGGGCCCAAGGCCTGGATAGCTCATTTTTGGGGACCCAAATCGGGTCTGAGTACACTGAATTCCCTGGTTAGGTGAAGCCACTGGTTTTGCTCTGCAGAAGGGCTGTGCTCTCTGTTCAAGTGCCGCTGTACATAGGTGTGTTGAATGGACTGCACAGCCCCTCATGTGCTCTGGTTAGCTTTCCTGGTCAGACAGTCTGAAAACTATTGAGCAATGAGTGGGGCTATGAATTATATTCCCTGCCCAATCACAGTGGGAGAAGCAGCTCTAAAATGGTCTTTGTTTTAAATCTTTTTTTTTTTTAGTGTTTATTTATTTTTGAAAGAGAGAGAGACCGAGTGTGAGCGAGGGAAGGGCAGAGAAAGGAAGACACAGAATCTGAAGGCTCCAGGCTGCAGGCTCTGAGCTGAAAGCAGGGAGCCCAGTGAGGGGTGGGAACCCATAAACTGTGAAATCATAGCATGAGGCGAAGTCAGACGTTTAACCGACTGAACCACCCAGGTGCCCCGAGCTTTGTATTTTCTTAACTCAAGCCAACTCACATCCCAGTGTTCCTGGTTGAATGGGGCCACTGGTTCAACTTAGCAGACTATTGGCTCTGTATGCATTTCTTTCAGCTTGAGCGCCACTGGGCCCAGCTTTCAGGTGTTTTTGTCAGCCCTTTTGGTCAGATTGGGCTGGGAGACATTCTCCACAGCAGGTGGGGATTATGTCTTTAGCCCCTTGCCTGGGTGGTTATTCTCTCTCAGCCTTGGCTGTGAATTAATCCCCCTGCCTCTGTATAATAGGAAAGGAAGTCTCCATGTCCAGTACTGGCCTTGCTCTAGGGGAGACCTGCTCTTAGCTTCAGTGCCTCTGGGTTGCACAGCTTTTAGGTAACACCAGACCTTCTGGTTAGATGGGGCTGGAAGGAGCTCTCCCCATGGGTGGAGCTGTGACTCAGCACCTTGCCTGGGTATTGGCACTTTGGACCCTAGAGCCACAAAACTCCCTATTAGAGGATCTGAATGAGTAGATCTGCACCCTTCCTAGATCCCTGGTCAGTCAGTACCCCCCTGACTTGGTTTTGAACATAAGCAGAGCTGCTGGTTGGGATTACTCCTTGGGTACTGCAGGTATGAACTTGGTCTGTCAAGATCCATGTGTGGGTTATTGCAAGCCCTCTCTCCTCCTCTTTCACAGTTAGATTCCCAGGGGCTAGGCCCCAGATTTCCCCGCAATCTTTGTGATGTACGATCAGAGCAGAGGTTCCCACAACGTGACCCCAATATTGGTGGGGGGGGTGCTGGCTGTCACCTCTTGGTTCTCTTTTCCCACTGGAGGAACAGGAGGCTTAGGCAGCACCTCTTCATGTGGTGCTGTGCTGGCTGGGAGAGGGCAGTGCAGTCCAAATGAGGTGACTTCTCTTACCTTCAAAGGTAGTCTGTCTTGGTCTCCGAGGTTTAGGGGGGTGCTTCAGCCTTACCTCTGGGTTCTAAGATTCTCTCAGTGGTATCTCATTCTTGAATAGTTGTTAGCTGTTCTTGTGAGGGGGAGCAAAACAAGAACAAGCTCTGTCACCATCTTGATGATGTCATTCTCCCTATACCACGTCGTCTTTACCCGTTCATTTGTTGATGGACATATCTTTGCTATTGTGAACAATGCTGCAATGAACATGAGGGTGCAAATATCTCTTTCAGATAGTGATTTTATTTCCTTCAACTATATACCCAAAAGTGGGCTTGCTGGATCTTATGGTAGTTCTATGTTTAATTTTTTGAAGAGCCTCCATACTGTTTTCAATAGTTGCTGCACCAATTCTGGTGGGGGGGAGGGGAATGTCTCACATGGGAGTGGGGTTCCTGCCTCTCCCCAGCAGCAGCAGAACTTTCCTTTGTATCAGGGCACATCTTGTACCCGAATAGGTTTCTGCCCCTCTTGCAGGCCAGATGTCTTTTGCTTCTTTTCCTCCCTCAGCAGCAGGCAGCCTTTTCCTGGGAGCTGGGGACATGAGGGTTTTCTGCCCTCCTGCAGCATCAGAGGATTTCTGCTTCTTATGAGAGAATGGCTTGATACTGTACCTGCCCATCAGCAGCAGACAGTCACCACCTGCAGTTCTAAACTATGGAGGGAACTCCGATGGGTCTCCTGGTCAGTACTGAATCATTTTCATATGCTATATGATGAAGTTTAAGGAAAAGAGTTGCCGAGTAAATCTGTATTCTTATCATGTCAGGGACCCAGAGATTCTAAACTGTCACATTAGCCCACAGAAGATTCTTAAGAATTTGTTAACATTTTAGGGGTTCTCCTCTTATCCACATTATGGCTGTCACCTTTTACCCTGTATTCTGCCAAAGGCGAACTGTGTGTCTCCTCTTCTCTTGGGAGGGCTCAGTGTCTTCTAGAATTCAGTTCACCTAGTTGTCTTTGATTGTATTTCTCCGAGGGGCTCAAAATTATGATTCTCTAGATTATATGACTTTTGATTCTTAGTGTGAGAGTGATATTCTCACATCACTTCTACCTAAGCATAAGCAGAACTCCTGCATTTTTACCAAGATATGGAGTATCTTGGTAACCTCACTTCATTGAATTAGTAAGTAGTGTAAAAAAGACCCTCTCTTGCCATATTAGCTAAAATATAAAAGGACATGATATAGAAAGAGTAAAAATCCTGCAGCCCTTTCCTTCATACCCCAGTATATGTTTAAGAAGAGAAAAGTAGCAATAGCAAGTCATGCTATAATTCTTTTGTCCCTCAACTTTTATGTTTTTGAGATTTGTAAAAATGTTCAGATACACCTGAGCAACCGAAGAACAATAGAGAGATGTTTTTCTAGCACACTAGGAAAACTGACTGCAAGCTCTGGAAGAAATCTTGTAAGAGTCTGCTAGCAGAGCCCATAACTATCCTTCTAGACAAGCAGGAAGGTGAGGAATCCTACTTCTTCCAAGAAAGAAAAGTTTAAATTCAAGTAGATGGTAACAGTTTATTTCTCTATAAAATAATTTATTTTCTAATTCTTATAGGTGAGCTTAGCAACATCCAAAAACATTTCATGGCTGTAATAATTATAGAATAAATGCATGCTGAGGTTTTATGCACTAAAGAGAAAATTCTGGCAGGATTAGCTGATCTAAGTACAGTATGGAGATGGAGTGATGTGATACTCTGGAGATCTTGGATAATTCAGAACAAATGATACACTATTTTATTGATACAGAAAGTTCCGAAATGATCTTATGTACATATCCAGACCTTTATTGGCCATCTATGATATTCAACCATCCATATTATTATATGACCCATAATACAGCTCTCTGGGTTTGAGCAGTACTGACAATAGTAAAAATGAGACAATATACCACAGATTTTAGAGGTGCCGTTGAACCAGAAACAAAGATGGCTCTCTCTTTTGCAGATTATCTATGCAAAACTAAAGCCCTTGAAGCTGAAGAACAAGTGGGATGAAGTAAGAAAAAAAAACACAACACAATAAAGGAACAAACATAGAAAAGTAGATTTTAACATGACAGTTTCAAGTGTACTGCCAGCTTATAGTAGAAGTGCCAAGGATATATTAAATAAGTGACAAACACAGTACAGCTGATGTAAAGACACTGATATTCAGAGGTGATGGAGCGTGGAGCTCTGAGCATACACGAAGGATGCGGACCTACACTAATGCAGAACGGCCCAGATGTCATCAGCAAAAGACCCAAAAAGTTCATTGCTTAAAGAATCCTGGTCTGAAATGAGCTGTCCACAGCCTCATGCTTGTGGCATCAGTTAACAAGCAGAATATATTGCTGTACGTGTAATGGTGCCTCACACCAACAAGATACTTCAGGCAGTGCAAGTTATGAAAACATGAACCATACAACAGACCGTGGAGGCATTTCCTGTATCACAAAGAGAAGCCAAGGCAAAATACAATGGAGTACTATTGCTGTAGAATGGTTACAAGTGATGGAACATAATAATGTAAGGTGAAGTTACAATAAATTTAAGCAGGAGAAAAAAGGACAACCATCAACTTGAAAGTCAAGCAGAGAATATTCCCAATGGACCAACTCGTAACATATTTTACAAATTAGGACTCATTAGGACAATTGGTAAAATCTATACACTTATGTGCCACTTACAGAACATGAAAAAAAAATGCCTGAAAAAGTGAGAATATTAAAAAAATACACTTACTTTGCTGATATAAAGTTGTGGAGACAAACTTGAAGAAACAGAGAAATTATTACTAAGCAGCATGACTACTTTCTAAATTATAAAATTCAGTAAGAAAAGCTAAATATGCCTATAGGAGAGGTGGGCAAAAGATGTGATAGAAAACATAATAATAACGAAATACAAATTGCTAATAAATTTGCAAAAATGTTTATAATTGCAAGAATGAAAAAAAGATTAAAACTTTTTTGATTTAGTAAATCAGGAGAAGACACGTTAAAAACTATCAGACCAGTGCGGGACCTAGAGGGAGAAAATAGACACTGTCATGCCAGCTCTATGTCACATGATTGCAGATATTTTCTTAGCAATTTGAATGTATATATCAAATTTCATTTGAATGTATATATCAAAAGCCTTAATAATGTTCATGTCCTTGGATCCAGAAATCCCAATTATAAGAATTTATTTAAGGGACACAACTGAGCATGAGCGGTAATATAGAGTGACATGTAGGGAAATTGGAGGAAGTTCTAACTAGATTTCAATTTTCTTTCTACCCACTGAAATGCCAAATTGGGATAATTCCTGGCTTCCCACCTTTAAGATTAATCCATAGATAGAAAAAAAACCATCAAGAAAAAGTAGGAAAATAGAGAAATTCCTGGGGGTGACTGATGGTGGTGGTGGCTTTCACTTGGAGCAGGAGGTAGCTAAGCAGAGACAAAAGAACCTACTTCACTTCTTCTGGTTACTGAGGAAGAAATCAGGGCAATATACAAGAACCTGCTTAGGAGTAGCTAAGGAACAGGAGGAAACAGACTGATACTGGAAGTCACGTCTTTACATTTCCTCAAGTTACCAGGATTGATCAGCTATAATCTAAAGAGAACCTCTTCCATAGTCTGTCTCTCTTTTGGGAACAAAGGATAAAATCCTCAACTGAAGAGTTGTTTCGCTGATAAGATGTGATTGACTGGGGCTTTCTGTTGAGATTGGAGCTTTTTTACTTAAAAAGCTTTTCTACTTCTCACCTACTCATCTCACTGGTACAAATGCAGTCTGACACTATGCAACAAAAAGAGTTAAACTTCCAGGGGACTGTGAGCCTATGGGACCAAATACAATGGGCAGAAGTATTTCAAAAGAAAAGGAATATATTGGATCAAAGCTTCCATTAGAAGTGAAGTCATTAGAATAAATGGTAGGAGAATTTATAATTAGTCTATAAACATGCTGAATAGCATAGGACATTACAAGCATAAAACAAGAAAATATAAAAAAGAACCCAATAGAATATTGGGTGTGAGAATTACAATGGCTGAAATAAAGAACCCAATAATTCAGATAAGAAAAAGACTGGATACTCTTTTTTAAACTTTATTTTAATGTTTTATTTTATTTTTGAGAGACAGAGTGCTAGCAGGGGAGAGGCAGCGAGAGAGGGGGAGACACAGAATCCAAAGCAGGCTTTAGGCTGAGCTGTCAGCACAGAGACCAATCTGGGCTTTAACCTATGGAACTCGAGATTATGACCTGAGCCTGTAGCAGGATTTTCTCGCAGAGAGTCATGACACTGGGGCTTTTCTCTGCAGGAAGCAACTTTATTTGTGCTGACATGGGCTTAGAGGGTTTGTACCTGAAAAACTGAGCCACAAATGCTACATAGTGTAGTCTTTAATCTTTACTTCTTTGTCTCCCATATATGGGTAACGTATAGACATACAGTCTGATTGGGTGGTCTCATGTTACAGGGTCGTAAGAGAGGTCACATTTGCACATAGCCGGGTTGCCTTCCCTTATATTGAGGTCTCTTGTCACAACATTCCTTAGGGAGGGCACACTACCACATTCCCCCCTTTGATGCTCAGACCCCCCTATTTTGTGTCAAAGAGCATCATCCTGGTTTTGAGGTTTATATTTTCATAACATCATCACATGAGTGACTGTTTTTCTTTTGACCATTGCCTCAATGAAGCTGGAGACAGATCATATAACCAGGGGGCTAGGCAAGGTAGGATTAAGCAAGCTCCCCAAATTAAAAGGATAAATCCCATGAGGGTTTTGAATCCCTGAGAGTTGAAAAGTATCCTCCAAATAATTCCCTGGGGTCCCCTCCTTTCCAGGTCTGAACTGGGATACGAGCAATCTTTCCCATTCGATCTATGATCTCCTCTATGACTTTTCCTTCAACATCTATCTGAGGCAGCAGTTGCTCAGGTTAAACTTTCCACAAACTCCTCTCTCAGAAGCAAGGCCAAGGGATTTTGATAGATAGCATTGCACATTTTGGTCTGCTGCTTGGTTAGTAAGTTAAGAGCCCCAGCAGTTTTATTGGTTATAATCTCTACAACTGCTTGCAGCCTGATTACGAGGTTTATCATATAAATGGCAGTGCGGTAGCCCCCGGACCCATCTTCTGCCCAGGTGGCAGGGCCATAATATTGGATTATATGCTCAGGGCACTGTCATCATCTTTCCTATTGCCCATTTGTAGGGCACGTCATTTCCTTTGAGTCTCCTTGTCCCCATACACTTGGGCTCCCAAATGTTACCCTCTGGCAAGTGGAATCAGGAAGAAAGATGGACGAATAGTTCCCAGTACACATGACCCTGACCAGCCTGAGGGAAGTACTGTATAGCCTGGCCTTCCACATATCCAGGATAGTCCACTGGGGCCCACATTTGATGGCTGTGTCCACATTGTCCCAGGCCTCTCAGAGATCAGAGAAGTTAGACAAAGGGTGGGGATCTGGCTCAAGGTGATCTGGGGTCCCCCACCATTGGGTTTTCTGGGCATTTGAGTTATGAAATCTTTGGTCTAGGCTTGTTAAGCTTTCAACAGAGATGGTGAACTTCCTTCCCTACTGGGCAAGACAATTTTCTCCAATAATTGAGGTTTTGAGGATCCAAACCCTGGTAGTAGGACTGGGGTATTCTATTCCACTATAAAGTTCACAGGGTCTAATTTTCTAGCCTCCCATGGCCCATTGATCCCCCATGTTGGTTCCAACGAAGCATCCCATCCACAAAAAGAAAGTGAGTGCTAACAGAAACCTCTCACCATATTCCCAGCCAACATGGGCAGCCTCTGCCAATTCTGCGGTGAAAAGTAGAGCAAGAATCACAATAACAGTGAGAAACAAGGGGTGACAGTGCATCACAGTAAGGAAACAGATATAGAAAATAAGGATAGTCTATTTGTTCCACTGGACCGTGATTCCTTAAGCTTCTGTTGTGCATAGATTAGTCAGTTTCCAGAGTGATTAAACCGGTGTTGCAGTCTCCCAGAACCTCTGGAGTTGCAGATTGATTCTTCCATATGGTCAGCTTGCACAGTGTTGTTGGATCAGGAATGCATTCACGGTTCAAGATGCCAGCTTCACTCTGCTGTGGTGAATCCAGGGACACACTTCGGCTACCTTTACTCCAGTAGGGAAGGACAATATGACAGTGAATGGGCCTCTCCAGAGGGGTTGTAGAGATTAGATATTCTACTCTTTCACTCACGCAGCATCTCCTGGTTTAAAGGGGTAATTACTCTCTAAGCCAGTGGTGTACAATGGTTAGGGCAGAGCCAAGGGCCCACATCTGTTGCCTTAGGGTTAGATTGTCTGTCTTATCTATATCCCCCCTTATCCCTTGATAATGGAGGGAGAAGTCCCACAAAGGATTTTATAAGAGGAGAACCCCATCTGATTCTTTAGCTTCCCACTTGCAGCTGCAGTCTGACTCCCTGAAGGTCCCTTATTTCCCCCTGACTAATGTCAACTCTTTCCTTATTCATTCATCTCCCTGGAATAGGGCCCCTAACTACCATTAGGGAATTGAGACGATGAACTCTCTGGTTTCTTCAAGCTGATAAGGGATGGTGTAGGGGTTAGAGTCTACCCCAGGGTCGGTCATGTGGCCCATGGTATGGTTCTACAGGAAGGCTGGCAGGCATGTGGAGGCATAAGCATTAGCAGACACATAGAGAAAAACACAAAGTAAAGATTATACTGACCAAGACGATGGCATCTTAAGATAATGTCCCCAATTCACAAACCAGTCAAACAATCCAGGAGAGACGCCGACTTTGTTCAATTAAACCCAAATGCTATCGATCAGCTCTAAGACTCTAAGAATTATTGGTTATATTGAAACAACATATGTCAGGGAATCTCTCATAACCCAGGTGATGGAGGAGCAGTAAGTAATCAATGGTGGCTCTATTCTCCAAGAGTTTGGCCCTAACTTGACTTCATTTTTTTTTAATTTAAAGCATCTAATGCTTGTGAGGTTCTTTTTAGAGTTTTGCTGAGTATAAGCAGACAGTTTGCTTTATTTTGAGGTGTAAAACTTTTCCAAAAGCCGGAGTCCTACTAGAGAAAGAGTCAAGGCAGCTCTTTACCATTATTAATTTACAAATTTTTAGGTAAGCCAAACCTGGGTATTATTTTACACAGCAGAACTTTTATAATTTCTTGTACCTTTTCTGTCTTGCAGGGGAAGGCCTCTACCCAATTAGTAAAATCAACCCATACCAACAAATGTTGAAACCCCTTTGACCTTGGCATATGACTGAAATCTAATCGCCAGTTTTCTCTGGAGAGCCTCCAGTTCCTTGATTTCTTTGGAGAGTAAGTTTGTGGTTGAGATGATTGTTTCTAAGACAGACTTCACAGGCTAATACTATTTGCTGAACTGAACTGTCCTTGACAAACTTTTCCCAGTAAACATACTTTGGGCCATTTGGTAAGTTTTATCCCTCCCCTAAATGAAAGGCCTGATGCAGTGCTTTTCTTTAATGTTTATTTTACTATTTTTGAGACAGAGACAGAGAGACATGGAGTATAAGTGGGGGAGGGTCAGAGAGCAAGAGGGAGACACAGAATCTGAAATAGGCTCCAGGCTCTGAGCTGTCAGCACAGAGCTGGAATGGGGGTCTCGAAACCAGGAACAGCGAGATCATGACCTGAGCCTAAGTTGGGTGCTTCACTGACTGAGCCACCCAGCCACCCTAATGCAGTGCTTTAATGATCTTTCAACTCTGTGAGCTAGGTAATAGTAGTTGCCCCTGCTCTGTTTGTAACAATCCTGAAGGCTGCAGACAGTGTCCATGAGTCAGACCCTAGTTTATTTTCTTGGGAGAGTAGGTGGGATTGAATCTCTTTTAATAATTGATATAATGAATAAGTGATTTTCCTGAATCCCGGTATCAACAGCCTACAATATCCAGTAATTTCCCAAAACTCACATAATTGTTTATCTTCCCTGGAGTTAGTAGCAGTATACTCTCTAATTTAGTTATAATGTCCCTTTCTAGGGGCGCCTGGGTGGCTCAGTCGGTTAAGCATCCGACTTCAGCGTAGGTCATAATCTCACAGTCTGTGGGTTCGAGCCCCACTTTGGGCTTTGTGCTGACAGCGCAGAGCCTGGAGTCTGCTTCAGATTCTGTGTCTCCCTTTCTGTCTGCATCTCTCCTGCTCGCTCTCTGTCTCTGTCTCTCAAAATAAAATAAAGACATAAAAAAAAAACTTAAAAAAATAATGTCTTTTCTAGCAAGGGAGTAAGGTTCTCTAGTATTATCAAGAAAGAATGAGAAAAAATTAAGCCTTCCCCATATGCACCCCACGAGCTGGGAAGAAAATTTCATTATAAGTTTTCCTGAGATGTCTCTAGTCATCATCCTGCTTTTGGGTAGTTGGCCTGGAGTGGAATTGAGGACAGAAAAGGTGGCTCCGTTATCAAGAAGGTAATGGGGTACGTGGGTGGCTTAGTCGGTTAAGCGTCCGACTTTCGCTTAGGTCATGATCTCGCGGTTTGTGGGTTCGAGACCCGCGTCGGGCTCTGTGCTGGATGCCGGCTCAGAGCCTGGAGCTTGTTTTGGTCTGTGACTCCTTCTGTCTCTGACCCTCCCCTGCTCACGCTGTCTCTCTCTCTCTCTCTCTCCTAGAAATAAATAAAACATTAAAAAAAAGTTAAAAAAAAAAAAAAAGAAGAAGGTAATGAATCAGCCTTTTAGTTTCCTGAGTTTTCCAGAGTTACTGAAGGCTCCTCCAGGCTTCCAAAAGACAGTGGGTTCTTAGGAGCTACCCTAAAGAGCCCCAGGCTCCAGCAGTCCCTTTCAGGAACATTGGTTATCTGACCACAGATAGAGGTCCTGGAGAGCATTCTGACTCCCAGTGATTGTCTCCACAGAAAGGCAATGGCTTGCAGTGCTCTGAATTCTGTTGTCCCTCCTGACAGCGATCTCATTTCCAAGGCCCTGACTGGCTACATAAAAGGCATTTGGTGCCAGGACCTTGGAAAATCTGGTCTGACATAGTGCATAAGGCCACGACTAAGGCCTCAGGTATTTCTCAAGCTCCCTTCCTGGTTGGTTTTTGTTTCTGTTTTGGTTTTTGGTTTTTGGTGTGTGTGTGTGTGTGTGTGTGTGTGTGTGTGTGTGTGTGTGTGCGCGCGCGCGCGCGCGCATTTGCATGCGTGCGTTTGTTTTTATCTTTGCTGTACTATACCCGGTTGACAGCTTGTAAGAACTCCTCCAGGGTCTCTTCCAGGCCAACAGCCAATTTTTGCATTTCCTTTGAACATCTAGGGCTGTTAAATTTGTCCTTTAAACAGCAACATGCAGAAGAATGAAACTAGATCATTTTCTCACACCATGCACAAAAATAAACTCAAAATGGATAAAGGACCTGAACGTGAGACAGGAAACTATCAACACCCTAGAGGAGAAAGCAGGAAACAACCTCCTTGACCTCCACCGCAGCAACTTCTTACTTGACACATCCCCAAAAGCAAGGGAATCAAGAGCAAAAATAAACTGTTGGGACCTCATCAAGATTAAAAGCTTCTGCACAGCCAAGGAAACAACCCAGAAAAGTAATAGGCAACCAACGGAATGGGAAAAGATAGTTGCAAATGACATATCAGATAAAGGGTTGATATCCAGAATCTACAAGGAACTCACCAAACTACACGCCCGAAAAACAAACAACCCAGTGAAGAAATGGGCAGAAGATATGAACAGACACTTCTCCAAAGAGGACATCCAGATGGCCAACAGACACATGAAACGATGCTCAGCATCGCTCCTCATCAGGGAAATACAAATCAAAACCACACTGAGAGACCACCTCACGCCAGTCAGAGTGGCTAAAACGAGCCAATCAGAGAACTCTAGATGCTGGCGAGGATGTGGAGAAACGGGCACCCTCCTACACTGTTGGTGGGAATGTAAACTGGTACAGCCCCTCTGGAAAACAGTGTGGAGGTTCCTCAGGAAACTAACAATAGAACTCCCCTATGACCCAGCAATAGCACTGCTAGGAATTTACCCAAGGGATACAGAAATGCTGATGCATAGGAGCACATGTACCCCAATGTTCATAGCAGCGCTCTCCACAATAGCTAAAACATGGAAAGAGCCTAAGTGTCCATCAACAGATGAATGGATCAAGAAGATGTGGTTTATCTATACCATGGAATACTACATGGAAATGAGAAACAATGACATCTGGCCATGTGTAGCAACATGGATGGACCTTGAGGGTGTTATGCTGAGCGAAATAAGTCAGGCAGAGAGGGACAAATATCATATGTGTGCACATATGGGAGGATTAGGAGGAACTTAACAGAGGACCAAGGGGGAGAAGAGGGGCGGAAATGGTGGGGGAAAGGGGGAGAGGCAAACCATGAGAGACTCTTGAATGCTGACAGAAACTGAGGACTGGTGGATGTGGGGGGGAGGAGGGGTGGGCATGGAGGAGGACACTTGTGGGGATGAGCACTGGGTGTTATATGGAAACTAATTTGACAATAAACTATTTGTAAAAAAAATAAATAAATTTGTCCTTTAAAATCATCTCAGCCTTGGGTGTGTCAGGAGAGATAGCCATATATTTAATGAGAGCCTCCCTCAACCTCTCCCCAGGAAGGCCATGGGGCTCTCATTGTATGTTTGTAAAATAGTGGCTAATTTAGCATAATCTAAGTGCTTAACCTTAGACCTTCTTCATGTCTCTAAAACACCAGCTTGGAAGTGGTGGCGATACCATTTCTCAGTCGGATGGTCATCATAGTCCCAATCGGGATCTGGGATGGAACTATCTGGGCCCCAGTAGGAAACTAGAAGTTTCCTATAGGACCTCCAGGCCCATGATAATTAATGCGTTGCTTTTTCTTGAGAGTTTATAGATCAAAATCATTCCCATTTTTTATTTAAAAAAATTTTTTAAATGTTTTATTTATTTCTAGGAGAAAGAGAGAGAGAGAGAGACAGCGTGAGCAGGGGAGGGTCAGAGAGAGAGAGGGAAACGCAGACTCTGAAACAGGCTCCAGGCTCTGAGCTGGGAGTCAGCACAGAGCCCGACGCGGGGCTCGAACCTACGAACTGCGAGATCATGACCTAAACGAAAGTTGGACACCTAACCGACTAAGCCACCCAGGTGCCCCAAAATCATTCCCATTTTTTAGAAACATCCCAAAGGAGTATTGGCCTTGGTTGAGGAATTGCCCATCTATAGGAAAAAGTCTCTTATCTCAATTTTCTATAGCTGGCCAGGAGAAACCTCATCTCCTTACCCCAGTAGTCAGCCAGGAGAAGTCTCATCTGCTGGTCCTGCATTTTGGCTGGCTATTCGATGGGCAGCAACAGCTTTGTCAGTCTCACGAGCTTCTGGGAGCAGTCACTCTTATCCAGGCTTACCCCTACCTCTGAGACCTTGTCCTCCCTGATTTCTCCTATTTCTCTGTTTTCTGCCTGTGGGACTTTGGGGATAACAACTGTGACCAAGCAAGACTTCCCTGGATGAAGGATGCACTAATTTTATTTTGGCCCAAAGTAATCCTCTTTACAAATATATTTTAAAAGTCTGGTGAGAACCATTTTTTATAAGGATAAATTGGCTGTCAAGGCTCTAAAAGGGCCAAAGTCGAGGTCTCTTCCCCTGCCTTTTCTAGCAGTGCCCGCATAAATATGTTCTAGCCATGTGGATATCCATTTTAGAGTATCTAGGTCGTTACAAATTGGCATACACTGGGCTAAGGGTAGCAAAATGGCTCCTAAGTATTCCAGTAAAAGCTTTTATATATCATAGTCATCTATCCCTTACATGGCACAGGCATCCATTCCTTTGCTAAACAGAAACAACACAAATGTGGAGCATTTGGAGGCTGGCAGCAAGGACATCATCACCATCTCTCCAGCCTTTGGATTAAAGGAGGGACAATTTTAACCAAGGCTTGAATAAAACAGCTCAAAATGGTGTGTCATCTTGCTGTCCTGTCCTTTGGTTAGAATCATATTTTTGTCTCCATCTTTTTGAACAGAAAAAAGGCAGGGGGGACCTCTCTTTACCTTTTTTCTTTTTTAAAAATCAAAAGCATACCAACAACCCAAGAAATTGTTGCCTTTCTAACAGAAGGTAAAACAGAATTTTAATCTTATATTTTATATTTTAAAATCCATTTATTTTAACCTTAGTCCGTCCTGACAACATATAAAATTTCTTTCTAAAGATTTTCCTTCACAAACCTACAACCTTCTTTTGCTTCCAGATTTTGACCTATGCCATTTTTCTCCAAAAACCTAGTCTCCTTTAGGACAAAATTACTTTCTTTTACCTTCAACAAAAAATGTATTTTCATATTAGCAGAATTTTAACTTTTAGAAACCTTAGTCTCCAGTGAAAGCTAAGTAGTAACCAATTGTGAACTGTCTGTTAAATCAGAATTTTTTTTAGATGGTAAATTTATCAAGTAAGCACAAAGCAGGTTTCCCATAGTAAAATCTTAATAAAGCACAAAAAACATTTCGAAGACGCAAACAGTCTTTTTTGCAATAAGTCAAAAGCACAAACCTACATCTAGTAATTAGTGCTTTAACCTCTTATCTCATTAGATATCCAATGAATTGAATCTCAATTTATCATGCAAACAAAAGTTTAACATTTTAGTTTACCAGAGACTTTGGAAGCTATCTTAACAATTACCCATGAAAACTATGAGACATACAACTTTAACCATTACTTTAAATCATCCTTTTGCTAATGAATTGGAACAGAGATAACATGAGCTTATATGACCTTCAGAAAACCTAGGTAGAATTAAAAAAGTTTTAAATTTAATGTTGATGAACAGGTCTGTCTCAAACCAACAAACATAAATTAGGTTAAACACTGAATACATTTTACTTGGGTCCACTTAAGAAAATTTGTTTCCCAATGGTTCATTTTTACCTAGAGCTCTGAAGTGGGTGGTCTTGGCTCCTAGACATTTAGGGTGGGAGGAGGAGTTGATGGTGCCTGAGGCATTGAGGAGCTAGTTATGCAGGCTGATCCCCAGGTGGGGAGGAAACAGACGGAGGGGGAAGGGAGAGCAGAAGAGGAAAGGTGCTAGCAGAAGGCAGAGAAAGAATTCTCAGTTTAAAATCTTGTCAGCTCAGACCAAGGAGCAGACTCCAGGTTTTTTGTTTTGTTTCGTTTTCCACTAGTGGAATTAGGCAGCTCATGTCAGTCCAGAGAAGACAAGGAATTTCCCAGAATCAAAGGGAGATTGGGCACCTGCTTGGGAATATTCCTTAAAGTCCCCGTTCTGAGGTAGACTAATCAGAGACAGTTGGCTCTTATCATAGTCATTGACCTAGGAAATGATTAAGAGAGATGTCCCCACATCCAGTTACACAGCGACTCCAACCCACCCCCCCAGTGCCCAGCACCTTAGAGTTGTGGTTTTGTTACTTATTCCTTGCTAGGGAAACTCTGGGAGATGATGGGTTCCCCTTCTGCCTCCTAGAGACAGGACTACCAAAGTGAACCTGGGTTCCTACCAGTCTGACAGGCAGCACTCCCTGAGCTGGCTCCTGAGCTTCAAGGGTTCCATTGTGCTCACATGGGGTCCTCGCCCAGGTGCATCAGAAGGAGTTAGTGTCCTACGGATCAAGTGGTCTGCTAGCGCCAGGTGAGGTTGCTTCTCCTGGTGCTCTGAGGTTCTTATCCTGGTGGCAAAGAGGTGGAAACACACTATCTCTGATTCTGGACTGTCCCCACGAAATGTAGTAGGATTCTCTCACAGAGAGTCATGACATGGAGGCTTTTCTTTGCAGGAAGCAACCTTACTCATGCTGACACAGGCTCAGAAGGTTTGTACCAGAAAAACTGAGCCCCGAATGCCTCACGGTGTAGGCGTTTATGCATTTTCTACTTCTTTGTCTCCCATATATGGGTAACATATAAACATACAGTCTGACTGGGTGGTCTCAAGTTACAGGGTCATGGGGGATGTCACATATGCACATATCCAGTTTGCCTTACTTTATATTGAGGTCTTTTGTCACTACATTCCTTAGGGAGAGGACTCTACCACAAGCTGAAGTCCAATGTTCAACCAATTGAGCCACCCAGGAGCCCCCAGGATGGATACTCTTGAGGAAGAGTTTCATGAAATTGGAAACCAGATGATGAAACTCTTTCAGTGATGAAAAAAGACAGAGAAAGGAAATGTCAAAATAAAAGCTAAGAAATATGGAGAGTGCTAATATCCACAGGAAAATGGGACCAAGGGAATATTTTAAGACATTTTGATAAAAATGTACATTCCCCAGAATTTTAAAAATTATAAAAAACAATGCAAGGTGGAAAAGAAGAGGGGGAAAAAGTGGCACTCACACTTAGATCTATAATAATAAATTTAAGAATATAAAAATATCATGATACACTCTGAGAACTTGCAGAGAAATATCGTCACATGTAATAATCATACATCTTAGATATTTCACCAGTAACTGCATGCAAAGGAACAATGGAGCAGTGTTTCCATAACACTGAAGGAAAACCCTTAGGTCCTAGGATTTTATAGCTAATCAAACTGTCAATTAAATTTCCAGACATAACTAAATATTTTTTTCCTGAAATATAAGGCATTCAAAATTTTGCACAAAGACCAGCATTGAATGAGTTTTGGATCAAGTGTTTTGAACAAGAGAAAAGATAAACCCAGGAGATGTTGCAAGAGATCTATGAAGTTCATGAGATCAGATGAATAAAATTAATCAAACACCTTGGTAAAATGTCTTAGAAAATTTGCCTTGGAAAAATGTCAAAGATAAATGATGAAAGTATGTATGTGTATAACGTATACTGTAAATATACAATTGTACATATGCACATTTTTATATACCATATATTTATGTATAAACATGACTTAAAAATATATATTCAAAATGAAAACGGTAGAGAATATCAACATGATGGAGGCTGGAGGGGTTGGAGAATGAGTTTATATATGATTGAGGGAGGCTATATTTTTAAAGCAGAGAGAAGTCTAAAATTTTGGTGACATGTGACAAAAATGAAATAAAAAATGAAAATGATAAAAATAGAGAAACAAAAGTGCTTCTGTATCTATAATATCAGATAAGATCATTTCGATAGCATAAATTATTATTAAGATAGGAGACAGTCATTATATTTATATTCAATTAAACTGGAAAACTGATAAAAGAGATAAATTCATAGAAAAAAACCGGAACTTACTTAAGATGAAGTATATTTTGTGATATAAAAAGTATATAAACATAAGAAACAGATTGTAAAGGCAGGTTTTGCAAACATTTTAAGAAGCATATAATTCTGACTTTATTTGAGCTCTATCCTGGAATAATGGAATAAGTAGAAATACAGCCAGTTAGAGCTGGTGCTTTCCAATACAGTAACTACTGACCATATGTGACTATTTAGAATCAAACAAAATTCAAATCATTTCCCTTGTTACACCGATCACATTTTTAACTTTTTATTTATTTTTTTAAAATATTACTTTTCTTTTTTTTTTTTAATCTGAGAGAAAGAGCAAGTGAGTGGGAAAGAGGGGTAGAGGGACAGAGAGAGAACCCCAAGCAGTCTTCCTGCTCAGCGGGGCCCAATTCCATGACTCTGGGATCATGAGTCAGATGCACAACTGACTCAGCCACCCAGATGTATTCTTAAATTGTTAGCCCAATTCCATGACCCTGGGATTATGAGTCAGATCTCAGTTGACTGGGCACCAATCACATTTTTAAATTGTTAGCTCAGCAACTACCTTTGATTACTGGCTATCACACAGGACATCACAGATAATGGAACTCTTCCATCATGACAGAAAGTTCTATTGGGCAATGCTGTTTTAGAGACCAGAGCCCTAATAACAAAAACAGAAAAAGCTATCATGAGAAAGTAAAATAAAAAACCCATTTTACATATGACTATAGATGCAAATATCCTAAAGAAAACATTATCACATTGAGTCAAGTAGGAGTTAAAAACAGATAAAACACAACTCAGGTGTAACTAGAAAATGCGAGAATTAATATTGGAAAAATTCACACCTGCAATTTATCATACTAATAGATTAAATGACATGCAGTTATCCAAAGAAAGGCACAAATAAGATATGATAAAATTCAACACCTATTCATGATTAAAAGAAAAATTCAAACTGAGAAACTGAGAATATAAAGGAACTATTTTTCACACTGATAAAATGTATCTATCAAAGTTTAAACACTATCATCTTCTAACCATGTTAGAGAAATTGGTGCCGGATTTGTCTTCCCTTTGTAAACAACTGAGAAATAAAACAAAATAAACAGCACACATGGTTTGGGACACAGCACCAGGAAACTGCTATCCCTGAGAAAAGCAGAATATACAGGAAGAGCTCTCAAGGTGCCCAGACTTCCCTGACCACAGGGTAGACAAGGGGAATCCAAGCAGAGCAGGGGAATCATTGAGTGCAGCAGGTGGAAACCAGTTTAGGGAGGCCAGGCAGCTGGCACTTGCACCAGAGAGTATCCGAGAGGATTTCAGAAATCTGCATACATTCTCCTGGAGTCTAGGCCCTGATGCAACCTAGGCAAGCGTAAGATAAAGAGACATCAAAAGGCTGAGCAATATCAGCTCCAGGCAGCTGAAGCTTAACAGTACCTAAGAAGAAAGGGCACTGGACTTGGCATTCATGCAGAAAATATGGAAGACATTCTTCCTCATTAAAAAAAAAAAAGCTTTTAAAGTATAAGTGACTGTTTAAAGCAAAAATTATAATTAGCTGTAGATGTGTTTTATAACCCATGTAGAAATAAAATGTATGACCAGAGTAATATGAAGTCTTTGTGAGGGTGGACCTCTCCAGCCAGGATGCCAGTCTCACCATGGCTAGGTGAGAAGGAGGCACAGACCCAACCCATGACCTGAAGTTTGGGGCATGCTGGAACTTGCAGGGTCACTTCTTTCCCTAGCTCCATACATGACCAGAAGTCTCTACTGCCCTGCATATCATGTGTGGAGCAGGTGCGGGGTGGGGGAAGTTGGTACGAGAGAGGTCAATGCTTCTCAGCAGGTGGCAAGCCCTAGACAGTCCTCTGGTTGTGTCCAACTGAGGAAGTTCTGATTACTGTGAAGATGTGGATAAATTTGCCAAGCTGAACTGTCCAGTATATCTCAGTATTTTCATGCCTTAAAAATTAAAAAGTCATTTATCTCTGTGCAGTACAAAGAGGTCTTCAAATTCAACTGTACCTCAAATTACTACTCATTATACTATTTATTCTCAGTATAAAGATAAGCGATGGACAATGAACATGGAGAGATTTGTAGAAGTGCATGTAGCAATATAATAAAAGGCCTACAGGGGTTTCTGCAGCTGTTCCTCAAAAGCATTGGCTACTAAACATGAAAAGGACATCTGTGTGTCTAGCAGAGAAAACCACTCAAAGCAGAATGCAGACCCTCTCAGGAGCTTGCTTTGATTCATGTGTTTTTGAAGAACTGTTCAGACTAGAAGGAGAAAGAGACTCAACATTTCCACAACAAGAAGTCAGATTTGGTATTTTAACAGAGAAATACAGAATTCCTAGGCCATATCTTCCAGGTCTTTTTTTTTTTTTTTTAATGTTTTATTTATTTCTAGGAGAGAGAGAGAGACAGCGTGAGCAGGGGAGGGTCAGAGAGAGAGGGAGTCACAGACTCTGAAACAGGTTCCAGGCTCTGAGCTGGCAGTCAGCACAGAGCCCGACGCGGGGCTCCAACCTACGAACCGTGAGATCACGACCTAAATGAAAGTTGGACGCTTAACCGACTAAGCCACCGGGCGCCCCTTCCAGGTATTTTAATGAATAATCATGGCTCCGTTTTTACACTTGGGACATTTAGTGAGCTGGATGAAAGAACAAACAGAAGTTCTTAGCCGTGAGGTACACGTGGTTATGCTGCTGCTGAGGTCGTTTTCAGTACACTCAGCACTGAAGGAACACACGTCCTTTTCAAGCGCCATTGAAATATTCCCTGAGATAGACCATATGGTCATCAAAAAAAAAAAAAAAAAATCAAGTGTTGATCTATAAAAGTACTTAAAATATGTAATATACATTCTTTACAATAACTCATTCCAGAGACAATAGAACTAAATTAAAGATCAATTTAAAAAGATACCTAGAGGGGAGCCTGGGTGGCTTAGTCGGTTAAGCGTCCGACTTTCACTTAGGTCATGATCTCGCGGTTCGTGGGTTCGAGCCCCGCATCGGGCTCTGTGCTGACTGCCAGCTCGGAGCCTGAGCCTGTTTCAGTCTGTGACTCCCTCTCTCTCTCTGACCCTCCTCTGCTCACACTGTCTCTCTCTCTCTCTCCTAGAAAAAAAAAAATAAAAAAATAAAAAGATACCTAGAGGGGTGCCTGGGTGGCTCAGTTGGCTAAGCGTCTTACTTCAGCTCAGGTCATGATCTCATGGCTTGTGGGTTTGAGCCCCCGCATTGAGCTCTGTGCTGACAGCTAGCTCAGAGCCTGGAGCCTGCTTCTGATTCTGTGTGTGTGTCTCTCTCTGACCCTTCCCTGCTCACACTGCCTCTCTCTCTCTCTCTCTCTCAGAAATAAAACATTAAAAAAAGAAATTTAAAAAATAAAAAAATAAATAAATAAAATGATACCTGAAATATCCTCCCAAATATTAAAAAATTTAAAACATGCTTTTAAATAGCTAAAGAAGCAAGCATAATGTAAATTAGAAAGGATTTGTATTCAATGAAAATAAGCACAACACATCAAGATTTGTGAGGTGCAGCTAAAGCAATGCTTAAAAGGAAGAATATACACTTAAATAAAAATTTCTAAAAGTTTTTATTTGAAAATTTAAACATTTAAAAGTTAGGGCACCTAGATGGCTCAGTCAGTTAAGCATCTGACTTTTGATTTCAGCTCGGGTCATGATCTCACAATTCGGTTTGTGAGATTATGGACTTGCATAATCACAGGAAGGAGAATGTCAAAACTATCAAGGAAAATATTCCTGTTTCTACTGGAGTATTTAATTCTGAGTTTTGATTCTGTTAACATAATAAATAATTCTAAGAATGAATTGGTGTTTTGTTTTAATAAAAATGGCTTTGTGATTATATTTTTCATGGTTTTATACTCTTATTATTTAGTCTGTGTCTTCTCATCTAAGTTTCCCAATGACTGTGCAGAAGCAGAGAATGGTTTTATTATTCCTGTTTTGAAGAAAAACTTTAGAATTAGAGTGTCCAAGTTCACACTGCTAGTGCAAGGTTGAAATGAGGATACATGTCTTCTGGCTTTAATTTTCTGGTGATTACTTTCTTTTCTTTAAATTTTTAAAAGATATTTGTATTTATTTTTGAAAGAGAAAGAAAGATAGAACATGAGGGTGAAAAGGGGCAAAGAGAGAGGGAGATACAAAATCTGAAGCAGGCTTAAGGCTCTGAGCTATGAGCACAGAGCCAAACACAGGGCTTGAACTTGCGAACCATGAGATCATGACCTGAACTGAAGTCAGAAACTTAACCAACCAAGCTACCCTGGCCCCTGGTCTACTTTCAATCAGCATTACAGACAAAGAATGCCTTGACATTAATAAAATGCTGAGTTGTTTAAACACAATCTCTTTCCTAAAAAAGTTATTTTTTATAATATTATTTGCATCATTATTTTGTGGCATGATATAGCATAGCCTACAAAATCCTTGGCTTTGACCTCACGCACACCTGGGATCAAGCTTTTCCATCTGCATCCCGAGTGACTGGGTCAGTGCCTTGATCCTGATCAGCCTCAGTGTCCATAGTGTGAATTAGGATGTTAGTACTCATCTCATATTGATCTTTTGGAGTTTGAATTACTGCATGTATGCATGTGCCTCAAACACAAATAAAGATGGAGTTGCTTTAGTGTTTGTGTTTTGGAGTTAAATGCAAATTTTCCATTAAATAGTCTTATCCAAATTTTCTATGCTATTACACAAATTTCAAACAACTTGAAACAGTAATAATTAGTGGATTTAGGAGTATGTAACACTATTTCTACAATACAGTTAAGGAAGGAAAATGAGGAAGAGAGATACCAAAAGACAGTGTCAGTTCAGATTAGGTTCTCCAGGTAGCAACAAATCCTGCCAAAAAACTTGTCTTGTAGAAAATAAAATTTCATTTCTCTTTTAACAACAGGAGTCCAGAAGTTGGTAGTCTAGAGTTCCATGAATGTTAGAGACCTAGGTTCTTCTGTGTTATTGTTCTGCCACCCTTCTTGCTACTTCACAATCTAAGAGGGTTTGTCAGCCTCAAGTTAATCCAGCCAGCAGAAGGAAGAAGGAACAAATAAGAAAAGTCAGACTGTCATTTAAGTAGGTTTCCTGAAAGTTGCAACATCACATTTTGGCTTTCTATCAGCTGGACAGAATTTAGTCACATGGCAGACCTTGCTGTAAGTGAGAGAGAAAAACATAGCTTTTATTCCAGGAAGACTGGCCTGCACTAAAAAAAAAAAAAAAAAAAAAAAATCATTCCTCCATTTCCCAATAAAAGTCTTGCCATGATCTCAATCTGCAGTTTTGGAGCAATGGCTTTCCTTCCCCCTTGGACCTGGGTACTAGCTTGTTTCTTTTCTGTTTCTTTAGCAGGGTCTGATTTCTCAGATCTGTATCCCCCTCTGTGGGTGAAGAGTGCTGGTCAGTTCAGTGACTACAGGGTAGAAAATGGAAAGTACATTATTGATCCCTGGGTATACTCTGAGAGAATGGGGATGTATAAAATCCTAGTGAATAAGACAGCCAGTTATTTTGAAAATCTTGTAGCAGACAATGAACAAAATATTTTATGGGGATTACCTCTCCAGAATGGCTGGCAATTTAGAACAGGTAAGAATGACTCTTGTTTTCATCCTAATGATCTACCAATATAACCATGAAGTAATTGGGAAATAAGATTCTGTATATACCATACTATGGTTTTGAAATTTGGTTCTTTTCTTTTTTCTCTTTCCCCCTCATAACCATATTTCTCTATTTCTTCTTCATAAATCCTTCTTTTATGTGTTTTTTGTTTTGACTAGAAACCACAGTGGGGCATAAGACATAGCTGCCAAATTAAAAAAAAAAGACTTCATATAAAATATATTGACTATTCTACAAGTATTTATTGAACTCCTGCTAGGTGTCACATACCATTCTAAGCACTTAGATGAGCAAAACAGCCAAAAGGATATACATTAAAAACAGAAGGTGATGTCAAAATAGCTTGAATTTTTTTGAAGTTCCAGGTGTGGTTACCTAAACATGAAGAAAAGGCAGATAGACAAGGAGAGGCATCTTGTTCATTAGCATGTTTCTCTGCAAATTATTGATTCCTCTTGAAAATACATTCTGGTGTTTAAATAGGAGATACGTTGTGGGCCAAGGGTTCATAAATTTACAAGATACTTT
Source organism: Proteles cristata cristata (assembly GCA_017311185.1). Lineage (NCBI taxonomy): Eukaryota > Metazoa > Chordata > Mammalia > Carnivora > Hyaenidae > Proteles > Proteles cristata. Next base: position 1,018,187 of record JAESUZ010003065.1, on the reverse strand, counting down.
TGTCCAGGCTGACTGAAGAAGCTCATGAAGGAGAGGGGTGTCTCCTGCCTCCTCCATCCTGATAACAGCACCAATAAAGAAATTTGTTCTATTCCGATGGAAAACAAAATACAGGGACATTATGGTTTATCTTAGGTCTGAGCAGTGGTCATATTCAGGAGCCACTGAGGTTGGCAAATCATCCATCTTTGTCAGAGAATGTCCTGAGACCCAAGGCTACTCCTATTTATTTGGCTTTCCTTGGGGTCAAAACAACCCTGGCCCAGGAGACATCAGTAACATAAAGCCTGCTATGGGAGGCATATCAGCCTCAGAGTAGAGAGATGGAGCCTAAACAGGCTGTTAGTTTAATGCCCTTTTTACTCTTTCATTCCATTCACACATCAGGATCAAGCCTGACTAAACTCATCCAGGGATGAGCTTATAAGTGTCCAGTATTTGCTAAGAGCAGTGGGGAGGTGGGGTGTGAATAAATACTTTCAGACAGACAATTTCCAACACAATTCAAACAAGAAAGATAGCAGAAATTAAATGGAAAACAATGACCAACAACTCTTGGATAAAAGTTAAAAGCTCAAAACAAGGGGCAAAGTGGAGTCAGCTGGAGTAATCAGGAAAAAAATGAATTTAAACCGAGACTTGAAATCTGGATGAAATTTTACTGTGGAAATAGAAATGAAATCTACTAGGAAATAAAAGAAGGAGCTAAAGCAGTGCTTCTCAGGCTTGGCTGGATATTAAAAACAACTGCCCAGTTAAAAAATAACAATATTTAGGTGCACCAAGGAATATTCTATTCTAATTTAATAGTAGTGGGAATTAGGCCAAAGGACAGAACCTGGAAACATCATGGTATAGGCACATGCGATTCAGTGTAATGTGTGTGTGTGTGTGTGTGTGTGTGTGTGTGTGTGTGTGTGTGTGTGTGTTTAAGAAAAGGACAGCAAAAGGAAAGGAGAGAGAGATTGAGCAGGAGAGACTTTTTGAAGATTGATGAAAGAGGAAAAGACCAAATTAGAGCAAAAATATTTATTGATATTCATGAATTAATGTTAGTGTATAATAAATAATCCCTGCACCCTCTCTCTTCTAGGAAGATTAGCTGATCCCAGCCGAAGGAAAGACTGTGGCTATGAATCTGGAGATCTTTTGTGTATCTCTGTGGACAGCTGGTGGGCTGGTAGGTTGATTTAAATGGCAAAATAGGTAATAACCTTCCCCCAAGGAAAGTATTCAACCCAAAATCTTGGGACAGAGACAAAAGAATACTATTCCTTTGTAAGAAGGAATCTATTTCATCATGCACCTTGTGGCCCTTAGGCCACATTCTAGAATTTGACAGCTACAATGTCAATAATTATTCCTTAAGGCATGTTCACCTTTAATAGAAGGACTGCAAGGATCTGCAAAGATCCACAGCCCTTGAAAGCCCAGCCCTGGAAAGTGAGGTGAGAGGTCCCATGAGTGAGGGGGAGTCCCCAATGAGAAATGAGGGAACAAGGAAATAGGGCTTCTTCTTATTTTGCTCAAACCAAACATTTATGGTTTAACGTTTAAACCGCAAACATGTCAGAGAGATCTACTACAAATGATCTCATCACATCAGTAATCTAAGACTTCAGACAGATATTTAATACTAAAATAATTACAAGATACTTTCTAACTTTAATTCTATTTTATGTTTTAATAATAAAACTAATTTATACAGTTTCTTAGAGATATTTTCCAATGCTAGAAACAAGGATATATTGTTTCACTTTCTTAGAATGACACACATCACATACACCTTTATGCATTTTTCTAATACGGCACTGACTTGTTCTTTACAAAGACCCACAAATAGCCGTGGCCCCAGCGCTAGAATGCAGTCGTCTTTATTGATTTAGTAGTTTGGAGTATCAGCTGCTCAACTGAGGCATAGTACTGCATTCATAAATGTGTGTCTATGATAAAAAATGTTCCACCTCACCAGTGAGAATCAGTATTTATAGCCATCTAAAGTATAATGTTTAAATCTGCTGGAGTAGGTTATGTTTAGAGAGAAATTTTTAAAAACCCTTTCATTCATTGTCAATTTAATTACCCAAAGATCCATTGTCAACACTTATGCAAAATGTTTGCTTTAAAGACCTAATGTAGACCAAAGACTTTGTGATACCATGGTTACACATTAAACTTGGCTAAATACAAAGCACAAAATGTTACCACTATAATTACATTAAAATGTTTAAAAATTATATTTTATGATAAAACCTCAGTTAGAGGTGTATCATTCTGTGCACAGGTAGATAAGTTTCTTCCTTTTTTTACTTAATGATTTGAAAAAAAAGAATATTGGATAGTGTAAATATTAAATGTTAAAATTAATTTTATTAAAAGAATTAAAGACAACTGCCTGAGCCTATATTTATTTATGATTGTAGGATTATTAACACAAGCATATTTAATTTATGTAGATGATCCTTAGGGAGATTTTCAATTAATATTATTATTATATTCTTTGCTAGTGATTAACTCATGTTTCTGGATCTGTGAGTTTTTGCTTATTCGTTTATAGATTACTTGAAAATATTCTCTATCACATTTGTTAGTGCTTGTGGTAATAAAAAGTACTTTGCTCTTTCAGATATGAATTACTTTCTGTGTGCATTACCCTTCCTTGCTGCGGTTGACTCTGGCATATTGGGGATATCATCAGACAATGTCATGCTTTTGCCACCGCCCAAGGATCAGACAAAGTTTTGTCTTAATGTTTCTAGTTGTCAGTCATCCTTTCCTGAAATAATGAGCAAGTGGAATGCCTTTTACCAGGTTGCTGTTTTAAATTTTATAATTTATTTTCTTAGGAGGTGGTAAGAGAATGTCCTTTTTCGTACAGTGTTTTTCATCTAGGTTTTTTGTGTGCATTATATAATATTCTCCTAGGTATGAAAAATGTAAATTGTTATGCAGATTGTATTATAATATTGCAACAGGGCACTACATGGCATTAATATCCTCCAAACCAACACAGTATTAATACAAAGTCTATCCACTCATTTCAAATAAATTATACACAGATGTGAGAGCACAACAGATATCTTACTGAATGAAAAGGTAGCTCTGGTTAACTATGTCAACCAAGGATTAACTAGTGGGAGAAATACAATTATGAAGTTGGTTTTTAGAGCTGTCAATTAACTTATTTCAACTGAATTAACAGGTGATCATATATTGGTAGAACTAAATACTTATGTGGCAATCAAAACCAAATATTCAATGAACAAAATACAAACCAGCTAGGCATAGACATAAGATTAGATTCACAATGAAAAGATAGATTTATGAGTTCTATAGATTATTAGTTCACCATTTTAGACATGATTGAATTAAATATTTTAATAAAAATTTCCACCTTTTCTTAATCTTAAAATTTTGTAGTAATTTCTACTCTGATAGCAGAAAAACAAATGACAATCCAAAACCAAAATCCTTTTGACCAGTATAAAATACTGAATCTTAGGAAAATTGTTGCAGTTCATTTATTATAGATACATTCAATATTATTACTTATAATAGATATTTATTATGGACTATTAGTCACTGAAAACTCTTAGAAACAAAATTCTCTCATGTAAAATATTTTGAAATTATAAATGGGAGTAAGATAAAATCGTAGGGAGAGGAACTATTATATTTTCCTATATATGAAAAAGTTTCTCCTCTGCCACAGCATTTACAGTCTCCTTCTAGTAGCTTTGAAGACCTGTTGAAGTACTTCTGGGCTGCACATGTCTCAACCCTGGAGAATGCTGGTAAATTATTTGAAGATAGGTAAGAATTGATCCCAAATCATTTCTATTTAATATGGTAAATGATTTTGAACTTATTTATTCCTTTTTATTCTTCTAAAGTGGTTGTTAATCTTCTTATTAGACAATATTAGCCATTGGGTTCTTTAATGATGAGGTTTAAATATTTTAGAATGATTAGACTTTAAAAATGTTTTATTAAGAAAGGGGCAAATTTTTGAGGAAAAAAATCTTGCACTAATCAACCAATAACTAATGAAACAGCTAGCCAATTAAACAAATGAACATACAACCAATTTCTCTGTATAAAAAAGGAAAAGAAATTATCTTCATTATTTTGACCACAGACACATAATATGGTAGGTATATAATTAGGGAAAAAGATCAACTACCATCAGGGTTAGCATACAGTATAGCTGAAAAGATTATCAAGCCACTGCACATACACGTCAAGAGGTTATTATATACCTAGATGTGAAGGTGGAAGAATGATTTGTGAATGACACTGTATTAGTCAGGGTTCTCCAGAGAAACAGCCCCAGGGGCGCCTGGGTGGCTCAGTCCGTTGAGCGTCCAACTTTGCCTCAGGTCATGATCTCGCGGTCCGTGGGTTCAAGCCCCAATCAGACTCTGTACTGACAGCTCAGAGCCTGGAGCCTGTTTCAGATTCAGTGTCTCCCTCTCTCTCTGACCCTCCCCAGCTCGTACTCTGTCTCTCTCTGTCTCAAAAATAAATAAATACGTTTAAAAAATTAAAAAAAAAGAAACAGCCCCAGTAGGAGATAGATAATAGATGATAGATAGATAGATAGATAGATAGATAGATAGATAGATAGATAATAGAGAGATGATAGAGAGATATAGACAGACAGATACACCTATTATAAGGAATTTGTTCATGAAATGATGGAGGCTAGGAAATCCATCATATACAGAGCTGATGCCCAGTTTGAGTTTAAACTCTATAGAGTGCTATAGAACCAGAAAGAGCCTATGTTCCACTTTGAAGGCCATTAGCCAGAATTCTCTTTTACTCTAGGGTAGGTCAACTTTTTGTTCTATTCATGCCTTCAGCTGATTAGATGAGGCCTATTCACATTATGAAAGGCAATATGTTTTACTTAGTCAACTGATTTCAAAATGGAAGTTTCAAAAAAACTCTCACAGAAACACCGCAAGGTGGACATTATCTGGGGGTGAAATCAACCACTTTGAGAGAGATAGGGGGTATAAATCTGGGTATGGTTAAAAGACAGGAACAAAAAAAAATCAAGGTCCTTGGTATTGTATAAGTAGATTGGTAAATCCAGGCAGGGTGTGTGAGGACGTCTTATTTCATAATTGTCTCTCCCACTGACTCAGTCATTCAGTAAGGTAAATTAATCAAATCAATCACCCACTAGCAGATTTCCTCCTTTACTTATTGGTGTGGCTTCAAGAACTAAGTATTAAATTGGGCAATGGAGTTTTCTCCCTTGGCATTATCTGTGATAGGATTTGAGGCTGCAGCCACCACAACTGTTGTAAATCAACTGTTCTTTCTATTCTGATGACAGGAAATACAAATGAGATTATCAGACAAGGATTTGAGGCTGGGATTGCAAACCTCAAAATTGGACTGATAGCAAGTCATCTTTCTAGGTTAATTTTTTAATTTACAGAAGTCTCAGGTTCATATGCCAGGATAAGTCAGCATAGAATGCAACTTTGTGCCTAAGAAACATAAGAGGACTCTAGTTAAAATTCAAGGAGATCGTAGAAATTTTTTTCTTATAGGTAAGTTTCTTGTCTCTTGTGGTTTTAGATATTTTAACTTATTGTATTTATTCCTGTTTATGTAATTGAACTACTTTTGAAAGAATATCATATTTTTAACAGGCCAACTTTATTTAAAAGCTGCTCCAAGATCACAGAGCATATGAATTTTTTTGGTGAATAATTTTAAATAGTTATAGGACTATTTGGGTCACAAGAATATTACCTAAAATTTTTTTGATAGTATCAGAAGCCCTTTCCTCATTAATTATAATAAGAAAATTGTTTTCATTAACTTTTTTTAGAACTCTGAAATTCTATCCTTCTTACTTGACCTTCTATTTAGATGTCAACAAATGACTCTCTTAAATGAGTTTATTTTAAAGCTACTATTTCTCAAGTACAATAGGTAAAAGAAATTTCCCTAAGTATCTTAACGTAACATCTCACTTCAAAATAGCCCCTTTTTCTAGATCATAAGTGTGTAGTTGAGCTGTTTAGTAGCTTGCTTAAAATCTTACAGCTAGTGAATGGCAGGGCTAGTATTTAAATTTCCTGTGACTCCATAGCTCATCCTCTTACATGTAAACTCCACTGCTTGCAATGTATGTGGCTTACAAACTAGTTTTACAAGGTCAGTAACTACCAAGGTGCTTCTTCCCCTTTGAAAAGATATTAAAAGCTATTAAACAAAAAAAAATATGATCCCACCTTTTCAATGTATAATAAAACAGAAATAAAATATAATATTCACTTCTTTTATGAAGAATCTTTAAATCCTGGGGAGAGGTGAGTCACATGGAGGATCACCTAAGTGAACAAAATGTCATTCATGCCTCTTCTCCCCTCCTCTCAAGTAGGTTAGAAGGCAAGTGGGTTTGATCAGCACCTCCCTATCCTAGGAGTTAGTGCAGTAGATAGACAGTCCTTAGAGTCTTCCTGCAGCTGCTGCTATGGCTACTTCAGGAATTCTTCAGCCATCCTCTCTCCTTCCCTCCCTCCTTTTCCTCCCTTCCTTCCTTCCTTCCTCCTTCCTTCCTTCCTTCCTTCCTTCCTTCCTTCCTTCCTTCCTTCCTTCTTCTTTATTTTATATATTGAATTCAGCTGTTCTCTCTTATTTTTTGTTTTAGATTATTTTTAATTTGTATATCATCCACTTTTATATGTCATTGATTTAAAGAGTCAGTTGGTTTTACAAGGTTTTGCCATCTCTCCCACCAAAAATACATACATAAATAAAAGGGTTATATCTAAGGGAGAATACCACCTTAACCACCGGTTACTTTGGTATTTAGCACTATAGTTCTAAAAATAAAAAGTTCTAAAACACTTCCTGATTTGAATATTTAGGTATCAGCCTTTATTCATGACCATAGAAAATTACCACCTCATTCCCCGTACCCTCACTCCACACAAATTCTTCCTACTTCTCACTTTCTCTGTATAATTGTTTAATGATTTGGGTTAGGTCAGTGTTCAATGCTTACATTATTTTAACTATTAACTACTATTCACAATCACATGTACTTAACTGATAGTATTTCTTTTTCCTCATTATCTTATTCCCTTTAGAGTTGATTTTTTTTCTATTGTACCCAACACTAATTACTTCAAATTGGCACACCAAGAAAGTTTCTTCTCAAGATGCCCAAAAGCATCCAGAATTATATCAATTTCTTCTTCTTCAAGAGGTTTCTTTCAGAGCTGTTGACTTGCTCTACTCTGCCCAGGTGGTCAGATATGATTCTTAGGTCTCTAATAACTTTGTACTGGATTCTCTTTATCACTTTTTTGTGTGTGTTGAATCACCCATTTTCAGTATTCCACATCTCTTTCCTGGATTACTTTGTTTGTTAGGACTTATATACCAGTCAATTCAGAACTGGTGCATGAGACGTAATTTGTATTCTTTTTTTTTTTTTTTAATATTTTTATTTATTTCTAGGGGGAGAGAGAGAGAGAGAGACAGCGTGAGCAGGGGAGGGTCAGAGAGACAGGGAGTCACAGACTGAAACAGGCTCCAGGCTCTGAGCTGGCAGTCAGCACAGAGCCCGACACGGGGCTCGAACCCACGAACCGCAAGATCATGACCTAAGCGAAAGTCGGACGACCAACCGACTAAGCCACCCAGGCGCCCCTGTAATTTGTATTCTTAAAATATTGTTATTCTATCATGATTTTTTACTTAGGCTTTGGACAATTACAGAAATCTAAGCTGGTAATACTGAAGATATTTGAAAGCATATCTTCATTAAATTTTAGCCTCATTTTTACTGTTGAAAGTCTACAATTTACTAGGTATGTTGCCTTGTATTTCATTTAGTTTTTTTCCACAAGAATGTAGCACAGTTATAAGTACTAAACCTCAGTGTCATACAGCAGTGTTTAGTCTTCATATGTCTGAGATTCAGCTGGGAAGGTCTGCTGATCTCTTCTGGGCTCACATCATATTATGAGATTTTGATCAGCATCACAGGGTTGGATGGAGAAGCTCAGCTCTCTTGTTCTCCAGCAGGCAAACTTGAGTGTTTCCCATAGTGATGGCAGAATGTCCAGAGAGAGAAACCAAATTGTGAAAACATATTTGAAGCTTATACTGTATCAAGTTGATTAATATCTTATTGGCCAAATCAAATCATATGGCTGAGCTGGAGTCAGAGACCTCTTTCCTTCCTACCTCCTCCCAATGTAGCAGAGAAGGGGCACAACATATGTGTTGTGGAAACAGAGTATTAGAAAATAGTTTAATGAGACAGTAGCTTTCAAATACATGAATGAAATGGTGCTTTGGAAATACAGAGGAGGAAGAAACTTTGTGAAGGAGGTAACATCTAAGATGTGATTTGAAAAAGAATGTAGGTAAAAACAGGTGTAGGCAGCAAAGCAAGAAGTAGACAAGGGAAATGATTCTGTTAAAAAAAAAAAAACAAGAACCCTGCAAGTTGTTCAGTATACTTAGACAGCTGTTGAGGACAGGAGCCATGAATTATATAGTTATAAAACTATTTACTACACCCTTACCTTTTCTACTGTAATGATATGTTCCCCAAATAAGTGAGAAAATTTGGCTTCCTAGAATATTTTTTCTGTAGGAAAAAATCCCACCTATTTAGAAGATCAGTCATCACCTTCTCTACGATGCCCAATGTTTCAAGGGCCTCCTCATTTCAGGAAATCAATAGTGTTACAAAAGATATCTCAGTCTAGCAAAAATTTTACTTTGGAATTTTTTATTTTTATCTGCATATTTCTAAAGAGTATTACTTAGTCATGATATAATATCTATCTATCTGATCATTATATGATATTCAATTATAAGTATAAGGTGTTTGGTTAAAAGACATAAAAAGTCAAAATAAAATATAAACAATTGATGAAATCATCCTTCACCAGTTCAAATTTTTAATTACCTATATTTATATCATCAAAGGTAGGGGCTCAAGGCATCACATTCTAAATGAGAGAGAGAGACAGAGACAGAGACAGAGACAGAGACAGAATAAGCAGGAGAGGGACAGAGAGAGACAGAGACAGAATCTGAAACAGGCTGTCAGCACAGAGTCTGGTGTGGGGCTTGATCTCATGAGCCATGAGATCATGACCAGAGCTGAAGGCGGACACTTAACTAATTGAGCCACCCAGGCACCCCAAACCATCACATTCTAAAACTAAGAACTACATTATTAATTTGTTGGCAGAAGATGATCTTTAGCCAAATTATGAAAAAAGCCCAAATGTGCATTGACTGATGAATGGATAAATAAGGTGTGGCATGCATAATATATATACACACACATACATACGTACAATGGAATATTACTCAGTCATAAAAAAGAATGAAGTCTTGCCATTTGCAAAGATGTGGATGGAGCTACAGCATATTTTACTAAGCAAAATAAGTCAGCCCAAGAAAGACAAAAAGCATATGATTTCACTCATATGTGGAACTTAAGAAACAAAACAGATGAGCATAGGAGAAGGGAAAAAAAAAAAAGAGAGGGAAGCAAACCATAAGAGACTCAAGTACGAAGAACAAACTGAGGTTTGCTGGAGAGGAGGTGGGTGGGGGCTGGGCTAAATGGATGATGGGTATTAAGAAGGGCACTTGTGATGAGCACTAGGTGTTATATATAAGTGATGAACCACTAAATTCTACTCCTGAAACAAATATTACACTAAATATTAACTAATCAGAATTTAAATAAAAACTTAAAAACAGAAAAATAATGGGGATGAAATTAGTGGACTAATTATAATTGTACATGTTTCCGCTTGTCTCTTAGGTTGGAGTATTATTCTAAACCAGAAGCAAATTTTGGAAGAAATTGGTGTGTGGCTGTGAAATATTTAGCTGCATCTCTCTTTCCTACAACTCTGATTAGAACAAATGAATTCCAGAAGGGGCTGCCACCACGAATGCTTGTTAATGGAGATAAAGCCCCCTTCATCAGCGACTTTACTGACTTTCAGAACACTGTCCTGCTTGTTCTAAATCTTCTTTCCAAAATGAATAATTCTTCAGGTAAGGGTCTTATAAACAAAAACTTGAAGAAAACTCATATTTTCATTGAATGAAGGAAGATACAATGATTTTATCAGATATAAAGATCGTTATAACACATACTCTTAAAGAAAGTCATGATTACCTGTGGATCCATTCCATACTTTTTCATCCTTCCAATCAAGCACTATCTTTTCTTATGCATCTTTATTGACTCATAAGGCCACCAGGCTACTTCAAGTCCACTTTTCATCTACAAACCGAGACATATTCCTTTGCTGCTGTTGTGTTAGTATTCCTTTTTTAAAAAACCTTATATAATGGTCTTTTTTATTTTTATTTTTTTAATGTTTATATATTTCTGAGAGAGAGAAAGAGCATGAGCAGGGGAGGGGCAGAGAGAGAGGGAGACACAGAATCTGAAGCAGCCTCTAGGCTCTGCACAGAGCCGAACGCAGGGATCTAACTCACAAGCTGTGAGATCATGACCTGAGCCAAAGTCAGACACTTAAGCAATTTAACCACCCAGATGTCCCTGTTTTTTTTTTTCTCTAAGATTATTTGAAGTTTATTTATTTACTTTTGAGAGAGACCGAGAGATAGAGAGAGACAGATCCAGCACTGTAGAAACTGGATCTTTCCTCTTAAGATGTACAAGATGACGAACTGAGTGAGAGTTGGTAATTATTTCATTTAAAGCTTGAAAGTACAATACTACAAGATTTTATTATTATCAGATTCAGTTTTACTGAAATTTGGCTTTGAATAGATCAGGCAGTTTTTAATTACTTCCACAAGAAAGAAAATGGGAGTTTAAATGTTGAAAACTACTGTTGAAAAATTGGTGACACTTGATAGTATAATTGCGTGGATGTTGTATAACGAGGCATTTACTATCATCTAATCGTCATTCTCATGGAAACCACTCTCAATGTTCCCAATGACATTCAGAATTCAATCACAGTATCAAAGGCCTTGGAGTGTCCAAATAAGCAGAAAATGGGGAAAGCAGATGATTTGAAAACAAAGCATTAGTGAAAAACCAATTCAACAATGAGCATTTTTAATTTATCTTCAATAGAAATATATGCATACACTTGCAGCAAAGTTTCAAAGTGTCATTTAGCTACTTTTTAGCCTCCAAAAGTGTTTCCCACAAGAACCCTTAGCTAAATTCATTAATATTTTTTAAGTTTATTTATTTATTCATTCTGAGAGAGACAGAGAGTGGTGCACATAGGTGCGCTTGCACGTGCACATAGGTGCGCTTGCACATGCACATGAGTCAGGGAGGGGCAGATTCATGTTAATATAATTTAAAATACTTTAAAAATCTTATCAAGTTTCAAGATTCAAGCCTGAAGCCAGCCACCCCTTTTGCTGCCCTGAACGTAACTAAGAAGGTTGTTACTCTCTACTCTTCTGCTGCAGTGATCGCTACTTCCTCCTTTCTTCGAATGAGGACAACTGTTGGCGGAAGTATGATGTATAAAGAGGTCGGAGGAAATTAGTTTGGGCATCTCTGAAGTTTCAGTGCAGGTGGTGACATAGGAGGCTCCTGAACTTACCTCCTTTCATTCATACACCAAATCTACAGCTACATACAGAACAATTCATTCTGAAAGAAATCCTGAATCTAGTGAAGTGACTCTTACTCTTTGAAAAAATGAGAGAAAAATCCACATTGAAGCAAGAAAGAGAGGCTGAGACACTATCTTGCCATGAACTCCAGCCTTGGTGAGGTGACACACAGCCGGGAGGGATCTCACAACTCCCAGCTTCTCCTTAAGAAGTGCTGAGTTTGGAATCCCACATCTGACACACCAGCTTCTAAGACTTCCATGTGTGAGAAATGGGTGCCCAGAACATCTAGCTTTGGAAGCCAATAGGGCTTGCATCCACAAGATCCAGAAACCTATAGCCAACTAGGAGACAGCTTTTAAAGGGCTTGTGCAGACTTGCTGTGGCAAATTCCCAAGGATCCAAAGCTGAGGCAGCAAACTGAAATATACCTAATGATTTCATGAAAGAGGCTATTTATTTATTTTAATAGCTATGGACTGAGGAGAAGTCTTCCAATTTAGTACTACAATACTCTCTAGAAACCGAGGACATGGTAGGTGCAATATTTGCACTCTCCCTCTGTCTCACTTCAGGGCGGAGTTATCTCCTGGAAAGGAACTTGTGCACACATATGGTGCCATGTTTTTTTTCAGTTGTCCCCCAGAGAATACCCCTTGATTGTGGGGCTCTGATGTCCCATAGAGCTTAAATTCATGGGTTCCATAGGACTGTAACAAACAAAAGTTGCTACATTAGGATCCAGGTTAAAATCATCTGGCATCTAGACTGAGGTCTGCCTCTTTGGTACACTGACAGGTCTTGGCACACCTTCAACTACTGGGGCCATTAAAAACAAAGAAACCTGCTTGGACAATCAGAAAGGATTGAAAGACAACAAAGAGCAAGGGCAGCATTGAATGATAAGATTTATCTTTTACACAGAGGCTACTTTTTCAAAACTGGGAGAGACGGCTATTTTATCTAACCCATAGAAACCAACACAGAGAGGCCAGGAAAATGAAGACACAGAAGAATATGTTCCAAACAAAAGAACAACATAAAAGTTCAGAATGAAACTTTAATAAAATGGAGATAAGTGGTTTTCCTGATGTAGAGTTCAGAATAATGGTAATAAAGATGCTCCCTGGTATCAGGAAAAGAATTCATTAGCAAAGTAAAAATTCCAACAAGGAAATATAAAATATAAGAATGTACCAAACTGACATCACTGACCCGGAAAATATAATAACAGAGCTGAAAAATTAATAGAGAGGTTCAACTGCAGTCTGGATGAAGTGGAAGACAAGATCAGGAACTTGAGTACAAAGCAGTGGATTTTATCCAATGAGAAGAGCCAAAAGAAAGAAGAACGAAAAATGATGAAGACAGCTTAAGGACACTTATAGCACAATATCAAGTGGACCAATCTTTGTGTTACAAGGTCTGAGAAATAGAAGAGAGAGAGAAAGGGCAGATAACTTATCTGCATAGCCAAAGCAATCTTGAGAAAGAAGAACAAAAGTGGAGGCATCTCACTTACAGATTTCAAGATATATTACAAAGCTATAGTTAGCAAAACCAGAAAAGAACTAGTATAAAAACAGACATATAGATCAATGGAACATAATGGAGAGCCCAGAAATAAACTCACACATATATGATCAGTTAAATTACAACAAAGGAGCCAAGAATATGTGAGAAGGAAAGGACATTCTCTTAAATAAATGGCTGAGAGAATTGGACCTGCAAAAGAATGAAGTTGGGCAATTATCTTACACCATATGCAAATGAATGAAAGACTTGTAAGTGAGACCTGGAACCATAATCCCTTAGGAGGAAACAGAGAATAAGCTCCTTGGCATTGGTCTCAGTGATGATTTTTTGGATTTGACACCAAAAGCAAAGGAAACAACAACAAAATACCAGTGGGATTATATCTAATAAAAAAGAAGCAAAGGAAATCATCAAAAAAAAAAAAAAAAAAGGAAAAAGAAAACTTATGAACTGAGAGAAATTGTCCATAAATCCTATATCTGACAAGAGATTAATATCCAAAAATATAAACAATCTGAATTTTAAAAATGGGCAGATCTGAATAGACATTTTTCCAAAGAAGACAAGCAGATGGCCATAAGGTGCATGAAAAGGTGCTCACCATCACTAATAATCAGGGAAATGCACAGATCAGGGAAAACCACAATCCATTATCATTTTATGCCTGTTAGAATGGCTGTTATTAAAAAGACAGAAGTAATAGGGGTTAATAAGAATGTGGAGGGGCGCCTGGGTGGCTTAGTCAGTTAAGAGTCTGGCTATGGTTCAAGTCATGATCTCATGGTTCATGGCTTTGAGCCCTGCATTGGGCTCTGTGCTGACAGCTCATCTCAGAGCCTGGCGCCTGCTTCAGATTCTGTCTCTCTCTCTTGGCCCCTCACCTGCTCACACTCGGTCTCTGTCTCTCAAAAATGAAAAACATTAAAAATTTTAATAATATTTAAAAAAGAACATGGAGTAAAGTGAAACTTCATGCACCATGGGTGGGAAAGTAGATTGATATAGCCACTATGAAAAATAGTATGAAGTTTCCTCAAAAAAGTAAAAATAGAACTACCAGTAATGATCCAGGAATTCTACTTTTGAGTATTTATCTGAAGGAAATTAGATCACTATTTCAGATAGATATATGCAGTCCCACATTCACTGCAGTATTATGTATAATGACAAAGACATAGAAATAACTTAAGTGTCCAACAATAGCTGAGTGGGTGAAGAATATGTGATGTATATATACATCATATGTGTCGATATATATAAAATGGAATATTATCAGCCATAAAAGAGTAAAATCCTCTCATTTGCAACAACATGGCTGAACCTTGAGGGTACTATGCTAAGTGAAATAATTCAGAGAAAGAAAAATACTATCTCACTTTTACATGGAATTTATAAAAAACCAAATTCATAGATACAGAAAAGAGACTAGAGGTTGCCAGAGACAGGAGAAAGAGGGTGAGTAAACTGGGCAAAGATGATCAAGAATTACAAACTTCCAGATATAAGCAAGTCATGGAAATGAAATATACAGAATGGTGACTGTAGTTAACAATATTGTACACTTGGAAGTAGCTGTGGGAGTAGATCCTGAAAGTTCTCATCACAAGAGAAAAAATTGTAACTATATGTGGTGATGGATATTAACTAAACTTATTGTGGTAGTTATGTGTGTATATATATATATATATTCACTCATATATATGTGGGGCTGCATATATCTTTTTGAGATAGTGATATCTCTCTCCCTCTCTCTCTCTATATATATACATATATATATGCATATAACTATGTTGTACACCCAAAACTAATACAATGTTATATGTCAATTATAGCTCAATTAAAAAACACTTACTAAATTTATAATCTGATAATCTATTGCATTAAATTGAAAGTACACAACGGGTGCAATGTAAAGTTAAGAGGTTAACATGTGGAAGGGAATTCATATGCATTAAACACCTACCATGTGCCTGAATTGTGTCAGGTGCTTTTTTTTTTCACCATCATATATAAATGTCACTACAATACTTTCATAAAAATATTATTGTCAAGGCTGGCGTTGACCACTGACATTCGGTCCTGATGAGACCGTGTTGCCACGGACCTGCTGCTGCTCTCAGCCCCGGGCCCAGAGTAAAACAATGGAACACACATGAATGTTGGAGTTGCCCACAGTGAGGTGGGTCCAAGTACCTGTATAATAAGCAGCCCGGGCATGTGGCCGACATAAACATTGGGAGCTGGCTGGCTCCATATTGTCTTCCTCAGTATTCTCTTCTTCAGTGTTTCTGTTGCCTGCACCTTAACAAATATTATACACACTCTGGGGATGTTTGGGGCTTTTTGGATGCAGTAAAAAGAGTGCCTTTTGAAACTCCTGGCAAAGGTAAAGCAAGGCTCCTAGTTCACTGGGAACAACTGGAATGTGGAGTGCAATTTCCATCTTCACAGAAGTTTTGCACAATTTTTCCAATAATTCTATATTACCTGGCATGTCTCTATACAAAGTTTGACCCAATTTACTTCATCCTAACCATAGTTTCTCTCCTGAGTTGTGAATTCCAAGAATGCCAAAGTTACATGGTGTTTGGATCTTCAGAATTAATGAGTATTGAACTGTTTTGAATTGAACAGAATTTCTTGTACCGAGTTTTCTGTAAGGAATGAATGGCTAGTAAATTGCACTGTTTCTGTGATAATGTGAAATGAGAGGTACTTTCATTGTAGGGCCAGTTGTTGTTCCCTCATGTGTTGTTATAAAGTGCAGATTTGTACTAGAAGATGCCTCTGTTGAGTGCAGCTGGAATCCTTCTGAAGAGAAGCTTTATAGATAGGCCGGGCAGGCCCAGCTTATAAATTAAATGCTTATACAGTGAGGGTGTAGTAGATAAATTCAAGGAAATGGATATTTACAGAAACTAGGACCAGTTTAGTTTATAATGAATGGGATTATATTAGGAGAAGAAAATTTCCAATCACTTACACATGATCAGTTTAAGTAGACTTATATATAAATCAGAATCATCCCTTTACAAGTTTATTATAGATTGATTTTATTACCATACATATAAGAGGAAATATATTCTTTGGTTTTATGCAATCCCTACATTTGTTGGTTTTGTTGGCTCAACATTGTATTGATGGATGAGGTCATTTTTACATTAATTAAGTTACTGAGTTCATGAAGATCACCTTATGACTGGTGTTAGCTGACACCAGGCATCTTATGAACAGCCTCCAAATCAGCCTTCTAATTTTGGAATAAAGTGGATTTTGCTGCCTTTCCAGACACAAGGTTGCTAAGCCAGTTATGAAAATAATTTATTTCACTCAGTTAAAGTATATGGTAATTTAGAGACCTCTGCTTATTTGATCAATTGAATTGTTAAAGTCTGACATTTTTTAGAAAAGGAAATAAAATAAACAAGTATGTAGTGGACCTGTGGTCTGGCAGAAAGCACTTCTCCAGAAACAGCACCAAAGTAAATAATGGAGTCTTTTACAGCAGGGCCCCAGTAAAAAAAGTTCCCTCTTGCTCTCAACCCCTGTATTTTGCCCATTAATATTTGCCTACATGGGTCTTGGTGTAGATAAGCCAAACTGGTAACTAGTTTCAAAGCAGCAATCATATTGAATTCTTCACTTAGAAAATTCTTCACTTCTCATATTCACTGGCATTGACTCCAGTAAATAACTACATATTATTTTTAGAAGTAAACATGTCAAAAAAACAAATTCTGATTTGAGATGAAACTGGAAAACCTAATAACATTTGGAAACAAAACACTGAGGAGAGTTATAGACCAACTTAAAAATCAGTTTCTTTCACTAAGCTGACTTTTGGAGGTAATGATCATTGTTTTGTATTTCAGAAGTATTGAGTTTAGAAATCATTTGTATAATAATGCCTTTGTATGTTTGTCTTTTCCCATGCATTTTTAAATAACCATAATCTATGCTTTACTAAAATTTTTCTTTGGTGTAAAAAAACTTTAATGCCAACATTTTACCAATAAAGAAACAGAAGTTTTATAAGTTTATTTAATTCATTAGGTGGTAAATGAGACAGTAGATTTGCATTTTGGCATATTATTTTAAAGCCTGTGCTCTTTCTTCTGAACACATCATCCTCCTTTATACTGAAACTTATGCTCTAGATAAGTCTGAAATCTAGCATCAGTCCTTTGCTTTTTTGTTGGGTGTGTTGACTGACTCAAACATTAATCAAATCTGAAGATTTCAAAGGAGCCCAATCTTCTCACTAGTTTAAATAGAAAGAAAAGAAAAGCACTATCCTTGGGTCTTGAGACTTTATAGAAAGATTATATAGGTTTATAATAGGTTAGCTCTAGCCAGCTGAGAAATGAACCAATGCTCTCACTCACCAATCAGGTAACACGCTCTATCTCCATGGAAATGGGAAAAAGATGTTTATGAGAATAGCTCTTCATGGAAATTAAGCATTATCCTCCCTCCCATCCCCAAAGAGTATGGGAAGAAAATGCCCGGGACCAAGCATTCTGGACACTTTCAAACTACTATCTCTTGCATGTTAGCAGATCTAATTTGAAATATTTCTTCTCTTCAAAAACCGTTTTCAAAATGGGAACTTATTTTTTTCTATTTAAAAAAAGCATTTTAATTGCTGTTGCTATTAGTAATTTGTTTTAAAGTGTATATAATATATTCAAACTTAAAAAGTCTAAGTGTATCAACACATTAAATAAAAATAAAAGTCATCTTCTCACCACTTCATTTATATCTTTTGGCCCTGTGCCCAATTTTCAAAAGTGGTGCAAATTTATATAATTTGTTTATATATAAAACAATGTGAATAAATAAAACCTGTGTAGTTTGCACAGATGAAATCATACTGCTTTGCCCTATACTTTTTTTTTTTAGTTTATTTATTTTTAAGAGAGAAAGAGAGTGTGAGAGGGGCAGAGAGAGAGGGAAACAGATTGAAACTCAAGGAAGCTCCTCACTGTTTGAGCAGAGCCCCATGAGGGGCTCGAACTCAAGAGCCCTGAGATTATGACCTGAGCCAAAATCAAGGGTCAGATGCTTAACTGAATGAGCCACCCGGGTGCCTCTGCACTGTACTTTTTTTACTAGAAAATTTTCTTGAAGCTCTTTTGATATCAGGTCATATTGATCCAACTCATTCTGTTTAAAGGATATGTAATGTTTCATTTAATAAATTAATAACACGAGCCATTATTTTCCGTTATAAGCTATTGGCAATAATGCAACAATGCCATTGTATGTATATTTTTCTTGGTATAATTTATGATTTTACCAATAAATTTGTAGACAGAAAACGAACTAAGATCAATGAGTCATATGTTACTGAGTGGCACTTAAAATAATTTTCAGGAGTTACATTTTGACATAAAACTGAACTACATTTCTTGTTTTCTCTAACCCTTTATCTTATAGCAATTTCTGTAACTCATGTTAGCTTATATAGAAAATGCTACTTGGGGCGCCTGGGTGACTTAGTTGGTTAAGCGTCCGACTTTCGCTTAGGTCATGATCTCGCGGTTCGTGGGTTCGAGCCCCGCGTCGGGCTCTGTGCTGACTGCCAGCTCAGAGCCTGGAGCCTGTTTCAGTCTGTGACTCCCTCTCTCTCTGACCCTCCCCTGCTCACGCTGTCTCTCTCTCTCATAGAAATAAATTAAAAAAAAAAAAAAAAAAAAAAAAAAAAGAAAATGCTACTTCACTGTTGTGAAGTTCAACTCTTTGAACACGTTTGTGTACTTAGTTTTCTGATTATTTGTATTTCTTATTGATTTTTATATGAAGAGTTGGTTAATGAATTATAAATTTTAAAACTTCATGTGTGTAAATGTCATGTAATGAGAAAATAATTTTTATATGCAAAGTACATAGCATTTTCTTTAAAATGAATATTTCAGTATTTGTGTATAAATTTAAATTTACATGTAATAACTTTATGTGTTTTCCAGGTGTATTATCATTGACTGGATGGAAACTTTTAATGAAGACACAGGATGTAAGAAAGCAAGTTCTAGAGCTTTTTGAAATAATGCTTGAAATCTTTAATCCAACATTTCTGGGTATTCCCAATGTTTAATTAATCAACTAATAATTAGCAATTCTAATTTGTTGAGAAACAGTAATTTCAAAATTTTAATATGATCATAACCATATAGTTTTCTTATTTGTGATTTATTTGATTTGTGCTCATTTGTTAGAATTTTATCCATGAATTCCAACTTTAAATTTAAATTAATACTATGATAATTATACTCAATTAATAATTCTTGATTTTTAATGTAATCAATACTTAAAATATTTCGGATGTAAGGAAAATTATATTAAACTATCATAAATCACTGTGAAATCAATAAATAGACATTAAATTTCTATGGCTCTTTTGTTGTTATCCTATGTAATCTAATTTCATGAAATTTAAAGCAATATGTCTTGCTGATTTGTAACCAAAATCCACATTTTAAAATTAAATACCGACAGTCAACTAAAATTTTTGAAACTCGTTCAACAGAACTGGCAGATAGAATATACACCCAATTTGGGGCGCCTGGGTGGCTTAGTCGGTTAAGCGTCCGGCTTTTGCTTAGGTCATGATCTCGCGGTTCGTGGGTTCGAGCCCCGCGTCGGGCTCTGTGCTGACTGCCAGCTCAGAGCCTGGAGCCTGTTTCAGTCTGTGACTCCCTCTTTCTCTGACCCTCCCCTGCTCACACTGTCTCTCTCTCTCTCTCTCCTAAAAATAAATAAAAATATTAAAAAAAAAAAAAGAATATACACCCTATTTGTCATTTTGTGTTTTTTCGCTGACTACAATTTTATAGCAATTACACACTAACTTTCTCCTCCTTTGGTCCTCACTTGATAATGAATGGTTAAAGGTCAAGTTTGTCAATGTTGCTCTGTTGTAGGAGAGAGACTACTCTGGTCAGGAGACTGTGACTTCCAGGGCTGTAATGAAGCTTTCATGTACAGGTTGCCAGAGACCTCATCCACACACTAAACCTATCCTCTAACTGCTGCAAAAAGAAACGCTTTTTACCCTAGCTCTCTTTGTGGTGTAAGTAATGTTCATGTCATGACTGGAGGGATTATTTCCATTATAAATCAGATCATGTTTCTCCTCTGCTCAAGCTTAAAATTGCTTGCTATCTCTCCCAGAGCAAAAGCCACACGTGGCTCACGCAGCCAGGAGGATCTGGATTCCTCACTCCCTCTGCCCAGCTCCTCTTCCACTCTCCCCTTTCACACCTACCTCCTTGCTCTTCCTCAGACACTACAAGCACACCCATGACTCATGATTTTTGGAACATTGTTTCTCTTCTTTACAGAATGCTCTTCACTCAAATCACTGCCTGCCTCACTGCTACACTTCCTGCTTGTCTTTTTCCAATGTCACCTGCTCTGTCAGAATATTCTTTGACTTCTTTGTATAAATTTGCACCCACTCAACAATCTCTATTTTTTATTTTTTTTTTAAATTTTTAATCTTTTATTTATTTCTGAGAGAGAGAGAGAGAGAGAGAGAGAGTGTGTGTGTGAGCAGGGGAGGATCAGTGAGAGACGGAGACACAGAATCTGAAGCAGGCTTCAGGCTAGCTGTCAGCACATAGCCTGATGTGGGGCTTGATCCCACGAACCATGAGATCATGACGTGAGCCGAAGTTGGATGCTTAACAGACTGAGCTACCCAGGCGCCCCAACAATGTCTATTTTTTAATCTTGTTTTATTTTTTTCTTCATATCACTTATCTCCACCTGTCATATGCTGTATTAGTTTCTTTGTGTATTGTCTGCCTTCCTATGCTGGAGTGGGAGCTCCATGATGGTAGAGCTTTCTTTTCTATACTGCTATATCCCTAAAACCCAGAACAGAAGTTTTCATAAGCACTCAAATGTAAATAGTCTTACTTGGATGAATAAATGAAAATAATAAGAGTTTGAAAAATAAGAAAGAATTGATGGAGGTTTCAAATACCAAAACAGAGCTTTGTTTTAATATGAAAGCCATAAGCATATCCTATGGATACTTGAAGGAAAGAGTAGAAATTACCTGACAATCACAGAGCATAATAAATTTCAGGAAGACAAAATCAGAATAAACCAGAAATTTCTATGATTCAATCTGATCACTGGGATGTAGTTTAGGAAAATGGTTATGAAACTAAAGAAAAAGTAGTAAAATCAAATGGGACAAAAAGTAAATTGGCTGAATTAACTATACCTGGTGGGGGGACGTGGCATTTCATAGACCCTCCTAATACTGTGATCTTTTGAGAAGTGGCATATATGGGTTCCATTCCCACAGAGGGAGAAATAGGGAAGTAAATTTGGTTTGCATTAAGTAACACTGCAGTGTGTGGGGTGGGGGTGGGGAGGGTCATGTCTCTAGGGTAAGCATGTCTCCAGGTGGCAATATTCCTGGACTGAGGACACCAGGGAAAACCTACAGACCCACAATAGCCCCACAACAGGTAAATGGATAGGTCATTTTTCACTAAGAAAAAATTGCCCTTTTCAAATTATGCTTTTGTTTTTTTATGTTCTATATTGTTCTTAAACGTATCAACGAGCTGTAATTTGGTCTGTATACTAATTAGTAGAGGAATGATCCCATACTGTTCCAAATTAGTTTAGGGTATGTTCCTTCTGTGTCTAAAGGAGGCATAAAACTAATAAATAAGACCCCAGTTTCTGTCTAGCCCTATGCCCCAGTCATGCCCCCGTTTTAGGACTCTGTTTTCATAGGCAACATATTGGTATAATGGAATCTCAAGATCCTTCATTATTTCCATTGAGACAAAAGGAGAGAGAGGGAGGGAGAACCACAGGAAGAGATCTTCTGAATTGGTTTATTGCTCTAGGATTTCACGCTAGAACCAAGTGTCCTGAAATCCCTTTAGTCTTGAATTTCTGAGTGTTCATATCTGGGAAATATGATGTTTAATTAATTGGTGTACAGGCATTGAATCAGGATCTTTATAAATTACTGAAGTGAAGTCATACCACTCACCTAAAGTCTAAAACTAATGAAATTACAAGGGGCAGAATGTTTGGAGTGCTTAGCCTTGCAAGCTTAGGACTGAAGTGATGTACCCATTTGCAAAGTGCTTGGCATTTCAGAGGGGCACAACCCTTCAATGTTCGAATTCATCCTAATGAACCATAAGCTTTGAACGTATTAAGTCCTTGTTTTATCTTTTAGGTGTCTTTTGCTATTACACCCACATACTGTAAGTTTTAAACCCGAACGGATTATGGGGTGGCAACTGAAACTCCTTGGCTACACTTAGGACAGAATGAGTCACTACCTGGATTAGTAAGAATTCCTTTGGTTCAAGTGACGATAATCCAAATAAAAAAAGCTGGGAAGAAAAGAGGGGGGTGCTTAGTGGAGGGACACCTTGTTGTCAAATGTGACTAAAGAAGTGTTGTTAATCGATCCTTGGGACGTGAACACTGCCAGGACTCTGTACTAGCTTCTTATCTCTGCTTCTCTGTTTTTCAGTTTCTTTCCTTTCTTTTTTTGTTTTTTCCCCACTTAGAGGCTGGCTTCTTGCTCTGTTTGCTGTTGCTGCTCCTTCTCCCAGGAGGCGCTGGCTGGTTGTTACTAATTCTAATTTGGAAAAAAAAAAAAAAAAAACTCAAGGAAGGATATTGAGTTATTCTTTTCAGGTCATAGGCTTACCCTTGGTGTATTCAGCCAAGGCAAAGAGGCCACCATGCTATGACTGACCCAGCCTGCATCTGGAGCCTAATTCTGAATGAGTTAATATCACAGGAACTGTGGGGGCTTGGGGATCAGATTGAAGTAACATAACCGCTCCCATTCAAACCATGTGTCCTAATTGGAAAGGGAGGCAGCTCTCTAAGAAGGAGAATGTTGATGATGAAGTGCTGGCAAATGAACCATGTGACTACAGCCTGTATCTGGAGAGATTTCAAGGAAAATGAGAAGCCGTACTCTTTCTCTAAAATTGATGTCCTATATTCTTGGCTTTTTTGAAATTTCATACTAGTGATACATGCATTTTTTCGATTAAAGGCAGTGTCTATACGAAAAAAAACAAACAGAACTATTCTTGGAGGAATGTGTAGCCACTCATAGCGGCCTGCCCAAGAGTTATTCTGTTCCACCCACTTTCCTTGCTCCCAGAACTTGCCTCTCTCCATCGGAGCTGAAAACATCCCCTGAACCTACCACCATTTTGGTACATGGTAGGCACTTAATAAATGTGAAAGACCTGAGTGGTGAATAGAGATTGAATGCATAAAGAGCCCCAGCACAGAACACGGAGGAACTATGGGAATGGAGATTAATGTCATGCAGATATTAGTTCAAGTCTCATTTCTGATCTTGGGAAAGTTAAACTGTGTAAAACATACACATATATACACATTTTATATACAAGTATTTGGTGGAATGTCACAAATAATAATAACAACTAACCTACAAAGTGTCAAGAACTTTTCTAAAAGCTTACATCTATTTGCTCACCTAAACATCACAATGACTCTTCTGAGCTAGGTAGGTACACTTCTTTGCATTTCACAGATGAGGAAGCTGAGGATAGGAAGGATAAGTGACTTGTCTAAGGTTATTCAGATAATACAATATTATTTGACCATTGTCTATGGAAGTCATTAAATAAATATTAATTATACTAGACTTGCAATAATTAAGATGCCATTTGGACAGATTCTAAAACAATGAACAGAAAAAAAAGAGAGAGAATATATTATATTAAGGTTATATAGTGTCATCTGGTAATAGTCAAGAGAATTTCATCATTGCACACATTTTACCCTATGTAATAACTGAGGATGTTTTATTTTGCTTAATGCATCTTTAAATAGGCCTCATAAATTGGCAATATATTTGTAATTACATATTTATGTATTTTATGGACCCAGTAAGAAAATAGCCCACATTTAGAGGATAATTCCATTCAATATTCAAGAAACCAGCTTTCCAATGCTGTTGTTGATAATAACATTAAAATTTAACAAACACTGGCACACATTCTCTTGCAGAAAATAGGCATTTGCTCTCAGATGCAGTATAAAATGAGCCAGACTTCAAGGTTTGCAATAGTCTTGGTCTGTGAGTTTCTGGGAAATAAATAGTTGCTATTAAAGATGAAGTGTAAAGTAGATAAGTGGTTGGGGCCCTTCCTGAGGACACACCCACTTATCCCACAGCACACTAGAACTGCTTGACAATGTGCAGCTAGATTAAGAGAGAGGGAACCACAGGCCACAGAGTTGGCCAGTCAACCTGGTTCTGAATCCACCTGTCCACTCTTGTCCCACCAAATATTTTGACACCATGCAGTCATACTGTTCTCTTTTGTCATTGTGGGAATTGTAACAGCAGGATAATAACATTTATCATTTCTACACAGTGCTGCACAATTTTAATGTGATACCAGACAGCTTTATATAAAAAATATTTGATCTGAATATTTTTAGACATTATAACAAGCTCAACACCATGTGATGATTTTTAGTAGCAACTTTTATTTATATTGCAGAAATAATATTTTATAATGTGTGTGATCAATAAATTTGTCCCTGGAGCCGTAGACATGTGCCAAGAGCTTTTACATCTAGAGAATTCATCATACCATGCTCTAGAAGCCTAGAATCTGTCTAATATTCATACATTTCCAGTTTGATGAGGTCTTTCAAATCTTGATAAGGAGAAAAAAACACGAGAAATGGTGATTTCTTGGCATTATGTAGATGCCTTGTACATAAAGTTCTTTCTCCTTGAAATCATGATACTTTATTTATCCCTTCTCAGGTGAAAAAGAGATGCTACTCTAGCTTGTTCAAATTAGTTTAATTATTAATTTCTGTATTAAATGCTTACAGATATTTGTGGCACAGGTAAACTAAGAGCTAATTAATGGAACTGATTGAGTGGCAACATTTAAAAGTTGAGATACTTTTTAATATAAATTCATTTGTGTCCAAGGAAGGTTGAGGTTTTTTGTAAAGAGGCTTTAAAATTCCGGGGCCTTGGGGAGGAGACACCCTCTTTCTCCCCCTCATCCCTTCCATCCACTTCAGGGCAACCATGTTTTGTTCTGTTTTTTTTTTTTTTTTTTTAAAGTTTTTTTTTAATGTTTTTTCTAGGAGAGAGAGAGAGAGACAGCGTGAGCAGGGGAGGGTCAGAGAGAGAGGGAGTCAGACTGAAACAGGCTCCAGGCTCTGAGCTGACAGTCAGCACAGAGCCCGACGCGGGGCCTGAACCCACGAACCGCGAGATCATGACCTAAGCGAAAGTCGGTCGCTTAACCGACTAAGCCACCCAGGCGCCCTAGGGGCAACCATGTTTGTTCACTGTAGAGAATCAGTCTTTGACTTCAGGGGCCTTTACCGTCCTAATGCCAGCAGTACCTGTTGGAAATGTTGGCCAGTTTGTAATAGATTTGAGTATGTCTATACTGCACATGTGTAAGATTGGTTACTTTTACACCGCTTTTCTTGGGCAGATGGTTGGAAACCGTCCATATGCAACTGCAGAAGAAAATTCAGTAGAACTCAGTAGAGATGCTGAAATATATTCATTGCCTTCAAATAAGCTAGCGGCTCTTCAGTTAAGATTCATTTTTATTAAGTATAAATCAAAGTCATTCTGTGAAAAAAACTTTCCTGGATGAGTAATTGTGCTAAAGTTATTGTTCTTTCAAGCAGTCATTCATATCACTGTAATGATCTACAGCTTGGTAGGACTCCCTTCAGATACCTGCTTACATCTTCAGTGTAAAAAAAAGCTTTCAGCATAAAATAGAGACCCTTAACTGGGAAGAAGTGGAAAAAAGCCCATGCTTTCCTGAAATAGATGATTTTAAGTTTTATATCTGTATTCCTGGAGGAGGTATCACAAAAACACTCTATGATGAAGAATTTCTAAAGAAAGCCCAGATGTGGTTCTACTGAAATTTATTTCAGAAGAAGACAATATCCCAGATGCATTAGGCCTTGTTGAATATCTTAGTTGAAATGGATTTACATAATCAAACCATGCTTGTAGTGTGATGAACCCACAGCATCTGCCTTGCAGCGGAAAACGCCAAGTTTGTGGAGATTTCTCTTTGGAAGTGGTCTTCACCCTAGCTCTTTTTTTTTTTTTTTAATCTGTTTTCAGGTTTATACCTAATGTCCCAAGACAGTTAATGTCAACACAACACAACACAACACATAGTTAAACAACTATATAAAAAGTTATATTCTCTAAGGATGTTAGCAAATAAATCTTTACTTTTCACAGAGAATCTCAAAGAAAATGGATTACCAAATGTTGTTTTGCCATGCCACTATACACAACAAATGTAAGTTTTGTACCATATAATATTTCTTAAGTTAAAAAAAAAGGAGGGGGCCTTAAAATAGAAAATATATACATGTGTGATCTATATGTTTTTATTTGATATAATGTCTAGATGATAATATATTTTATTAAATAAATCAATAATATCACAGAATCATCTGGTATCCTTGTGGTTGCTTAAAAATGTGCCTTTTTTTTTTTTTATAAAGAGAGAGTGTGTGCAGGGAAGAGGGGTAGAAGGAGAGAGAAACAGAGAGAGAGAGAGAGAGAGAGAGAGAGAATCTTAAGCAGACTGCATGCTCAATGCTGAACCTGATGTGGGGTTCCATCCCATGACCCAAGATTATGACCTAAGACAAAATCAAGAGTTGAACATCAACCGACTGAGCCACCTAGGCACCCCTAAATATGTACCATCTTAATAAAAATTTAAAACATATTTTCTTGAGATATAAAAATAGTAGCTCCTATAATATCTTCATTTCTATCCTGTACCCTCCTTCAAGAGAAATTTGGAGGTGAGCAATAAATCATCTGAGATTTATCAGAAATCAATATTTATACATATACAACAGTCAGGGCTCAACATCTTCAGAAGCTGAAAGAGTGGGAAATTTGGTCAGATTCTTCTGACTGGGAAAAATACACAGGAGAGCTTTCTGTATCTAAGCAATATGTAAGATTCCTGGTCATCCTCTAGGAGTGTTCCATACCTTTACACACTAAAATGAGATGATCACCATTATTTACCAATACCTCATGGCAAGACATAACTTAGCCTGCTCTTGGCAGTGACCAGAAACAGTTTTGCAAATTACTCAAGAACACTAGAGACAAGTCAGTTCAGCTGTGGCTAGAGTAGGAGCTAAGCAGGCATATTCAAGGGCTCAGGGGTGTCTGCTCATCTCTAGCATACCGTTGGCATTTTCCTTCAAGCTCTGATACAATGGAATTGTCCTTGCCTGGGTCAGCTGTGCCTGGCCATACCTCTTACCTGCCTCTGACTCCTCCCCATGAAGACCAATATTTAAAAGGACAGATTGATTGGGTCTATTGACAATACTGATATGACCTGGGGTTTTAGCTGAGTTGGGTTTATGATAGGAACCATATAGGTTTCTTTCTCCAGAGCTTCTGTAGGACTATTTGAAGCAGGGGGTTGGGGTAGGGAGAGGGTGTGTTCTAATGCATCGTAAGAACCATGTCTCCAAGAGTAGTACAGAGAGTTCTTTTTATCCCTCACCAATGTTAACATCTTACGTAGGACAGTAATCAAATCAGGAAATTAACATTGGAACAATACTGGAGACAGCACATCTTATTCAAATATCACCAGTTTATCACACTAATGTCCTTTTCATTTCCAGGATCCTATACATGATCCCACATTGCATTTAGCTACTATTTGTCCTTAGTCTCTTCTGATCTCCACAGTCTCCTTACAGTAATAGTTTTCAACTGTTGCCATAACAAACTACCACAGATTTAGTAGTATCAGGGTCAAAATCATTTTTTTGCACACAGATACTCAATTCCTCAGGTACCATTTGTTGAAAAAGACTATCCTTTCTGCTTTAAATTGCAGTCAGACTTTTTTTTGTGAAAAATGTGACTATATATGTGCAAGTCTCTGGCTGGACCCTGTTCTATTGGTCTGTTTGTCAATTCTGTGTATCACTGTTTTAATTACAGTAGCTTTGTATCATGTCTTGATATCTAGTAATATGGTCTTGACAACTTTGTTCTTTAGAATTGCTCTGACTATTCCAGGTTCTTTGTATTTCCATATAATTGCAGAACAAATTTGTTAATTTTCTTTTAAAAAAATCCTTCTGATATTGTTGGAGTTGCATTGAATCATTAGATCAATCTAGAGAGAACTGAAAGTTAAAATTGAGTCTTCCAATTCTTGAACATAGAATATGTTTTCATTTGTTTAATTGTTAATTTCTTAATGTTTTGTTCTTTTCAGTCTGAAAGTCTTATGCCTCTTTTGTTAGATATATTCCTAAGTGTTGTAGTTTTTAGTTTTTTCATAAACTCTTGGGATTTTAAAATTTCACTTTCCAGTTTTTGCTTTAATATAATCAATTGTTTTATACTTTGACCTTTTCTTCAATAATCTTGCTAATGAATTCATTTATCCTAATAGTTTGTAGAACTGATTTTTTCAATGTACAAAATCATGTTATCTGCAAATAAAGAGGGTTTTACTTCTTTATTTCCAAAAAAAAAAAAAAAAAAAGAACCATAAGAACCATGTCTCTGATGCAGTGTGGTCTTGGTGTCATCTCCATGTAAGTCCATCCCAAGTGAATAGACTTTTCCAGTGGGTGCCTTTAGGTGAGGGTCCTGGTACTGATGAAATATCCTCTGTGGGTCTTTGCATGGGAACATCACAAAATTGCCTTCTTTTCTATATCCATTTCCCATGTTTTCCTCAGTACTGTGTTTCCTATTGGAAACCCACAGCACTACCACTTTCAGGAACACTTGGAAACTATACTTTTGTAAACATCTGCTGTATTTCCTAAAGGCACAAACATTTCTATCCCACCCTGTTCTCACCTGGGTCTCTTCTTCCATATTAAGTTTCTGGAATCCTTTCTAACTCTGTCTTCTACCAAGATGTGAAAGATTCTACCTCAGGTACAATGGAGAGATTCAGTCTATCTGCTAAATTGTGGTTCTGACATTCCCAGAGCCTGCAATTAGGAATTTTGCAACAGGTTATGGTCCATTTTTCCTATACCTAATTTTTTTCTGGGAACAAGTGTAGGGCAAATCTAGGATAAAGAGTTAGCTTTAGGGAATGCAATTTAAATCAGAGGTCGAGGCAGAGATAATTTCAGCATAACAACCCTTAGGAATTTTACTAGGAAGAGGCCCTTTTTTGGTTCCTACATGCTCCCCACTGTTCCACCCATAATTCTAGGTCCTTGGAAATGGGTAAAATGGAACACTTGACAACCCATATGAGGGCAGGCTGAGGGGAAGAGGCATGCAGAGAAAGCAGAAGAATCAAGGACATATGGAATTATGGCCAATGGATCCAGAAAGGAGGCTTCCTTATTTTATAATAATTAATGGGTTAGTGTCTATTTTGAAGTAGCCTTAAGACCCAAAGTCACAAGCCCTTTGGGGCCGGACATGGTTTGTACAGGGTAGAAAAGCACTTCAGATACTCTAACCTTTATGAAATATATTGACGTTGAAGATGTGATTCAAATCTGAATCCAAGAATTGTTTCACACATTCCTCTAGACTCTTAGTGTGTGATAAAGAAACAGATTGTCCAATATGGGAGTCTATCTCCCAGAGTTAGTGCATAGATCCATGTTGTACATATACTTTTATATGATACTCTATCAGTAATGTATGATTCATCTCCTCTTGGGCACTTCCAATGCATGCCATGAAGAGGAAAGTTGGAGGAAAGAAGGAAGGAAAGTAGTCTCTTATGGCACAGCAGTAACGCTGAAGAAAACCTGTTAGAAATATAGTTCTCCTTCCTTCCTTCCTTCCTTCCTTCCTTCCTTCCTTCCTTCCTTCCTTCTTTCTTTCCTTCCTTCTTTGGCTAAACAGTACCGAACAATAGTAGGGAGTCATGTAATCTTATATTGTTTATATTGTATTCTTTAAGCTTAAATGTATACAGTTAGGTTTGTTTTTGCTTTTGTTTTTTTCCTTAAAGTAAATATTTGCTATTGGTTTCATTTACTCATATACTTCCTGGGCCAAATGCAAGATAGGAATGATAGCCCATGGACCGCATATCAGCATCTATGCACCTCCATAAGATACAGGTATGGTGAGCTTTAAACTCCTTTTCTCTTCTTCCCTTGTGGTAGGTCCTCCCCCTCAAAGAAAATTAAAATAAAACAAACAAACAACAACAAAAAACCCACCTCAAGGTCACCTGGCTCTGCATGTACATGATAACATCCCTCATGACCTTCTAACATGAAACCACTTAATCAGACTTCATGTTTGTGTGTTATCATATATAGGAGACAAATAAGTAGTTAAAATGTTTTTAAAAAACTACACTACATGGCACTTGGGGTTCAGTTCTTGAGTATGAACCCAACTGACCGGTACTGGCAGGAATTAAGTTGCTTCCTGGAAAGAGAAGCCTCAGTGTCAGGACTCCCAGTGTGAGAATCCTGCTACACCCTCGTCACCTGTCCAGCTTCAGACTAGGCTTGTCTGCATTCTCTGCACCTTCATTGTGTTTCAGATCTTTCTGAAAACTGCCAATTGAATCTCCAGGTGGGCTGGTGAACTGATAGGTGGTTTGCCATTCACCATGTTAAACTCACCAATATCATGTCTTCTAGATATTGCTAGAACTCATCTTTCTCTGATTTTCCTAATTATTGTTTTCCTTTAGAATTTCAATGAGAATTCAGTGAAAAAGTCTGTTCAACCAACCACTTGGACCAGTCAAAGTTTCCCTTAAAAGTAAAATATATTCACACTGGGTGTTATATGGAAACCAACTTGACAGTAAACTATTTGTAAAAAACATAAAATAAAATAATAAAATAAAATTAAATTAAATTAAATTAAAATAAAATAAAATAAAATAAATGAAAAGAAAAAAAAAGCAAAATATATTCAGGGGGGCTGGGTGGCTCAGTCAGTTGAGCATCTGACTCCTGGTTTCGGCTCAGGTCATAATCTTGTGGTTTCACGGGTACAAGCCCTGCATCTGGCTCTGTGCTGGCAGCGCAAGCCTGCTTGGAATTCTCTGTCTCCCTCTCTCTTTCTGCCCCTTCCCCACTCGCGTTGTCTCTGTCTCTCTCAAAATAAATAATAAACTTAAAATTTTTAAAAAATTTAAAAAATATTCAGTTCTCTATTGTCCAAGCATAAATGAGACTTTCCTTAAGTAATAAAGACAAATGGAAATGATGCATTAAAACACATCAGTACCACACATCAATAATGATAGTCTTCTAATTGTTATCCTGCTTAGCTTAATTAACATTAGTTAGGAGGTTTGGTTAAAGAGTGAAAATATGTATATGTATTTGGTTGTCTCTTTCCAAAAGAAGTGAAAACTAAACATTTATGTTGAAGGAGTGCTTTTCATTCCATTTATTTTATAAGTTATTTTCCCCTTATATTGGCAAAGGACCTTCCAAAGAAACAATGTTGGGTTTTAGATCAACACTGTATACTAATTAGAAAAAAGAAATCTTCCTATTATTCTTTGTAAAAAAAAAACAAATGGACCACTGAAGGTTTGTGCATATCAATGCCTGATTTTTCTTAAGGCTTAATGCTCCCATCAATGTTTTGTCTCACTATGTCTCATTGTCTTTCACAGTGAAATGTCATCATTGTTTGAATCACCCTTCTGGCAGGATGGTGTTCTGTTACATTCCCTAGGAATCAACAGAGGACGATAGAGAAGAGAGATGGCTCTTCTCATCTATGAAGCTGTCAACCTGAAAATGAAGAGCCACCATGAGAGGCAAAATAGTATTTATTTGGGATTAAAGAATTGCAATATGGGATGCACAGATACCCACAGTAACCCAGAAGCCTGTGGGAAGAAAATAAGGAGTTTTTATGCAAAGGAGGAAAGGGCAACTACGGAATGATAGGGAAAAATGGGATAAAATAGGCAGAGAGGGAAAGGTTAGGACCCAAGAGTGGGGAAAACACGTATTTTTGAAACAATGCTGGGACCATCTGACTACACTAAACTCTCTCAAATGTAAGTTTCCTCTTAAGAATATGACAGACACCACCTACTCCCCCTCAGGTTTCCCTCAGGAATTTGACAAAAGAACTGACTAAACATAAGCAGTAGACCATAAAATGTATGCTCAAGAACAGTATGGCCATAGAAGGCCCTTCATACAATGGAAAGAGCAGATCAAAAAGAAATGGCTAGTCATTTAGAGTTACCTAGCCAATAAAGGTAGGACCCAAGAATGAACAAGGGAGAAGGAAGTTGGGGGGCGGGGAGAGGCTTATAGTCAGTGAGCATTCACTTTTGAATGCTCCCTCTCTGCAAAGAGAGCTTCCATACTATTCTTACTTTCTGATCTTGTACTCTAATAAAGTTTTGCCTCTTGCCCATTTTATTCTGTGTCTACCTGTTCATTCTTCTTAGCGGCGAGATGATGAATCCTGGGTATTGAGCTAAAGAATCCTGAAACAGGAAAAAACTGAGCCGCTTTTGGCTATACACAGATTGACTATTCTGTTGGTGCTAACAAATGAAACTATTCCTGGTCTGCAATCCTTAAGTATTCTATCTTCAGAATTTCCACAACCAACAGATTT
This sequence comes from Proteles cristata cristata, assembly GCA_017311185.1. Classification (NCBI taxonomy): domain Eukaryota; kingdom Metazoa; phylum Chordata; class Mammalia; order Carnivora; family Hyaenidae; genus Proteles; species Proteles cristata. The sequence continues at coordinate 985,369 of JAESUZ010003065.1, read as the reverse complement.
ATGATTAAGGATGCCCAATGTCCTGTCAACTTCTCACACAATGGCCTAAAACAATTGCCATTTTGCCCAGTCCAAAGGTTTTGGCCCAGTTCAAACATAGATAAGTAAGGCAGTTTTTCCACAGTGGCCTCTCCAACTCTATTTTAAGATGGCTCCAGTCATGTCAATTTTTCACAAATGTTATGCTCAGAATCTCTTTTTGTTTTCCTTTTCCTTTTTTTTTTTTAAATTGAAGTACATTTGACATGCGATATTATATTCATTGTGGGTGTACAACATACTCTCTTGATTTTTCTTTATTTCACTCAAGTAGTTCTGTGATTTCTATGGCCCAGGTCCCTGATTTCCAAAGTAAACTCTGGCTGATCTGTCAAACTACCTTTAAATCTAGCCATAGACTCCTTCTATTCTGCTCTATAATCATATATTATTATGACTTTTTGTTAGTAATGTGACAGTATGAGAGGCCTATGTTATTTTTCAGGACTGAATATTTTGTTTGATAGGACTCTGTCCTAAACAGCCTGGACGTTTACATTGACTCCCACACTTTCAATTATATGGAAGTTGATATATAGTTAAGGTGTGTTATTTTTTTTTTTTTATTTTTATTTATTTCTCGGAGAGAGAGAGACAGCGTGAGCAGGGGAGGGTCAGAGAGAGAGGGAGTCACAGACGGAAACAGGCTCCAGGCTCTGAGCCGGCAGTCAGCACAGAGCCTGACGCGGGGCTCGAACTCACGAACCGCGAGATCATGACCTAAGCGAAAGTCGGACGCTTAACCGACTAAGCCACCCAGGCGCCCCAAGGTGTGTTATTTTTTAAAAAAGAGAGAGTCTGCAAATGTTATTTCCTCCTTGTGCAGCTTCAAATTGAAACAACTTAAAATCTTAAAATTCTAAAAGGTCTTCAAACAAGTAGTTTTCCTGATACAGACTGTGTTTGTAAGCATTTATCATTTTGGCTATTCCTCAGGCTAACAGAGGTATTTTTCTGTCTAGGTTGCTGTGTGGCCTCTGCTAGCAGGTGGCCTCTCTGATCTGGCCACTCTGCTGGTGGAAAGGCCCATCTGTTCCCTAGAACTGTTTCTTGGTCCATATGACCAGAAACATTCCTAGCTTGATCTCCTGATTCATCCATCGCTTCAGCCTTTTAAATGTAAGATATGTCTCTTGCAAACAAACATGCCAGATAAAGAACTGTAATATCTGAGTTCTAGGCCTGGTTATATTATTTAATCAATATGTGATTTGGGGCAAATCAAATATGTCTCTGAACTAGACTTCAGTTTCTTAACACATAGAATGAGTCTTCTGGATTTTATTTTATTTCATGTTACTTTCTGTTTTAAAGTTTAAAATTCTCACACATCTCAAGGTGCCTTCTCCATTTATTTATGACTTATTATCATGGTCCACTGGATGCTGGGAGACAGAAGAAGGCAGGCAGGGTAACAGGTAACTCAAAATTTTCCAGATTACTAGGAAATTAAATCCCAGCCCATATGTGTGTTTTATTTTTCTCTTCTAGATGATATAACTTATCTCCATCCAGTGATTAAAAGTTTGAAATGGCAACCCATACACAGAGAGTGACTCAAATGATAAAATTCCTTGGAGAAATGACTCACAGCATAGGCCATGTTTCCTAGCAGTTCCGTATAATGGCTAACATGGTAGAACCATAGGATGATCCTCCTCCACTGATCCTCGTGGGAATGACTGGGTCTGGGGTTTACCTATTTGGCCAGAAAGCCAGAAAGGAAGTGAAAAAAGTCTTTGGTCTGGAAGACAATAGAAAGAATTTTTTCCTTCAGATGACTTGGAATTATTCTTTCTTTCTTTTAAATTGAGGTATAATTGGGGCACCTGGGTGGCTAAGTTGGTTAAGCATCCAACTTTGGCTCAGGTCATAATCTCGAGGTTCGTGAGTTTGAGACCCATGTTGGGGTCTATGCTGACAGCTCAGAGCCTGGAGCCTGCTTTGGGTTCTGTGTCTCCCTCTCTCTGATCTTCCCCTGCTCATGCTCTGTCTTTCTCTGTCTCTCAAAAATAAATAAACATTAAAAAAATTTTTTTTAAATAAATTGAGGTATAATTTACAATAGCATTATATTAGTTTCAAGTATACAACATAACAATTCAATGTTGGTATATATTGTGAACTGATCACAGTAAGTCTAGTTAACATCCATCAGCGTACATAGTAACAAAATATCTTCTTTTCTTTTCATAAAAACTTGAAAAAAATCTTTTTAACGTTTACTCATTTTTGAGAGGGAAAGAGACAGAAAATGAGCAGGAGAGAGGCAGAGAGAAGAAGGAGACACAGAATCCGAAGGAGGCTCCAAGCTCTGAGCTGTCAGCACAGAGCCTGACAAAGAACTCGAACCCACTGAGCTTGAATCCAGAAACTATGAGATCATGACCTAAGTTGAAGGTGGACGCTTAACCAACTGAGCCACCCAGATGCCCCTCTTACCATAAGAATTTTTAAGATTTGCTCTCTTGGTGGGGAGCCTGGGTTGCTCAGTCAGTTCAGCAACCTACTTTGGCTCAGGTCCTGATCTCACTGTCGTGGGATTGGGCTCTGCAGGACAGAACAAAGCCTGCTTGGGATTCTCTTTCTCTCTCTCTCTCTCTCTCTCTCTGCCCCTCCTCCACTTGCACTTTCTCTCTCTCATAATAAATAAACTTAAAAAAAAAGATTTACTCTTCTAGCAACTTTCTAATATGTAATATGGTATCATTAATTAGTTCTACTTCTAGAACTCTACTGGAATTAATAACTCCCCAGTCCACCTTCCCCTCAGCAACTGAAAACCATCATTCTACTGTGATTCTATGAATTTAACCATTTTAGATAACTTATACAATTGAAATCGTGCAGTATTTGTCTTCCTGTAACTAGCTTATTTCACTTACATAATGTCCACAAAGCTCATATATGTTGTTGCATATCATGGAATTCCTTTCTTTTAAAGGTGAAATAGTATCCATTGTATATGAATGTGACATTTTATTTATTCATTTGTCAAATGACATTTAGCTTATTTTCACATCTTGGCTTCTGTGAATAGTGTTGTAATGAACATGGAAGTGCTAATATCTTATGAGATTCTGATTTCAATTCTTTTGTATACATAGTTAGAAGTGGGATTTCTGGGTAACATGGCAGTTCTATTTTTATTATTTTGAGGAATGTCCACACTGTCTTCCATAGTGACTACCTCAGTTTGCCTTCTCACTCAGTGTGTGAGTGTTCCAATTTCTCCACCTTCTCACCAGTACTTGTTGTCTTTTTTCTTTTTTTGAGAACAGCCATCCTGATAGGATGAGATGATATCTCAGTATGGTTTTAATTTCCAGTTTTCTGATGATTAGTGTCACTGAGTATTTTTCAAATTAAAATATTCAGATAAAAATAACAAAATTTTAACAAACTAGAGACTAATTTATAAAGGTACAGTTGCTCAAAGTTACCCTTTTGGATTTTTATTTTATTATACATTATCAGAAGCATTTAATTAAAGAGGTGATAAATAAATCCCAAAATCTTTATAAAAAGTTTTCTTGCAACTTGGAACCTTACTAAAACTTCTATCTAGCCAAAGACAATGCTTCTAGAAAGATAGTAAAGACATAAAAAGATATAGGACAAAATTTAATTTTCCTTTTCAAGTGTTGAAAGCTTGAAAACAAAGTTCAATTGTACTAATTTAATTAGTGCAAAATTAATATAAGTTCATGCACTTTTTATAATAAAAAGTTAGTATTGATGTTTAAAATTAAGTTTTATGCTTCTTTATTCAAACTTATAAGAAGCATAAGTAGGTAATATGAATGCCACTCTATATATACAATCACAATTGCAGAAATGAAAATCCATAAAACATTGAAATACCCTTTCTCACACAACAGACTGGCAAAAATTTAAGTTTTCTGATACTCATGTTAGAGGCTATGAGGAAACAATAATCTTAATAAACCCTTCATTTTTGGCAGGAAGAATAACTACAACAAACTATTTTTATTTCTATTTGTCAAACCCAAGCCACTGATGTTTTCCTCACTAATTGACTCTATTAGTAGCTCCATGAATGAATCTAATAAGATACACATGGAAAGTCACTTTTGCATTGTCTGTGAGAGCATAAAACTGGAAATAATGGAAATCCATTTGATGAGAAGCTATGTGTTTTTTAAGAGAATGATATATATCAATAAAGAACAATATAAAGAACATAATCCCATTTTTGCAAACCACGAGGCTTAATTGTTTACATTCATTGGATGTTCACTTGTGTATATTAATTTCATTTGCAGAAGTGAGCACTGAATTTTGTTTGAAAAATACTGGATGGGGAACCTAGCTATGTTCGTGAAAAAGCAGTGTTAGAAAAGGTAAGTTTTATTTCATTTAATAACTTCCTGTAGACTTTGAACTTTAAAAATAAAAGTCATTAACTATATTATAAAATAAATTATAAAAGTTTATAAAAATCAATAAGTAAGAACAAAAACTACTAATGACTCATCTAGAGAATGCTATGCTTTCTTTACCCCGAGCCATGTTGATGTGAAGTTGTAAAATCTGAAATTTCTTTAAAATATTCTAATACTTATATAGGCTTTAGTAAATTAAAATTTAGATTTTAAAACCAGGTTTAATTTGTTAACATCACTAAACAGATTTTTCTAATGTCCTATGGTTTCAAACATTTTTGTTTTGCGTTACAAGCCACTGCCAATAGATATTTTCAAAATTAGGCAATTTGGTAAATAAAATGGCTACCAAAAACTGAAAATATTCAGAAGTTTGGGGGAAATAAATCTTTTTAAATAAATACAGTAGATTTCATTTTTCTCTCATTGGGATTATAGGTTAAATAGATATCTTATGAGAAGAGCATCAGTTTGTGTTTACTGTTACAATGGACTGACTGGTCCACCAGCTGCCCACAGAGGTGCACATATGATCCCAGATGTGTGAGTGGGCTGTCTTTTGTGTGGGATCAGCTAATGCACCTAAACAAGAGAAGACAGAAAGTATAGAATTGGAATCTTTTTAAGGTGCATTTCTAATTTCCATATTATTAAAATTCCATTGTGTTTGCAAGAATGTACAGACTTATTTATTCCTTAAATTAATTGTGCTGGTCTTTCCCACTAATAACTTTCATTTTATAACTCTTCTCTCCACCAATCTCTCATATGAGTTTATTTTATTTCTTTAAAACCACTAAAGTGATATCTCTCTCTCTCTCTCTCTCTCTCTCCCCCCCCACCAGGTCTTTTTTTTTAAATTAAAAAAAAAAAACCTCTGTAATGCCTGTCTCATCTACTTACTAATTATTTATTTTGTGCTTTCAAAGTGAAGGAGTCACAACATTCATGAATAATATAGAAGATCTAGACTCAAATTGCCTAAAATAAAATTCCTTTCCATCACTTCCTCTCTGTGGGACCCTGAATAAATAACTTCTGTAAGCTTCAGGTTTTTTTTATTCTGTAAAAGTGGGGATACTAAATTTAACTTCCTCAGTGAGTTTTTAGAAGTGTAAAGCCATGGAAGGTGCTCAGTGTAATAAGCATGTGTTCCTAAATGTTAGCTGGGTGTTTTTTTTCCAGCCTTTTCTCCTTTGTTTTTCTTCATGCTGTTTTCTATGTCTTAAACTGTTTACCCTTACCACATTCCATTTTGCATCTGTCCCTTCTACTATATTCCCTGCATATGCTTTTTGTCATTTTCTGATTCTATGCCCAATTCACCACCCCCGCTTCAACCGTTATTTCCTATACATTTCTGTAGCTGGCTTATTCTCACTACAGTTGTTAACTCTTCATATTTCCATCTCCCACCTAAGCAGTGCCGTGACTCCTCACTTCCTCCGGCACCTTCTCTTGCAGTCCAGTCCTTACTCATTGTTGTGTGCATCTCCCCTTTGCTCAGCATTTTTGTTTTGTTTTTTATTTTGTTTTGTTTTTTTACCACAACCACTTTTCTTTCTCAGTCCCTTCCTCTACATTCACTAGGTCCTTTCCTCTCCCAAGTTCTACATCTCTGCTTCTCACAAGTTTATTTTTTTTCCTTTTGATCTGCTTGTCCTCACTTTGTCAATAATAATATTAAAGCTTTTATTAAATCTGTTAATGCATGCAAACCTCCCCCAATGATTTTTCCTTAAACTAATAATCCGGAATAAAATTCAAGTCTGAAACTTTCCTTGCCTGGTTTTTATTATATATCTTTTGGAGATTGTTTAGAATCTTGCTTCCAATACTTTCTTGTTTCATTAATAGATCCAAATTATACCCACTTTTCACAGTTCACTTCAAATCTCATTTCCTTTTCCAAGTTTTCCTAGAGAAACTTTGTCTTTAAGTCTTATTGCACATTGATCCAGTATCTTTGTTTTGGCCTTTTACTCTTCACTCTTTCACTCCTTCATCATTCTTTACCAATTATGTTGCAAGAGTTCTTTGAAGGAAAGTATAAAACCTTCAATAATTAACTTCCATAGTGCTTTGATTAATAATTGACTCAAACTAGATGAAGAAAAAAAATTACACTGACCAAATGAATTTCAGCAAATGAAAGCTGAAAGTCTTATTTCCATCTGATACTTGGTTATGAAATAGATTACCTAGTTACTAACTGACCTTCCAATTATTTACCTCTTTTTCACTTTAGTGTTACTTCCTTCATTCTACCTCAGACCTCAGTATCTCCTTACTGGCTCTATTTCTTCTCTGTGTAATGATCTCTGCTAGGTGAGGCTCCTGGGTAGCTCAGTCCATTAAGTGACTGACTTCAACTCAGGTAATGATCTCACGGTTTGCAAGCTGGGGTCCCTCATCAGCTTGGAGCCTGCTTCAGATTCTATGCCTCCCTATCTCTCTGCCCCTCCTTTGATCATGCGTGCACTCTCTCTCTCTCAAAAATAAATAAAGATTAAAAAAAGAAAAGATCTCTGCTGGGTGATAATAAATTACTTATTGATACATGTAACAATGTGGTTGAACCCCCAAATGCCTTCATTGGGAATTAAGGATGAGAAATACAGGGAAGGGCGAAAGGAATGGGTCGCCAAAGGGGACAGAAGTTCTTAGGAATGATGGACATGTTTATTATCTTAAATGTAGAGAATATTTCATGAATGTAACATATATGAAACTATCAAATTATACATTTTAAATAGATAAAAGAATCTAATATTATTTGCACTTGTATATTAATTGTATATCACCTTAGATATTTCTTCTTAGATGTACCATCCAGTGCTTCAAATTCATCTTGGCACATTGTAGGCATCACAATAACATGTGTTGAATGTCGAATGACTAAGGTTAAAGGCTTTAGAAGTTGACAACTGAGTGTTTGCTTCAGTGAATATCCACTGTCTACTACTGGGCTGCTACTCGATAAAGTAGCATTAGCCACCTGTGACCACATAAAAATCAAACTAATTAAAATTAAGTGAATTTAGAATGTCAGTTCAGGTTCATAATGGCCACATTTAGCTACTACTACCATCCTGGACAGTGCACATGCAGAATATTTTTATCATCACAGAAAGTTCTATTGGACAGAGCTGGGCAGATAAGTCCTGTGTATAGGGGGAATCCCAGAAATTCTTGATTAAAAAAGAATTAAAGGAGAATGAGGAGAAAGAAACAGAGATGGGAGGCAGACGCAAAAGAAAGAAGAGCAGAAAAATAATTAAAATAATTAACATTCAACCACTCATGTAGTGCATGTAAGGAATCATTTTCTAATTGTCCTAATTACATTAGAGAGTTGATATATTTTAAGAGTCATTCTTACCTATTGATATTGTCATAAAAATCCTCAACAAATATTTTGTTCATTTTCTTAATCTTTTTTTTTTTTTTGAGAGAGAGAAAGAGACAGTGTGAGCAGGGGAGAGGCAGAGAGAGAGGGAGACAAAGAATCTGAAGCAGGCTCCAGGCTCTGAGATGTCAAACTCAGAGCCTGATGTGGAGTTCAAACCCAGGAACTGTGAGATCATGACCTGAGCCAAAGTCTGAGGCTTAATCGACTGAGCCACCCAGGTGCTCCATATTTTGCTCATTTCTGATACAAATTTTGTAAAATATCTTGCTATTTGGTTAATTAAGATTTTATATATCCCCATCCTCTCAGGGAATAGCCAGAGCTCAATGATATACTTCCATTTCTACCTTACAGTCATTGAGTTGAGCAGAACTTTCCTTCCATGGGGGGATTCCCCACTGAGAGACTGAATGCTCTTGTTAAAGAAGCAGAAAAACAACCAATGATTACACAAGCTCAGGAGGGAAAGAAAGCCGTGGTGCTGAAGCTGAGAATTGAAAATAGGGCAGGGATTTTATTAGAAAAAGGTGAAGGAATTTATATTATTTTTTTATATCTCAAGTCAATCACCAGGGCATTTCTTTTCCTAGGGATAATAGGGTAGAGGTGGGAATGCCTGATACACCCAAACAGATTGGTTTGCAGATAGTAGATTATGCCTCAGTTTCTGAGAAATGTGATTAAGTCTTGGTCTCATTGATCTCTCTCTTTTTCTTCATTTGTTTGTCTCTCATAGCAACTACAATAAATAACATGTTTTTGCCTAAGGTAATTGTACTTTTCAAGGGGAATCACTTAATCCAAATGATTCTGATTGGTGAAATTTTAGCAGCATAGCTATATAAAATAAAGAATTCCATATAAAATTCAACAGAGATTTTTTGTGAGATTTGACATCTAAATCCTTTTTCCATTTTACTCTATGTACAAGTCCAGCCTTATATATCCAACCTGTCTGAACTTAACCAAGATTTGAGCCGAAGACTTACATGCAGGTAGTTTATATGAGAATGTGGTTCAGGGGATATATATTGAAAAACAAGGCAGAAGGAAAAAAGGGAAAGCAATACAAGGAGAGACAATTGTGTTAACACCACTAAGGTATGGGTGCTTAATGTCATGGGTTATATGAGGAACATGCTGAAAAGCATCTTAGAACTTTTGGTTTTGAGATAAAGAAGTGAGAGACATTTATGCATCTGCTCTTATCATTTATTGTTCAAGTTGTATTAATTATCCCTTTTATTTTCTGTATATTATGATGTTTTGACATTCTTTGGGGCTTTACAGACCTGGAGAGAGATTGCCCCTCTCAGGCAGGCTAATTCCTGGTTACGGTGGACAACTAGTCTGAAACCTGACTTTAATGTATAGACTGATGGACCCAAGACTGTGCCCTCACCCACTATCTCATGACTCATACACCAAGCCAGTATTACGTCTGCTCTAAATCATTCCAGAGCCAGAGACTAGGCAACTAGAGGCCACCCCTATTGCACAAAGCCAATCCTGGACTCTTTACTCTGCCCTGTCTTGTCTTTGCCGAGGAAGTCACAATAAAGATCAAACCATGCCTTTGCCTTCTCCTGTCATCTGTCTCTGCATCATCCTGGTGTTTCTGATGAGTTCCAGTGTGGCTTAGCATGCTCCCTTCTGGGAATATAAACAATAAATTCTTCTTTCAATGACATTAGCCTCTCTATGCTTTTTTCTCAGTCACATTCCATCAACTAAATCCCAGGTATAATTTTTTAATGCAAGGGCGGTGCAACAGGTAATAACTCCTGCCATTCTGGTTACACAAGTCTGAGTACCAAACAGGTTCCTCCAGATGTTCCAGATTGCAACCCAGGCACAGAACCCCAGGGCACTGTGTACAAGATACAAAGTGTGACTAAAATTAGCCTGAAGGTTGCACATGCACAAAGTAGGGAAGAGTCCATGTGAAGTGGTCCAAGCAGTGGTGGCTGCATTCAGAAGAGAAGCCACAAGGACTCAGGAGTAAGGCTCAGGAATCATTGATTTAGAACCCCTGCACTGTGACCTGAATCATGGGCTGTACTTCATAATATACAGGCTGTGGGGCTCATGGGCCTGGCCCTTCTCTACATGCATGTGTTGTGCATTTATTATAATACAGTGAGTTCACGGAGAACTCCATTTGAAAATTGTCCCTAGGCCTCAGACTTCATCCGGCAGCCCTTTATTGAGCAGTAACCTCATTTCTGATGCTGCATCACCAGTGGTCTGCCTGGTGAACAAAGTAGAAAAGGCATTTATCTTTGAGATGCAAAACAAAGAATTATTGTAAAATGATTAATCTCTAATAAGCAAATAATTTGAATATGTCGTAGAAAAATTTTACTTTCTTTCACTTCAGCCTCCAACCTTCCCTTCTGTGTAAAGGTGGGGTTTATCTTTCTCTCTGTTGCATGTGTGACCACAGACGATGGGCTGATATGCCAGCTGCTCCAAATCAATTCTAAGTCTTATTATTTCAGCGTTTCTTTCCTGTGGTGCAACTGTATGCTGATGGGAGCACCTGGCCCCATTATACCACCCCATGGAAATTAGGGCATGAGGAGCTGGCACCCAGATATTTTAAAAGTAATCAGTAATCTGATCCAGAGGTATCTTCTTTCCTGTCAAAAATGGTATACACATGGGATAATGAAATATTATAAATAATTTTATATTTTATAAATTTTATATTTATATTTATAAAATTTATATTTATATTATAAATAATATTATTTATATACTATATTATATTATTATATAATAAATAATAAATATATTATAGTTATATATTATATATAATATAAAAATATATTATTTATTATACAAATTACTTTTATATAATAAATAAATAATATTTATATATAATGTATTATATTATTATATTATATATTATATTATTTATATATATATGAAACAATTCTTGAATATAAAGAAGAGATTCTGTAAAGGACAGAGAGTGGATACGGATAGTGACCCCTGCCACTTCCTGCTTCCTAGACTCCCAGGTATGAGGTAATACACTCTTTTGGAAAGGTATTGGATCTCTTGATGTGCTGAATTGAACTGATAACAGATCAGTTCATAGGAAACAAAGTACATGAGATTAGGCCTACGGGCCATATTCATATGGTTTTTCCTTTCTTCTTCTTCTTCTTCTTCTTTTTTTTTTTTTGTTGCAAATTTTACTTAAAGTCATTGGTTATATTCAGTATTTCAGAGAATGCAGTCACAGCTGCAAGGAGATTGTGAATTTTGTATAACTATACAAATTTTGTGTACATTTATCTTTCTCTAAATCACTTCAATAAAGGACTATGGTTCCAAAATCGATTGTAGAAAATTGTCAGTCAGTCAGAGCCTCCACCCCAACCTCCATACACAACAGCTTCATCTTTACCAAGCAAGCTCGAACCTGCCATTTTCTCCCTCACGGAGTGTAGCACAACACTTCCTACTTCTCTAGAGGAATGTCTCTGAAGTGTCAGTTTCCCATGCCCATGACAGTCAACTCAGCTGATTCACATTTTCTCCCACTTAAATTCACTGCTTTTGGTCCATTGCCATAACCATTTCACTACACTGTAGGCCATCCAGTTGGTAAAATATTCCACAACTTGGACTGTCTGATGTTTATTCATAATTAGATTTAGGTTATGCCTCCCTGGCAGAAATATCACCTAATTTGATACTGTGTTCTTTCAGTGCATCAGGTAAGAGAAAATACAATTTTAATTTATGTCATTACTGATGATACATTTTGTTCATTTGTTTAAGGTGTATCTGCCTGGTTTCTCTGATAAAATCACACTCCTTTTAAAAAAATATTTATTATATAAGCATATTAATATTTTATTGTTTATTATTGCGTATGTTTCATGTTTGTTACTTATATTTGTTATATTTCATTTATTTATGTTTATATGTTATATATGTATATGTTGTATATATTATATATTGCACTTATAAATTATACGTGCATATATAAATATACATACACATATAAGGGTAGGTATAAGGGTTTTAATACTGTATTATTTATTTTAACATTCCGTTGTCTTAGTATTGGCCAGTGGAACCCTCTTTTGGCAATATATTCATCTATTTTAGAATACTTCATTGTTTTCTGGAAAAATAAGTTATTCCAAACTTATCTTTCCCTTACCTGCCTGGTTACTATAATCAGCAATTTCTTTAAGGCATCCTGTCTCATTTATTGAAAAATGATATTTTAAAGTCAAGATCTGAATGGTAGATGTGTTCATCATTTTGAGATGTCTCTACTCACAGGACATCTCATCTATCTCATCTAATTTATCTATATTGAAAACCGTGAGTTCATTCCAATACCTTCAATTCTAACCCAATAGCATAGGAGTTATCTTAGTTATATTTTTCACATTTGTAATTTCCTTCTCTAATAGTGAAAAAACTTGGTTTCCATTAGCCTTGAATATGTGTTTATTTAATTAATTTTTTTTTCATAAGTCAATCTGTCATCTCTGCCACAACTTTGTCCTCTGTATGGAGACCCTCTTCACCCTATATGGGCACCAATATCCTATGCCACATAGCCTTTATCAATGAATTCTCTCCTCATACTACTTGAATTCTGCCTGGACCTCTCCTTTCTGGAATTGCCTTTCTAGCCAGGTTTAGATTCTTCTCCTACACTGAGCCACCTCTGTGGGTATACCTTCTTTACGTTTTTTAGGCTCTTGATCTTCATGCTGGTCAATGACTCCTCTTTTCCTATACCCAGTTCCCATCTTGTTTGCTTTGTTCCCCTAATCGATTTTGCACTGTTCAGGGAAAAAAAGGAGGAGGGGAGGGAAAGGAAGGGAAGGGAAGGGAAGGGAAGGGAAGGGAAGGAAAGGAAAAGAGGGGCTTGGAATCATTTATAACATCCTTTTCCCCCTTACACTTCACACTCAATCTATTAACAAATCATATTGGCACTATATTCAAAGTATGTCCAGAATACGATCACTTATTATCATTGCTGTTATGGTCCAAGATAACAGCATATTTCCTCTGGATGATCACAATAGACCCCTTATTGTTTTCCCATTACCTCTATAGGTTAGTTTCAACTAGAGAAGCTAATTTGGTCACTCATCTGCTCAAAATCCTTCTCTTTGTTCTCCATCTAATTGTAAGTTAAAAAAAAAAACAGTATTTACAATGAACTACAGAAGTTACATAAATTGCCTTTATACCTGAGTCTTAACCCTTGGCCTCCAAAGTGCATTATTGCATCTAATTATATCTCCTACTTCTATTCATCTTCTTCTTTTAATGGTCTTTTTCTGCTCTTCCAAAAGTGTACAGGCTTGTTCCTAACTTCTAAATTTTGTGCTTGTTTTTCCTCTGTACCTGGGATAGTCTTACCCCAGATATCCTCAAGGCTCATTTGCTTTCTCCTTCATATCTTTATTGAAATTACCTCCTCCTGAGCAAGACCTCACTGATGAACCTTTTAAAATTTAATATGCTTAATATATTTCAGCACTCTTTATCACTCTTTCCTAAGTTATTAGTTTTTCTTTGCACTAATATTTACTAATACTGCTTATTACTCAATTCACTACTGAGAATACAACCTCCATGAGGTCACAGATTTCTATTTCTTCTGTTACTACATAACTGCCATCAAGGACAGTGCCTATTGTATAGCAAGTACAAAAAATAAGTATTTGTTGAATGAACTAATTTTTGTGTGTATTAAATGAAATAAACTTTTTGATGTATAAAATATATAAAAACGACAATCTTCTATCTATCCTTTTTTCTTCATTAAGTCATAAATCATTTCAGGTAAGGGATAATATATTAATTCCTTTCCCTCCCAATCATAGCATAATTAGAATAATACTGTACTATTCAGTAATCATTTATTTCATTCTGCAGAATTAGTTATTTATTGAAACATTGTCTCCTAAATTTTGTAACATTTGGTAAGATTGCATGGCTGTGTTTACTTACTTAGTCCTTCCCTCCCTGACAAATTGTGGTATCAGTGAGGGTTCAAGAATTTTTCTGTAACTGCCAATTAATAAAGGTTTTACTGGTATAAGAAAGACTCATTATTTCGTCTTCTTTCTTGGTCCTTTTTTCTCTCTCTTGTTTATTTTCACTCCTTTTGTCAGATTCCTTTCTTGTAGTAAGTGGTGTGATTTTAAGTAGACCCTAGTGTCAGAAAAATCAGAAAGTTTTCCATTAAAAAATATTCCTAGATGAATTCTGCTTCGCTAGGGAATAGGGTAGGCAAAAATGTTTTTACTCAATCATGTTGAAAAATGGAAATTTTCCACTTTAAAAATATGATTTAAGGGGCGCCTGGGTGGCTTAGTCGGTTGAGCGTCCCGACTTTCCCTTGGGTCATGATCTCGCGGTTCGTGGGTTCGAGCCCCGCGTCGGGCTCTGTGCTGACTGCCAGCTCAGAGCCTGGAGCCTGTTTCAGTCTGTGACTCCCTCTCTCTCTGACCCTCCCCTGCTCATGCTGTCTCTCTCTCTCTCTCCTAGAAATAAATAAAACATTAAAAAAAAATAAAAATAAATAAAAATATGATTTAACATTGCTAAATTCTAAATGGTACAAAATCCTTAATCTACTAGTAGAGAATCAGCAAGACCAATTGCCTTATTGCAGCTAGGAGAAGGGCCTAGAAAAAAACATTCTCACCCCACTGGAGATGCAGGGAATCAACCTGAATTTAGATCATTGAAATCCTTACCTTTAGCAGGGGATGCAGTCACTGATAAAGTGCTAACTTGGAGCCGCAGTGAGGCAAGGCCTGACAGAGCCGGGTGAACCAGGACAATAGAGGATGACCCTATCTCTCTATTCCAGGCTAAAATCCTCAGATAATAACAAACTTCTAACACTGGAGGAAGAGAAAAAGCATAGAGAGACCCTCATTTTTGCATAGGCTGATACAGAAAAAATACTAAAGCTGAGGGTGGAAGAGAATCATTGAGAAGTCTCCAGCAGTCCTGTTTACAACCTAACCACAAAAGTGATACACTGAAAGTATGATAGCAACAACAAAACAAACCAGCTCAAACCTCGACTAGATTGTCTCACCTTCTCCCTTCTTGCTTCCGAGCATGAACACTCTTCATTCTAGTTTCTATGGTCCTACACATGGGTTAGGCTTTCAACCAAAAATTATAAGTCACACAAAACAGTAAGAGGCACAGAAAGCAGCAGAGCCAGTCATATGTGACTCAGGGGTTGAAACTATCTAGCAGGGAATTTCAATCAACTATGATAAAGATATTAAATATCTTTTAGTGGGAAAAAAATTGACATTTGTTTGAACAAATGGGTAATTTTAGCGGAGAGAGTAAAATGAGAAAGAGACAAAGGGAAATATTAGAAATTTTAAAAAATCACATGGTAATAGAGGTGAGAATTGTCTTTAATGGGCTCATCGGCAGAATCCAGAGAGCTGAGGAAAAACTAGTAAACTCAGAGGTGAGTGAACAGAAATCAATCAAAATGAAACTAAAGAGAAAAAGAGAAGAAATCCAGAACAGAGAATAAAGAAGTTTTGTGATTAAACTGTCTAACATTGGTATATTTGTAATCTCAGAAGGAGGAAGGAGAGAAAATGGTATGGTAATATTTGAAGAGATATTTGTGGAAAATTTTTCAAAAATAATGAAAGATATCAATTCCTCCAGAGCTAAAAATTTCAGAGAACAATGAGCAGAATTAATATATCCCCAGAACACACTTGGACACATCTTATTTGAACTGAAGGAACACAAAGATAGAATATATTAAAGGCTTCCAGAGAAAAAGAGGCAAATCATGTACAGAAGAATAAAGGTAAGGGTTCCAACAGACATGCTATCAGAAAGAACACAAGTCACTAGACTCTAATGTGAAATCTATGCACTAAAAAAATTGACTGAGAAATAAAGACATGTCTAGTGAAATAAATGAAAGTTAATATGACTGCTGTTCTAATTCCATTATTGCCACCACCACCCAAATGGAATCCATCATCTGAAGTGTTACATGACAGAAGATGTTGAAGGAAGTTCTTCGGACTAAAGGAATTTAATACGACACAGAAACAAACAAACAAAAAAAATAAATCAATAAAAAATGTGGCTTGGTATGATAAAAAACAAAGAAAATATAAAATGTATGTACTTAGTAGTAATTTCTCTAAAAGACAATTGACATTTGAAAAAAAATTATGGCAATCTGTTTATCCCATATGTATGTGTAAAATTTTTGACAATAGTCAGAAAAGGACAAAATGAGAATATTCTAGCACTACACTGAAGTAACACAATTTCTGATGACAGACTAAATATAGTTGTGTGCCAACCTCCTAGGCACTATCAATTTTTATTTTTAAAACTTTGTGTTTCTAAAGTGGCATGAATAACAATAAGCAAACACTAGAGATAAAATGAAATCATAAAAAAATGCTCACTGCAAAAAAGACAAAAAGAGGTAGATATGATAACAAAGGGATATACTTCTTAGCTGTGGGTAGATTTAATCTAAAGATTTAATGGCACAAAAACAGGCACATAGACCGATGGAATAGAATAGAAAACTCAGAATTGGACCCACAAATGTATGGTCAACTAATCTTTGACAAAGCAGGAAAGAGTTTCCAATGGAAAAAAGGCAGTCTCTTTAACAGATGGTGCTGGGAGAACTTGACAGCAATGTGCAAAAGAATGAAACTAGACAACTTTCTCACACCATACACAAAAATAAACTCAAAATGGATAAAGGACCTGAATGTGAGACAGGAAACCGTCAAAACCCCAGAGGAGAAAGCAGGAAACAACCTCCTTGACCTCAACTGCAGCAATTTCTTACTTGACACATCCCCAAAGGCAAGGGAATCAAGAACAAAAATGAACTATTGGGACCTCATCAAGATTAAAAGCTTCTGCACAGCAAAGGAAACAATCAATAAAACTAATAGTCAAATGACAGAATGGAAAAAGATAGTTGCAAATGACATATAAGGTAAAGGTCTAGTATCCAAAGTCTATAAGGAACTCACCAAACTACACACCTGAGAAACAAATTATCCAGTGAAGAAATGGGCAGAAGTCATGAACAGACACTTCTCCAAAGATGTCCAGATGGCCAACAGACACATGAAATGATGCTCAGCATCACACATCATCAGGGAAATACAAATCAAAACCACAAATCAAAACCACACTGAGACACCACCTCACACCAGTCAGAGTGACTAAAATGAAAAAATCAGGAGACTATAGATGCTGGCGAGGATGTGAAGAAATAGACACCTTCCTACACTGCTGGTGAGTGTGTAAACTGGTACAACCCCTCGGTGTAAAGGTTCCTCAAAAAATTAACAATAGAACTCCCCTATGACCCAGCAATAGCACTGCTAGGAATTTACCCAAGGGATACAGGAGTGTTGATGCATAGGGGCACAAGTACCCCAATGTTCATAGCAGCACTCTCAACAATAGCCAAATCATGGAAAGAGCATAAATGTCTACCAACTGACAAGTGGATCAAGATGTGGTTTATCTATACAGTGGAAAACTACATGGCAATGATAAAGAATGAAATCTGGCCATTTGTAGCAACATGGATGGAACTAGAGGGTGTTACGCTGAGTGAAATAAGTCAGGCAGAGAAAGACAGATACCATATGTTTTCACTTATAAGTGGATCAGGAGACACTTAATGGAGGACCATGGGGAGGTGAAGGGGAAAATATTTGGGGAGAGGGAGGGAGGCAAACCATGAGAGACTCTTGAATACTGAGAACAAACTGGGGACTGATGGGGTGGGAGAGAGGGGAAGGGGGGTAATGGGCATGGAAGAGGGCACTGGTTGGGATGAGCATTGGGTGTTATATGGAAACCAACTTGACAATAAACTATGAAAGAAAAAAATAAACATTTAAAATTAACTAATTGATGTATAGTAATAAATGGCCTAATCATAAAAGTTAAAGACTGTAATTGTTTGGATGGAAAAATCAAGACCGGGGGGCTCCTGACTGACTCAGCAGTTGAACATGTGATTCATGATTTTGGGACCATGAGTTCAAGCCCCACATTGGATATGGAGCCTACTTTTAAAATAATTTAAACAAATATTAAAAAGAGAAAAAGAAAGAAAAATCAAGACCCTGTTATATGAGGTTTAAACATAAGATAAAGATAATATAAGAAGATAAGATAATGATGAGATTAACATGGCAAAAATTTTAGTCTTTAAAATTTTCTACTTAAAAGTTTGATTTTCTTAAACCAATAGTACAAATATGAGAACATAAAAAACATGCATTTTTAGTCATCTTTCATAGCTGTTTTTAGAAGATATATACATATAAATATATCTTCTAAATTTTCTAATTTTAGAAAATAGAGAGAGAGAGAGACAGAGTGTGAGCAGGGGAAGGGCAGAGAGGAGGGAGACACAGAATCTGAAGCAGGTTCAAGGCTCTGAACTGTCAGCACTGAGCCCAAAATGCGGCTCGAACCCAAGAACTATGAGATCTGACCTGAGCCAAAATCAGACACTTAACTGACTGGGCCACCCAGACACCCTAATATAGATATATCTTCTAAATATGTCCTGTGTATATCTATATATCTCCTGTAAATTTTTCATGATTTGATCTGAACCTCAGGTGTGGGTGGGCATCTGTGAAGAGTTTGTACATAATTTTTGAGTGCATATGTTCCTTTTCAAAAACAGCCCGCTCACCCACTGCTTAAAATGAACCATTATTGCCAGTTATTTTTACTCTGTGACTGTATTAGTCTTTGTTCACAGCTCATTGGAACCACTGTGCATAACTAACAGGGAAACTAATACAGAGGGTACATTCTGTATTAAATGAAATTTAATATAAATGAAATTTATCTCCAGGGAATTTGCAATTTGACAAGAATATGGGCTCACAGCCATAACTTGTAAATTGATGTAGACTCTAGAACTGTAGGCAGAAAAGATAAGTCATGTTCAGATGGAGAAAGGGAAGCAGTTTGTATATAGCAAGAAAAGAAGAAATATAATGCATAGAGAGAAAAGAAAATGAGTTCTCATAAAGTTCAAGATATATAAAGACTACTTTAATTGTGTCTGATGACTTTTTAGCTCCTGTTCTAATAGCTAATGAAAACCATTTTTCTTGTATCTCACTGTTTCCATGCTGTATTCATGCACTCTTCAAGTAAGTCTTTTTCCTTTTCACTTAATTTGTTTTGACAATTCACTCCATGAAGTTAAATTACTCTAATTTTTAATTAGTAATATTATTACTAATTAAGATACTGCTAACCACAATTTCTGACATGGAATAGATTAATTCATGCTGTATTACAGCCATCAATAGAAAACATGTATTACTTGTAATGATATACTTAGAAATGTATTGTGTTTATTGCTCTGCAACTATTAATGTGCCAGTTTATTTTAAATTTTTTGTTTAACATTTATCTATTTTTAAGAGACAGAGATAGAGCATCAGCAAGGGACGGGCAGAGAGAGGGAGACACAGAATTCAAAGCAGGCTCCAGGCTCTGAGCTGTCAGCACAGAGGCCCACACAGAGCTCAAACCCATGAGCTGTGAGATCATGACTGGAGTGGAAGTCAGACGCTTAACCAACAGAGTCACCCAGGTGCCCCTGTGCCATTTCTTATATCTATTCTTGAGTGCATACAGTATGGTGATAGTATTATGAATAATGCGTTATTAGAAATAATGGCCCCCAAAAGATGTCCACATGTGAATCCCTGGACACATGAAAATGTTAGATGGGAAACGGGAATTTGCAGATATGATTAAATTAGGGTCTTGATATGGGAAGTTCTCCTGGATAATTTCGGAGGGCCGAAAATCATGATGGTCCTTATAAATTAAAAAAGGGAGGCATAAAATTCAGAATCAAAGAGGTTTTTGAAGATCTTGCACTACTGGCTTTGAAGATGAAGGAAGAGTCCATGAGCCAAGGTATGAGGCCAGCTTCTAGAAACTACAAAAGACAAGAGAACCAATTCACCTGTGGTGCATCCAGAAGAAACTAGTCTCTGTCAACCTTGATTTTTCTATAGTGAAATCAATTTTTGGCTTGTGATCTCCAGAACTGTAATAAATTTGTTATTTTAAAGCCTCCAAGTCTGTGGTAATTTGTTACAGTAGCAAAAGGGAACTCATAAAAATGGTTAAGGGGTGCCCAGGTAACTCAGTCAGTTGAGCATCTAGCTCTTGACTTCAGCTCAGGTCATGGTCTCATGGGTCATGGGTTTGAGTCCCCAGTTGGAGTCTATCCTGGCAGTGGGGAGCCTGCTTGAGATTCTTTCTCTCCTTTCCTCTGCCCCTTCTCTGCTTACTCACATGCTCTGTCTCTCTCTCAAAATAAATAAACACACACACTAAATGCTTAAAAGTTATTAGCAAATGAATACGATTTCTAGGAGTGGCAGAATTGCTGTAATTCAGTATGAGAATGTTTCATGGTTTGGGCTTCCTGGAGATTTGATGCAAGTTATCTAACTGGTGTCTTGTTCATCAAATCTGTATCCTGTACCCATAGTTACTGTGTTGTAGGTATTATACTGGATACTCATTGCCTTTTGTTTATTAAACCAACCAATTTTTATAACCCATATCCATGCACTCTTCAATTATTTCCAATTTTTCCCCATGATTTTCATTTTTTCAGTAGGATATTGAGGAATGGGAATTTGATAAATTGCCTAGGATTCCAGCTGACATTGGTTGGAAAATGGCACAGCTTAGATGTAAACTCAGGTCTTTCTAATATCAGTGCCTATGTTATTTTACCATACTATCTATCTTATGGCTCAATGTATTTATTTTGTTTTTCCAAATACTTAGGAAAACTGTGGTTGGGGGCCTCTGTACAACCTGTCAAAAGGCTTCATAAAAGCTATGGAAGTAAAGCGACCGAGGGGCAAGCAGGAGAGAGGGTCACCTTCCAGTCAGTGCACGTTGTCTCTTCTTAAAGGAGAGAAATTTTGCTGTCCGTCACCCTAACGTACTCCATAATAAGTATGAACTAAAAGCTAATTCTAAACTAATAGTTCATTTTTAGATGTTTTAGAAATCCATAGTCATCTTCCAAATTTTATTGTGAATCCTCTGTCTCTTAACCAAAAAATATATTCCTCCAAATTCCATAAAATTAATTTAGATGGAATAACATCCAAAATTCCAATCAGGTTTTATGGAATTTATTAATTTATCAACATCTGTCAGTTCTTCAACTGAATCTACTTAAAAGGTAAACATTTTAATTATTGATATTATTCAATAATTATTAATTAAGCAAATTAATGGCACTATATTAATTCAAACTTTAAAATGTAGACAATGACAAAATTATGCAAACGTGTGAGGTAATAATCTTGAGAATACTTTTCCTTGAGACATTATCATTGTGGATTTTTATTTTATACAGTTTTCCAGAAGCATTTAACCGAAAGAGTGAAGGATGAATTCCAAAATCTCTAAAAACAATTTCCTTGCAAATTCTGATTTCATTAAAGTTTTCCATAAAACAAAAGATAGTGTACCTAGAAAAGAGTAAAGATATTTAAGAGTTTAAGATAAAATTTTAATTTTAATCCCAAATATTAAAATTATCTAAAACAAAATTCAATTAGTATGAAATTAGCATGTTTTCATATGCATTCTTTAATAAAATGATATTTTGCTATTTAAAATTATTTATGCCCTCATAATCAAACATATAAGATACATAAGTAACTAATGAGAAAAATGGATACAGCAGAGATTAAAAAATGAAAATTAAAAAAAATCAGACTCTTGAAAATTAGAGTGTTTGCTAATATTCATTTTTAGGACCTCTGCAGAAACATGAACTTTAATAAACAATTTGTGTTGTTTTGTTTTTGTTTTTGTTTTGACAAGAATATAATCCATAGCATACATTTTTTTAATTAATTAATTAATTTATTTATTTTTTACAAATAGTTTATTGTCAAATTAGTTTCCACATAACACCCAATGCTCATCCCCACAAGTGCCCTCCTCCATGCCCACCCCTCCTCCCCCCCACATCCACCAGTCCTCAGTTTTTGTCAGCATTCAAGAGTCTCTCATGGTTTGCCTCTCTCCCTTTCCCCCACCATTTCCGCCCTTCTTCTCCCCCTTGGTCCTCTGTTAAGTTCCTCCTAATCCTCCTATACGTGCACACATATGATATTTGTCCTTCTCTGCCTGACTTATTTCGCTCAGCATAACACCCTCAAGGTCCATCCATGCATAGTATACATTTTAACTGCCACTTGTCAATACCTGATCCATGAATTCATTCCTAGTAATTTAATCTGTCACTATTAATCTAATAGTAACTTAATCTGTCAAATTAAGCTCCTAACAGTACACACTCAATGCTGCTTTTACATTAACTAAAACTGAAAAGACTATAGATCCATTCAATGGATTACTCATAGAATAACGTGTGTCAATATTTGCTGACTTGCTAATTTCTCAAGTATATATTTGTGAGAAATTTATAGGACAGAACTGTGCCATACATATAATCTCTTTTATGCAAACAGCATAGTGTTTAATCAAATTATTTACTTATTTTATATTTATTTATTTATAGTCACTAGTTCATACATTTTTATAGGAATAGGACCAAAAGTTAAAAAATATATATCAGACAAGGAATTAAGGTAAGGAATTAAGGAAAGAGGATGGATATAAGGTAAGTTTTATGTGTATTTGATAACTTTCTGTAGTGTTTTAATTTTTAATTAGAGGCATATATTGAATATATTTTAAAAATAAGTATAAATGAAATTATAGCCATAAAAATGAAATATTATTAGGAAATGGAGAAAAATATTCAGTAATGGTATCCTATTTTTTTCTGCCAAGGCTTTAAGCACAGTTCCTGAGTTCTGGGTATCAGTGGGTGCATGCAATTAGCAGACAGGAAACATGATAGCTAGTTTAACTATATTCCAATTTGTCTTTTTTTTTCTTTTTTTGTAGCCTATAGAGTCAATTAAAAACTTCTTAACAAATAAAAAGCTAATTTTAGTAAACTGGAACTTACAAAAATCTAGAAATCTGTTGTATACAATCTTTAAATGCAATCAATTCTATCTATTCAATCCCTCTGTATACTAGACCATTAGAGTTTGTTCATATCATCTAAGACTAGATTGTACTTTCTATATCTGACAATGTGGCAATCAATACATTTTATGATTCTCCTAACACAGGGCTCAGGCAAGGCTTAATTTTCCCAACTCCTTCCTATCCCTCATCTAATTAGGCTGTACGACTATTCTTACTAAAGCTAGGTGAGATGTAGTTAAGTTTGTCCTTTCTAGTAGTCTTTTCAAAGAGGAGTCCCCTTAAGCCCTTGATTTCTTTGAATTACTTTATAGGGAAGATGCAGTGGTGAAGCGGTGAACGTTGATGGAGCCAAAGTTGTAAGGTCCTAGATCTCTGAATTACCATGGAAAAAAGCCACTTACCAATTGAGTAAATATCTTAAATCATCATGTGAGACAGAAAGAGAATACTTTGAGTTTTACCACTACAATTTGAAGGTTTATTTATTAAAACAGCAAGTGTTACCCTAGCTAATATATAATCAAGTTTTACATTGCATTCATTTTTATTTTGACTCATATCTTATTTCTGAATTCTTCTTCAGAGATTTTAATTAAACAGACATAGATATATATTTTTCCCCTCAGTAGAAAAGGATAAATGGTATTTGGGAAACTAAATGACATAGTAATTTTCAAATTTGCAAATTTATGTTATTACTTCTATGTTGTTTATTTAGTAAACCTGATATTTGGAAATTTTGGAGAAATATACCTTCTTCAAAACCAAAATATGGAAGAGGGGAATCAAACTTTTTTCTTGATGTCTATAATCATAGTATTGGATGGGGAAAGTCCATGCAGCACAATTTATTTCAGAGTTTTGTTAGTTATGGCAAGTGTCATTATTATATTTATCTTTTTTGTTTAGAAACAAAATAAAATAAAATAGCAAAATTTGTCCAAAAAAGAAATAAAGATTTCCATTGGCTCTTTGTCAAATTAATATGCGGTGATATTGACCTGAGGGCCCCAGAGGAAAGGATGTGCATAATAAGTAAGGGCCTGTAATATGTACTCATTAAATGAAGCCAGCCATAAACCCACAGGGATTATTGTTAAAACTTTGAAACATATCTTAGGAATTCAACGTTTCCTTCTTTAGACACTCTGTTGTAATAATTTATGATTCTAATGGTCTTTCATTACCTCTGAAATCAATACAACGTATAACATTTACAAATAAAAAGATCTCTGTGTCTCTTACCTGTATATTTATGCACTTTGTGTAGAAGACTTACAGCAAACAACACTGTGTTCTGAAAGCCACTAAAGTCACTGATGAAGGGGGCTCTATCCCCATTCACAAGCATGCGTGTTGGCAGCTCCTTCTGGAATTCATACGTTCTAATTAAAGTTGTAGGAAAGAGTGGTGGAGCTAAATAATCCACAAATAAAGCCCAACTTCTTTCAAAATCAGCTTCTTGCTTAGAATAATATTTTAACCTAACAGACAAGAGGGAGAAAGTATGCATTTAGAGTTAGTCTACCCAGAATTTTGCCAACTGAATTTTCAAAACAGATAATTTGTTCAAAATGACATTATTGAACTTTTTAGGATATAAAGAAACGTGGTGTTAATTTTAGCTCCTATTCTTGAAAATGTGAAAAAATGTTATTAGAATTTTAAATGTGGATATTACCATCTCAGAACATATGTGTTTTTAATCACATGTTTTTCCCTTTTCATGAAGGGTTTATATTACTTACATAAACTGTGAAATGTGACCAAGTCTCATTGTTTTAAAATGTAAGGATAAAAGTAAAAGAAAATTGGCAAAATTTATGCTGAATTTAGATATGTCTTAAAGAACACAATTTTCATTTCAGGTAGCCACTAAAAATGAAGTAACAATTTTTCTTACCTTTTCGGGGGCTTGGTATTAGTTTCTCTGATGATATATCTTAGAAAGCCACCTTTCTGTTTTTCAGGTATACCGTGTAATGATTTGATAAATGTGTATGTTGTGAAATGATCACCATAGTAAGTCTAGTGAATATTTGTTACCATGCAAAGTTACAAATGTTTTTTCTTGTGATGAAAACTATTAAGATCCACTCCCTTAGCAACTTTCAAATAAGTATCACAGTATTATTAACTATAATGTTTATACTGTATATTATATCCCATGAACTATGTATAATTAGCAATTTGTACACTTTGTCTTCTGAGCCCCCAGAGGAACAATTCCTATTGACTGATTATTAACTGGTTAACTCTGTGTAAGTGGCAAGGGGGAGAGGGGGAATGCATGAAATACTATTCCTGATTTTTTGCATATCTCTTTCCTTTTTTTTGCATACTGGATAGTTCAGACACTTTAAAGTGGAAACTCTAAAAATCAGATTCCCATCCTCACCAGGGTTTGTTGTTGTTTGGTTTTCTTGTCATTATTTGTTTATTGATTTGCCCGGACAGATTCTGTTGTTCATTCTGTGTTCTCTGTAGGGAGTCATCACTGAGGTCCCTGCTCATAAGCTTCATGGTCAGCTAATGATTAGCTAACGATTCCCTTAAATTCCTTGAACCAATAAGTCTTTCTTCCTTTGCTGAGGAGCCCTGTGTAAGTGTTGGGGAATACCTTCAGTGCTAAGGCTTACTTCCTATTTGTTCAGGGCCTCAAGGTAGCCAAAGGAAGATATTAGGGTTCTCTCAGTTCTTGTCTGGGTATGCCCTCACTTCTATTAATAGCTGTAGGCTCCCAGAACTGTTTGTGGGTCCTGAAAAAGACAAATGATCTGTAGACCTAGTAACAAGTAGCCACCAACCATTTTTAGACTGACTTCAATCCATTAACAGACGTTTGCTTCAGTGAACAGGTTTTTGCAAGTATCCAGTAAGTGACATCTCTTCATTTCTAAAAGTCAGTCAGCAGGGAATGGACTCCTGGCATAAACATGCCTCTAATGCCAAATGACAATGGTCTTACCTGAATAACCCTCTTATACTGATGACTTAACTCACTTAGATGCCTAAAAATCTACCAATCTGTAAACTCTGCATCTCCTAATAACTTATCTCAAGATGTGAAGAGTGCTCTGCAGAGACTTGAGTGAAAAAGACAGTGTAAGATGGGAAGATTATTACCATATTAAAACAAAATAACTCTAGATCCACTCTTACCTATTGTGAAAATTTTTATGAGCGACCTCCAAAGATGAGACATGTGCAGCCCATAAGTACTCCAACAGGTCATCAAAGCTACTAGAATATGACTTTACATGCTATTCAAGAAAAAAACAAGTCATTAATATTTAGGCAATTATAACAATCTCTTTTCTTGAAACTCAGTCTATTTACAAATATAATTTTGCAACATTCTAAATAAGGGGAGAACATTTATTCCCTAAGAGTTAAGATATAAAAGAAGGATGTAATGCTTAACACTCCCTAAAGAGGTTGATATCAGTTATTTTAATTACTAGTGATACTGAAATCATAGGAAAGGCATAAATCATGTGTTTAAGAAATGTTCAGAATTTATACGGCTCAGAGCCAGACCTTTAGTATTTCATGTATTTGTTTTCCTCTTGCCATGCAACGAACTGTCCACAAAGTGTTAAGGGTAAGAGTGTTTTATCTAATCATATGCAATATAATGAAGAAGTTCTCTAAAGGGAAACCCAATCTTTAGTCATTTACTCTTTCACCCATAACACTTTGCTTTGGACATCAATATTTGATTCTGACTGTCGAATGCTCATTTCAATCAACTCATATGTGATTTGTTTATAAAGAGAGTTGAAATAAGCTAATCAAATTCACCACAACCTATCCCACAACTGCATTTCTATGTCAGTTATTGCTCAGTTGTCCTGAAATTATGATGAGCTTGGACACTTCATGCACGATTAAGCCATAATGTCTCTGGGTTCACGTGTGTGTGTAACGTATTTAGTATGAGAGGAAGAGATAGGGCAGCCTCGATACTGTATTAACAATGAGGATGCTATTGAGGTATGATGCGCAGCAATCCACTCATACTAATATTGCTGTCACCATAATATTTTCACCTTAGGAACTTTATTCCTCAGCAACACATTGTGGTACATTAAGTGTTATTCAAATATTATCTGGCTACCTTTGAAAAGTGTTAATTAAAGCACAAACACCCCCCACCACCACCACCACACACACATACAACCTGGTAAAATTCATTCCACTTTTTCATCACTTCTGGAAAGGATGAATGACAGCTAGAAACATTGTAACAAAAATTCATCTGATCTTTGGGTGGTGGCAGAAAGGTGACATTGTCTGATGATATCCCCATTATTCCAGAATCAACCGCAGCAAGGAAGGGCATTGCAGACAGAAAATAATTAATGTCTGTATAAACAAAAATTTATTAATATTGTTAATATCTACAAGAGGTTGTTTCTGAAGTAAAGAAATCTCTCCTAAAAGTAAACCTACAGATTTAGAAATGTGGTAAAACTTTAAGTAGGAATTTTGGGAACTTTGGGAAAGTTATCAGAAATTTCCCTTAGTGTTGGGGAACCTGGGTGACTCAGTGAATTAAGCATCCAACTCTTGATTTTGGCTCAGGTCATGATCTCACAGTTCATGAGTTTGGGCCCCTCTTTGGGCTCTGTGCTGATAGCGTGGAACCTGCTTGGGATATTCTCTTTCCCTTTCTCTGTCCCTCCCCTGCTCATTCTCGCTTTCTCTCAAAATACATAAATAAACATTTAAAAAAAAAAGAAATTTTCCTTAGTGTTATATGCAACTTGAATATGCTCTTAAAAATCCTACTCTCATAAAGCAAAATAGATTTATGTTTTACATTTATTATTTTATTTTATTAAAAAATTTTAAGTTTATTTTTTAATAGACAGAGAGAGACAGAGAGAGAGCACGAGTGGGGGAGGGGCAGAGAGAGAGGGAGACAGAATCTGAAGCAGGCTCCAGGCTCTGAGCTGTCAGCCCAGAGCCCAACATGGGGCTCCAACTCACAAACTGTGAGGTTATGACCTGACCTGAAATCAGATGCTTAACCAACTGAGCCACACAGGTGCCCCGTACGTTTATTATTTCAAATTATGAATAATAATAATTATACAGGAACATAAAGTACTAATTAAATTCTGAGGCACAGTAAGTGAAATTTTGAAAAAATTAGCAACAGAATTCTATACTTTTCCAAGTTTTTATTCTAAAGTTGAAAATCTGATGTAACTTTAAAATGTTATAATATTTTATATATATAATATTTTATCTAGATATTTCTCTTGTTAACAAGATTTTATCTGATAATATAACACACATTTTAATTCTGCTATATGCGTTTAAATCAAATTTTTGGATTACTGGTTTTCCCTAACTGATATTTTCATAATTAAATAAGCTAATCAGTAAATTTAACAAATATCTATCTCAGGGGCTCCTGGGTGGCTCAGTCGGTTGGGCTTCCGACTTTGGTTCATGATCTCACGGCTTCTGAGTTCGAGCCCCAGGTTAGGCTCTGTGCTGACAGTTCAGAGCCTGGAGCCTATTTTGGATTCTGTGTCTCATTCTCTGCCTCTCCCCCACTTGTGCTGTGTCTCTCTCTGTCTCTCAAAAATAAATAAATGTAACTTCGCTCAGGTCATGATCTCACAGTTTGTGGGTTTGAACCCTCCTTTGGGTTCTGTGCTGACAGCTAGCTTAGAGCCTATTTCAGATTGTGTGTCTCCCTCTCTCTCTGACCCTCCCCTGCTCATGCTGCCTCTCTCTCTCATAAATAAATAAAACAATTTTTTAAAAATTAAAAAAAAAACAAATAAATGTAAAAAATATTTTTAAATATATATCTCAAAACCTACTTCAAGATATCCAATTGTAGCCAAACAGATGGGTTTTTTTGTTCGTTTGTTTTTTTTGTTTGTTTGTTTTTCATAAAAGCAGTGATTCTGGTATGGGTTTTTGCTTCTCTAATAGGGATCTTAAGTTCCCCTAATTTTTTATGGAAAGGTCATCGATTTCAGGTTTGATTGTCACATTGAACTCACCAGCCCACCAACTGTCCACAGAGATGCACAGCTGATCCCCAGACTTACGGCCACAGTCTGTGCTTTGGGTGGGATCGGCTAATCTCCCTAAAAGAGAGGAAAGGCAGAGTTGGGTTTACTAGGTCCCTTTCCTAGCTGTAGATACAAACACTAGCTAGATACACCATGTTTACGGGAATAAAGAATTGTGTCAGTATTCCTTTCACATTGTCTTCCCTTCACTTCATGACTTTCTGCTTCCCACCTTCCATGCATATTTTTTTTCCTTTTCCTTATCATCCCTACAATGATCTACTCTCTCTCATAGGCCTTATTTTTTGTAACTTCTGTAGTCTGTGTTTCTTCTATTTACTAATTGCTCTGCATCTTCGATATTAGGGAGCGAATATTCATGTACAGTAAACAAGGTCTGGACTCATTTGCTTAAAACCATATCCTTTTTCATTGCTTACCTATTGTTTGACCCTGGATAAATAACTTCTGCAAGCCTCAGTTTTCTCATGTACATACTAGAGAGGATAACAATAATTACCTCCTAGAGGTCAGGGGCTTTTATTATTATTTTCTTTTATGTTTTATTTATTTCTAGGAGACAGAGAGAGAGACAGCGTGAGCAGAGGAGGGTCAGAGAGAGAGGGAGTCACAGACTGAAACAGGCTCCAGGCTCTGAGCTGGCAGTCAGCACAGAGCCCGACGCGGGGCTCAAACCCATGAACCGCGAGATCATGACCCAAGCAAAAGTCGGACGCTTAACCGACTAAGCCACCCAGGCACCCCAAGGCCTGGGGCTTTTAAATGAGGAACTAAAAAGTGCTCAGCTCGGGGATGCCTGGCTCAGTCTGTTGAGTGTCTGACTCTGGATTTTGGCTCAGGTCATGATCTATGAGTTTGAGCCCTGTGTCGGGCTCTGTGCTGACAATGCAGAACCTGCCTGGGATTCCAATTCTCTTCCTCTCCGACTCTGCCCCTGCCCTACTTGTGTTCTCTCTCAAAATAAATAAACTTTTATAAAGTGCTCAGCATCGTTTCATGTGTCTGTTGGCCATCTGGATGTCCTCTTTGGAGAAGTGTCTGTTCATATCTTCTGCCCATTTCTTCACTGGGTTGTTTGCTTTTTGGGCGTGTAGTTTGGTGAGTTCCTTGTAGATTCTGGATATCAACCCTTTATCTGATATGTCATTTGCAACTATCTTTTCCCATTCCGTTGGTTGCCTATTACTTTTCTGGGTTGTTTCCTTGGCTGTGCAGAAGCTTTTAATCTTGAGGAGGTCCCAACAGTTTATTTTTGCTCTTGATTCCCTTGCTTTTGGGGATGTGTCAAGTAAGAAGTTGCTGCGGTGGAGGTCAAGGAGGTTGTTTCCTGCTTTCTCCTCTAGGGTGTTGATAGTTTCCTGTCTCACGTTCAGGTCCTTTATCCATTTTGAGTTTATTTTTGTGCATGGTGTGAGAAAATGATCTAGTTTCATTTTTCTGCATGTTGCTGTCCAGTTCTCCCAACACCATCTGTTAAAAAGGCTGTTTTTTTTCCATTGGATATTCTTTCCTGCTTTGTCAAAGATTAGTTGGCTGTATATTTTTGGGTCCACTTCTGAGTTCTCAATTCTGTTCCATTGGTCTATGTGTCTGTTTTTGCATCACTCCTCATCAGGGAAATACAAATCAAAACCACACTGAGAGACCACCTCAGGGCAGTCAGAGTGGCTAAAATGAGCAAATCAGAGAACCCTAGATGCTGGCGAGGATGTGGAGAAACGGGCACCCTCCTACACTGTTGGTGGGAATGTAAACTGGTGCAGCCCCTCTGGAAAACAGTGTGGAGGTTCCTCAAGGAAACTAACAATAGAACTCCCCTATGACCCAGCAATAGCACTGCTAGGAATTTACCCAAGGGATACAGAAATGCTGATGCATAGGAGCACATGTACCCCAATGTTCATAGCAGCACTCTCCACAATAGCTAAAACATGGAAAGAGCCTAAGTGTCCATCAACAGATGAATGGATCAGGAAGATGTGGTTTATCTATACCATGGAATACTACATGGCAATGAGAAACAATGAAATCTGGCCATGTGTAGCAACATGGATGGACCTTGAGGGTGTTATGCTGAGCGAAATAAGTCAGGCAGAGAAAGACAAATATCATATGTGTGCACGTATAGAAGGATTAGGAGGAACTTAACAGAGGACCAAGGGGGAGAAGAAGGGCGGAAATGGTGGGGGAAAGGAGAGAGGCAAACCATGAGAGACTCTTGAATGCTGACAAAAACTGAGGACTGATGGATGTGGGGGGGGAGGAGGGATGGGCATGGAGGAGGGCACTTGTGAGGATGAGCACTGGGTGTTACGTGGAAACTAATTTGACAATAAACTATTTGTAAAAAAAAAGTGCTCAGCTCAGAGAACACGTGCTTCCATAAAGATTAGCCATTATTCTATTTTTATCTTTTTGTCAGCCTCTCTTACCTCCTACTTTCAAAACATCCCTTTCTGTTTTTCTTTTTCACACTTGATATTTCTGTACCTTCTGCATCTACTCGCTGCATATCCCTGAAGCTGACTCTATGCCAGTGTCTTTCCCTGTTTCAACTATTTTCATACTGGCTTATTCTCTTTACCCCTGCTAACTTTCTCTTTTCTCTAGCTCCTCCTAAACACTATTTTGGCTCTCTACTTGCTACCCCAGCCTCTTTCCTGCCCAGTCCTTACTCACCTGTTGGGCACATGCTCTTTTCCTGCAACATTCACATTTTCTTCTTTATCCTTCCTTTCCCTTGCACTCACTATAGTATTTCTTCTCACCCGTTCATTCCCATGAACCTATTTCGCTTCCCTTTTACTTTCTCATTCTAGTTTCTCATTTGGCTCTTCTTGACCAGATGACCCTTCAGTGGGCAAAAGGAAAGGTTTGAGTGGTTCTGCTAATTAATGGAAATTTCCCAAAATTGTTAAACCTCTTTTGAACTAGAATAATATTCAAGTATGTGAAACATACCTCTCCTGGTTAGGAATTGTTTTAAATCTACTTTGAAGAGTCTCTGCCCTTTTAAGATGACTCAGTCTCAGGGGATGTTTCTCCATGATGCTAACCTGAGGGTTTCCTTATGTTCCTCACTTCCTTGTCTTCTACTCTAAATATGAAACTGGATTCCAGTTCCATTTTTGTTAAATCCCCAAAAAACTGCTTCATTAGTGATTCCAAGTCATTTACAACTGCACGTGTCTGAGACTGAGCCCTTATTTTTGATAGTCAAGAAAGATTAAATCACAAACCTTCTGTTTTTTGTCAGAGAACTTTCAGGACTTTTCTGGACATCTTCAGCCCTTTCTCCTTCTTTACAGCCAAGCTGTGCCTGCCTCCAGCTGTTTTACTTTCTGAAGAAGTTTTTTTCTTGCCTTTCCATGACAAGAAGTAATTCATTCTCAATAACCTTGACCAAAAATTGTTTTCTGTCATACTCACTTCTTCCAGAACAAAATTTAATCTTATATTTATTACTATTCAAATTCAAAATTTTGTCAATGAAAATATAGCAAACCGCATTTTCCAACTACATTATTTCTGTAGCATGCTTATACTCTAAACATTTTCCTCTTTCTCTATTTTTCTCGTGTATACCACACTAATTCCAGCAATTCTCTCTCCTTTTGTTCTTCCTAGTTCTTTGTCCACAGATTACTATTTAAAAAGTCCATCAGTATTGTACCCTTTTTTCAAGGTTCATTTCACATCTTACTCTATTCCCAGATTATTCCAGCTCACAACATTCACTTTTGTCTAACATCTAACATTCAGCTCTTTCTTGTTCTATGGTTGTATCATTTCTAACTCTCCTTCTTAACCACATTGTAATGGAGGGCAATGACATCTACTCTCAATTTCTTGTATACATGCCACAATCTTCCCCTTTTTCATCTAAGTGTCACTTCGTCGCTTCCTTATCCTGCCTCAGACTCCCAGTATCTCTTCCCAATTCAAATATTATTCTGATTAAAATTTCAGCTAACCAATAAAAATAAATGAATGCTGACAACACATGCAAGTAGACAGATGAATCTCTAAATAACCATGACAACTAAAATAAACCAGACCCAAAAATGGGCACCCAACTGTCTATATGAAAATTCTAGATAATGCTGTCTAATCTGTAATGATGAAAGCTGTGGATATAATGATGGAATGATGTGAAGTTGGGGAGCAGGGGAGGTGAGTAATTGGAGGAATGGAGGCAGCTGGGAGAGACTGGGTAAAGAGAAGTTCCTGAAGATGAGAATACAAAAGGGAAAAGAAAAATTTTGGAATGACACATATGGCCGTTATCTGTGGTAATGGGCTCAAAGTTATATACTTACACCAAATTCACCAAAAAATGCGTTTTCAATATGCTGTTTATTCTGTTTATTATATATATTAATAAACTATATTAAAAACTATGTTAAGCAATCTAGAAGAAAACATTTAATGTGTTTAAGTATTGTGTAAGCATTAGGCCCTTGTTACTGAACTAATCCATATTGCTTAAGAGCCCAATTAAAACTCTCCGGTCTGACTTTAAAGACCTCTCTTTAACCTTAGTTCATCTTCTCAAATAAACAACCCATTACTCTTTCACATCCTAGTTCTGCTGGCATGGTAGTCTTCTCCCAGTACAACCTGCCACCTTTGTAATTAGTATTCTAGCAATTATATTTTCACAATGCCTCCATCAAGCTCGTTGGCCCTATTCTCTTCCCATGATATCCTCAGCCCATGGTTGTCACTCTTTTTCCTGAACTACTCTTGTGCTTACAGTCTTTATCTTGTCTTTGAGACTTAGAATAATGTCGGTGAAATATTTTCACGGGCTATTTCATAGTTTGTAATTCTGTTTTGGTTTTCTCTAAGTACATAATACAAGTACATAGAATTCAACTAAGTAAAATCACCCATTAAAAAAAAAACCCAGTGGAATCCCATATGTTGTATTCTTGAAAGAAAATTATATTTTGAAAATACCTTATCCAATATTCTACTTTGCTGTTTGTTCATTACCGGGCCCAGGGCTGAAAATTTTCCTAGGAGTAAGTGTGTGCACTCCTTGGGGGTGTTGATTACTTATTTATAGTGGATCTTATGTTTTCACTTCTCCAGAACCATGTCTCAGAGGTTCACATATTCTTCTTTTCCATGCCAAGGACACCCCAAGAATGAGAATTATACTGGATATCAGGAGATTCTCCCAACCAGCTTGGATGTAATGCCACCTCAGAATGTTATCATAGATGAGACCTTGCAGTCTCTTTCCCTGTCTTTTCTATAATACCATCCATTTTCACATTGATTCATCTCTTCCAATAGTGTTTTCTAGAAGTTGATAGTGAAGGCCCCTTACTTCTCATTGAACAAGATAGCTTGGGGCTTATGATATTTTTGTTGCAAACAAATGTCTACTTTCATTCTTTATTAGAGATGTTATTTTCAGGTTTTCCTATAAAGTTTTTCTCTTTTGTCACTCTAATCTATTCGATTATAGTCTAATCATATTTAGAACTATAGATAATGAAAATTAATCTTATACAGCCATGTGTATTTAATGTATATCACCTTAACTGCTTTATTCCTGGATGTATTCTTTAGTGTTTAGAACTAGGCTTGGTCCCAATAGCACATCAATTAATAGTTATTGATATTGATTAATATCAATTAATATTAATAATACTGAATGAACTAGACCCTATATGCTGTGCTTTGGTGAGTGTGGTAATCACTAGCCGTTTGTGGTTATTTAAGTTTAAATTAATTAAAATCAAGAATTTCAGTTCCTCAAAAGCATTAGCCATTTCAAGTGTTCAGTAACTTCATGTAAGCTTATGAGAATACTTCTCTCACAGAAAACAGTGTAAATAGAAACATTTCATCATTGCACACAATTCTTTTGGACATTTCTGGTTAGCAAAAATCATGAATACGTGATAGAGATTAGGCAAGAACACAAATGGCTGGAAAAGGATTAGGAAGGAGACAGAAAAAAATAAATTTTTAGAAAGATGGTGCTAAATGTACAAGGTACTACTTCCTAATTAATTCACACTTAAATCAAAGGGTCATTGTAATGAAAAAAAGACATTCTTACCTGTCTGATATTGCCATCCATGATGTACAGGCAATCCCCATAAAATATTTTGTTCATTTTCTGGTGAAAATTTTGCAAAATATTTGGCTGTCTTGTTCAGTAGGATTTTATACGTCCCCAGTCTCTCAGGATAAAGCCAGAGGTTAATGATGTACTTTCCATTTTCTGTCTTATAGTCACTGAACTGACCAGGACTCTCTTTCCACAGAGGGGGATATACATCTGAGACATTGGACGCTCCTGCTAATGAAGCAAAAATACAACCAATGATTAGACAGGAACAGGAAAGATCAAAAGCCATGGTGTTTAGCCCAGAGAATGAGATTATGACAAGACCTTTGTTGGGAAATGGAGGAGGAAGCGATATTGTTTTTCTGTGTCTCACCTAATCAACACCTTCAACTACCTTCCTCAGTAATAAGAAGGCGGAGGTAAACAAATGCCTTACCAATGATAGTAGGCTACCTAACTTGTTAATCATCTCAAAAATTGTTGGTTATGGGGGCACCTGGGTGGCTTAGTCGGTTAAGCATCTGACATTCGCTTAGGTCATGATCTCGCGGTTCGTGGGTTCCAGCCCCGCGTCGGGCTCTGTGCTGACTGCCAGCTCAGATCCTGGAGCCTGTTTCAGAATCTGTGACTCCCTCTTTCTCTGACCCTTCCCTGCTTATTTTATTATTAATAAAAATATTTTAAAAAATTGTTGGTTATGTATCAGTCTCTAGAATTTTTAGTAAGACTGGGTTTCTTCCCAAATTTACTTTTGTCTCTATATTCTGTCTGTCTCTCATATTAATTATAATAATAAGTTGTATGTCTTTTCTAGAGTTACTTGAATTAAAAAAATTTTTATTTTATAGATAGAGTGTGAGTGGGGGAGAAGGGCAAGAGAGAGAGAGAGAGAGAAACTTAAGCAGGCTCCATGCTCAATGTGGAGCCCAAAGCACGGTTATTCCATGACTCTGGGATCATAGCCTGAGCCAAAATCAAGTCACTGCTTAACTGCTTGAGCCATCTAGACACATCTAGAGTTATTTGAGTTTTAAAGGACAACTGTTTATCCAGTTTCATCTCTAATTAGTGGGATTTCAGCCACATAAATATACAGTTAGGTAAACAATTTTAGATAGAATTTGTAAGACATTTTAGTGACATTTGGGGCTTATCAGATTTCTTTGGAATTTTAGTTCAAGTGAAAGTCCAGACTTTATACGTCAGACATATCAACCCAATTCCATGTTACCAGAATCTGCACCAAAAAGTTGTGTGCAGGAAGTTGATTTGTGGTTACAGAATAAGAGAAAGAAAAGGAGAAAATGAAGAAAGGAGGAAAAGGAAATACAAGGAGAGACTATTGGTTTGCTTCCACCAATGGTGTGAGTGCTTAATGTTTTCTTGGGACTAAGGAGGAACACTCTTATGAAAGAGCCACTGGCCTTGAGGGCAGGAACTGAGAAGCATTTTGGGTCAAAGTGACCCAAAGTGTAGAAACTCTCTTGCACTTCTGGTTGCACAGACCCATGTGCTAAGTGAATTCTTACAGCTGTCTCAGCAGCAGTGGGACAGAAGCTTAGGGTGATAGATAAAAAGTAAAATGAGTGACTGAAGTTTAGCTGCACATGGCAACTGTGTGAAGCAGGTCAGAGAGGTGGCTACAGTCAGAATAGAGGCTCAGAGGACTCAGGAGTGATGCACAGATATCAATTCAGTACTATTACACTATGACTGATCATGGGCCATAATTGGGAATATACAGGCTCTGGGCATATGCATATGTTGTGTGTTTATTGAAATCACAGTGAGTTTCTAGGAACTCATTATCAAATAATTAATTCCAAACCTCAGACTTCATTCGGCATATATTCGTTGATCAGTGTCTTTATTCCTGGTGCTGCATCAGCACCAGTCTGCCATGGTGAATAAAGTAGAAAAAATGCTTGTCTTTGAGATGTTGAACAAAGGATTACTAAAAAAATTGATCACTAATGAATGCAAGTAATGTGAATATGTAGTAGAAGAATGTTATCTTCTTTCACCTCATGCCCTGCCTTTTCTTTCAGTATAAAGGTGGGTTTCTCTTTCTCTCTGTTGCATTTGTGAGCATAGAGAATGGTGGGCTGATATGCCAGCTGCTCTGAATCAGTTCCAAGTCTTATTCCGTAAGCATTCCTTTCCTGTGGTGCAACCTCACTGCATGCTGAAGGGGACACCTGGCCCTCATTGCATCATCCCACAGAAATTAGGGCATAAGGAACTGGCACCAAGATGTTCTATGAGTCATAGATAGTCTGTTTTTGGATCCAGAGGCATCTTGTTTCCTGTCAAAAATTGGATATACATGAAATAATGAAATACACAATTATACATAGACATATGAAATAATTCTTGGGTATAAAGAAGAGGTTCTATAAAGGACATAGAGTTGATGGAGATATTAAATATATTCACTAAACTCTATGGTCAACTGGGCAATATAGCGACCCTAATTTTTTTCCCTTTTAATGAAGGAAAATGGTTGGAGTTGGTTAAAACAAGTAGCCTGAGTGATATTTTTGTTTTTTCTTTCCAAGAGGGGCAATATCAGGTCTACAGATGTCCAAGTTTTTGTTTATTTTTTATTTATTTTATTTTATTTTTTAATCTAGACTTTTTTTTAACAAGCAGACCAAAATACACCCAGGATCTAATATTGTTTTGTTTGCTTGTTCTTTTTTGTTTCTTTTTAATTTTGTTTTGTTTTGTTTTTCTCTCTTCATTTTTTTCTGGACAAAACGACGAGATGAGGAAATTCACTTCACAAGAAGGAACAGGAAATGGAACTCATGGTCAGGGATTTAATCAATACAGACTTAAGTAAGATATCTGAGCTAGAATTTAAAACAAGGATTAGAAGGATACTAACTGGGCTTGAGAAAAGCATAGAGGATACCAGAGAATCCCTTTCTACAGAGATAAAAGAACTAAAATTTAGGCAGGCCAAAATTAAAAATGTTATAATTGAGATGCAAATACAAATGAAGGCCATAAAAATGAGGATGGATGAGGCAGAGGAGCAAATTATCAATATAGAAGATAAAATTATGGAAAATAATGAAGCTGAAAAGAAGAAAGAAAGTAAGGTCATGGATCATAAGGACAGACTTAGGGAACTCAGTGACTTATTCAAATGTAATAAGTTTTGTGTCATAAGAGTCTCAGAAGATAAAGAGAGAGAAAAGAGGGCAGAAGGTTTATTTGAGCAATTATAGCTAAAAACTTCCTTTATCTGGGGAAGGACACAGACATTAAAATCCAAGAAGGACAGAGATCTCTCCCCAAATTTAACAAAAGCCAACCATAGCCAAAGCATATCAGTCAAATTCACAAAATAGATAAGGAAAGAATCCTGAAAGCAGCAAGGGAAAAAAAAGTCCCTAATCTTCAAGGGAAGACAGATTAAGTTTGCAATAGATCTGTCCACAGACACTTGACAGTCCAAGAAGGAGTAGCAGGATATAGTCAACATGCTGAATGGGAATAATATGCAGCCAAGAATTCTTTATCCAGCCAAGCTGTCATTCAGAATACAAGGAGAGATAGAGTTTCCCAGAGGAACAAAAGCTAAAGGAGTTCATGACCACAAAACCATACATGGAAGAAATTTTAAGGGGGACTCTTTGAGTGGAGAAACAAAAGACTAAAAGCAACAAAGTCTAGAAAGGACCTGAGAACATCACCATAAGCATCCAACTCTAAGGTAACACAATGGCACTAAATTCATATCTTTCAATAATCACTCAGACACTAAATGCTCCAATTAAAAGACATAGAGTATCAGAACGAATAAAAAATCAAGATCCATCTGTATGCTGCCTACAAGAGACTCATTTTAGACCTAGAAACACCTGCAAATTGAAAGTGATATGATGGAAAACCATGTATCATGCTAATGGATGTCAAAAGAAAACCATAATAGCCATACTTATATCAGACAAACTAGATTTTAAAACAAAGACTGTAAGAAGAGATGAAGAAGGGCATTATATCATAATTGAGCTTCCTATCCATCAAGAAGATATAACAATTGTAGGGGCAACTGGGTGGCTCAATTGGTTGAGCATCTGACTTTGGCTCAGGTCATGATCTCATGGTTTGTGAGTTCAAGCTCCCTATTGGGCTCACAGCTGTCAGCACAGAGCCCATTTCAGATCCTCTGTCCCCTTCTCTTTCTGCTCTTCCCCCATTTGTGTGCTTTCTCTCTCTCTCTCTCTCTCTCAAAATAATAAATAAACATTAAAAAATATAAATAAATAAATATTTAAGAAGATCTAATAATAGTAAATATTTATGCCCTCAACTTATCAAACTCAATATACCAAATACAAACAACCCAGTTAAGAAATGGGCAGAAGATATGAATAGACGCTTTTCCAAAGAAGACATTCACATGGCTAACAGACACATGAAAATATGCTCAACACCACTCATCATCAGGAAAATAGAAATCAAAACCCCAATGATATACTTTATACCTATCAGAATAGCTAAAATTATAAACACATGAAACCATAGGTGTTGGAGATAATGCAGAGAAAGCAGAGCCCTCTTGCTCTGTTGGTGGGAATGCAAACTGGTGCAGCTACTTTGGAGAACAGTATGGAGGTTCCTCAAAAAACTGAAAATAGAACTACCTTACAGTCAACAATTGCATGATTAGGTATTTACCTAAAGGATAAAAAAATACAGAATTGAAAGCATATATGCACCCCAATGTTTATAGCAGCATTATCAACAATAGTCAAACTATGGAGAACTACCTTACAGTCAATCAATTGCATGATTAGGTATTTACCTCAAAGGATAAAAAAATACAGAATTGAAAGCATATATGCACCCCAATGTTTATAGCAGCATTATCAACAATAGTCAAACTATGGAGAGTTGTTTTCAAAGAATTACAT
The DNA here is from genome assembly GCA_017311185.1 of Proteles cristata cristata. Lineage (NCBI taxonomy): Eukaryota > Metazoa > Chordata > Mammalia > Carnivora > Hyaenidae > Proteles > Proteles cristata. The sequence goes on along the minus strand of JAESUZ010003065.1, from coordinate 945,296 downwards.
TACTGTGCAGTATGCTTCTCTCTTATAATTGGAGAAAATATGTATTAGGCTATCATCACAGATAAGTGGTTTTTTTAACAAGTATAATAATGTTTCTAATATTGTGTTATGCATATGATAGTGTATGCCATAATGACTCATTCATTATGTACATTCATTCATTCATTAATGTACAGTCTGGGCTACCATGAAGAAATGGTATCAATTCCGGTAGGCTACCATAAAACAATCATATTGCTTCTTCATTATCAATGCATGAATCATTTATCTGTAAATAAATTTGAATTTCTTTTTCACACTGTCTTTTCATTTTTTATATCTAGAGTTAGTAATACATATAACATCTAGAGTGCTTTGTGTTATATAAGACAATATTGATATAGGTACTGACAGACAGGTGATTTGTTTTGTAAATAGGTGATGTAAACTTACGATATCTGTAAATACAGAATAGTAAATGTAAAAGTATTTTCTCTTCCTAATGATTTTCGTAATGATATTTTCTTTTCTCTAGCTTACTTTATTGTAAGAATTCAGTATATATTATGTATTACATACAAAATGTATTAACTGATTATGTTATCGGCAAGGGTTCTGGTCAACAGTAGACTATTTAAGTAATTAAGTTTTTAAGGAGTCAAGTTATATATGGATTTTTGACCATGCAAGGGGTTGGCACCCATAATCCCTCCGTTGTTCAAAGATCAACTATATGTATACACAACAAAACTGTAGCAAAAGCTAGCTCCCATTCATTCCTCCCAGCAGCAATAAAAAACCAAAATGCATTTTAACAACTTTTGAATTTAAAAAGACAGTTGTAGGGGTGCCTGGGTGACTCAGTCAGTTAAGCTTATGACCTCGGCTCAGGTCATGATCTCATGGTCTGTGGGTTTGAATCCACATTGGGCTCTGTGCTGACAGCTCAGAGCCTGGAGCCTGCTTCGGGTTCTACATCTCCTTCTCTCTCTGCCCCTCCTCCACTCACACTCTGTCTCTCTCTCTCTAAAAAAATTTAAAAAAATAAAAGGACAATTGTATTTAAACATAGTAAGATATTTGGTGTATTGTACTTCACATTTGTCTAAGAATTGAGATTCCTATAATGAAAATGTAAATTATTATTGAATAATATCATTATTATGGGGTGATGTATCATTCTTAACTCTTTTCAAGAAAGCATTGACATACTCATCCATTCCTTTCTTGATAAATTAAACATGTAGCCATCTTGAAGGATGGAGAAGAAGGTGTTTAGGTTAATTGAAATTTCAAATCCCCCAAGGATAACCCTCTTTGTATACATATGGTTGTGAAATTGGTTTTCGCAAAGTTGACCAGTATTTAAAAAATTTTATGGTACTTAAAACTGAATATTTGTTGGCCAAGAGTAAGGCTTATCATAGAAGTAGACTTGGTCTAAGTTTGATTATGGAAAACAAGTTTAGTATACTTTTATATAGCCAGGTTTGTGGGGGGATGCTATTAAATTAAATGCTATATTTCCCTCAGTTTTCATAATATCATTCTAGCAGAAAAGCACATAAACATGTCCCCAAACTCTGGTTCTAGCCATTATGAATACTGATCCATTTTGAAAGTATTTCAATTCATTCTTCCAGATACTTATCTACTACCACTGAAATTCTATCCTGTGTTTTATACATAAAAGTTTTACATCTGCATGATAACCACAAATGGCATTCTTCCTTCGTTTATAACATTGTGAAATTATATGTGTAAAATTTTCCATGAGAGAAATTTTACTGTTGTATAAATATTAACCAGATTCTCTCCCTTTGGTTAGCATTGACAGGCATCTTCTAGGGATTTGATAACTTATTAGGAGCTAACGGACTGCATACAGTTTGTCCCTGGAAGTTGCTGGCAATATTTTTAATGATGAATAATACTGGCTACATATATTACTTTAAATCATCATTTCTATTTGGCATAAAACACATTTTCATTCTTATTTTTTTTGGAGATATCATAAAAATTTCCACTTGATCTATATAATAATTTTTCACTGGGTAAAAAGCAAAGAAAATATTATATAGAGTTCAAAAATTAAAATAGGCAGAAAGTAATATGTGAAAAAACAGTGATATACTCTCCTTCCAAAAGCAAAAAATTACAAGGATGTTTATCACCAATTTCTGCCTATAACTCTTGAAAATGTAATGGAAAGGAAATTTCTGCATATCTGGATTTTTTTTTTTATCACAGAACTTTAATATGATCAGAACACTCGAATAAAAACTAACATTATGATGTAAAAAACAAGGCAATGCATAAGGGCCAAACGAGTTTACCTAAAAAAAAATTATTCCTTAACAGACAAATATAAACACAACACAAACATGCTAGTTAGCATATAGCACTGGAAGGATGTGTGCTATCAAAATTAGGTCTCAATAAATGACCTAATCTGGAGCATGTCATCAACTATTCAAAGTGAGAGAGATAGCATTAGAAATAGCATATCCATATATCCAAGCTTGCCTGATAGGGAATTTGCCTGGCAATTTTTCACTTACAGTTGTATCCAGATTTGGAAGAGAAATTTTATGTCACCCTAGGCCATAACCTGGATTGAATCCCAAGAAACAAAGAAAAGAGGTGTTGCTGTTTCCTCGAATACATGCTGTTTTTCTCACTGACTACTTGATTCATGCCACTTTATCTATCTATCTATCTATCTATCTATCTATCATCTATCTATCATCTATCTATGTATCATCTATGTATCATCGATCTATGTATCATCTATCTATTATCTATCTATCATCTATCTATCTATCTATCTATCTATCTATCTATCTATCTATCATCTATCTATCTATCTATCTATCTATCTATCTATCTATCTATCTATCTATCATAGCCCTCTATCTTTTGATACTCTGTTACAACTGATCCTCAGACTGAATGGTGAAAGGATTTCAGGCTCTTGGCTGCTTTGGTTTCTATCAATTGAAGTGGGATAGTCACATCTTCAATAGTGCTTCCTGATTATGAAAACTGCTAAGGAATATTGAGAACAAGACCAGAGAACACAGATCACAGAACACAGATCAAGTCAGCCATGTCACATTCAAGGTGGAGCCAATCCTGAGAAGAGACTCTCAGTGAGCCCACCAGGATTCAGGAATTTAAGCTTCAGTCTGTTTTGTAAAAAACAAACAAACAAACTAACTAACAAAACCTGACTCAATAAAAAAATTTATTCAAGGTATGTATGAACATAATTTGGAGGCAAGAAGTTCTGTAAATATTTTTTCTTATAAGCCCAAAATAGAATTGGATTATTGTAGAAGCTAAAAATATCCACAGCACATAATACCAACATAATTATATTTGCTGTCTACTATGTGGCAAGCAAAGTCCTAGATGCTGGGATAGTACATGAAGAATAAATAGAAAAAAATGGAGCCAAGGGATTACATAATATGTTTAAATGATAAAACAAATTCATAGAAAACAATATTAAAACCATGATAGATATTACTAGTTTATAATACTAAAACACAAAGTAATAAAAAAGTTAATTTAAAATAATATCATATTATTCATAAATTCAATTAAAATAAAGAGCATCAAAGTGATAAAAGTTAAAAAAGAAATATAAGAAGAAAGGAATGACAAATATAGTTACCAGCACAAAGTTAAGGATGAACTTATTTAAGGAAAAGATGCTATATCGATATACAGCTTTGTGCGTATAGGGGATGGATCTCTGACTTGAATATCTTATGAGGCTGAAATTTGCTGCACAGGGCTTATGCGGGCTGAAATCCAAGTTTAGTTGTCCTCAAGCCAAAAGTGAAAGTTAGGAAGCAGAATGTAATCCTAACCATTAGTCATCAGTTTACCCTAGCTGATTATATTCAGCAAACAAATATATTTACATCTAATTGTGGAAGTTGTCAAGGATGGATATAATGCTAAAAAAGGAAACAACAAAAAAGTTTCTATCTTTACAGTTAGGCAACTTCCTCGAACCTATTTTTAAAACCAATTTTACCTGTTATAGGAACACTTTAATTTAATCAACTACTATATACATAGATGATGCAATATGCTTTTTTGACCTACTTTGGAAAGTCTCATTAAAAGGGAATTGCAATAGAGAATTTTTAGGGCAATTAAACTACTCTATACAATACTATAATACTGGATATATGTCATTACACATTTGTCATAATCCATACAATGTACAATACCTAGAGTTAACTCTAATGTAAACTATGAATTCTGGGTGATAATTATATGTGAATGTAGATTCATCAGTTTTATCACTTTTGGAGACAATTAGATTTTGAGTGATAGTCATCTATCAGTGTAGTTTTAGCGACTGTAATAAATGTACCACTCTGTGGGGATGAGCACTGAGTGTTATGTGGAAACTAATTTGACAATAAACTATTTGTAAAAAAAAAAATGTACCACTCTGATACAAGGTATTGATAATCTGGGAGCCTGTGCGTGTATAGAAGTATATGGGAACCCTCTGTACCTTCAGAACCATTTTGCTGTCAGCTTAAAACTGCTCTGAATGCTTACCACTGCTTCCTAGGGGAAGGCAGCAAATGTGTGCTCTTAGCATCAAATTCCAAACGGAGAGCAAGCACTGTCATCTGGGTTACATTATTGTTTATTCAACATTAAGAAGCAGTAATTAAGCAGTTACTGTGTAAGATGTAAGATGTACAGTGCTGGCTGGTTAGAGACTTGGAGATATAGAAAGCAATGAGAACTGAATCCTTGTTTACTACATGGAATGATGAGTTTCAAGACACACCACTCCAAAATAAGGCACCTTAGTATGCTATACAGGGCTGAAGAAATTTGAGAAATGGCTGTGGAAGAAAGTACTTTCTGACTTTCCCCTCAAGCAGATCATACAACCCTCAAATGAGAGGTACCTTCTCGGCAAGAGAAAAGCAATATCCTTATCTCTGAAGACAAGGAACACAGAGAGAAATCTGAACAAACAGCCCTGTTAAGAAACTTCCCTTAGTTTGGGGACCTGGGTGGCTCAGTTGGTTGAGCATATAACTTTGGCTCAGGTCTTGATTTCAGGGTTCGTGAGTTTGAGCACCAGATCAGGTTCTCTGCTGTCAGAGTGGAGCCTGTCTCCCTACTACTCCCTAGCCTAAGATCATCTGTCTCCCTCTCTCTCTCTCTCTCTCTCTCTCCCTCCTCCATTCTCTTTCATTCTCAAAAATAAACATAAATTCTCTCTCTCAACACTAAACATTAAAAAAAGAAATTTCCCTCTGTTTAGTATAGTTACCTCATATCTTTTGTTCTATTATATCTTTCCATTCTTCATCAAACCTAGTATAAAATCACTCAAGCTTAACCGTTTCTTTGGATCTTCATTTCCTTAAGAAGGTTCTCACATCACATAAAACTTATATTAAGTAAACACACATGTTTTTCCTTTGTTTTCCTGTCTTTTTTTACAGCAGTTGCAATCAAGAATTTGAAAGAGTAAAGGACAAATATATTTTCTCCATGTAGGGGAAATAAACAGGTAATATATATCTCTATAGAGTGAGGAGTGTGAGGGAAAATGAAGTAATTAACGCAGCTCTGGGTGCACAGGGAAACTTCCTGAAAGATGACATATATCCCCAGTCTGTGCATGCCTACACAGTCAAGTGGACCGGTGAAAGGATTTACACAGTTGCAACACTACTCCCTAGCCTTCATATTTACTTTTTACTTAAGATTTCCCTTGAAGAAATCCTGTCTTCTGGATTGGAAAAGCCAGCTTTGGGGTGGATTGCCACTAGAGAACCGTCACACTTAAGAAGGAATTCAAGTGCTTTCTCAATGGTGCTTCACGCTCTACGTCCTCCTTGATTTTAGCAAAGCGGCTCTGCTTGAAAGATCGCCAGATCCTACTAGAACTTTGCTTCAGCCTTTTGGCCTTTTAACTTCATGTTTCCAGTGGTATCTGGTCAAGGCTTTCAACATTTTTATCTGGTTTTATCTGGTATTCAATTATATTGAGCAGTATTACATGGGGCAACATAAGTAAAAATAAACATTGGATGAGAAAATTTTTAGAAATTTAAAGTTTTAATAATCTCATTTCATATTTCCAAAGAATGAAGATTAAGTCACCAGCATCTCCCGAAGTATTTATTCTACTGAGTAAACTCATATACCTGATGTGATGGCACATAAGATCTCATCATGTTACTTGGAAAGTAGGGAAGGTGAGACTCAGAAACATCAATCAGTTTACATTCACTTCTAACATTTTTTATATTTGAATATTATGAAACAGAATTAGCAAAAATCTGAGCTGTCTTTGTGGACTGCAAAGACTCATTCCTATAATCTTGATTAAAACAATCCTTTTCTAAGGGACCGATTACAGTGGATCTTATCTCTGGAGATGAGAACTCCTCAGAGTGGCTTTGCTAACTTAAAGGATGGTGTTGTCTGATTATTTAAGTTTTCTCAACAAACCACCTAATTCTACAGGTTCTCTAGATTCTTTGGTACATTTTACATTGTATGTCATGGATAGGTAACACATTAGAAGTTCAATCACAGATATAAATCATATTGATAACTAATTTAAAAAAAGGAAGTGTGACTTTCTCTAGATGTCATCTAATGTTTCTGCAACAGTGGCTGGGCACCTTTATGACTCCTACGATCATCCTGCCGTCTCTCTGGGCTCAGGCAACAGGCACCTTGTAACATGCCCTTTGATCGACCTGGAGATAATATGAAGCATCTCTGTATTCCTTTCTCAAGGCTCCTTACTTTTACTTCCTCCATTGCTGTTGAACAGAAAAAAATTAAACACAAAACTCTGCCTGACTAATGGAAACAATAGTTACAATTGTTTTACCAGAATTTTGCCTATCAAGTTCTGTAGGTTTCAGACATAGCCAAAAATCCCTTTCCCAAATTCTAGTGTTCTGTACCAGGCTTTCCCCAGCTCCTGGGTTATATAGCAAAGGAAGAAACAGAAGCACATTATAATTGAAAGCTTGAAAGTTACTCATTTAGCATAGTTCCAGAATAAATGTGTCCTGTTGAACCAAGTTAAAACATAATTGAAACACATATAGTTCTTATGACAGAAATATCCAAATTAATATGAGTATGGAGGGAGGCAGGTTATACATTAAAAATATGTGAAGAATAACGTTTTAGATATCATTATAGTTGTCCAGATCTGGATGGTATAAACTATATCTTACCTTTTAGATATAATTAAAACATACTGAGTGGAGAGTTTATTTCTTTTAAACTTTGAGATGTTACAAGTTTTAGCTTTTTATAAGCTTTAATGTTACTGAAAATTAGAATTGGATTAGAAACTGTGTTTGGAAAATATTTGTAAGGAGGCCTAAGGTATAGAATTGTCCAATCACTATGTTGTATACTTGAAGCTAATATAACATTGTATGTAAACTATACTTCAATAAAAAAAAAAGGAAGGAAAGAAGCAAAGAAGGAAGGAAGGAAGGAAGGAAGGAAGGAAGGAAGGAAGGAAGGAAGGAAGGGAAAAAAACGTCGGTGCAGAAAAGGGATAAGCAAGCTTTTGGAAATATGTGGCTGCTTAGATTTATAAACTAGATGACTAGCATCATCTAGTGGTCATTCCTATAATCAACTCTATTTCCATTGTTGCTTAGAATTTAGTCACATGATAAAAGTTTTGTCAGGTATTTTGAACTAAGTAAAAATTAAATAAAATTAAATAAAAGAATAAAATAGCTTTTTATAAGCTCTATAAATTGCCCTTCATCTCATCCTTTTGATTAAGTGATTTCTCTGGTACTACATTCTCAAGTGTGAACATGTCTGCCTCTGCCCCTTGTCAGACTTCCCATTTTTGTATTGAAAGCTTTCCAGCTTCAATAAAATAACCTGAAAAAATTAATGTTATTTAACTTAAAAATTTTATATTTATATATAAAATTCTATATTTTTGCATTATATTTTTAAATAAAAATAAAATAAATATAGGAAACAACATAGACTGCAATATAAACATTACTTTATATATATATATATATACATACATATATAGGGATATATATATGTACATATATATGTATACATATTAGAGACACACAATAGGTATCCTATTATATACAACTTTTGGTATGTGAGCTATAGCATTTGACATATTGAAATACTATATATAGTATATTGAATATATATATAGAAAAACAGCTGCTTTACTTGTCACAAGGGAGGTGATAATTTTGCTAAACATAGGACACTGGACTTAATTTGCCAACTTTAACCCTAAAAGTTAAATTAATATTTTAAGACTCCTGCTGATTACCCCATTATTTTAACTAATAAAGCTGGCATGGATTCTGAACCATTGTTTATTTTACTCAAATGTTTAAAATTAGTCAAAGAGAACAGCAGGTTTCAATTCTTGAATGCACCTAATGTGGTAGCAGGGGCTCAAACACATGCAAAAACATAATAATAGCTAATAATTACTTGGCCACAAAAGAGAGTTTGCCTGGAGTTTTTATATTTTTCATGGCCAATCTACAAATCAAAAATCAAAAGTTGAATACTGATTAAAAATTGGCAGTAAAAATAATCATATTTTTACTACTACTAATATAATTCAAATGGTCTAAAAATTATTTACTTCAAACATTGTTAATACAACATATATTATTGATACTGAAAGCATAAACAGGATCACAATCTAAAAACAGAGGGGAAAGGAAGGAAAGCCACTGACATTGACCACTTACATTTCAAGTGCCAGACACTGGGTGGTGCCTCATGGACATCTGCCATCACTCTTCATCTCCATGGCAATTCTGGGGACAGCTTTCAATAGCTGTGTCCCGCACCCCATTTTATAGGTAAAAAAATGGATTACCACCCCTGTGACAACACAACTGGTAAGTGACAAAGGTGGATCTGAATTCAGCTCAATCTGACTCCAAAATCAATGCTTTTGTAGATAATATTGCTATAAACATCAAGTTGCGTGGAACCCTTTGAATTAGAATTTTTCTATTCCGTGGATAAACACCTATGAGTACAATTGCTGGATCATAGGGTAATTCTGTTCGATCTTAGGACAATTGACATATTCTGTAGTATTTCAATCCTTTAAAAGATTTGCCTTATTCACCAGTATGGAGACAATTATGAAAAGAATTTGTTTTCTATATGTCCATTTAGTCACATTTAATTAAAACTTTTTTTAAAAATCAGCTTGTTCTATTATAGATTGGTATATTAAAATTTTCTCATTATAATTATAGAGTTCTCTGTTGTTACCATTTCTATCAAATTTTTTGCTTTATCTATTTTAAACCTAAGATGTAAAAACTTACAATTGTTAATTTTTTAGTCAATGTATTAAATTTATAGTCTAATATTTTTATTATAACATATAATCATTTTATCTTTGGCACTTCTTGGCCTTAAATCTATTTTATCTACTTCCAATAAAACTTGACTGGCTTTCAAAAAAATCCAAAATCCATGCTGTCAGTGCTTACCAAATTTTCATATACATGCATCAAGTTTGTACTCTGGGCAAAATGCTCTAAATTTAATATCAACAATTTTTTAGTTCTCTCATTTGTTCCACAAGCTTTGGAAAAGTGGCTCCAGGGTTACATGTGGTCTTAAAAGATGCTTCACTGGTCAGGTTTGACTTTTATTCAGGTGACTAGAGAAAGCTTAACACAAGATCTAAGTTAAAGGCACCACAGTAAATTGGATTTATATAGCATTAGAGATTCATCTATTAAAAAAAAAAACATATGTCATGTATTTACAATGGGTCACTGCAGAATAAAAAAAATCCCTGAATATCAGGAACTCAGTGACAATATTCACAGCTATTCACAACACTGAAGACACACTATTGTGCCATGTGTAGGATATATGGTGTGTGAGAAGAAGTGGGAACAATAGAATCTGTTTGAATGAGTCTTGCAGGACTTACAGAGGAGATGTTTGAACTCTGCAGTTCACTACCCTGGTTGAGGTGAGATGAAAGAGGAGTGCATGTAAAGGCAAGAAAGGGATGGAGAGAAATTAATGGACTTAAAACGTATTTAGAAAGTAATAATACATCTTGGGTAATGACTCTTCATGGCCTTAGAGTAATGGGAATCAGGCATCGCGCCGAGGATGCAGGAGAGTTTGGTGCAATGAAAGCTGTTGACTCTTGCACGTTAACTGGTCTAACCTGACATGTTCCTCCTCTCCAATATCATTTCCAGAAAGTTACCAATCATTCATTTCTTACTTTGGTTACACTTACTATTTAATATACTTGTGCCACTGCCCCATAGTTATTTTTAAAACTGTAATGTATTTTGCCAAAGGTAAATTATACACCGCTATAATTAGGACCCAAGTCCTTGCTTTACATGGTGGCCAGGAACCATAAAAATGACCGTGCAAGCTGACACTGTGCACAATGAGAACTTTAAAAATTGTTCCATGAGCTTTACAAACTCTGTCTAAACATGAAAAAAAAAAAAAACCTTACTATCTGTTATACATGTATAGAGAAACGAAAAGAAGAGTGAAACGAATTATGTGTCTAGCATACTGTAAGTGAAAGCATTGAGAACATTGAGAATTCAGGTGTTGTGTTTCTTTGTAAAAGGCGTATCAACAACAGCTCAGCCAGACCTTGTCTCCTTCGTGTTGTGTATCCTACAATACAGAACGAGCATCTGTATTGGGCTCCAACAGTGCATCCTTTCAATGTTGTGAAATATCTGGGAGAGTTCCTTTAATGTGAGAATCTGTGCAGTCAGCGCCTCCTCTGAAGTCTCTTCGTTTTCTTTTTTGCTGTTAGGTTGGCCTTTACCAGGTTAAGCAGGCTGCATAGCTAGCGTCTCCAGTGGCCGCCACGTCAACACTCTTGTGGCAACCAGCAATTCCTCCCAATCGCATTCATGTTCGACTCAAATTTCATTGTCATGTTTCATTCCTTTGGTGCATTTTCATTTTTGTTGGCCTCTCTGATACCCATTTTGAATTATCTAACTTTGTAAAGTGTCAGGTGAGTTTATCACAGGCGACAAGGAAGCAAGCCAATTACATGCTTTGCTGTCCTGTGTGGACACAAGGAATAACAGATATGCAGTGAGTAAGCAGTCACTCACATACTTCAAAGGAAGTGATGTGATTAGTCACAAATCAATACGTACATGTGTTCTTTACAAAGACATTTGTGGAATGAGGATCTAGCAGCCCTGTTGGCACTTTGTGTCCTTAGCTCATTTACTGTGATACTAAAATTTGATCTGTGTTGTTAGAGGACTGTTATTATTTGGTGTTATTTAGTTAAACCATGGTAACTGAAAACTGTGCACAGTGGAACCATGAAAGACACACAGAGAGAGAATGTGGAACAACTGGAAATCTCATACACAGCTGACTGAAATGAACACAGGGTAATTTTAGAAAATATTTTAGGAATCCCTTAAAAAGTTAAACATATACGTTTATATGTTTATAACATATAATGTGTATGTTATAACATTATGTTATAAAAATGTATACGTATGATATTCTAACATATAACATATAATGTATGTTGTATATATATATAACATATATAAATGTGTATTTATAACATTATAACATATAATGTATGACCCAGACTCTTCATTTCTAGGTGTTTACCCATGAGAAATAGAAGCAGGTATCTGTAGAAGAATTTGTAGACAAATGTTCTAGTAGTTTTATTTGTAGTAGCCCAAAGCTGGAAACAATCTAAGTGTCCATCAAAGGTGAATGAATACACAATCTCCATATCTACACAGAGGAACACTACTCAGCAAAATAAAGAATAAACAATTTACATATGCAATATAGCATGTATGACTCTCAAAATAATTACACTACTAAAAAAGTAAAAGAAAAAAATATATACTCCATGACTCTACTTATAAAAAGCCCGGAAAACTCAAGGTAATTTATAGTGATAGAAAGAAGACAGACATTTTGTTGCATGGGGATAGAAAGAAGGGACAGAGAAAAGGAGAAGGAGCAAATAAAATAGTACAAGAGGGAATTTTTTTTTGGTATTATGCATATATTCATTATGTTGACTGAGGTGATGGTTTTAGGGTTTAAATATATGTCCATTTCATCAAATTTGCCATTGAGAGTATGTGAGGTTTATCATATGTCAATTATATCTAAACAAAGCTGTTGTAAGTGTAAGTATATATAAATATATATTCTATTTTTCATTCATGTCATTAACTTGGCATATACTTTAAAATTGTATTGTGTTATGCTTATTCAATGGTGGATATAAATGAATTAAAATAAATTTGGTTTAATATTTTGTCAAAAATTTGTTCTGATCTTTGGGATTGTAAGGCAAGAATTGATTAATTACTGACACAATATACATTAAGTCCCATGCCTTTCTTATTGTCCAGAGAATTTCTAAAAATAGGTAATGAAATCTAAAAGGTGTTTAGACTTCTTACCTTAACGATGTGGCTAATAGATCTGTATAATTTTATCATTAAAAGTAATTAATGAAATCTGTAAGATTGTTTTATCTTAATTGAATGGCTAAATAGATCAGTGTAGTTTTATCATTAAAAGTAATTAACATAAATGGCAGCTGTTAGAATTGGAAACTAATTGGTTATAAGAACACTTAAAATTAAAAATTGAGCTTCCTATTTCTCTATGAGTAAATTTTTCAAAAATTTAGAAAAAGCACATTAGGATAATTTAAAATATTTATTACAATTATGGGCATACAGCTCAAATTTTAAAAAATTTACTAAAATTCTCATTTATGGGGGTGCCTGGGTGGCTCAGTCGGTTAAGCATCTGACTTTGGCTCAGGTCATGATCTCATGGCTCATGAGTTTGAGCCCTGCATTGGGCTCTGTGCTAACAGCTAGGAGCCTGGAGCCTGCTTCAGATTCTGTGTCTCCCTCTCCCTCTCTGCTCGTTTCCTGCTTGCACTCTGCACCTTTCTCTCTCTCTCAAAAGGAAATAAACATTTAAAAAATTTAAAAATAAGTAAATAAGTTCCCATTTATGATTGGTTTAAGTATACATTGTAGAAATAACAAGTAGTTGATATCCTACAATGAATTTATTGAGGAAGACATTTGAAACAATATACTTAAATGAATATAAATAAGTTTTATATTTGCAGAAATCAGGGGAAAACATAGACCTTCTCCTTCCTTTTCATAAATTATGGTTAAACTTATATTTTGACATAATTGAGTCCAACTTTAAGGGGGACCTATCTATGAATCAGAACAGGAGCATGTAGGAGGGAGGTTGTCAAATCTAATCATTCATGCTTTCTTGTTGCTGTTTCTGTGTTGTAATTAGGTGTTTGTGGCCCTGATTGCTGTTAATGGTGAGGTATTCTTAGAAATGAAATTAAAATTAACAAGTGTACAATTTATATCAATTGATGAATAGTGTTCCCAAAATATCAAATTTCAGAAGCCAAAAAGCTTAGTTTAGTTGTCAATTTTGGCACATGATTCTGTGGAGCACTGTTAACCTTACTCACAGGTTGTGATTGTTACAGTATCCTAGTAATGTTGCCTGGCGTTTCTGGTGATTAAATCTTTGCTCTAGGCTGTAGCCCACTGTAACTACTTTAAGAGAAGAAATACAAAAAGAAGAAGATAGAAATGTTGTTGCTGAATACCCTGGTGGAATGAGAAACTGATCTAAAATCGAATACAGCCCAAGCTATATCAATTTCAATGGAAAACCAACATCAAGCAGACAAAATATTTTCATTGTTAAAATGAAAATTAGTCCATAGGAAACAACATACACTCTAACAACTGATCTTCATAACTCAACTAACATCAATGCAACGTTTTCTATATGTGGAATATTTGTCTCAGAACAAAGATCAAGATTATGGCTGAGGACAATTACTGCCTTGTGTGTTGTAAGATTTGATTTTTAAGAATAATAAGTACTAAATAATAAATAATTGTGTTATTATCTTTTAATTTTAATGATTTTTATTTATCATTTATTTTGTTAATGTTCCTGTCTTTAACTGTTTTCTGATAATCAAATATCTATTTCAGGTAGACAGCATTTTTACATTTTATCACAATATATTTTCTCTTCAGAGTAATAATTCATGCATTTATTGCCACAGCTTTATTTTGTAACTGAAAACCTCTGAAACCAAAACCCTATCACATCAAATGATTCACTATTTATCATTATGGACATTCATTATTATTTTAAAGTATATAAATACATTACCATGTTAAAATATCAGAAAAACATGATTTAGAGAATACCCCAGATTCCCCACTAATTTCAATTTCTTATGCCTAAACTCCCAGTATTAGTATCTACAGGGAATTTGAGAGCATCTGGTTAGCAGTTTTATTTATTCCCCACTTTAACAATCTCGGATATATAGATTTATGTGAAGTCTACATTCACCTCTAGTTTCCATGGCGTGGGGGTATATCAGTGCTGAGTTTAGATTGGACCCATTTATCAAATTCCCTTCCCCATGACTTTGTTGTGAGGAAAAGATGTAGTAGTACTTTGAGTACATTTTTCTATACATATACCAAAATGAAATAATTCAGTTATACAAACACAAACCACAATGACAAAAATTACCAAAAGTAATATAAAACAAAGTGTATGTTCTATTTTTCACTCTTTTAAGGGAAACATATTTGTGACAGGCTCTGATAGAGTGAATTAATATTTTATGCTTTTAGGATCTAAATCAGAAAAAATATGGATACCTTTTACTTTTTAATACTTTAAATTTATAAACCAGTAATCCAAGTGAAATTATTAACAGGCAATTATTTCCATGTAATGAGATGAGAAATGATTTAGCCATTCTCCTCCAAAAGCACACTTTTAGTCTAATCAAGGATATGAGCACTGAAAATATTTTTGCTACTATTCCACTACTAACCTTTAACTTAGAAATAAAAATTCTTCATGTCCCTTAGCATGCATTCTAAGTAATTAACCCAAGCTTGAGGTTTCTTCCAAATGCACAAAAGAAAATAAAATTAAATCCTTTAAACATCAGGGTTATATCTAAAAACATATAAATATCATCTGCAGTAAATGCTTTGATAACACTGACTGAAGAGTTCAGCTTTTATTTGTGAATACTGCATAAGATAAGAGTTTGACAATGTGGAAGGCATTTATTTTTAACAAAAACATTTGGAGCCATTTGAGGAAACATGCTGAAGAAAATGTGTTTCTTATCTTTTATTAGTATGTGGGATAAATATATGCAAATATTTTTGAGATTATCCCAAGGGAAAAATGCATTCCAGCATGATAAAAGTATATGCCTACTCACAGAGTAATTGAGCAAGAGCAGAGAAAAAGTGTGTGCCTACTAACTTTACATATGATAGAGCTCTCACAAGGGATTATAATGTGTACTTTCATGGAGGTTTGCTGAATCTTTACTTCCTCTGTTAGCCAAAGCAAATAGCAGTGTTTTCCTTGTATCATTTTTCTTATATTGATTAGAAAATATTTCATACATACAAAAACATATATATAACCTATGATATGATATGCATATCATATAAGTTCATATTTAGAATAGAAAGCACCCACAGACACACCAACAAGCATAAGAGGTAGAACATTACCAGTATACTTGAAGGTCCTTATGTTCCCATCTCAATCCCTCCCCAACTTTTACCCGGGGGTTAAAATTATTCTGAAACTTGTTTTATCCCATACATGCAGTGAAGTACACAACTATTAAATGTAAAGCTTGCTGACTTTATATCTACGTGTATCTCCATGTAACCAGATCACAGATTAAGATATGTAACATTTCCACAAAGTTCTATTGTACATCTTCCCAGTCAAACCCAAATACAAATGATATACTTCCTTCTACTAATATAAAGCATTATTGTCCATTCTTAAAGTTAATGTAAACGGAATCATACAGCATATACTATTTTTGCTTCTTACTTCTATCATTCACATTACAGTTTTGAAATATATTCACATTGTTGCATGTATCATTGCACTCACATTGTTGCTGCCTCATTTCCTGCAATTTATCTATTCTATAGCTCATGGGCATAGGCTGTTTCCAATCTGGAGCTAGTATAAATAAGGCTGGTACAAACATCTTTGTACACGTCGTATTGGTAGGCTAATTTATTGAGCTTTGATGGATTTACACCTAAGAGTGGAAATTCTGGGTCACGGGTAGGTATATGCTTAGCTTTAGGAGATACAGCAGTTGCCAAAGTAAATATATCAAACTCCCACAAGCAATATGTGAGAGTTCTGATTGCTCCACACTTTCTTCAAAACTTGTTCTTTTCATTTTTTTAAAAAAAATTTAGCCATCTGCTGGATTTGTAATGGTATATGTCATTGTGCCTTTAATTTGCATTTTTCCTAAAGACCACTGTGATTTTGAGCACATTTATATATTCTCATTATCCATTCGGGTGTCCTAGTATAGGAAATGCCTGCTTAAGTACTTTATCTTCTCTTAAAACTGGGTTGTCTGCCTTTTACTTAATGATTTTTAGAAATTATGTATATATTCTGAATATAATTCTTATGTTGGATGTATATATGTGATATATTTTCTCCCATTCTGTAAATTCTCTTTTAATATACCATTCCTTCTGTATTCTCAGATCTTTATTTCTGGATTTATTTTCTTTCTTAGACTACATCCTTCATATAGTCTGGTTCTGAGAATTCAAGTCACTAAAAATCCTGTCTGTTTTTGGTTATGTCTAAGAGTCTTTATTCTTATTTTTAAAAATTATTTAATTTGGTTCACAGTTGCTGAGAGTTTTCCCCTTAGCATCCTGGCTTCCAGCTTCTGTTTTGACATTAGAAGTCTACTGTTTTCCAAGTTATTACCATAGGATTATCTTTGTGTCCATCTTCTCAAATTACGCTATAATACGATGTGTTGGGAAATTACCTGTTTTATCTTTCTTGAGATATGTTATACTTTTAAAATCTGAGAATCAGTATCATTTATCAATTCTAGAAAATACCATCTCTGAATATCATACCATCTCTGAATATTGCCTCACTTCACCCCGGCATCATTCCTTCATTTTCAATGCATGCCTTCTTAAACAGTTCCCAACATTTCTTTTTGTTTTCTCTTCTCTTTTTTTGATGTATTTGGAATGATAAAATTTATCATCTCATCAACTTTCTCTTCTGTTGTGCTTCACTTTAAAAAAAATTATATTTTTTGTTTCTAATATTTTTGTGTTTCCTTTGTACTCTTGCAAAAAGAAGACCACTAAAATGAGTTTCACTTTTAGGTTGTCAGTCAAATGTACAAGACGGAATAGGCTCACCCTGCATCAAGTTTATTTAGCTTTAATAAGGAGGAGAAAACAGGAGCACTATGCAGAGCAAGATAACCCTGGAGGCTTCAGACACCCAGGTGCAGCATCTCATGTGTCCAATCACTGCACTGCTCTAAAAAGGGACAAGAAGATCTTAAGAGTGTCAGTCACACTGGAATAGGAAATCCACAGAGACTAGAGCCCCTAGGTTTAATTATCTTTCTAGTCACCTAAACGAATATGTACTGAGCTCCCATTCTTTAGTGAGGCTTCAGTACCTTAATGACAGAATACATAATAAACAATAGTAACAGTCATACACAGAGTGCTTGAATATATCCTTTCATAAAGTAGGTCAAATAGTAAATAGAGTCTTCTAGGCCAAGTCTATCCCACAGTAAGTCTACTGGTTCCACAGACACTACCAGTGGTCATTCCCTTATTTCTCAAGTTATAATCAAACAGACATACAAGAGTGGCTCTTAGAGCCATAGCAGTGGTCTCTTGGTCTGTGGAGAAGGTCCACAGACCTATTATAGCAGAAAAAGCTGAGTTGACTCTCTCAGTCCCTTCTTCACTTTCTTCTGACCAAAATAGTGAACATAAAATAAATCATAACATAAGCGTAGTGACAGATATCAGTGCCACCCTCTAAGATTTGAGGAAATATAGTATATTAGACAGAGTCAATCCATAGGGAGAAAAATAAAATAAAACGTGTAAGGAGATAGGAAGAACCCAGTATAGTTGAGGTGATGGTTTGAGGCAGTGTATTCAAGAGCAGGCATTTGTACAGAACCTGAGGGAATGACCTGTGTGGATATCTGGTCAAAAACTACTTTCTGTGGAGAGAAAGCAAATGCAAAGTCTTTGAATCAAGATCATCCTGCCATGGGTGATGGGCAGTGGGGAGACCACCATGGCTTGAGCTCAGTGAGTGAGAAGAGGCCAGCGAGGTGACAGCAGTAAATCATGAAGGATTTTGTAGATCATTTTAGGAATTTTGGCCTTTACTGTGAGTGAGGTGAGAAATGATGTGGCATGAAATAATGTGTTTTAATGAGATTCGTGCTGGCTACTTCATTAAGAATAGATTGTCAGCAAGAACAGAAGAATGGTGACGAGGTTAGTACAAGTGGAAGCAGTAGAAGTGGTAAAATTGTGGAAATATTTTTGTGGCAATATTTTGTGGCAAATGAAGAATACTTTCATTCTACTAGACTCAGTCTTCAGTGTTCCAGCCTATTGGGATATATTCCTATGAGTTTTACATATCCTCTTCCTTTTAGAAGTAACTTGTATCTTAATCCTATGGATAAACATACAGAAGTCTCCCTAATGTTGACTTTGATCTTAAAACAAACACTTTTTATATTAAAGTCCTGGTTATAAGAGCTGAACACCTGGTTATAAGAGCTGAGAGAACATTTTCCTTTCACCATTTCTCACTCCTTTCCATCTCCTTCCCAAAACGGTTTGCCTGATTCAGTTAGAAAGAGCGCAACATTCATAACTGGATATCTTAGCAGCTATCTATACAGCCTGACCATACTGTGAAGTGCGGTCACTGGGTCCAGCGTTAGGGGTCCCTGGCTGTGGCAGATGGGGCATGAGAACAGTATCTCCCTTCTCCTGGCATCTTTAACACAGGCGGCCCTCTTCTTAGTAGTGAAGAACTGATTTCAGTTCTAGCTAAAGAATTTTAACTTAGTTGTTATAGGAAGATAGTTATTCCACAGTTAAAAATGATAAAGGACACATACACACAAAATACAAATGAAAATTAGAAAATTTATTTCAACCTTCCAAAATCTTCCATAGATGAACATGAAGTTGATTAACACCTTTCAATAGCAATAGAGCTGGAAGCACAATACCTAAAAGGATTTGTATTATTAGAGATGGTTATATATGATGTCCACTAGAAAGACCCTGATGGTTTATAACCAAACTAAAACATGCATTCTCTTGATTTTCTAATCAAAGAATTGTACCGAGTAAAAGTACTAATTTACTTGTTCTCATATAGCAAATAAAAACCCCTGATTATTCATTGTTATTTGACAAATAGAAAATTGTTCTATGAATTTTATGAATTTGCCAACATTGATAAATTAGAGAAGGGAGTTTCTGTGGAATTCAATAATCAAATGTGAAGACATAAGCTTTTTGCAAAGTTCTTGTTCTTATGGGCACAAACCAGCAAAATAAATAAGAGTGAAACCTTCTCAGAAAATTTCCGACGTTGCAAATTACAAACTGTAGCATCACATAAAGTCACTAATACAGTCTTTAGGGTATTGGAAATCAGGATTCAGTTCCACTTAAAAACAAAAAAAAAAGGTAAGAAAAAGTAAACTATGTTTATCAATACAAGCACTGGATGAAAGATCTCTTACTATGTTTTTTTTTTTCTGTCGAAAAGATGCTTCATGATTTGTTGTCTTCAGTGATTCTTTGGTACTAAACCAATGAATAATTTTAATACCCAATAGAAAATAATTATGAGAGAGGAGATTAACAGTTTTTGTATAGAGTATGACCTATGAACAAATTCCAAAGCTTGCCATTAAATTCCTATGTAACTAATAAGAGAACTTCTCTGGCTCTTCATTTTGCTGGAGCCAAAATAATATGTCCCTGTATACTCAATACATCGTGACACATAAATGAAACGGCTTTCCTGTAATCCTAACAAGCATTCATCTGAAGGGTTATTTAGTATACAGTACATAAAATAATAAAGCATATTATCCCATCTTTGGTGATGTTATAGTCATGAACTCTGGTTGTTAGGAGGCAAGGGAAAAAGTTATAGAAAATTCCTGTGACTCATGATAGCTTTGGGTGCTAAGCCTCAAACACACTTATTTATAAACAAACTGAAAATGTGAAGTCAAATTCGTTTTCACAGCTACAAGGAAACCAGATAAGAAACTATTTTAAATCACCCTCAGATATAATTATTTTTTAAATTATTTTTAGCAGGAGTAGTGATAATTCTAGAAAGAAACCAAATTCTGAAAAACTGAAAATATTTGGTGAGCTTTCAACCTATTTTCAACTGGCTTCACCTAGAAACTGAAATATAAAATTCATTTTCAATTGATTCATGGTTGCAGGGGAAATAAGAACCACAGAAAGTGTGCACATTAAATAAATATATCCTAACAATAAAACAATATATACAGACTTTGGCACAACAGAACAGATTATGTGAATTCCATATCATAGGTTTCTCTTTAATATCTGTTAAAACTTTTAAGGTTGTGTTTTTCCTTTGCCATGGCCAGCCAGGTTTCTTCTGAGGTCTGTTGGGGAATAGTTGTTTTCAGCTTGAAGGCTAAGCTTACTTTTCCACTGCAACATTTATGTTCACTGCCCAGGTGGCCTCAGTCGCATCTCATTACTTCTGATGTTTTTTACTTTTGGAGATTTCTAGAAGTAGCAAAAAATAAGAAGGGTTCATCAGAATTGTGTACTGGAAATAGCCAGGAAAGAAACTATGTGCTTTCAAATACTGTTTACAGTATACTCACATGCATATATGTTTTTTGGAAAATAATTGGAAGCAAAATGAAAGGAGGCAAAGAAACAACAACAAGAACAAAAAAACCCAAAACAACAAAATAAAACAAGGAAGAAATATAAGCTCTTCAGAAACAAGATCGATACTTCTATGAGGTAGGAGACAATACCTTAAGTTTGTAAAGTGTTTTTCAGTTTACAAAGTTCTTTTCTTTGCATTTTACTTTAGAAAAAAAACTATATTATACAGGTAATGTAAAGTAAAAAACCAAAAAGAAAACCCTGAATCTGCAGTGAAGAGACCTCCCTAGCAATCACACAGCTAGTAAGAGACTGAAGCTTGATTGTGCTCTGACAGTGTCTGATTGCAGACCCATCACCTCGGCTGCGACACATGGCCTACCGAATGAAGCCCAAACCTAGTGGAGTTCCAAAGACTGGACAGGAGGAAAAGAGTAGCTATAAAATTTAAACTGAAGAAAAAGTAACAGGTCCCAAGTGTAAGCAGAATGATATACAGCTTCTAAGAGCGTATGCAGATTTGCTGTTAACATAAAATAATATTGTATCAAGCCCTCAAGTAAAGTAAGCTATACTGCAGATAGGAATTCTGTCTGTGTTCAAGTAAGACATTTCATTACTTTCCATTATGGCTCTGGAGAGCATGGGGGATGGGAAGCTTAAAACAATTCTAATAGCATGCACTATAATGGTCAAGAGGTACAGAAAACCTGTCATCTCCTTTGCTGTCTAATACCTCCATTGTACTAGTCATCTGTTTAGTAGCCCTGAAGAGGAACACTCTGAGGCTCTTGACTCTGAGCTCTAATTAGCCTAGGACTTCCTCCCTCCCTTCTTTCCTTTCTCTCCTTCCTGTCTCCTTCCCTCACTCTCTCTCTTTTTCCTTTTGTTTTTTCTTCTTTCCATCTCTCCTTGTCTCCTTCCCCTTCTCTCTTTTCTCCTCCCCTACTTTCTCCTCCTCTACTTCTTCCTCCTTTCTCTTTTAATCCCTCCCTCCTCCTTCCTTCCTTCCTTTCCTTCCCTTTCCTTCCTTCCTTCCTTTCCTTCCTTCCTTCCTTCCTTCCTTCCTTCCTTCCTTCCTTCCTTCCTTCCTTCCTTCCTTCTTTCCTGCTACATACTAGCTCTATAACCTTAAGGAAGTTATATAGCCTTTATGTGCCTCATTTCCTCATCTTTAAAAAGAGAAGATAAGGGATAATAATTCCTATTTTAATGAGTTATGACAAAGATTAAATGAGGTAATAGATGTAAAGAGTTTTACATTTAACACTAAAGAGGTTTACTGTCTCACCAACTGTTAGCTATTTTTATTGCATGTGTGAAATATAAGGACAAAGTATAGTTTTGTGACATCTGAGGAGCTCACAGACGAACTGGGAAAGAAGAAAGATGTCAAAGCAAGAACGAAGTGGGATTTCTCCACACATCATGCTAATTTCTCTGGAAGACTCAATTTATGCTCCTGTGTCAACATCATTCAGTGCTAACTGGGGCAGGGGGCTGCGATTAGGGAGTCTGGTGGGGGCAGTCTGGATTCCAAGCTCTTCTTTATTTCATTCTCTCTCATCATCTGCCAGTCCCAACTTCCACCTTTAGATTCCTAGGTCTTCCTCACATCAAAAACAGCAGTAAAACTATACACTGTCAAGTTTACATTATAGATGAAGGAACACAGGCTTTTTAGGCAGTATGCCCAGATTTAATTCCCAGTTCCATCACCTACTATCTTTGTGACTTTATCTGTAAAAAGGGATAACAACATTATTTCTCCCTCACAGTATTGCTTTTCTGGGGGGGAGTAGGGGACAAGGGCGAATGAAATCAATATACTGTAGTATAGAGAAAGCAAATCTGAAGAACTAGGTCTAATTCCTGACTTATGGGCTGTGTGTCTGGAGAAATCTCTGAATTCCATTTCTCTACCAAGGAATGAGTTGTGATAGTAATAACTGAATCATAGAGTTGAGGAAATATCAAACAAAATAATGGATCTGCAAGTGCTTTGTACAATGTAAAGTGCTACAGAAATATTACCTGTTATTACCATCTCATATTCACATAAAACTATTATAAGCCTGTAGTCTGAAAGTTCAATCTGTCATCTTGACAGTTATTAGTCTCACTCTCCCTTGTCAATAAACCGATTTAAGATAGTTCATAGTTAAGCAGAAAAATGGGAGGTGAGGGAATTAGAATAATTGGATTATTTCAGTATAAAATAATAGGATTTAAAGAGTCTTAGTTTGGAGGGGACCTTATAAGTTGCCTTTCCCTGGCTGATGGAGCCCAATCTTCTATTTAGTGCAAGATGCCCCAAATAATACCTGTGTTCTTGTGACCAGTTCAAGTTGACAAAGCAGATTTCACATTGAATAGAAACAGAGTCCTTTATTGTATTAACTTTTAAGAATCTCAAAACATACAGGAATTGACTTTTTTGGACAATTATTTAGGTTTTAAAATTCAAACTGATTTAGAAGCTTCAACTCTTTTGGTATTCAACAACCATTCCTTTTGGAAATGTCACAAACTCTAGATGGAGGTGATGTTTCTTACACTGAATTGAATATTCGACTGATGGCTTTTGAATTCACTTTTACTGAAATGACCAAATTAACCGAGGGATGTGGAATCATGTACAGCCCTTGGAAGCCAAACACTTCATCCATACAGGAACAGATAAACAATCCAGTTTGTTTTGCTTTTCTCTCTAAAAAATATTCTTTAGTAGTTAAAATCTACATCTTTGTCAGAATAACCTGTTATTCAATCCACAAAATAAAGCTTTTCATAGGTAAAATCAAATGAGTTTTTTGAATGAGAAGATTAAGGTGAAATAAAAATGTCCATTACTTCTTAGTTTAGAAGAATCAAGTTCAAGTTCAAGTTTATCTAAAATTGCTTTACATTATCTTCTAATGCTGATGCTTCCTAAAGAGTGAATTTGAACCACTGCTAGTCACACCTTGCTCATTTTCCCTCTGGGAAACTTTGGATCCAGTCTCCTCAAACTGCTCAAGCTGATGATGAACAAATAGTAGAACCTGCAGAAAGCACAACTACTACTTATATGAGGCAGCTCAACTGTGAAATGTGGTTTCCTGGAATCTCCTCTCAGCATTTCCAACTGTATATTCATCCATTTACCCATTTTCATATCTGTACGTATCCTCTACTTTCCTTTCCTTAGGACTTTTAATAATTAAGTTATTGGTTGACATTGAAATAGCTGCTTTATTCTTCCTATCATCATATTTCATCATTTCCTAGAGGTGAGTCTTATACTCCTGGCAACTATTTTTGCACACAAGAAATGTTTCATAGTTGTCACACATTATCTATCAAGTACAAAATGGGAATCTGGGGCTCATTTCTTTGTTCAAAAAATATTTATCAAGAGAGCCAGGAACTCTTTGGAATCTAAGGATAGAGCAAACTGATAAAAACCTCTGCCTCTATGGTGCCCTCATGTGAGGAAGGTGATCCTTGGTCAAAATAAAGGCATAAGGAAAATAGGCAGCCTTAGATAGGAAGGTTACAATTTTATTTAATTTTTTCTTAAAAAATTTTTAATGTTTATTTATTTTTGAGAAAGAAAGAGACAGACCGTGAGTGGGGGAGGGGTAGAGAGAGGGAGACACAGAATCCGAAACAGGCTCCAGGCTCTGAACTGTCAACACAGAGTCTGACACGGGGCTCAAACTCCTGAGTGGTGAGATCATGACCCGAGCTGTAGTCGGACTCTTAACCAACTGAGCCACCCAGGCACCCCATGGAAGGTTACAATTTTAAATAAAGTGTTTACAGAAGGGATCGCTAAGAAAGCAATGGCTAAGGAAAGACCAACAGAAGACAAACCTAAAAGTCATGTTATGTTCTCGGGGAAGATTATGCATGCCATTTTAAAAAATATTTTTTAAAATGTTTTATTTATTTCTGAGAGAGAGAGAGAGAGAGAGAGAGAGACAGTGTGAGCAGGGGAGGGTCAGAGAGGGAGGAAGACACAGAATCTGAAGCAGGCTCCAGGCTTTGAGCTGGCTGTGAGCACAGAGCCCTTCTTGGCGCTCAAGCCCACAAACCGTGAGATCATGACCTGAGCTGAAGTCGGACGCTTAACCAACTGAGCCACCAAGGTGTCCCTATGCATGACACTTGGAGAAAACATTCTGTAAAGGCATTGAGGATGGAGCATGTCTAGAATTTCAGAAAAACAGTTGGGAGAACAATGTGGCTAGATAGTGAGAAAGGGGAAGAAGTAGAGATGCCATTGGAGGGTTTTGAAGAAAGGAGTTACATGATCTGACTAAGGCTTTCACACACGCACTCTTGGCTGCTGTGTTGAGATTAGACAGTATGAGGCAAGGGCAGAAGTAGATTTGGGTGCCTGGTGGCTCAGTTGGTTAACTGTCCAGTTTTTGACTTTGACTCAGGTCAAGATCTCATGGCTCCGGGGTTCGAGCCCCACATTGGGCTCTGCACTGAGAGTGAGGGGCCTTCTTGAGATTCTTTCTCTCTCTCCCTCTCTGCCCCTCTCCTGCACATGTGTGCACATGCTCTCTAAATAAATAAATAAACCAAAAAAAAAAGAAAGAAAAGAAAAGAAAAGAAAAGAAAAAAGAAAAGAAAAGAAAAGAAAAAAGAAATAGACTGACTAACTAGGAAGCCAATGTAAGAATCTAAACAAGAAATGATGATGTCTTGGATAAGATTGACAACAGGGAGCATGGTAAAAATCAGTCGTATTCTAGATATTGCTTGAGGATAAAACCAGTAGAGATTGCTGATAAAATGAGTGTGATGAGTGAGAAGAGAAAGGTTCATAATTCTTCCACTACATTGTTTTTCAAAGTGTCATCTAAAGACTTCCTGCCTCACAGTCACATGAAAAAATACATCAAAAATAAATTCCTAGTTTCTATCTGAGAACTACTGAATTAGAGTGTTTAGAGCAGATGATAGAAAACTTTTATTCTAAAGGACCAGAGAGTAAATATTTTAGGCTTTGCATATGGTTTCTGTCAAAATCACTCAACTCTGTGGATACAATATGAGAGCAGCCATGGGCGATATTAAATGAATGAGAGTACCTGTTGTTGCAATAAAACTTTATATAGACATTTAAATTTGAATTTCGTGTAATTTTAATGTGACAAAAAATTTTTTTCTTTATCTTTTTCAAACATTTAAAAATGAAATAACAAATATTCTTAGCTCATGGACATACAAAAACAGACAATGGGACAGACAGACCAACCCACTGCCAGTTTGCTCATCTTGCTCTAGAAAGCAGATTCCAAGAATATGCATTTTTTTCCAAGAACTGAATTTTTAAGATGTTCATAAAGTGACTATTTTATGTACAAGAACTTAGAGAATCACTGCAATAAGTTTTGAAAGTTACTATCATCTTTTCTTTTTCTTTTGCTTCGTTCATTGATCGGAATAAAAATGCATTTCTTTATTAAAATGAGAATTGGAATTGGTATGAAATAATAGATAAAAGAAAGATTCTCATCTTCCAACAAGAAAAATGGTTAGAAAAAAAGGAGAAAGGAAATTTAAAATAAGATTGACAAGTTATATATGAGAATTTTTAGAGAATTAGGGAGAGACTCAAAATTATATTATTTAGAAGTAAACTTTTAAAAAATGCCTTTACCATTAAAAAGGATCAATTGATGATTTGTGCATGGTTCCATAGAGTTCAAAGGCAGAAGTCACCATACAGATCCAGGCCCCTGTTCTACACAAGTGAAGATACTGTCCTCAGTCTTGAGAAAACTATTATTTTGACATATGAAAGAATATCACCTATTGTAAGTTGGACCCCATGAACATAGCTCAGTTGTTAGGTCACAGTTGTTATGAGTTTACACCATGACACCTCCTTTTTTTCACTTGATTATCTAATGCTTTGATTGTTCCTTCTTTCTAGTATCACACTCAAATCATAAAAAATATAGGGGAAACAAGACAAAAATTCATTTATTTAAATGGATCTATTAGTCATAATCATAGTACAAAACACTCATTCTAGGCTTAAAAACTGATTTTAATTTTTCATCTAGTATTTCTCAACTTCATCTCTACTTTGCTAGCATATGATTCTCTTCTTTGACTCAAGATTTAATTCACCAAACTTTTATTTCTGAGATTGAATCAAATAGAAATTGATGATTCTAATTTCAGAGAAAATAATTTTGGAAAATATAACTCAAATGCAGCATCCAGCCCTATATGAAGTGGAAATGAAAAGAGAAAGGAAATGGAAGGGAAGACAGGACTTCAAACATGCTATCTCAATAATCCGTCTTGGTCTAACACTCCTGATTCTTAGCAGCTGGAAGATACATTTCTTCAAATCTCTAACAGGTTCCTTGGTAAACTCACATTAGACATGGTTAAATATGATGCCACAGCAATCAATATAATGCTAAATAAAGGCTGTTGACTGACCCTATGATAATAATAGCTTTTTGGTGTCTACTGTGTGCCAGTCTCATTCACAATTTCATGTGAGGCAGGTATTTTTATTCTTATTTTACAGATAAAGAGACAAAAATCACAAGAAAATGTGACATTCATTGAAATAAGAGTTCAGCCTGGGGTCTTTCTGGTTGCAAACCCTGCGTATTTCCCTCTAGACCTCATCATCTTGCAGAATGTTTCCCCAGTGGTTAATGTTGCTGTCCAGATGCAGCTTGAGGAGAGAATGGAGTGAGAAGAAAAGAAAAGAAAAGAAAAGAAAAGAAAAGAAAAGAAAAGAAAAGAAAAGAAAAGAAAAGAAAAGAAAAGAAAAGAAAAGAAAAGAAAAAGGTTGCTTTGCCTAGAGAACTGTTTTTCCCTTTCAATATAGTATATGATTTTGCTTTTACAATTAACATTCTGCTGATGAGATCTCCCATTGGTGAAGGCTGACGAGTCAGATTTTCCATGAAGAACAAGCACTGCAGGAAATAAATTAATCTCTAGGGAAGAAGACGGGCAAGGCTGTCAGTACTCACACAACTGCCTAATAAGAAATGATATTTCAAAACTGTTGAAAGAATGAAATGACTGTGGGTTCTCCTTCCAGCATATTCTTAAACATTTAAACCTTCTGAGAAGAGGGAAATCGGTGGATAAAATGAAGAGCAATCTTACAACATTTTACTTTAGGCTGTCAGTACTTCCAAAGTCAGATAGTATTCCCTGGAAATGTCAGAGAAATCATACCAGTGTCATTGTTTTGTTTATATTATGAAAAATCTGCATTGATGTTAAATTTTTTCATGTTTTATTTATTTTTGAGAGAGAGATAGAGACAGTGTGAGCAGGCGAGGGTTAGGGAGAGAGGGAGACACAGAATCTGAAGACAGGCTCCAGGGTCTGAGTTAGCTGTCAACACAGAGCCCAACGCGGGGCTCAAACCCACGAACCATGAGATCATGACCAGAGCCGAAGTCAGACACTTAACTGACTGAGCCACCCAGGCATCTCTGATGTTAAACTTTTGATTACCAGTTTGATATTACAGGAACAAAACAGATGAACATAGGAGAAGGGAAGGAAAATTAAGATAAAAATAGAGAGGGGGGAAAACCATAAGAGACTCTTAAATACAAAGAATAAACTTAGGGTTGCTGGAGGGGAGGTGGGTGGGGGAGGGCTAAATGGGTGGTGGGCATGGAGGAGGGCACTTGTTGGGATGAGCACTGGGTGTTATATGTAAGTAATGAATTACTGGGCTCTACTTCTCAAACCATTATTACACTATGTGCTAATTAACTTGGATGTAAGTAAATTAAAAAAAAGATAAGCAGGTAGACCTCTTTCATGGGATGAATGAATGAATGAATGAATAAATTGTTCAATATTTTACAGAACAGGTTTTCCAGTCTTTGGAGTAAGGGTAATTATTGTGCTTAGAATTACACACTACTTACAATAATACTGAATTACTGAAGTGTTCCTTTATCAAAATTGAGAAACAAGAATATGTTTTATGATATCTAAAGTATTATCTCTTGATAGCATGTTTGCAGTCATTCTTCAGTTAAGGTCTTTAATACAGAAGACCAACCTTGTCTAACTCTCAAGGTAGTCCTCATAGAGAACTCCATCATGTTTCATTTCTCATAACACAAGTAAAATCTAAAGTTTAGATTAAACATTAATTTTGAATTAAAGCTCAATATAAAAATTTATTTTCCAATAGATTCATTTTTCATCTGTAGCGTCCACCTTGACCTCAGTGATGAGTTTTTCCACAGAGCTTGTTTTGTCCTCCCTGTTTAATTGACCACAATATGAAGGTTCCTCCATGTGATGAATCACTTCTATGTGACTTCTGCTTAAAGATGACCAAAGCTGCATGCTACATGATATCAGAATAGGCCACAGAATCTCATGCTTTCAGAACTGACAGGGCACAGAGATTACTTGGCGTACCTCTTCTTTTGATAAGGAAACTATAACTCAGAAAAATGAAATGGCCTGTGACAAAATGACAAGACATCTGGGTATGGCAAAGCTGGAACTAGACCTTGGGATGCCTATTTTTTGTCTTGACCTAGAGGTCTTCTCACTCCTTGACAAGTTGAATTTATGGAGGATGAGTTCGGTATGAATTTAATCTAAAGATGGAGGAATAATTAGAAGAACATAACTGAAGCTTCAAAAGAAGGGAAATTCCATTAGAAAGCTTTGTTCAGGACAGTATTGAACTTGCTCAGTAGAGTATATTTATGTAGGGCAAAAACAAATAGGCATATTTAAAAGATTATCTTTCTGGCAAAGAGTGCAGTTTTTAGAGAGATGCATAAAGAGGAAATCTTTGTTCAGCGAGTCAGATCACCACAAGCAACCTCTGCAATTAATGAGTTGACCTACATAATAACCCAGATCCTTTTCACAACTAAAGGATCATCTTCTGATACCAAATGACTTTGCCCTTGGCTGAAGGAAGCCACCTTACCCACAGTCCTGTCCTCTTCTCAGGAGCCACTGTATTCAATGACTGACAAAGGCCTGGCTCCCTCACCCCACTACAGGACAACTCTGAACAGCCACACCAGCCACAAGGCTTCCGGTGGGAACAGCAAAGTTCTCTGTTGTGACTGTATTATGATTCAACTTCCCCCTCTGCTCAGACCTGCCCTTGTTTCTCTGCCTTATGTGTTGTTAACTCCTTATTGAGCACTCCCAATAAACACTCCACATTCAAGTCCACCCAGGGAACTAGATATGAAACAAATAGCTTAAAACAAACATTTGCACTGAACATGTGTTGTCTACCAAAAATAGTACTTTAACTGAATAAACGGTGAAGTCCTGTGCTCTTCCTGAGTGATTGCAGCTGACGGGGAAGATGTCCATTAGGGAGGGTCAGGGCTTACCGGTCTCTGCAAAATTGCACTCTATCTTGGATTCAGAGGAGTCAGTGTCTCATCTCCAAAGAAGGTTTCCAATTGACTTCCATGCCCATGGGATTCATAGGGGCCATGAATTTCCCAGGAGAACACAGTCTTCAAAGGAAAAAAGTGCAAGCCCAAACTCAGAAACCACAAGAGCCACAGCAGGTGGTCACAGCCAGCACTTTGCAGAAGACACTATCTGGAAGTGAAGTTTTTCTTAGTGATCAACTCATAAGGATGAAAAAGTTAGTTATAATAGCTATGATTTGATTGGAGTTTATTATGTCCTCTACCAACTTTAACCTATTTTATCTAATAGAGTCTCCAAAATAGCCTATGGTGTAGCCCTATTATTAACCCAATTTTACAAATAAAGAGATAGAGACATTAACAAAT
Organism: Proteles cristata cristata; assembly: GCA_017311185.1. Taxonomy (NCBI): domain Eukaryota; kingdom Metazoa; phylum Chordata; class Mammalia; order Carnivora; family Hyaenidae; genus Proteles; species Proteles cristata. Next base: position 914,593 of record JAESUZ010003065.1, on the reverse strand, counting down.
TGCTCATGGTACACAGCTAGCAAGTGGGAGCCAAGATTTAAACCTAACAATCTGAGTTCAGACTCCAAAGGTTAACCACTTAATCATTCCACTTTCAGAGGTCTGTTCTTTTAGTAATTTATGGACAAAACGATGTACAGGCTTAATAACAAAGTTCTAAAATAAGATGTGGGCATTGCCAACCTGCCAAGCAACCAGAGTGAATCAAGGACCCACAGAAGAAGGTCATGCAGGAGTCTAGAGGAGGCATTCACATTGGTTGCTTAGGGAAGAGGAGCCGGGCTTGCCAGCACGGATCCTGAGGTACAATTTATTGCTCTCCTGGCCACAGTGGCGCAGCCTCTCAACACACGATGTGCATTCAGCCATTCACAGTGAATCTTCTTATTATTTATGTTCAACTCTAAAATAAAGAATTCCCTTTAGTATAATGATTAGATACACATTTGAATTGGTCCCACTTCATCTAACTGGAAGAACAAGAATTGGGTGCCCAAAAGGAGCAAAACAGGAGAGGCAGCACCCTTTTCTTCATAAGCTTTTTGCTTTTGTTTTTGAAAAAATGTTTAATGTTTTATTTATTTCTGAGAGAGAGAGAGAGACAGTGTGAGCAGGGGAAGATCAGAGGGAAAGGGAGATACAGAATCTGAAGCAGCCTCCAGGCTCTGAGCTAGCTGTCAGCACAGAGCCCAATGCGGGGCTTGAACCCACCAACCGCGAGATCATGACCTGAGCTGAAGTCCGACGCTTAACCGACTGAGCCACGCAGGCGCCCCATGTTTTCGTTTTTGTCTGTGATGTGTTACAAAAACTCTAAAACTGGTACACTTACCAAAGGGAATTTGGGAAATTATTGACTTCGGTCGAAGCACTAAAAAGAGGGGAAAGCTCAGAAAGGGTATCATTTGTTTGTCCTGATCTCTGTGGTGGTTCCTGGATACTCAGAGGTGAGCTATCTGTGGTATATCATAAATGTTAAATAGAGATCCACTGAAGTTTTTGTTTGCTTGTTTGTTTTTGCCAAATAGACATATTTTATATCACAGAAGAGAAAAATGAACCTTGAAGAATTACATTTGTTTTACCTAACTTTTGTATTTTTATGTACAGAATTGTCATACACTCTAATTCATAATGAAGACAGCTTATTCTGTAATTGATTGTAATTACAAATGGGAAAGCAAATGAAGATATTCCCAAAGGAGCAGACTAAACAATTTCTAAATAAATGCATGTTGAAAGTAACCTCAGTAAGGAGAGGTCATTTTACTCTTCTTAAATAAAGTTAGGAGTCTCACTTGCTTAAAACCACTACTTTAATTCCAGGTTCTTCTTTTTTCTTAAGCTATCACTTAGAGGCGACATGTTCAAAGCAGGTGCTGCCCGGGTCTGTGACATGCTCTGCACTATTCACTCAGGGTGCAAAGCTGGGGCTGTCCAGTGCCACCGAGGAAGAGGCACACATAGGGGTAGATCAGATAAGTTTTCCTATGATTGAAACATAAACTTTGATCTCAGGAATTTTGTTATCTGGTACTTTTTAGGATTCCTACTCTTAAGGGGAAAAAAGTTTTCAATGAATTAATAATGGCTTGAGACTCAATACACTGCAGCAATATTCATTGCAGTAGTTGTTCCTTTTATAGTCATGCTTGATTAGTGTTTGAAATTTGCAGGAATTGCAATATGCATGGCTTTCAAAGCCCTTTACAGAATTTCATTTTTATTACTCGGCAAGAGTCAATGAAAAGGCAATAAGAAAAGCTCTATGGGATATTTTTATAGGAGTGTCAAAAGCCAGTAAGCTAACTACATGAAAGAACCCAGATTGTACAGACAGAGTTTGAGCAGCAACACTTCAGAGACTTTATATCTAGTATTTTGACTTTTACATGCCCTTGGAGGAAAAAAGGAGCGCTAGCTACAAAACCAAATAAGGAGGGGAAAGGAACAAACCATATGCTTAAGAATAATTACGGTTTCCATTTTCCTACAAACGAAATGTGAAGTTTCAAAGACAAAGTGTAATAGAAATTGAGTTGCTTTGGTGTGTTTAAAATATTGCCAAGAAAGAAAATTCTCATTTCCCTTGCTAACACATCCCAGATTTCTACAATATGGAAGTTAGTCGGAATGCTATCTTCTCCACAAGTCCATTTGTTCTTGTTTTGCTTTTAGTAGAGATGAAAAATATCAGATCACCATCCCTAGAAATGAAACTATCATAATTCACATATACATTAGGTTACTTCTTTGACACATCTTTAAAGACATCATAGTTGCTACAACCTCTTCTCAAGCCATTAATCCTTCTTGTTAATTCTAGCACAAATATTATTGTCATTATTTAAAAATATTATTGTCATGATAATACAAGCAATCTTAAAATGCATCCTTGGCTGTGAAAACCATAAATAAAGAGAATAAAATAAAAATAAAAAATAAAAAGGAACAATGCACAGACTTATTATTGGGAGTGTCTAATATTATGCAGCACTTAAAATTACATGTCAGTGAGATCCGCAGTTCAGGCAGCCACTCTGTCGGAGCCATATATATTCCAAGCAAAGTGGGAGTAAGAATCTGTAAATTGTGCATTTTGTCATGTGGGCAATTAACACCAGTGTCATGTGGCTTAACTGACCTGTGGTTACATTGGTGGCTGCCACGACAGTTGCCACACTCTTGCTTTTCTCTTTCTCCAGATTGGCCAAATCATTTTGACAACCAACTGGTACTTCTGAATCCAGGCCAGCTTGATGTGAGTGCAGTTTCTTGTCTTCATGGAGACTCTGAAATGACACAGACCAGAATGATTGATTTCACAAGTAAATTATCAGTCCAAAATAAATGCTTCCCAGAGATACGACAAGGATAAACATTTTTCATATGGCAAGTTATGTTTGTATATCTGAATCAGAACATTCAAAATGTCAAAGTGAGCTGCAAATTACATTTTCATCAGTATATTTTGGTAATCTAGGTGTGGAATTGTTAAGGCAATCTAAGTGAGTAGAGTAAGAAGTCATCTGAGACTCAGAAAATCATCTTCAAAGCCTGTTTGTGTATATTATTTTGTTTTCTTGTGAAGCTTATATTTCTCATTTAAAGCATTTCACTCAGTTTTTATTCTTATAGTTAATTAATACAGCATTTCATTATGTATTACATAACTACATATTGCATAATGAAGAGGAGTTTTCATTTCTGCATTATCTATAGCCTTTATATAAAACAAATCATAACATCTACTTTACATTAACTCACATTTTTATCAGCATTATGCAAATTGACAAAGTTATCTACTCAATTTAAGGATAATAATTCATCCTAACAATGAGTTCTTAAGGCACAACATCAGTGAACCCTAAAACACCTCTCACATATAAGAGGTGTCACAGTGTTTGATGTTACGCTGACATATTGTATGCTTTAAAAGAATCCCCAGATAGGAGCAAAAACTAGAGACCTAACTAAACAGGAAACTGAACTTTCAGCACTTTGCTTCATATCCAAATTCAGACTAGAAGGTTTTCAGTTTAAATATGGTTACATAATATTTGAAGATTCATAGAGTCAAAATTAGCCAGTCAACTTTGGCCATCCTTACTAAGCATTTTGGTTCACTAAAGGATAGGATAATGAACAATTTTTCTTAAGTTCCTCCTGCAAATTGTGTACAGCATTAAATTTACTAAAAGCTTCATTGAAAGCCCAAATTAAAGGATTTTAAAGCTTGGAAAGGGCCAATAAGGAATTTAGGGTCTTTCATGATTAAATAATTCACCCAAATAAACAAAATCAATGGTGCCAAGCCTTAGGGATATGTTTCCCAACCCATAGTCCACTGCTTTTCAGGCCACTCTACAATCCATCTGTTCATTTATCAGTTCAGTGTGGTGGATTGGTTGCATTGATGGCCCCAATTCTTCACCCCTCTCTGTATCCATGTCCTCTCCATGTTATTTTGCCATGCTCTTCTATGCTGACTTCTGACTTGTCCATGTGACTTCTTCTGGGTCAACAGGATATTGACACATGTGACACAGAGACTTGAAAGATATTTGCACAGTTGGCTTTGCTCACTCTTGCCCTTTTCACTACCCCATGAAGACATGCCCAGGCTAGCCTACTGGAGGATAAGCTGGACAGAGAGTAAAGTAAAGTCAGGTCACCCCAGTCATCAGAGCTGAGACAACCAACAGCCAGTAGAAACCCAGGTATTTGGGTGAACCAGCCTCGACCAGGTCAGCTGAATTCCACAGTTCAAAGGACTAAATAAATGTGTTTTTGGCTATATGCATTAGATTTTGCTGGTGAGTATGCACCATTGTGTGGCCATAGATAAATGACATATCCAACAACAATTTATCTACAGAATCCCAGATACTGGGTACAGCATGAGAATACAAATGTAAATATAACATAGTTTCAGACTTTAAATTATTCCAACATAATTTCTTAAATTGTTTATGTGGAGAATTAGAGTGTGGTAAGTCATTTGTAGATAATTCTCAAATTCTTTCTCTAATAACAAAAGATGGGATCCAGGTGATACTATGGGGGACAACTCACAAGGTCAGTGTTTGAATGTTGGTATGGGCCAAAATAAAACCACTACACCTGTTTATATTTGACTCATCCACAGCCCACAGAAATTTAAGTCCGTATGAATTTTTAAATTTATTGTCAGGCTTGACACAGTTTGTGTTGTACATACCTTTGTTTTTTTTTTTTTTTTTTTTAAGTGAGCCTTCCACATTTATTTATTTCTAGGAGAGACAGAGACAGAGACAGAGACAGCGTGAGCAGGGGAGGGTCAGAGAGAGGGGAGTCACAGACTGAAACAGGCTCTAGGCTCTGAGCTGGCAGTCAGCACAGAGCCCGACACGGGGCTCGAACCCAGAACCGTGAGATCATGACCTAAGCGAAAGTCGGACGCTTAACCGACTAAGCCACCCAGGCGCCCCAGTACATAGCTTTGAAAAGAAGCATATTAAACTAGCATTTAAGTATTTTTTATATTAGTTGCCTTGGAAAATATATTATTTCAATTATTAGATGACTATTAAATCGTAGGTTTTCAGTATTGAGCAATAAACTAGATTAAAGAAGAAGTGTAGCTTCTTGTTTTTCATTCCAAATTCAATTGATAATATTAAACTATTGAGGGGGAAATGTAAGAATTCTTGAAAATTATGTGAATTAAAACATAATTCAGACTTCAAAGAAGAAACACTGAACTTAAATACATTTCTTTAAAATAATTTTTTTTTTACATTTCTTTATTTTTGAGAGACAAAACTTGAGCAGGGAGGAGCAGAGAGAGGAGACACAGAATCTGAAGCAGGCTCCAGGCTCTGAGCTGTCTGCACAGAGCCTGACATGGGGCTTGAACCCATGAGTTGTGAGATCATGACTGAGCCAAAGTCGGATGCTTCACCGACTGAGCCACCCAGGTGCCCCTTAAATAAATGTCTTAAACTTGAAACCTGTAACATGAAAGACTGAGCAGGTCAAGGCTGACCATTTGATCACAATGAGTCAAGTATTGAACAGGCCTGGTGCATCTTGGTGTAAATCTCTGGCATATTGAGCATGTTATACGTACATTAACATTTCAATAATTAGGAACCCCACTTTGCTAAAGGCTGTCCCCACATTGGGGTGTCCTCTAGTGGAGCCAGGTCAAGTTCTTAAACCTCTCCTTTGCTTTACTTGTTACAGCCAGCTTCTTATTCCTAGTCCCAATGTGAAGGGAGTTAGATGTCTCTTAAGCTACTGATCTTGCTATGTTCTCTCAACCTTGTTTACTTAAAGTCAGTCCCTCCCTCCAGTTCCCTGGTTTGTCAAACCATCCACAGGTATAGATTTTCTGCTTGAAAAAAACATTCCACAATGCTCCATTCTTTACTGCCTAACTGTCTTCCATTAAGCATCAATCCACCCCTCTTTCTCTTCTTTCTTATGTCTCAGATTCTCTCAGGTGCCTGTAGAACTTTACCCCATAGTTTGCAATTTTCACTACATATTCAACTTTCTTTTAGAACATTGTCCCTACCTCCATACCTTGACTAAATTTCCATTCTTCATTGAGGATAGCACTTCTACTGCAAATGAAGATGGCTGCTTATTCTTCTACATTCTAGATACCCTCAGCTTGATATTCTTGCCCATAGTACTGTCCATTGCATCCTTACCTCCTTGCTAAAAATCTCCGCTGCTTTGATATTTCTGCCAACTAGGTAGGCGCCATTTCCCTTCTTGCTGGGATCACCCATCTACCACTCTCTAGTCACAATCCATCCTTCATAAAAAAGACTAGATTATTATTTTCTCTTCCAGCCCCATGATCCTGGATGATATTCATATCTACACAGACATTCTATTCAAAACCCTGACTGAATCCCCTTATTATGAATGAATTTTTCGTTTCTCTCCCTTAGACATTCACTCCCAGAGCCACATCTGAAACCTGTCATAACAACCTTTTCCACCTCAAAAATCACTAAGTGTCCCCCTACTTCCCCATGCACCTAATCTCTTATCCTTTATTGTCTGTACTCAAGCCAAGCTCCCATCTCCAACATTGCTTTCTCTACCAGGATAATTCTTGGACCTCATTGGAACCTGGGCTCCATTGATCCCTCTACTTTCTCTATATCCGCCAGTGTCCAAGGCTCATTTCCCTTTTTTCTCTACACAGCATCCATCCCCGTTTGAAAACTTCCATCTGTCAGACTTGATCCTACGTGAGCCTTAAGCAGCACTTGACATGTCTAGTCACTCCCTTTCTTTGCCTTAGAGTCCCTAATACCACCCTGACCACTCGTTCTTAGTCCCCTTTGCTGTTTCAACCTTCTTTACCTACGCATTGACTGTTAAGACTTTCTCAAAGTTTTTTTATGGACCGAGCTGTCTTTGTACCACCTTAGATAATTCCAACAGTTGTGTGGCTCAGTTTACTCTCTATGTGCTTTGACTCCAGGGGTGAGGGGAGATTTATTAAATGAGATGAACAAGGGCTTCAGTGCCATGTAAGTATTCTGGACTCCAATTCTAATGTGCTTTAGCTTTACAACTCCACCATTATTCCTTCCTGTCTTAAGGCTTGGATTTTCTGTTTGCCTAGAACATTCTTCACAAACTCTTCCTTTTAAATTGATTAAGTATCAAGTTCTTGCAAGTCTCCTCTCACCATAGCCTTTAGCCAGCACCTTTGTTTTTTAGGTTTTGAGTAACTTGTAGTTCTACTGTGAAGCAGTTTTCACAATATAATTAAATACTACCTGATTTAGTGTTTAATGTTTATCTCTCTGGTTAAAATACAAACCCACTGAGAATAAGGACTATGCCTGTCTTATTATTCACTGTTCTCAGTCCTTATCTCAGTATTTTAAATATAGTAGGTATTACATAACCACATACTAAATTAGTGGAGAAATGCATGAATAATTGTAGATTTAATTTTTATGACTTTTTCTTTGGCTAGCCTGTCAATGTCTACTCTATAGTCACATGTTAATATGCTAGAAGTGATTTCCAGTCATTTTGAACAGTAATATTTATTATATATTTGAAAGGAACACATGTTTCTAACTTGTTTTTCCATAAAAAACACATATTGCAAATTTTGTGCTTTTAAATAAATTCACTGCTGCAAATCACTGAAAACACTATCATTATATAGTGTTCCATACATTTCTGTGGCTTGATTTAGATTGGTTACTATCTATGAAAACTATAAATGAAGGACTGGCTATATTAGGGAAATAGAGAACTTAGTGTGTATACACTATGGCCCCGTATTCCCCAGGCATGAGATTGTGACCTGACAATAATGGAAGAAATAAAACTCTGTCAGGCACTGCTTCAATGATGTCAATCAAACCTTCCACCTGAAGATCAAGTCCAGAGGAAAATGAGAAAAATAAAATGTGTGCAAAGAATGGAGAGGAAAACAGATGAATTTGAACTGGCATGCACCAGGCCTCCAAGACCACTCTACAGTTGTAGTTCAAAAATAAATCCTGTTTACTATATATAATTTCCCCTTAACTTATCATTAGAAATGAGTCATTATAATCCTATCTGCTAATATAAAACAATGGTTAAATTACTTTTCATGCTATTCTTGGTTTGTAGTTTGTATATTGCTTTTAGTGGTCCCTCTGAAAGTGATGATCCAATTACAAGACACTGAATATTTTTCTCATGAACAAAGAAAATAACAAATTAATACTACCCAAAAAAGTATTTTCTTTCTTCAAATACATCTTTCATCTCACTCAAGGCCATGTTGTCAAGGAGAAAATCATCCTCTTCCATGCACTTCATTGAGATTCTCCATTCATGATTACATTCCTCCATGTCCCTTCTCCCCAAGGGTGAGGTTTGTTTTTCTTTAGACAGTCACATAGGGCCTGTATCGGCCCAGGGACTAAACATCAGTCACTTAAACAACACGAAGTATCCCAGATAACGTATTTTACTTTCTACAAAAAATCAATTGCTCTCCTAATAGACTGAAAAAGCGTCCTCTGTCTCTGCTTATATAAACAACTATTCCTTTCCACTGCTTGTACTTTTTCACTTCAGAAAAGTGAATACAAGGGATATGTGACATTCAAGTGGTATTTGGAAAGAAATTTCCCATTAACTAACTTTCTTCCTCAGAATTAAATTACACTTAAAACAAGAACAATAGTAACAGTAATTCAGAAACTATACATTAAAATAAAGAAATGAAATTCCAAATCCAATCATAAGAAACACAGGTTTGCACATTCAAATTATCATTCCAGGAGAACATGTAATCCTCTATGCCATCTGTCCTCTATTGTGAGTGTGTATGTGTGTATGTGTCTATATTTTCTTTTTTATTTGTTATATGGATGAATCACCATAAATAATTTAGAAGATTATTAACTGCCTCAAAAAAACTAATAAATTTGTCATTGTGCATTAAAAAGACCCAATTAAATAGAGGGAAATGTTTGGTTTTTCTGAGAAAAATATTTAAATAAGCAAGAATATAAACTGAAAGTAATTTAAAGTTGATCATATAAATAGTCCTCTCTTTCAGACAATATCTGAGTTTTCATAGAATTATCCATGTATGCTAGTAATCTGCTATTTACACAGAATATGTTCTTTTGTAAATATATATATATATAATTATGAGAGAGAGAAAAAGAGAGTGCGTGTGTGTGCAGTCGAGGGAGGGAGGGTCAGAGAGAGAGGGAGAGAATCTCAAGTAGGCTGTCAATGCAGATCCCAATGTGGGGCTCAATTCTACAAACCATGAGATCATGACCTGAGCTGAAATCAAGAGTGGGATGCTCAGCTGAATAAACAGAATATGTTCTTTATATCAACTGCAAGAGCGTCCTTTTGAGCTTGTTCCACTCTATCCCAACAAACCATCTTTGAGAACTTTCCTGTCCCTTGCAGCCTGAGGTTGTTTGCAGGCAGGGTTGCCCAGAGCTGTGGTTGCAGGGCCTCATTTCATCAGCCCAGCAGAAGCCCAAGGCCGCCTCTCCTATGCATCCGAGAGTTCCAGGCTGTGGCCCTCCTGTGTGAGACTCTTTGCTGGTACCCTTTACCCTCAACAAGTGTTTCCTCCTTCAGTCATGCAAATGAGACCATTCTTCAAATGAGACCATGCTGGCTGGGCTGTGAGCAGGCAGCTAACTGGGCACCTCAGCAGCAATAACAAGTGCGTGCATGTGGCTTGACACTTAGACACTCTTGGCCTAAATGTGGTTAACAAGTGGGATAGATCTGTCTCTCCATTGCCTGCTGCAAGTACCACCAGAAGTTCAGGACATTAAAAAGAGTTGAGGTTTTCTATCTGCCCTGCCCTTGCCCTTGGGTCAGAGAAGAGGCAATTGGCCCATGCAAAAGAAATATGTCTATATCTGCTTCCCTAGTTGCTCTGATTTAAAAAAAATGACAGCTTTCTATCATAGCCCTTCAAGAACTTCTTCTACCTGCTGAACTTACTGGGACCAGATCCAAGAAAACAAATCCTGCTGGAACTATTAAAGATGTTATCATACGTCATATATCAAAGATGTACCATGTTCTCCGGGAAAGAAATCCTTCATTTACCTTAAGACTACTTTAAACCTTAAATTTCAAAGACATCTTTCCAGAACATAGTATGTATTATAGAAGGTTTTATCAGTATTAATATATTTGAGTTGCATCTTCCTCTATTTGCCCTGCTGAAAACAGGGAACTAGACCATTTGACAGCTAGAAGTCCTACCATCCTGATTTGACCATCGTCTTGAGGGAAATCAAGTCCTAGCTCACAAGTGCAGAAGGAACTCAGTATAATCACAGACTTTGTTTGATTTAAACAAGTTTTAAGAATTTTCAGAGGTTCAGGGTGAAGAACCTCTTCATATCCTTTTGTCAAGCTCAGTTCCATCTGCTTCTTACTGTTCTAATCTTCTATAATTTGAGCCAAAAATGAAATGGATACTTGAAGCAAGGCTTAACCAGGATATCCTCAAGTGAAAATGAAGCCAGAAGAGACAGATAATCTGTATGTTTGTTAATCTTAAGGAGATAAATGAGAACTCTGGCTGCTCCCAAAAATGTTAGCCATGTCACTCCAGATAATGAACAAGCAGGCAAAAAAGTTTGCTATTTTAGAGCTGGTATGCCAAGTGCATTTCCTATGAAAGACCAAGGTTCGCTTACCTTTAATGTTGATCAATGGACACTGGAATAACTCTGTATATAAATACATTTACTTCTTTCTTTCTATTTGCCTTCCTGGAAATTTTAAAATTATTCATTCACAGGATTATTGCTATAACTTTCAAGCTCCCATTTTAATTAAAAAATCATAACCCTTAGACTCTGTGGGGGTAATTGGTGGCCAAAGGACAGGAAAATTAATCTTAGTTTAAATTACAGACACAGAAATTACAGTAGAATAAAATATGTGACATATTTAGTTTTTGGTGGAACTGGCTTTTAGTCGGCAGACATATGAATAGCATTTGAAAAGTGTCCAGCAGAGTAACCCTGGCTACAGATGGCAGATGGGACCTTCAGTGTACCACATAATAGGTCTGTATCCAGGGAAAGTATTCTAAATTCATTTATTAAAAACTTCATTTGAGGGGCACCTGGGTGGCTTAGTCGGTTAAGCGTCCGACTTTCGCTTAGGTCATGATCTCGCGGTTCGTGGGTTCGAGCCCCGCGTCGGGCTCTGTGCTGACTGCCAGCTCAGAGCCTGGAGCCTGTTTCAGTCTGTGACTCCCTGTCTCTCTGACCCTCCCCTGCTCACGCTGTCTCTCTCTCCTAGAAATAAATAAAACATTAAAAAAAATAAAAATAAAAACTTCATTTGAAATCATTTTAACTTTCTGAGAATTAAAACACAGCCTTCCATATAAGTCTTTGAAAGGTATCCACCCTGGAGGTTTGATGTAAAACTCTGCTGTATATTATTTGAGCCAGAAATTATTTCGGTGAATATGGTTCATCTATCTCTTTAAGCATTCACATTGCATAAAATGTTAACGGCATGCTTGCCACTGAAGAGTTACTAAGATGTAAAAATTTCATGCCATTGTGATCCAGTGTCTAACATACGATGTAGTCCTTGAAAGGTGCTTTGCACCTCCTCACCTCAACTCAAGCCTGGACACACTTCCTTGAAACTCTTTCCCATGAAGGCTGTCCTTTTGATTTCTTCCTACTTGTACACCCTATCCTCCTGCCCGTTGTAAAGCACTGCCTGGCACTACTACTCAACACCTTCTCTAAATTTCTACAGAAATCTGGCATGACCCTTCAGTCATCTCCAGGATCCCCCCGCCCCCCTCCCCACCCCCACCCCCACCCCCGCCCCGCCCCACACACACTTTCTTTATAATGTGTTCTTTAGCTCATGGCCTCTTCTTTTTTTTTTTTTTTTTTTTTTATTTTATTATTTCTAGGAGAGAGAGAGACAGCGTGAGCAGGGGAGGGTCAGAGAGAGAGGGGAGTCACAGACTGAAACAGGCTCCAGGCTCCGAGCTGGCAGTCAGCACAGAGCCCGACGCGGGGCTCGAACCCACGAACCGCGAGATCATGACCCAAGCGAAAGTCGGACGACCAACCGACTAAACCACCCAGGCGCCCAGCTCATGGCCTCTTCTGTGCCACTCCTCTACCAACATGACATCAGAGGACCTTAATGTTCACACTCCATGGAACTTTTTTCCTACTCTTTTTTAGCCTGTTGTAATTACAATCGGAACTTCAACCTTATTGCCCCTCAGAACTTCTCCATCATCAAGATCTTGGATTTTAGCACACTCCTCTGTGCCCATAATCTATTAATACTGTTCATCCCTCTCAGTCTTCAATTCATTTCTGTCTCTCAGTCTCTCTGTCTCACATGTCTCCCTATCCAAGGGCTCCTTGGAACCTCCTTGTTATCATTTTTCTCATTGTGGTTGTCAGATCCTAACTTTTCATTCTACTCTTATTGCCAATCTTCCAAAGGTTGCTTATTGCTGGCGATTTTTTTAAAGGCTTATAATTCTATTTGTCTCTAACAAATTTATGGTTCCTGGTGATATCTCGGTCCTTCAGTTTGCCCAGTTGTCTGTGAATCTCTATTTCAATTCCTAGTGAGAAGTACATAGATGATATTTCAAATCTTTTTCTCTTTTAGCAAGCTCACAGTCACAGCCTGCTGTTTCTCAGTCTTGGGAAGTTATTTGATCACGTAATTCATTGAGATTATCAATTCTCACAGCTTTCCTTGTCTTGTCTTAGAAATTCACTTGATCTTTCTTACGAAGGATCCTTCCCCTTTCTAATGTCAGTAACTCCTCCTTTTACCGTGACACTTTCCCCACCTTTCTCTTCAACTTAATCAATTATTCTGCTCACTTATATTCTCTGCCTCTGCCTCTGCATTGCTCCATTCATTTTCTGCCAAACTTTAGTAAGAGTAATCAATTCTTACTGCTCTTTTTTTCCCCTCCCAGTCACTTATTAGCTGAGTATTTACTGAGTGGAGTTTCTGTTCTTACCACTTGATTAAAATATTTTCACCAATAGCCTTTTATCCATCAGTCATAAATCCCATGGCCTTTTCTCAGACCTCACGATTCCTGAGCTTCCCTTGCACATAAATCTGATAACCATCTCATCATCTGAAAAGAAGTATTTTACCCTCAATATCCAGCAACTCATTCTGTCATATTTATTTATTTATTTAATTTTTAAAATTTATTTTTTAATTTACATCCAAGTTAGTTAGCATATAGTGCAACACTGATTTCAGGAGTAGATTTCTTAATGTCCCTTACCCATTTAGTCCACCATCAGTAACCCTCTGTTGTCCATATTTAAGAATCTCTTATGTTTTGTCCCCTCCCTGTTTCTATATTACTTTTGCTTCCCTTCCCTTATGTTCATCTTCTGTGTCTTACAGTCCTTGCATGAGTGAATTCATATGAGATTTGTCTTTCTCTGATTGACTAATTTTGCTTAGCATAATACCCTCTAGTTCCATCTAGTTACAAATGGCAAGATTTCATTCTTTTTGATTGCCAAGTAATACTCCATTGTATACATATACCACATATTCTTTATCCATTCACTAGTTGATGGACATTTGGGCTCTTTCTGTATTTTGGCCATTGTTGATAGAACTGGTATAAACATTGGGGTGTTTGTGCCTCTTTGAAATAGCATGCCTATATTCCTTGGATAGATACCTAGTAGTCCAATTGCTGGGTCATAAAGTAGCTGTATTTTTAATTTTTTGAGGAACCTCCATACTGTTTTCCAGAGTAGCTGCACCAGTTTGCATTCCCACCAGCAGTGCAAAAGAGATCCTCTTTCTCTGCATCCTCACCAACACCTTTGTTGCTAGAGTTGTTAATGTTAGCTATTCTGACAGGTGTGATGTGGTATCTCATTATGGTGTTGATTTGTATTTCCCCAATGATGAGTGATGTTGAGCATCATTTCATGTGTCTATTGGCCATCTGGATGTCTTCTTTGGAGAAGTGTATGTTCATGTCTTTAGCCTGTTTCTTCACTGGATTATTTGCTTTTGGGGTGTTGAGTTTGATATGTTCTTTATAGATCTTGAATACTAACCCTTTATCTGATATGTCAGTGGCAAATATCTTCTCCCATTCTGTCAGTTGCCTTTTAGTTTTGCTAATTGTTTCCTTCGTTGTGCAGAAGCTTTTTATTTTGATGAGGTCCCAGTAGTTCATTTTTGCTTTTGTTTCCCTGGCCTCTGGAGATGTGTTGAGTAAGAAGTTGCTGCGGCCAAGGTCAAAGAGGTTTTTGCCTGCTTTCTCCTTGAGGATTTTGATGGCTCCCTGTCTTACATGTTGGTCTTTCATCCATTTTGAGTTTATTTCTGTGTATGGTGTAAGAAAATGGTCAAGGTTCATTTTTTCCGCATGTTGCTGTCCAGTTTTCCCAGCACCACTTGCTGAAGAGACTGTCTTTATTCCATTGTATATTCTTTCCTGCTTTATCAAAGATTAGTTGGTCATACATTTGTGGATCCATTTCTAGCTTCTCTGTTCTGTTCCATTAATCTGAGTGTCTGTGTTTGTGCCAGCACCATAACGTCTTAATGACTACAGCTTTGTAATACAGCTTGAAGTCGAGGATTGTGATGCCTCCTGCTTTGGTTTTCTTTTTCAGGATTGCTTTGGCTATTTGGGGTCTTTTCTGGTTCCATACACATTTTAGGATTGTGTATTCTAGCTCTGTGAAGAACTGTCATTTTCCTTATATCTCTTGGACTCCCATTCACTCATCTGTTTTGCGATATTTTCTCTTTCCTCCTAACTTATAAATCAGTGATTGCTGAACCATTCTGATTGCATATTCTTAGCAAAAATTTGAAGAACAAAATATAAATGTCACGCATGTACATATGCATAATATTATATGTATGTACTCTTTTGACATATATGTAATTATGTACATTTACTCTACTAATAATATATCAAGGTGTAGGGGCACCTGGGTGGCTCAGTCGGTTAAGTGTCCAACTTTAGCTCAGATCATGATCTTGAGGTTCATGAGTTTGAGCCCCATGTCTGGCTCATTTTGTCCGGCTCTGTCCGGCTCTGTGCTGACAGCTCAGAGTCTGAAGCCTGCTTCGGAGTCTGTCTCCCTTTTTCTCTGCTCTTCCCCTATTCGTGCTCTGTCTCTCTCTCTCTCTCAAAAATAAACATTAAAAATTTTTAAATAAATCTAATATATCATGTGCATTATAAAACAAACTCTAAGTAGAAATTTTAAAATAATAAACTGATGTTAAGTAAAGTTGAAATAAAAATATTTTAAGCAAAATTATTTTACTTATTAATAATATTGAGAAAAGTAGTTGAATAGTTTTCATTACTTTTTAAATCTTAATTTAACACTTTGTGATACAGCAATTCAGTTGTTTCATAATTCAGTTGACCGATAATTCAGTTGACTTGAGTTTTAATGGTGTCATGTTAAAAATGATATTTCACAAAGATAGATGGATCCAAATGGAAAAAGTATATTGTTAGTAATTTTGCAAAGATATTATTGAAATTGGCTCGTAAACTATTGTCTTCACTGATGTCAAAGCGATAGTTAATCAATTGATATTTTAATTATCGGATTAGAAACATACTGAAATTCTGCGAAAGACTTTATAAATGGTTAGAAATTTCCAAGTTTTTGAAGGTTGCAAGATGAAAAGTTGCCTCGTTTTCAGCAATGGAAACACATATTTTAAAACAGAAATATTTTAAAACAACCCTTTTTCAAAATATCGTATATAGGAGGATTCTTTGGGTATGGATATTTTTGCTGAGGGACCAGCTCAAGTATATATCTGTGCGTTCCTTCAGGTGGCACACTACTGACAGGTGTTTATGGATGAGGTAGATGATTTGAACACTCACCTTTTAGTAAAACAAATCTTAATATTATACATCTTTAATTTTGGGAAAAAAATATTTGTTGTAAGGCAATTAGCAAACCTTTTTTTCCCCCAGAAATATGTTTTTTAAAATTAAATTTTATTTAGTTAGCATAGAGTGCACTACTGGTTTCAGGAGTAGAATTCAGTGATTTATCACTTCCATGGAACACCAAGTGCTTGAAACATAATTTACAAATACAGTAAACACATATGTTGGGAAAACATTGAAGTCTATTGCAACTTTGAGGAAAATCTCCCTTACTGATTCATTTGTTCATACAGATAATTAGAACAGCTAACATTTATTTTGTGCTTTCCAAATGCCAGGTACTATTTTATGTTTGTTACATGTATTAGCCTATGGAATTCTCCAGCATCTATTTTCTAAACCCTTTCCAAGAGTATTTTCAGAAAAAGAAATGATTTTTGTTTTTTATTTCATCATATTGCTTCTTTATATGATTCTAGTCATGTTTTAGGAAACACTGGTATACTTACATATATATGTATGTATACAGTGTTTTTAATCTCTGTTAAAAAAAATCTCAAAAGGGTTTAACCTTAATTTTAGTGAATTTTAACTGTAATGGAGTACTGGATTGATTCTAAGATAATTGTAAACAGCCCTGAAAAAGTAATTGTCTTCATATTCTTTTTGCTTCTTTTAAAAATATATTGTTGGGGCGCCTGGGTGGCTTAGTCGGTTAAGCGTCCGACTTTCGCTTAGGTCATGATCTCGTGGTTCGTGGGTTCGGGCCCCGCGTTGGGCTCTGTGCTGACTGCCAGCTCAGAGCCTGGAGCCTGTTTCAGTCTGTGACTCCCTCTCTCTCTGACCCTCCCCTGCTCACGCTGTCTCTCTCTCTCTCCTAGAGATTAAAAAAAAAAAATTAAAAAAAAACAATAAAAATATATTGTTAATCATGAAAGCATCATTTTCCCAGTTTCTAATATCACATAACACAGTATAAACTATGATGAAATTCACCATTACTTATAGTATTTGTAAATCTTCATTTCAATCTTCTTGAAAATTTCAAATTATTGACTGATATCTTGATGGGTATGATTAATTTTTCTCTTTTATTGTTTTCTCCTAATGTAGCTGATGGAGAAATGTGAGAAGTGTGAACACTGTCAGTTCTACTTTTCTTCTTAATCACTGTGGTATTTTGCTCATATTATAGATACAATATGTTAATAAATTTATCTTCTTAAGTGTGTAATACTTTTAGAAAAAGGCACAAATAATAAGGGCAGCTCAATGACTTGACACAAATTCAGTGCATCTATGTAACTCCTACCCGTATCTAGAAATAGAATATTAACAGGTCCCCAGCAGCTTCGTCACACCTCAACCAGTCATATTTCTAATCCTTCTTCCCCAAAGCTAACTAGTATCCTGACTTCTAATATCATCAATTAGTTTTCTCTCTTGTGTGGAAGTTTTATATACTTTAAATCATAAAGCACATCCTCTTTTGTGTCTGGCTTCTTTCATTTGGAAAGAAAGTTTTCCATACAATGGAGTATTCCATTGTATGAGTATAGCAAAATTTGTTTATCTGCTCTACTAACTGAGGAATGTGTGAGTTGTTTCCAATTTTAGCTATTATAAAGAATGCTGCTATGACTATTTCTATGCATGTATTTTTGTTCACATATATACACATTTCTTCACATATGCATTTGCTCCTTAGGCATTTAATTGTTGGGTCAACTGGGGTATGTATGCTCAGCTTTAGTAGATCCCGCGAAATGGTTTTCCAGAATATTTTCTCACAAGGAGTGTACAAAGTTCCAGTTTCTTCATAATCTTGTTATGCTTTGGTACTGTTAGCTTTTTTATTTTATCATTCTATGATTCTATAGTATTTTGTCATTGTGGTTTCCATCTACATTTCTAGATGACAAAATTAGTTTTTCGGTGTTTTATTGGTCATTATGAAATACCTATTTTGTAAAGGGCTATTCAAGTATTTTGCCCCTTTTCTCTATTGTGCTGGCTGTATTTCTGTCATTAAATGGTAGAAGTTCTTTATATATCTGAATACAAGTCCTTTTAAGTATCCTTACCTGTTTTGCAAATAAGCTTCTCCACTCTGTAGCTTACCTTTTCACTCTCTTGATGGTATCTTTAGTGACATAATCTTTAATTGATGGGGGGTTTTTTTTAGTAAAAAATATTTGTCCATTTTGCGAGATTCAATTTTGCTTCAAGTAGAAAATACCATTTTCAAACAACTAAACCAGGCTCATCTAATCTACAACATAGTACAATACTCTCAAATGAAGGGTGCCTAGTCAATACTCTCTGGAGTAAACAAAAACAAGATCCAGTGGTCAGAACTGCTCTATATTTTCAGTATATAGAAATATATACTGTATTCAGTATATGGAGTAGTCTTCTCAGAAATTCTAATCTGAATCTATTAAATATCAAGAGTTAACTATCATAGTACAAGACAGAAGGGCATCTTGATAGGAAGCAACTCACAGGCTAAACAATTCAAGAATATATGACATGCGGAATTTATATTATCTAGAATATATGGCATGTGTTAGACCAGGAAAGAGACTGAAATACAAAAATCTTATGTGAAGTATGAGAAATTTAGTAATAGAAGGTATTTGGAAAACAGCAAAGGGCATTATAAAACATCACAGCCCAATTTCTACTCAAGTCACTCCATACAATTGGCAAAAGAAAAATCATTTCCATTCTCTATCACTGGCAACCACAATCAGCAGAATTCACTTTTTGGGGAATTCTGTAGAAGTAAGCCGGTTTCCCCAACAAATTGAAAAAAAAAAAAAAAAGAAGAAACCTGTAGGTTAAAAGAGACTTTAAAACAAATCATTCAAATACAATGTGTATACCTTATATAGATCCTGATTCAAACTGTAAGAAAGCATTTATGGGAAAACCATGAAAATATGAATCCTAACATGATATTGGATATCCCTAAGGTATTATTGCTAACATTTTCAGGGATGATAACTATATTGCTTGTTTTAAGAATCTCTACTTTTTCGAGGTATCTGACAAAGTATCTGCTGATGAAATGAAATAAAATGACACCTGCTTTTGTTTTCTCCCCAAAATATCCAGTGTGGCTAAATAGTGAGAGAGAACAAAATTAGTCTTGACTTGCTGGGTGACGAGTATCTCCAGGTTCATTATGCTATTCTACTACCTTTGCACGTACTTGAAAATTTCCAGAATAAAAAGTTAAGAAATAGCTTTCCCTGACTTGAGATGAAGGCAATAATAGACTTATGTACAATGTGGGGACACATAAAAATATACTGTCTTTGAGAAAATAGGCAATAGTTGCTTAAATCCTCTGGTCTGCCTAAAACTGAAGTTGGTGGTTAAGACTTGGCTAACATGATGTACGTGGATCCCCTGTGCTCTCAGAGGAGCATTTCAGAGATTTTTCTCTACTTGTCTAGAAGCTACATGAAAAGCTGCAGTCTGGACGATGTTGCAGGGAGTTGGGGAAGGATCAGGGGTAAGACCACAAGCCAACAGCAAGGCTGAAAGGCCTAGAGGGATTTGCTGGCAGACAGTAACACAGAGCAGATCCTCCAAACTGGAGGCCAAACTCACCATTCAACATGGCATTTGCTTTTGGTTAATTAGAGGGAATGAAGAGAGAACAGAAGAATGCTGGGGTCCAAGTGTCTTTTCCCTCTATACCTGAAATTCTCACTTTATAAAGACCTAAAAGTTTAGACACATCTTTTGATGTGTTAGTAATGTATGTCTAAAGTATTATATTGTGAAGAAATTAATTTTATTGTATATAACTTGTATATTGAGCAGAGAGATTTTAAATTCGTACTTAGAAAATGGTGAATAATGAGTGTGGTTCACACACACACACACACACACACGCACACATGCATATATACATACCACTCAAAATTCTACAGAAAATGCTTCAACTCACTCTCATGTTATGTTGAAGGGAAATTCAGTAGAGAGTAAATTGATGATATCAGATGACACAAACTATGAAAGTCAAATATGGTAAATAAAACTCAAATACAAAAAGATTAAATAATATCCTCAAATGCAAACCAGACTAGAGTCTAAGGTAAAAGTTTATTGTTTTCAGACCTATGTTCAGATTATTCTTATCACTTGCCATTTTATTCATTCCTCTGTATTTTTGATTTCCCAAAGTAGTCAGAGTTGTGTATTACAACACCCTTATTGTAATTATAAGGTTTATCCCAGTTTCTTAGAAATAGAAATAGATGCGTAAGGAAAACAGAACGACCAGAATAAAAGAAAAATAAAATAGAATAAAATAAAAATATCTGTCCTTCCTTTTTACATGTCAGAGAAAAGGTAAAACAATAGAAGAAAAAACAAGATAACAATAATCATATGGTTATTAATTAAAACATGACTCATACTCCCAGTGGAATTTCATTTAAGATATCATTTCATTTTTCTTTCAAGGTTAGGTTGTAAACAATGCTTGACAAAGCAATAGGGAGCTTCTGACTGTAGTTTAGCAGTAATTTCATTTCCCCACCAGATGGCAGTCTTCTCCAGATCTACGCGGCTCCCGCTGGAGTCCAGCTATTCATCGCTGACAAAGCAGTCAGATTTTATCTGTGTACTCGGTTTAGATATGGGAAATCTGCCAGGACTCTGTGGCTCCAGGATTAAATGCCTCTTATTTGAAAAGAGATTTCCATGCGCAGAGGTTTTTATTTTTTTAAGTCATACATATATCTTCGGGACAAAGGCTATTTACATAAACTCCAGGCTTAAGTTGAGCTTCTCAGGATCTCAGCTGGCACTTTTTCTTGATGCTCAGCACCCCAAGAGGCTGGTAAATGCACTAGTGAATGTTGCAGAGTATTGTATTTCTTAAAGCAAAGCCAAGTAAGAAGTTTTCAAATGCCACCCGTATCTCAAGTATTCTCATCTAATCTCAGCTCCTAGAGTATTTACTTAAAACATTTTCATTTTCTTGGCAAGGAGCTATGTAAATACATTCAATTTTACCTTTTTTTTTTTATCCATATGTCCTTGAGACATTTTGACTAATGTGTTAGGTTTGAGAATTTTACTAACTAAATGTGCACAAATATATCATAAACTAATTCCAGAAGAAAAGGCTTATCTCGATGATCAGTGACATTTACATTTAGGAACTATAAGCAATTGAAAATTCATCTACTCCTCATATTGTTTGTTAGAGAGAAACTTAATGCATTTTCTCCTTGTGGTATTTTAAGTTTGTGTTTCTAACAAATTCTTATCCCTGACACAGATCAATATTAGTGGACTACTTTTTCAATACAAGCATTCACACAATCTTAGATGCTATCTGTACCTTAGCTAGGAGCAGGCTAGGAACATTCTCACAGGGTGCCTGCACAAGGGCAGAAGGTGTGGCTTTAGGGAGAGAGGCTTCTCAGGTAAAGAGAGCATGATGGTGACTCAGGGAGGCGCATTTGAAGTGGGACTCTATCCTTATCACGTTGACTTTTTTCTACTAGAGGGTAGCAGAAAATGCCATCCCCAAATATGACTGTAAGAGTTGAGGACATGCCACCTCAAAGATGCCACTTTGGAATAGTGATTACTCTGAGCTGTAGGCACTGAAAAAAGGCAAATGCAAGAACTGCCTCTCAACTCCTTGAATCTACCTAGAGACAGATCCTCCAAAAGTACTTGGTTATTATAAATCTCCATCAACCAGAAGACTGACCCTTATTCTAGGAGAAGAGACTGGAAGTTGACATCACACCCAAACAAACTTTGTTACAAACTGCCACACCTTTCATCTAATTTTCAAAAGGCTCATTCATTTTCTCTAAAAATCATTTTTAAAAATCACTCTACCCTAAGAAACCTGCATTCCTTAACCCCTTTCCCTGATAAGATGGTATTTAAGTCTCTATTTAAAGCTACCTCTTGGCGTTACTCAGTTTCCCTACGTATCTCTCTTGTATATATGAAGTCTACATGTTAGGTAAACTTCTATTTGTTTTCCTCTCATTAATTTGCTTTTTATTATATGCGTCTCAGCCAAGAACTCCGAAAGGTAGAGGAGAAATTATTTCCCCTCATTTACACTAATCATACTTAATGGGGAGAGGCACAGGTTAGTGAGCAGAATTATGGGTAAATTCTACCCTGCCTTAGCTTCTCATTCTCTCCTCTCACCTCGATTCCACACAATGCAGTATGATGCAAATCTAGAGAATCGAAACTATTTTTCACACATGCAATACAATGCAAGTATTAGAACTCAGTATAACTTTTCATTAAAAAAAATACTCATTACCAGAACTAAATTCAGTCATTCAGAGAGAATAGGACTGTAATCCAGTTGCCAAGTAATATAGCATATGTGGATACAATCATGCATAGAAAAGGGAAATTTTCTATGGATGGGGAATTGGGGACAAAATTATTTAGGTAAACAATGCAACAAGGAGAGACTGTAATATTATTCATGCTAGTTAAAAACAGAAAGAGAATTCTATCCCATTTCAAAACTGAAAAGCCATAGGTTTTTCCATATAAAATTAGAGTTTTCAAATTAACTTCTCTATTAAAAATTCCTCCATAACTCCTATTCTGTAGCCCAAAGGATTAATTCCAGACCACTTTCTGTGACCTTTAAGATTAGCTCCATTTCATGGCTCCCCTTCTCTGCTTTGATTTGTAATTTCCTGAGCAGCCTGTGAGTTTCTTATTTTCAAGTCCATCTTGTCATATAGTATGCTCCTGGACATTTTTCTGATTATCTTTGAAATTTCCAGTGAATTTTCAATACATGTGTGATGACTTTGTTAATCAATTAAGTAACTCCTGGTGAGTTTTCTGACTGTATTATTTCTGTAAAATTCCAAACACTTGGGAAATATATGCCTATTCATTTTTCCCTGGAAAACCCTGGAACACCTGTGTATTGTACTAGTTCCCTGGAGCCACTGTAACAAACTATTAAAAGCTGGGTGGCTTAAAGCAGCAGACATCTATTCTTTAAAAGTCAGGCATGGCCCAGTCAGTTAAGCGTCCAACTCTTGATTTTGACTCAGGTCATATTTTCATGGTTTGTGAGTTCGAACGCCTCATCAGCTCTGTGCTGAGAGTGTGGAGCCTGCTTGAGATTCTCTCTCTCTCTCTCTCTCTCTCTCTCTCTCTTTCTCTCTCTCTGCCTCTCTCTCTCTCCCTTCCCCAACTTGTGCTCATGTGTTCTCTCTCAAAAATAAATCAGTAAACTTAAAAAAATTTAAATAAATAAAAGCTCTGGAGGTCACAAGCTTAATTAAGGTGTCAGCAAAGCCGTGCACGTTTCAGAGGCTCTGGGAAAGAAACCTTTTTTTTTACCTCTTGCAAAGAAGGGTGAGCAAACTGTGGGGTAAAAATAAATAAAAATTATTTCCATCACTTCCAGAAGCTCAGAAAAGGGAGAAAGCAGCCAGTGGGTGCTGGCATGTGAAATGGGGAGGGGGGGCGGTGGGGGTGAGCTTGGTCATCTGCTCAATGCTGTAAACCTAAGAAACTATTCCAAGCATGTAAACTAAAATAAGATTTTATATGAATCTGTAATCTGCCAGCCACTTTGCCAATATTCTTGCACTCTAAGATTCCATTATACTAATAGTGAAAAACACATGGGGTTTTTGATATCATTAGGTGAAGAGCTCACATTCAGCTGGTGTGCACTGGTATTGAGCAGACCAGCATAAGTTCTCAAGTAAGGCACGTACATATGGCTAGTGCCCATATCGATTTTTCTCTGGTACCATCTCTGATTGCATGCATGGGCTTGTGAGGATAGGGTTAAAGAAAGAACCAGTGGAGAAGGGATCCCTGGATTTTGAGGCAGAGATTCATCCCTGAATCCTCCATGGAGAGAAGTAGGAAAATAAATTAGAGCATTGGCAATTGGAAACTTTTTTTTTCCTGGGCACATGTGAATATTTTATCACAAAAGACATAAAAAATTATTTAACATACCCATAAAATTATATGCTGGAGATTCAAACACCTTCTGTGCCCATAAAGCAGGGCTCAAGACAGATAATAGAAGAAAAAAAAGTAAGTACCATATTTGTGATTGACTCCAGGATTGAAGTTATCAGTTTGTCAACCCTAGTTAATGAGAGTATCTTGTCAGACAAATACTACTAGTTTGGAACCTTCAAGTGGATTTGAATATTACTAAAATCTTTATTGGGGATAAAGTTCAAACTGTTTATAGTCATAACAAGTGATTAAAAAAATAGAACAAAAGTGATTAATTAGGTGATTTTACTCAAACTCAATTGCATAGCCAATCCAACTGATTCTTTTAAAAGTGTCTCTTAATTGATCTAAAACCTTCCAATGCCATTGAAAAAGGTGGCCATAAAGCTACCCCCATTTTGCTGAGTTGCTACAAACAGACATGACAGCATAAGTAACTTGACCATTGTTTTTCTCTTGTTATCTGAAAATAAAACTAGTATGTGATTACAAATGGCTGTGGTGAAAGGGATGGATTATTTACTGAAACGATCTGTGATAGTCATAGCATTATTCCTCCAGAGCTAATTTATGAGTTACTAGGACTCCAATACACAAGCTATAAATCATTTACTACGATATTTTTTAAAAGAAACGGAATAGGAATTTAGGGCACATTTTATTATATATATATATAATATATATATTATATATATATGTTTTATATTGCCAGCAAGTGTTCAAACTAAAAATCAGAAACCTTTAAAAAATTTTTGCCCTTGTAATCATATTTGAAAATACTTCCACTTCTCTCATCCCCTCATCATATATATATACAAAGACATCTGCACATGTTTGTTTGCCCATACCTGAAAGTACTTAAATTTTATAGATACCATCACTGAGAAACCAATAAAACCCTACAAACGTTATAGCTCTGTAGAAAATTCAGTTTTAAATCTGCACACCTACTATTCAATTTCACTGTGTCTCAACAAACATGTAGTTAATAGGCACAGAGCAGCAAAAGATAACCATCTACAAAACATAAATTACAAACATATGGGCAAGTTTACCATTTTCTTTAAATTTTGTCACTAAATTTTCTGGTGTGCTTTCAGTACTTTTAGTGGTCAAACAATGACCTACAACTCATTTAAATATAAAATTATCATTTTTATTTCTTTTTGTCTTTCTTCCAATCTTAAAAACATTCTTTGAATAGCACTGTTTGCTGTTGTGTATCAAATTTCATTTGCAATTTATAGACTTAAAATCATAGAGGAAGAATCTCCCAAACATATGTATTTTATTCCATAATAAAACAAAGATGCAAAATGAAGTGAATGAGGAGGATAAGCCAATTAAGGATAAATAACAGTGCTAGAAAGATTTCTTAAGCCTCGAAGCATAAAAAAAAATATCTAGAGACACAGCAGAAAATGTTCAGCTAGGAATTTAGAGACTATTCTAACCGGCTTCTCCAATTCCTTCAGTGACTTGGAGAAGTCACTTATGTTTACTCTGCTCTTCCATTAATCCTTACTATACCAACGAATTCTCACAACATACCTGCTCATCTTAATCTGTAAAATGGGAGTAACAGCTACTGGTTGGCCAAGATAATGGCTCAAAGTTACATGAGGCTGCTCAGGCTAGATAGGAGACAGAGAAATCACTGGAACTGAGGTATCTTTCCATCAGGTGACACTTGATCCCCAAGCGAATAGTAATAACACCAGTGAAAAATGACAAAAGAAATGACTGCTGCAGAAAAAACTAAGGAAAAACAATTTAAAGAAGGTATTTGCAGGGCAGCCAAAACAGACACATTACATACAGTGGAGGTGGGGGTGAGGGGAAGGGTTACAAATCATTGTGGAATAAAGTATGGTGGTTCCTAAAGAAATTACACATAGAACTAGCATATTAACCAGCAATGCAACTTCTGTGTATTATATCCAAAAGAATTAAAGAAAGGGACTCAAACAGATATTTGTACGCCAATGTCCATAGCAGCATTATTCACAATAGCCAAAAGTGGAGGCAACACAAGCATCCATCGACAGATGAATAGGTAAACCAAATGTGGAATATACATACGGTAGAATACTGTTCAGCCTTAAAAGGAATAAAATTATAATACATGTTACAACATAGATGAACCTTGAAGACATTATGCCTAGTGAAATAAGCCAGACACAAAAGGACAGACATTGTGTAATATCACTTATATGAAGCACCTGGAGTAGTCAAATTCATGCAGACGGAACACAGAATGGTGGCTTCCAGGCCTGGGAGGCTAGGGGAATAGGGAACTATTGTTTAATGGGTGCAAATTTTCCATTTGGGAACTAAAAAAAATAAATAAATCCAGAGATGGATGGTGGTGATAGTTGTGCAACAATATGAATCCACTTACTGCTATTGAATTTTACACCTATAATAGATTAAAATTGGGGCACCTAAGTGGCTCAGTTTGTTGAGCACCCGACTTCAGGTCAGGTCATGATCTCATGGTTTGTGAGTTCAAACCCCATGTCGGGCTCTGTGCTTACAGTCCAGAGCTTGCAGCCTGCTTCTGATTCTTGCCTCCCTCTCTCTCTCTGTTCCTCCCTCACTCTCACTCTGTCTCTCTCAAAAATAAATAGACATTTGAAAAATTTTAAAAATAGATTAAAATGGTAAATTTATATTATGTACAGTGTTTCAC
Source organism: Proteles cristata cristata (assembly GCA_017311185.1). Taxonomy (NCBI): domain Eukaryota; kingdom Metazoa; phylum Chordata; class Mammalia; order Carnivora; family Hyaenidae; genus Proteles; species Proteles cristata. Next base: position 887,936 of record JAESUZ010003065.1, on the reverse strand, counting down.
AAAGAAGATTTCTTCCTGAGTTTTACAAAAATAATTTATGAAAGAGGCTATCATACAAAAGAACAAATTATTAAAAAAAAATTTTTAATGTTTTATTTATTTCTGAGAGAGAGACAGCATGAGCAGGGGAGGGAGAGAGATAGAGGAAGACACAGAATCTGAAACAGGCTCCAGGCTCTGAGCTAGCTGTCAGCACAGAGCCCAACATGGGGCTCAAACCTACAAACCACGAGATCATGACCTGAGCCGAAGTCGGAGGCTTAACCGACTAAGTCATCCAGGTTCCCCAAAATAACAAACTATTTTAAAAATAATATATAAGATATGAAGGGTGATTCATAACAGAAAAGGGACATAAAATGTGGGCCATTTTCTTGAGGAAAGTCAGCATACTAATAAAGGTCCAGAGAAGTCTAAAGGCTTCCACTAGATGACTGTCTTCTCCAGGTTAAAATAATGATATCTCAGTTCTGAAGATAGTTTTACATTAAAGCCTCTTAATTTCAAGTTTATCACTTGGGTACTAATCTTTGGGACACCAAACACTCCAGATATGAAGTGTAAGCCTGAGAAAATGTCATCACCCTCAATTTTTCTCCCATCCAAAGCCAAATTAAATGAAAAAGTCTGCTTGGTATTTTGAAATTTGTGGATGTGAATGGAATGAAGGAAGTTCACGTTAGAAATATGTTTGGTGCTTAAGAGGAGTTAAGGAATAAGATATATGGAAAAAGAGTAGAGCAGAATTGTACTGTTCAGAGAATCACTACTCAGTCCTTAAATGTAATGGGGATGGATATAAAAGGCTTCTTAAGATAGAGTCTCTTACAGAAAGATGTACTAGGGTTTCGTAGTGCTATGGTGTTAGCTTTGTGAGCAGATGCTGAATTCAAACAAAACTATGGACATCTATCTTGTTGTGCCCCAGGCTACTTGACATATGTGATGATGAAGATGATAATTCAATAAATTCCTTTCATAGATCTTAGCCCAAATTTCTCAGGTACATAATGTATCACAAAAGCAAATCTTGCATTTAGAGTAAGTTCTACTGAAAACAATGTATAAATAGTGAGAAGCAAGTCTATTTTTTTCAATATTATTTTAGTCATTTCTGTATTATGCCTACAGGTGTTCCTTTAGGTAAAAGAACAAACAGCTTGCTAGTTTTACTTTGAACAATTTAATACGTTACCCTTTGAAAATTGCTTTTGGCCAAGAAAAAAATAAAACTAGATAGTGAAGACAAATAACTGAGATTTTGAAATAAAACTTTTATTACATCATTGAAATTGACCAGCCTTCCAATATCTGATATCAGGTACAATGGCCAGAGTTGACCCAAGAACACTAGATTTTTCATTGCCTGCTCCAGGCAATTATCTTCCAATAAGTTACAGAAGCTTCAAATGTCTTTACTTGGTTTGCCAGAATCATCTGGACCTACCTCAGGAAGCTAACGAGTAGTTGATCTTTCAGAAATTTTCGGTGGAAACAAAATTTGTCTTTAGTAGTCTCTTTTCATTCTGCCATCTTTAATTATCCAAATCCTCTTATTATCTTCATGTTATCCCAGACTCTACATATTGTATCAAAAGTATAATTGAAATATATGAGAAGGAAATGCTAACATAAAGAAATAAAATACAGTGGTATTTATGTCAAGATGTCCCCTGAGATTAAGAGATATTACACAGAATCCTCTCCTTAACTTCACAAATAAAATCAACCAGAGTGACCAAAACAGCACTTTTATACATTCTAACTTGAGAGAGCTTAAAGTATTCTCTTGCCCTGCAATCCGTATCAAAACAACACCGCATTCTTCACAGAGTTAGAGCAAACCATTCCAAAATTTTTATGGAACCAGAAAAGACCCCAAATAGCCAAAGCAATCTTGGAAAAGTAAACCAAAGCTGGAGGCCTTGCAATTTCAATCTGCAAGCTGTATTATAAAACTGTAATCATCAAGACAGTATGGTACTGGCACAAAAACAGACACATATATCAATGGAACAGAATAGAGATGCCAGAAATGAACCCACAGACATATGGCCAACTAATCTTTGATAAAGCAGGAAATGGAAAAAAGATACTCACTTCAGTAAACGATGTTGGGAAAACTGTATAGGGACATGCAGAAGAATGAACTTGGACCCCTTTCTCATATCACACACAAAAATAAACTCAAAATGGATGAAAGATCTAAACGTAAGACAGGATGCTATCAAAATTCTAGAGAAAAAAAATAGGCAACAACCTCTTTGACCTCAGTCATAGCAACTTGAGATGTCTCCAGAAGCAAGGGAAACAAAAGCAAAAATGAACTACTGAGACCTCATCAAGATAAAATCTTCTGCACAGCAAAAGGAAACAATCAGCAAAACTAAAAGGCAACCACTGGAATGGGAGAAGATATTTGCAAATGACATAGCAGATAAAGAATTAGTATCCAAAATCTATATAAAAAAAAGGTATCAAACTCAACACCCAAAGCATAAATAATCCAGTGAAGAAATGGGCAAAGGAGATGAATAGACAGACACTTTTTCAAAGAAGGCATCCAGATGGCTAACAGACACATGAAAAAATGCTCAACATCACTCATCATCAGGGAAATACAAATCAAAACCACAATAAGATACCATACTTATCAGAATGGTTGAAATTAACAAGTCAGGCAACAACAGATGTTGGCAAGGATGTGGAGAAAGAGGAACCCTTTTATACTGCTGATGGGAAGGTAAACTGGTGCAGCCACTCTGGAAGGCAGTATGGAGGTTCCTCAAAAAATTAAAAATAGAACTACCCTACAACCCAGAAATTGCACTACTAGGTATTTATCCAAAGGATACAGAAGTGCTGATTTGAAGGGACACATGCACCCCAATGTTTATAGCGGCAATATCAACAATAGCAAAGTATGGAAAGAGCCCAAATGTCCAGACAAATGAATTGATAGAGAAGATGTGGTACATATATATAATGGGATATTACTTGGCAATCAAAAAGAATTAAATCTTGCCATTTTGAAAACGTGGATGCAACTAGACTGTTATGCTAAGTGAAATAAGTCACTCAGAGAAAGACAAATATCATATAACTTCAATCATATGTGGAATTTAAGCTATAAAACAGATAAACATAAAGGAAGGGAAGCAAAAATAATATAAAAACTGGGAAGGAGACAAACTGTAAGAGACTCTTAAATACAAAGAACAAACTGAGGGTTGCTGGAGGGGTTTGGGGTGGGGGGATGGGCTAAATAGTCAAGTGGCATTAAGGAGTACACTTGTTGGGATGAGCACTGGGTGTTATACGTAAGGGATGAATCACAAAATTCTATTCCTGAAATCATTATTACACTATATGTTAAATAACTTGGATTCAAATTTTTAAAAAATAATAAAAATAAATAAATAATTTCCTAACCCTTATGAAAAGCAACTTGGAAATATGTATCAAAGCCTTAAATTTTAATATTAAACATACTTATTTCTTTTTCACAGGGAAGTACATTAGAGGTAAGCCATCCAGGGTTGGTATGAATTGAACAGTACCAAGCTTGCAGGTGTTTCTCTCTTTCTTTCTCTCTCTCCCTCTCCATCATCTAACATCCTCAAAGCATTGCTTCCTCCTCAAAGCCAAGATTGCTCTGAGTTGCCATAGTCACTCCAGTGACCAGCCTTCCATCCCCCATTTTAGAGACACTCCTTGGCATTGATGGATACTATTTCATGCTTATTCACTGCTCATAACTTTGTCACATAACCAACCTCGCTCCTAGGAAAAGCTGGGAAAAACAGTATTTAAACTGGCAGCCATACCCTAAAAATCAGGGATTGTATATTACTGAGGAGGAAGTACACAAGAACGATTAGAAAACAATCAGCCATCTGCCACACAGGTCTTACTCTTCATTATATTCTCATGGTACCTATCACAGGGACCTGCACAAAATAGATGTACAATAGATATTTCATTATAGTATTTTTAAAATTTAATTCAACTGATAGAGATTATTCAGTCACAAATTTGGGAATATAATCTAGAAATGCTATGTCTAGTCATTTTTGTTAAGTAACATATCAAAGATGTGGCTAAAGGATTTAACAACAAGATGCACTGCTTATTAAAACACTGTTTTCAGGTTCAGTTGGTTAGGTGTCTGACTCTTGACTTGGCTCAGGTCATGATCTCATGGTTTATGAGACTGAGGCTGGCATTGGGCTCTGCACTGACAGCATGGAGCCTGCTTGAAATTCTCTCTCTCCCTCTGCCTTTTCCATGCTTGCACTCTCCCTTTCTCTCAAAATGAATAAACATTAAAAAATAAAATATTGTTTTTAAGACTTAAAAATGGGAAATAATAAATGACCAATAATATAAGACTGATAATGTAAATTATTGTATATCCCTAAAATATGATACTAGGCTTGGAAAATGTTAGCTGTATGTTAATTTAAAGGGGCTGATTAAAGGGGCTTCTGGGTGGCTCAGTTGGTTAAGTGACTCATTCTTGATTTTGGCTCAGGTTATGATCTCACAGTTTCAGGAGTTCAAGCCCCACATAGGGCCCTGTGATGACAAGGCAGAACCTGCTTGGGATTCTTCCTCTCTCCTTCTCTTTCTGCCCCTCCCCTGCTCATGCTGTCTCTGTCTCTCTCAATGAATGAATGAATGAATGAATGAATAAAGTTAAAAAAAAAAGAAAAGGGTTGATTATAAATCAGATTTAGCAGAGGAGAAGGAAACTAAAGGGAGATTTATCAAAGTTATTAAGGTAATTAGGTAGTGAATTATATGCAATTGTATGTTCATGTTTGTTTATATCTTTTGCAAAATATTGTTCTATAATAGCATTGTTTTTGTAAAAGACTACTCATATAATAAAGTTACTTTTCAAATCTACTGTGAAAAGTAAGTCAGCATCAAAAAAGGATATTGGTCATAATTCACACAATTTTGTTCATAATCTGGACAAAGGAATAATTGAGGGACATGAGAAATCTCCATCTTATTTTTTTATTTTTATGTATTTTGCTTTATTATGTTTGCACAGAAAACAAATTAGCTTTAAGAAAAGAAACAATATAAATTTCCAAGGTGACCATAGCAATTGTTTAAACTGAAAACTGCCTCAAAAAATGCCGTATGTTATGAAGACAATACACACCAGAAAGGCCTCAATTTTTCTGCTAGTGTTTCCTACAAGTAGCCAGGCTGCTGAGCTGGGGCTAATGGCTGATAGGATATGCTGCTAGTAAGAATAGAGTCTCTCCTCTATCAAGCAGATTGTATCCATTTGAATTTATTCACTTGGAAGAGTCTGCTTTACCAACACACATAAGCAAGATCTGAGGGCCAAAAGGAAATGTTATAGAGTGTGCACCAAAATGGGAATTAAGAAACAAATATAAAAACTCCTAGAAGTAAGCTCCTTGACGTCTGTCTTGGTGTCCTTGTTCCTGTTGTTTTCGATCTGACACCAAAAACAAAAGCAAACAATAAATATATAGAATTACATTAAACTTAAAAGCTTCTGTACAGCAAAGGACTATCAACTGAATAGAAAGATAGGGATTAATATTCAAACTATAAGAAGAACTCATACAACTGAATAATAAAACAAAAACAAAGACAAATAATGTAACTAGCAAATGGGCATGATATCTGAATAGGACTTTTTTCAAAGAAGACATACAGATGGGAAACAGGTACATGAAAAGATGCTCAACATCGCTAATCAGGAAATGCAAATCAAAACCACAAAAAGATATCACCTCTCATCTAGAATGGCTATTATCAAAAACACAAGGAAAAAGGAGTGTGTTTTTTAGTGAGTATTTAGAGAAAATGGAATGCTTGTGCACTCTTGATAGGAATGTAAATTGGTGCAACCATTATGAAAAATAGTATAGAGTCTCTTCAAAATATTAAAAACAGAAATACCATATAATCTAGTAATTCCACTTCTGGGTATTTATCCAAAGAAAACAAAAACATTAACTTGAGAAGATATATACACCCATGTTTAGTGCAGCATTATTTACAATAACTAAAGTAAGGAAACACCTACGTGTCTATTGACAGATGAATGGAAAAAATGTGAGATGTACACACACACACACACACACACACACACACACACAATGGAATATTACTTAACCATAAAAATGTATGAAATCTTGCCATTTCTGACAACATGGATAGACCTTGAGAACATTATGCTACATGAAATAAGTCAGACACAGAAAGACAAAATACCACATGATTTCGTATATGTGGAATCTAAAATATAAAAAATCAACACTAACCTCATAGACACAGAGAATAAATTGGTGGTTGTCAGAGTAGGGAATGGGGGTGGGTGAAATGGGTGAAGGGAGTCAGGGTACAAAATTCCAGTTATAAAACACATAAGCATAATAATGCTGTGTTGTATATTTCAACATTGCTAAGAGAGTAAATCTTAAAAATTTTCATTACAAGAAAAAAATGTGTAACCGTATATAGTGGTGGATATTAACCAGATTTACTGTGATGATCATGTTACAATACACACAAATATCAAATCATATTGTACACCTGAAACTAATATGTTTTTGTCAGTTATACCTCAATATAAAGAAGGAAATAAGGTTATTAACCTCAGTTCTGTTACTACTACTATATAACCTTGGGGAAGTCACAATTTCCCAGAAGGTTAGTTTTCATGTTAACCAATTGTAATATAATTATATGATATTTAGATATTTTACTGAATTAAAATAATCATATCACAAATTATTTCATAGTGAAAAGCAGCCTTGGACTGGAAGCCAGGAGATTAAATGTCCACTCTCAGTCCCAGTCCTAATTTCTTATTAATTCTAGGCTTAGAGAATGTAATACGAGCTAAAAGCATATCTTGTATGTGAAGAAGGATATGATGAACTCTAAGGTCTCATTGAGTTTATTATTTCATTATTCTGTGAGTTAGGCCATTATAACAATTTCATATGCCAGTATATTGCCTTTGGCAAAAATTTCCTCATGTGTAAAACCTGATCGAGTTCTGATAATATTAGGCCTTGTTGAATCTAGAGCTCACTGCAGTGTGAAAGCTATTCTTCCTTTATCTGGAAAAGCAGTCTATGCTTTTCAGTCTATGCCCCTCACACTGTGGGTAACTAGTCTCCCTTGTTCAAATATGACAAAAGCATAAGAAAATGTGGTGATAATAAACTGAGTGTAAACAAGGCAGCTGAATTCGATATTTATTTAAACCCCAGGATTTGATGGTCTCTATGTCAAGTTGATGTTGAAGAAAAGTCTTCATGGAACTAGATATGAAGCATGGGACATTAGCAGCTTATTTTGGGGAAAAAAAATGAAATAGAAAAGAATGATTTGTAGTCACAAAAAGGCTCTGTCACATTTATAATTCTCCCTTGGGATTTTTGTTGCATGTTCCATATGCCTTCATAGGAAGTGACATCTCTAATGTAGCAGGAAACTTACAGGTGAGTCTAAAATCAATGCTGTGATAGGACCAAGGACTTTTTAGACAATTTGTGAAAAGAGGTTAAGACTCCAATTAAGTAATCTTATTTTGTAAGACCCTGACAAAGCATTACTAGGCCATAGGGTTAAACGTTCCTAGACCTTACTAGATTGAAGATGAAGTGTAAGCCATAAAATAGGCCTTATCCTCTGGACATGTAGCTGAACTGGAAGTTTATTAGAGCCTATTATATCATGCAGAATTGCGGCCAGCTCTACTGACCACAATAATACCATGTCATGGGTTTTGCAGAATATAGAGATAGATTTGGAATTTTGAGTAGACCAAGGTATTAATAAAAAAGCACTTTATATTTTCTGGGGCCCTAATAAAAAGCCATTCCTAATGTCTGTCCATTTCTTTATAAAATGAGCGCATCATTTCTTAGAGCACTTGAAAACACTTATCAGAATTGTTCTTAAATAACAAATACTTAAGGAGTATTACCATACTTCTGTCTAGGTCTCAGGCAACAAACTTTATTGAATCTGGGTTGTGAGAAGAAAGCGCCCTTGTAAGGAAGAGGAAAAAATACTGCTGTTCTTTCCCAATTAATTAGCATGTTCTGATCACCTGTAGTCGAAAAAAAATTTTTTCAAGTGGGAGAAAAATAAGGACATATTACAGCTTATATAGCATCCTTCTGAATCAGGCATAATTTTTTGTCATAGCCTTGGCCTACATGGAAAGTATCCCTTTACAGATACATTTGAAGAGCTGATTCTGTTTATGCTTTTATATATGCTGCATATAGTATTTTGAATGGTTAACTTGAAAAGGAAAACACGAAACAACTAATAATTAATAGACACAATTTCTTTCATGCCTGATCACAAATTCTAAACCAGGATGTCAACGTATCACTAGTATAACAGTTGTTATACTAGTGATAACTAGTAATAGTGATAGTGATAGTAATAGTGATAGTAATAGTGATAATAATATAACAGTTGTGCTCCCAACACATGTTTGATTTTGGACTACCAGACAGTGGCACAAGACATGGCCAAACTAGGTCTTTTTATCTTATTTGAAGCAGGAAATATTTGTTTGCTCTAAGACGGATTGGGTAGCTACTCATATAATTTTAATGGTTAAAATTTATGGGAAAGTTAAAATATTATAAGGAGGCTGCTTACTATTTATTTCACATTACTTAAATGCTTTACAAATGTTGAAATGACTTAAATGCTATACAAAAATTTATATAAGCAGTCCCCAACCTGTGAAGAGATTCTATTCCCACACTCAAGTAAAGTAATTTGGTGAATTTTTTCTTAAAAGCATTCCAACCATATGCTTAGGCTTTAAAACTTTTTCATAACAGTTGCTTTAATGTAGCTGAACTTTAGTACAAATAAAATTTTTAAATTGATATTTAATACCAAATTCTCATGGTGAAGTGTGTATGAAGTTGAAACTCAGGATGCTGTGGCCCAGGGATGAGGTAATGAATGCAAATTATCACTGTCTCTCCACTCTGTCGTTTTTAGCATGTCAATTTTGTCCACCAGTCTATCCTCCCATGGTCACGAGATAACTACCAGCAACAACCCAAGAAAATGCTTCTTAGTCCACATCCCTTGGAAGTCAGGGAAACCTTTTCCTTAACTAAGGAATATAATCTTCTTCCTTCAGTCTCGCTGGGCAACCTTGGATCATGTGTCCATGTCCAGATCAATAATGGCTATTAGGAAAACTGCCTTAAATGAATCATGAAATGACCCTGGAACTCAGGACAAAGGTTTAAAAAAAACGGGGTGGGGTGAGGGTAGAGGTTTTGTATTAAGAAGAAGGAAGACAGCAATGTATTTGGGTTTGGGGATTGGGGATGCAGCGGAGACAATAAGAACAGATGAGGAGAGAATGGTGAATGAGGACAACTGTTCAAATTAGTGAATTGTTTACAGGTTATCTGTTGATAGTTAAGGGAATGTTCATGCTTTCAAAATAAAATATGTATGTAGAGTCATGTTCCCAGGAACTATTGCAACTAATTGGAGAACGTTACCAAGAAATCAGGCAGAGGATTATCTTAAAACTCCATCACATCTATTCTTTTCAAAAGACCTCCTTTAAAAACATCCTGGTTGCTAGGATGGAAGGCATCTTTCCTCTAAAACTGCCAGCACTGAAGCACCTGGCTGGTTCAGTTGATGGAGAGTATAACATCTGATCTTGGGGTTTTAAGTTCAAGCCTCATGTTGGGTGTAGCGATAACTTAAAAGTAAAGTCTGTTAAAAATTTTTAAAAATTAGGCTTGGAAAATTTTTTCCGAGAACACATGGTGCTTTAAAACTATATCTGTTATTAGCATTATCCTCACCAATTAGACTCAGACAAATCAATTTGAGGTTACAACACATGATAGGCAATGATTCTCTGAATAAAAAAAGACCAAAATACTTTTCAAATAATGTTATTATAAGGAACAGGTTAGTTTGGCTTCTTGGTCTAAGCAGGTTTTGGATTTATACTAAGAAACCAATGGAGATGCCAATGAATAAGAATTGTGAGGTTTCCAATACATTGCTTAATATTTCATGTTTTCATTAAAAACATACAGTTTTCCCCCATCCTACAGAATGTTGGAAGGAACCATCTAGCATAACAAGATACTATTTTTTAAAGGTCTTGTTTGTTTGTTTGCATTTACCTTTGGTATCAGTGTGCTAGGACTTTAAACTGTGGGTTGTGAAAACATTCTCCACAATCAAAATAATAGCAGAAAATAAGCAATATTCTCATCTTCCATGTGATGCATTAGCAATCAATATCTAATTCTAACTCATCCAAATACAAAAAGAATTCATGGCAGGTAACAAAGATATGTCCTTCAATAGTCCTCTTTTTTTTTTTTTTTTTTAAAGAAAGCCCTATCATCATTGTCTTAAAAAAAATTAGGAATCTTATTTCAACCCTGCTCAAGTTAACTTTCAAGATATCTAAATATAAAACTATCAATATGCAAGTATGTTTACATTTGTATGATTTTACAAGGACAATTGTACAGAGTGGCTGTCAGGTTAAAAAGGTAGCACACAAACATCTCATTAACTTGTAGATCAACACCACAAATGCAAGTATAAAATCATGGGCAAATTTTATTATACAAAGGTTATTACTAATCAATTTCACTTTTTGCAGAAGCACAAAAGATGAAAACTCTTGTATGACATTCTCTAACAGAATGCTTCTGTGACCAAATTCAACTTTACTCCAGACGGTTGTATGCCCATTGCCTCTAATGGCTACTTTTGACAAGATGATAATAAAAATAAAGAGGTGAGAAAGCTGAGCACACAAAACATTTCAGAAAGAATTCTGACATTTCTAAATGAAGACTCTGACTCCCCTAACTGTCATTCAACTGCATCCTCTAGTATTTTTCACTAATTATTAATTATTTACTAATATGACAGCTACTTTATTTAGCTGAAGAAATAAAGCCTAGAGAGATCGTGTATTTTCTAGTATTTTAATATGCTAGTTGAATTAATTCCAAAAGTGAGTTTCATCAGAGTGGTTCATTGTTTAGCTTTTATAAGGGAGCTGTAATGTCACTTTGAACTCCAAAATGTGCCTGCTCCACAGTCCAATTATTTACAACCTAATAGAAAATGCTATGATTAATCTTGTTTTCTTCCCCTATTAAGTGGACAGTACATAGTGACTTTTCAATTCAGACATTTCCTTATTAGAATGTTTCTGCTAGCTTGTGATATTTGTGGCAATAATGATAATGAAATAGTTTTGTAATAAAAAAATGGTCACTACCATACATTAGAAAGGAAAAGTGGGAAATAAAAATAGTTTGTACTTCAAGTCAAAAAATATTCTTGTATTCAATAATAGAGCTTTCTAACAGAACTTTCTTGGAAGATAAAAATGTTCTATATCTGTGTTATTCACTACACTAACCTTTGACTACATGTGGCTATTGAGTACTTAAAGGGTTTGAACTAAGGAACTATATTTTTAATTTTAGCTGATTTAAACTTAAATAGCCCCACATGGCTAATGGCAATATTAGTCATAATATATGGTGTAATATGTTTCTGGTTTCTACAATTAGTGCCAGAGTTACTAATGTACCTAAGCCTTTGATAATATATATAAATTTATTCTTGAATAGACAAAAATGTGACTAAAGGCACTAATAAGTTTAGTACTTTATATGTGCATGTGTGTACATAGATTTATATATATGTAAATCTATAAATCTATGTGATAAGTTGACTTTTCTTTAAATATAGACACACATATACGCATATACGTATATACATTAGTATGAACTGTATTAGCTCAAATTAGTTGCAGTATCAACAACTACTAATTCTTATAGGTTACAACAATATAGGTTTGTTTCTTACCTCTGTTTTTCAGGATTCAGCTATAAGCGGCTCTGGAACCAAGCTAAAGGAGTGGCTACTATCAAGAAATGATCAGTTTCTTAGCAGAGAGAAGATAACATGGTAGAACCAAGGATAGCATCTCAAAGATTTTGCTTGGAAGTGGCATATATCACATATGTCACATTTCATTGACCAAATCAAGTCTAGAGGATAAGTCTGATATGAGTGAAGGTGAAAATATTATCTACCTGTAGGAACAGCATGGTCGAGAAGAATCTGATAGAGAAGGGAAAAATACTTTGACAATAATATATTTTCTAGAGATACATATATACATACAAATAGATACAGATATAGATATACCACAAATATCAGTATGTATATACATACATGTATTTGTATATACACATGTATACTTACACAGCTTCATTACAAAAGAGATTTGAATCATATATATGTACGTATAACACCAAGAGAATACCAAAAAAAGAAGAATTGAGAATACAACAAAAATAAGATATAGCCAAGAAGAAGGAATACATAAATATCAAATCAAAGGTCCTTTACAATTGATACAGTTGGGTTATAAAATGGATTCTGAACTTTCTAAGACACCAAAAGAGGGAAACATAATAAATTCTTACATATATATTAATCATAAGATGAAATAAATAAATTTTCTAGAGAAACATAGCTTTCATTAGTAGAACAATTTATTAAAGCACTGTGATAATGAAAAAAAATGGTCTCAAAATAAATATATGTTAAAAATATATGCCACTACAATAAATAAACAGCCTTAATGCCCAGAGGCATTCAGTAGATATTTACTAATGGAAAAAGTAAAGACAGGAATGTCAAGTTTCCTGTAGCAGTTGCATAAAAACATCACTTAATGTGTAATGTTAAAGCTCAACAAAGTAAACTACCTTTCTCAAGAAGGTAAATATATAAATCAGTATTTAAAATATGATTATGAAAAATTTTAAAAATAACAATCATGTGACTTGATACAATAACAAGTTTAGAGTACATGGCGGAATGAATGGACAAGATTATATACGTAACAATTAATGAAAAAAATAATTATTAGATCATTTAATGGAAAAAGAAATTGGTTCTTTAGTGGTGAAGTAACATAATCGGAATTATAATAAAATTTTATAAGAATTCTTAATCTAAATTGTGTACTTTAAAGTGATACTTAGGTAGTTGCTGCTGTTTTATGCACATGTTACAGGCTTACAAAATACCTACTAACAAAAGAATTCAATGCTAGAGATGCCAAGAAGTTCCCCCAAAATATACTAAAGGCCTGAAGTCATATAGGATATTCCCTTTGAAAATGACTATATGTGCATAGAGAAACTGCTTATGTTTTCAGAATTTAGGAATTTCCTAAACTAAAAAAAGGAAGTTTAATACATAAGTATAAATTTATATAGGGGAATTAAATTAAATACTAAAGGGTTAGGGTGAGGATTAGGATGAGGGCTACATAATTAGAGATGACTTCCTTTAGCTTAAGTCATTCTCTCTACATAGATCTGCGTTATCCAATATGTAACTACAAGCTGCATGTGGCTACTGAATGCTTGAAATGCGGCCAGTCTGAACTGATATGTGTATAAGTGTAAAGTACACACTTGAGTTTTTTAACTTAAAAAATGTAAATGATCTTATTAGTAATTTTATATTGATTACATATAAATCAATGAAATTATTAATATTTTTTACATATCAGACTAATATTTTTTACATATAAGCCAAATTAATTTCACCTATTACTGTTCTTTTTTGCATATATGGCTACTAGAAAACTTAAAATTGCATATATGGTTAACACTTGTGGTTCACATTATAGCACTATTGGTATAGGTAATTTGAGATGAGACATGACAGAATCAATCTTACACATTCCTAAAAGCTGGCTTAATTTAGATTTAATTAAGAAGGAGATAAATGAGAGCAACAAAGGTCTCTATCACCAATTTAGAAAGACACAGGAAAGTGTGCAACATAATCTATATCCAAAGATTGGCTAGAAGACACTTTAATTATTGATAACATTTACAGCGTGCTTACTAGGTACCTGACATAGTACATACTTTATCCCATTTAATGCTCATAAAACTCCTATGAGGTAGAGACTAAATCAGGACTGAAGGCACTTGCTGTATTTTTCCATCATCGTTTGCCAAAAATGAGCTTGTCTTTCTTTTTTATTAAGTTAAAGTCTGCAAAGTTGGTGTTCTTATACTTCAGTAAACTTCCTTTTTTTGAGATAGAATAGAAAAGAAATGTTAAGACATTAAAAAGATGGTTCTGAAGTGTATATATGTAGAAGATTCTGTGATCAACAAGATTAAAATATAAAATAAACTGATTATTAAGTATATAGAAAGATATCATAGTCTCAGAGAGGGACTAATGGGACACTAGTCTATTGACACTTTCCCTTACCAGAACCTGAACTTTTCAAGGCCCTATTTCCTAAAGTAATATACTTGGTAAAGATTTAGAACATTTAGAACAGATTGCCTGCTGGCCTTAACTGAAGGCAGTGGAAATCATTGGTAATCACACTGCGATTCAGTGACCGATTGTGTATTTTTCTTACTCTTTGCATGCTCTCATTTGATTTTTGAGAGTCTATATTTTCTCACCTCTTACTTAAAATCTCCAGGAGTTGTTCCGATTCTGCTTTTCCTGAAGAGATTAGTATAAATGTTATTGTTTGTTTTGCTCTCACTTTTCCACATTATCACAAAATCAGACCTCCCCCAACTACAGTAGGAGTTTATACTTCATTTGGTTCTGATATCTCCATTTGTATGGGCCACCACCAGGGAAACCTCATTAACTGTGAGTTTTAAAGCTCATGTAAACTACAAGTGTCTCATAAATCTAATTCTGTTATAGGAGACCCTTCCATTCTCAAGGGATACCCCCTAAGGCTTTCAAGAATTCTCAAAGTCAAGAGTACTATTATAGCACATAATTTCTTCCTTAACAATTCAGTAATGCAGAATTTAAAAAATACATATATATATATAATACATATAATATATATGTATATAATACAATACATATAATACATATATAATACACACATATATATACATATATATGTATATATACATATATATATATGTGGGTCTCTTCAGACTCTTAACAGTTCTACAAACAAGGCAAAAATCATGTATAAAGCTATTTGAGGGACAAGAATTGTTACTTTCTTAGGTCTCTATCCTGCTCACCAACATTATCATCTGGCTATTTTCTGGGGAGTATTTCACAAAGCAACAAAGTTTCCATCATGTCATGAGTGTAATTGTTTAGATGATGATGAAGAGAGAACAACAGAAACCCAAGTTGACATATATTGCCATCTAGAAAAAAATTGATGAGGAAGCTAACTCTAGTATACTAGCTTTAAAACATGAGGGTCAATTTCAGTTGTGGTAAATTATAAATTATTACATGGTATTGTGTCTAAAGAGTGTTTACAAAATAATGAAAGGAATTTTCTAACACCAAATGTAAAGGATTTCTCAACCAATTTAATCATAATTGAATTTTACTGGGTATGTGTAAATGCTTGCCGACCATTACAGCATTCCTTGGACAAATCTATAATTATACTTACGTAAATCCTTTTTTAATATGAAATATAGAGCAAGGTTTTATTGAGTGGCTACTGTAGAAGTAAAGAGTCAAAATTTAGCACCCAAAAGTCAGAGCACTTGCTCACATGACTTTCAATTTGTGGGACCAATCTGAAATCACTATTTCATTTTCTGTGTCCATGACAACTCAATATGAGGATTCTAATAAACTCTTAATCACCATCCAATGAGCCCATTATATTTCTGATTTAACCCTTTCAATGACTGCTTATGTCTTTGTGATGTGTACCAAGATCCCCAAAGTAAATTTCGCATGTTCTACGTAGCTTTCCTGTTTGTTTGATACAAAAACCAACATATTTATTGAAGGCAGCATAAACCATAAATCAATATTTAGAAATCTTTGTTTAAAAATGTTTAATGATACTTTTGATAAAAATAGTTGGCAATTAGACACATATTTAGCCTCTTTTCTATTCTACTTCTAGAAATAAGAGAATTTCCTTCCCCAGGTAAATAAAAATATAAAATATGTGCATCAGTTGTAGTAAAACAATTGATAAGTTCTTTATTAATGGCTTATAATATAATGGCTTATAACCCCCAAATATTGATAAATTTATCTCACCCTTTCTTGACTCTCTTTCTCTGAGCTGTAAGCACACACATGCACACAAACACACAATTCACTCTATTTAGTTTTGAGCCTAGGTGTTTAATGATTTTCCCATTCATACAGATTATAACTTGGTGGAATATGATGCTTCTTTCGTTTAATTAAAGAAGATACACTTGCAGAACAAAATAAATGTTAAATAACATTATTTGTATTCCAGGGATTCATTTTCCATTCCTTCTAAACTAACTTAAATGCCATGCTGTGTTTCTGGATTCGTTAACTCCAGGCACATTTCCCTCCACTTGCCTCTGTCAACCCAGCAAGCTGTTCCTTCTGACTTCAAAGTGTGAATATTTTGCTTCATCATCAGTTTTGTAGTCTGAAGGGAGAGTTGGCTTACCTAAAAAGAAACCATACTTTCCAATGAAAACAATAGAATAGGGATGCTAATTACCACTGCCTTTTAAAATATGTATGCCTTTTCTTCCAAAAAGAAAATACAAGGGAACTTTCTTTTGTAAATGAATAAAGGCAAAGTGTAAAAGAGATCTTCAAACAGTATTAATTATATTTTTAAAATTTAGAATATTAAAACCACAACACAATTATCAGCTGAATTATTCATGTATTCAGACTATTATTCAGATCAGAAATTGAACAGTTACAAAAATATTACAATGTTTCTAAACAAAAGTTCCCAAGTTGCTCATCATTTCTACAAAGTTACCTGGATATAGCTCAATGCTGAATATAAAAGTATCACTTTGTATTCACCATAACGGTTTTGCTTCTACTAGCAGGTTCTAATCATTTTGGCAGTGCTGGTGCTATGGCACATATTCGATCTTGGTAGCTTATCACATGGCTAACCCTGAAGAATCTTTTTACCTTAAACAACACAAAGTTGAGCTCAATCTAAAATGTAAAATTACAGTGTTCCAAACACATCATTAGAAGACAACATTCATTTCCAGTTTACTGACTTTAATAAGTGGCTCTGTGAATTTTAGTCAGCTTGCGGCTCTGCAGAGAGTTGGAAACATCAATTTTATTTGGAAGAATTATTTGATTTCTTAAAGCTACCTTTCAAATGGAAGGTTTGATAAGGAAATAAATAGACCTAAATAAAACTAACATTTTTAAGGATTCCATTAAATTGGGTAAATCATCAAAGTTAATGATCCTTAGCTTTCTTTACTTGGGTCTAATCAGTGATTTAAATTTTTAAGTTTTGTTTATTATGAATAAGTGAAAACATGTACTGATATCTCGGGACTTATGTGCGTGGCAGTGTATGAAATGTTGTCCCACAGGATCTTCTTTGATCTCCCCCAGGAACTTATAAGGTATATATCATCTCCTCATTTTACAAGTGAAGAAAAAGTGGCTGAGAGATGACACAACACGTTCAATGTTACTAAGCCCATACGCTCAGGCTTTGCTCTCTACTGCCAGTCATGCTTATTCCCCCGGCTTAAGATTTTATTTCTGTTCCATTAAATAAAGGACCTTACAAACTACCTTTACATTCCATGGCAATTACTGACCTCACACTGAAATTTGGAACTATGAAAGCATTTAAATTATTTATGGTTCACCAAAACATAGTTCAATTATGATTCACCTAGGCATAGTTTAAAACCAAAGATGAGATTCTTTTAAGTTGCACCTTGGATTTTTTCCTATTCTTTGTATATCTGCACAATTACAAAATTAATATATGTCTAGCCCTAATTTCACTATTTCTCCCACAATCATCCCAAGGTCACTATTCAGAATGATATGTGTGTCACATCACATGTATGTATCAAAATACATGAAAGATCATATGGAAATGAGTAGTTTTGTTCTGTGAACTTTTTAATAAATGGAAAAATACTGTGTATTTTGTTCTACAGTCTTCTTTCTTCACTTAATACTATATCTTGGACACTTACTTTTCATTACATCTACATCTGTCTCATTATTTTTAAATGTACAGTATAGATTTTTTTAGATTATATAATAATTAATTCTGTTAATAGATATCTATGTTGATTCCACATGTGCAATTATTTGAAACAATGTAACAATGATTATTCTTATGAATGCACATATGGGAGGACTTTCTAACACAGATAATGGTAAGTGGAGTTGCTAGGTCAAAAAAGTATTCATACAGAGTATAAGAGAAGCTGTTTCCTTGTACCATCAGATTAACTTTTTATCTGTTTAATTTTGCCTGTGACGAATTAAAATAGCTTATTTTTAAATTTGAATATTTTTATTTAATGTGATTAACAAGTGTTTTATATATTTACTGGTCATTTGTACTTCTATACATTTTCTATTCCTGTAATTTGCCCATTTTGCAAAGAGAGTGTTCATCTGTTCACGGAGGATTTTTAAGGAAGAACTCTTATATTTGAGCTAATGACGTATTTGATTTACAATTTGATTGGTTAAAGATTATGTTTTTGAGGTCATTTTTCTGGAAAAAAAAACTTGAATGTGACGGTTCATTTCTGTGTAGCCAGAATCACTCAAATATCTTCCATTCCCTATTCTCTTTTAATAAGTATTCTTGAGGATAGAATTCCTATGCCTTTTTCTCCCTTGAAACAACAACATCTTTGAAATCTAATGTGATTTTGATGTTTATACTCCCAGAGAGGCCTAAAAAGTAAACTAGTTCTGGTGAATGATTTAGAGGTCTAATCTTTTTGCTTAGGTAGTTCACTAAAAGGGGAGGAAAACTCAGTCTTTGAGGAATTCTTATTCTATAAGAGGTAAAATGTGTTTATTAGACTCCTCTTGGCTCTGCCAGTTGTGATATACTTAACAGACAAATGAAGTTATACTAAATCAAGTCGATAACACTGGATAGGTTCCAGAATTCAGAGTCTGTCTGTGTATAAGGATATGATGATACAAACTATGCACCTAAAGCCTCAAAGTTACTTGTAGCATGATTTTGAGGACAGAAAAATAATTAAGAAACTAGAGGTAATTCCATGATTCTGCTGATAAGAGAATAGAACTTTGGCCTAAAATGCACTTGCTCAGGGAGCAAGGTAAAGAATATAACTTGTAATAATGGTCTCATCTAATTAAGCTAATGTGGAAGACTTAAGACTTAAAATGTTTCTGTAAAGGATCAATGTTTCTGATCAACACGCGTTCTCTGGATATATTTCAGCATAACTAGTATGTCAAGTGGTATGCTAGAAATTTCCAAAAGAAGGATTTACATTTTTAGAATGTGTCTGAGCCCCTTTATCCCATTTTCTACCATTAAAAAGAAAACAGTTACAAATACTCATAGATCCCTTAAAAATTCTTTATTATTAAAAATTTATCTGCATTCTTATGATTGATACGCAGCTAAAAAGTTAAACTACCATTAAAGGATTTGAAAAGATTTTTTTAAATGACAAGAAGATTATGGATAGTTGCATCACATACATGACATCTGGTATCTTATTCCTTGCCAGGATCCACAAATGGCTTAAACTGTCACTTAACTTCATAAAAAGCAATCTTTTTTTGAAACCAAACAATCTAAAGAATGATAATCAATACAGCAACAGCTGTAGAAGCCTTTAATATTAGTGGCCATGTAATAATATACCAGAATAAAAGGTTTAAGATTATTTAAGATTAGCTCAAGTTCAAGAGCAATTAGCCAACATATTGATTTTATTCTATAAAATCTTACGTGCAGATACATAGTGGCTTATATAAATGTCTTAGCTATCAACTGCTGGATAACAAATGATCTCAAAATGTAGTGGTTTGCAACAGTATTTTGTTGTCTCCACCATTCTGTGAATCAACTAGGCACAACTCAATGTGACATTATCTGGGTCTGTAATGTCCAAGATGGTTCACTTTGTGCCTAGCACTTCGGTGGAGAAAGCTGAGCTCTGCTGGGATGCTGTGATGACTGAACATCCCGATGGTCTCTACAACAATATAGCCAATTATTTCACATCACAGTTCAGAGTTATCCTAAAAGGCAAAGCAGAAGCTACCAGGCCTTCTTAAGGCTAAGGCTAGAAACTGGCTCACTGATACTTGTACCACAGTTAACTGGTTAAAGCAAATCACAGGGCTAATTCAGATCCAGTGTGGTAGAGCACTATCAAGAGGCATGAAGACCTGGAGTCATGGTTCATTGGGGACTGTTGAGAGTTTAGTTAAGCAACTCCATGGTATTGATGCCTTGGCCTCCATTTTGTTTGACCAAGCATCCTGCAGGGGCCTTAAACTGACATCAGCCCGTCATACAAGCTCATGCCCTAGACATAAGTACACAAAGTCATAAATAAACATTAAGTTCCTGTTATGACTTTGCCAATGGTCCTTGAGATGAACAGTCTCCTTCATCTTTCCCTTATAAGCTCCTTAGATAAGACCTCTGCAAAGCTTACCAAAGTCTCACTCTTTTTGGTTTAAATTGACCAACTTATTTGGAGTCCAGAAACCCCAGAGTGCTCCACCCTGGGACCCTAATTAAGGCATGTGTCCCTGGTTTTGCCAGCTCTTCTTGCTGCATGTTGTCTTGATGGCCAGTTGTGGTCTCTCCAGGCTTGCCATGTATTTTCTCCAGGACTCATGAGTAATAAACTTCTCTAAATCAATTGTTTTGTGATCTTTTGTTGAACTGAAACTCACCATATGACACCCTGGTGTTTAACAAATGTGAATCTAATAAAATTATGACAAGGACCATTTTTGGAGAATAATGACCACAGTTATCCTCTGGCCAAATATGATACACATCCTTCCCATTTCTGAAGTACATTTACTAAATCCCCTAAACCCTTGAAGTTTCATCCCATTTCCACATCAGGATGACACTTTAAGTCCAGGAACACATTATGTAAATTAGGTACAGGTACAACTGAGGTTAGTTGTGGAAGCCTCTTCTTGATCAGAAGACAATGGAATAAAGAAACAAGCTATTGAACCCCATATATCCAACATACAATGGGGAGACAGATTCAGGAGAATTGCAATAGATGATTCCATTCACAAAGAGAAGGAAAAATTGGAGCAACATGGAGTCACTGGTCTATGAAAGTTCTGAGATCTAGTAAAGCACAGTTGCCATTTCACTTTGTTCAGAAGGCAGGGAATATGTTGACCAGGACCTAAATATATTCTCTGGGTGGTTTTTCTCGGCTACTGGCCCCTTCCTCTGGACATACTTTCATTTCTCCTTGGTCAATTCCTTCAAGTGAGGTGGCTAAGTCTCACAAAAGATTTCTATAGAATTCCTTTTAAAAATCTGTCATACAGTTTTATTTTTTTTAAGTTGTATCATTTAATCTCCATCAGCAGTGTACCAGTTATTTCAGAGCTCAATTCTTCCACGAGTGAATCAAAAGTTGATCTTATTGGTCTTTTTAACTTTAGCTGTTTCGTAACTCATTGTGATTTAATTATTGATAATGATTATTTTAAATGCAGAGAATTTTTTTGGTTATCAACTGTTTTGAGTGACTCCTTTGTAAAATTGTCAAATTATTTTTTCTTCTGCTTTTAGTGTTGTTGTTTTCTAATTTTTAAGTTGTAAGAGGTTTTTTTCTAATGTATAATAAATACAAATGGTTTGTATTTGTATACGATATTGTCTCTCAGACTGGGGCATTTCTTTTCATTTTTAATACAATATCTTAAAAAGTGAATAAGTTTTTAAATCTGATGACATTCAATTTAATTTTTAAACAATGGTTCATTCTTGTTGTGTCTTATTCTTGAAAAATCTTTGCTCATGAATTTCTATTTTTATGAAGTCAGCTGAATTTTTATTGGAATTGGGTTAAATGTATATGTCGATACATATATATTATAATTATTTTTTCAGAATGATACATCTTAAAGTCAGAAAGCTTTATGGAAAGTATACTTCTTTCCTTGAGATATGATTTGGTGTGATTTCTACTATATGAAAAGATTTTTAAAAATGTAATAATTAGGGATGCCTGGGTGGCCCAGTTGGTTAAGTGTCTGACTTTGGTTCAGGTCATGATCTCACGGTTTCTTGAGTTTGAGCCCTGTGTTGGGTCCTTTGCTATCAGCACAAAGGTCACTTCAGATTCTCTGTACCCCCCTCTCTGCCCCATGTATGCATGTGCTCTCTCTTTCAAAAATAAGCATTTTTAAAAAAATGTAGTAATTAAAATATCTCAGTTCAGTTAGAAATGAAGAACTGATGAACCAGTATAGGCATTTTTTTCTTGCTTATTCAAAACTCAGAGCCTTTAGAATACTAATAAATATAGCCACAAAGAGTATTTTTAATGAAGTGGATCATTATATGAATATTATGCTTAATATATCTATAGAATAGAGGGCAAATAACTAAATACTTTTCATAGTCACTTACTATTGTTAAATATTCTGAACTGGCCATTTTGGTTATACATTAAACTTATTCATGGACTTCCCATGTGTTTTCTCAGACAGGCTAGAGTTTGCTGAGATTTAAGGCACTGAAAGAGCCCTTCTAATATCCATTGTCCCTTAGTAGAGGGTGACTTAAGGAAGCATCTTTGTTTGTCATCAAAATTTAAAACATTTTATAAAGACATCAATGACCTTAAGAGTTCTAGGTATTTCATAAAATATTGTAAATTTTATATTTGATCCCTGAAGCAATCTTTTCAAAAAGTGCCATTTTATAAACTATGCTGGCAAAAGTACATACATAAACAGGTTTATTTTTCTGAGGTAACAAAAGGCAAAATTACCCTGTTTGAGTATGGTTTTCAGTGGCTTATAATCATAATGTCTCCAACAGCTTGGCCATTGGTTATTGTTTTAAAAGGCTCTGGGGAGGGGCGCCCGGGAGCCTTAGTCGGTTAAGCGTCCAACTTTCGCTCAGGTCATGATCTCGCGGTTCGTGGGTTCGAGCCCCGCGTCGGGCTCTGTGCTGACTGCCAGCTCAGAGCCTGGAGCCTGTTTCAGTCTGTGACTCCCTCTCTCTCTGACCCTCCCCTGCTCACGCTGTCTCTCTCTCTCTCCTAGAAATAAATAAAACATTTAAAAAAATAATAAAATAAAATAAAAGGCTCTGGGGAATGTTCAATGTAATAGAATGGAAAACAACTGCTGTGGTCTGAAGCTTTGTGGAATAGAACCTATAAATCTATCTACCCAAATAAACTAATCTAAAAAAAGTGGGACTTATGCTATGAATATAATACCAAAATTTTAAAAAATTAATAAAGGATAGGTTTGTTAATATTGTATTTTATTTAAAAATTTTTTTAATTTTATTATTTTGAGAGAGGTAGAGACAGAATAAGTGGGTGAGGGGCAGAGAGAGAGAGGGAGAGAGAGGATCCCAAGCAGGCTCTGTGTTGCCAGTGCAGAGCCCAGCGCAGGGCTCTATCTCACAAACCATGAGATCATGACCTGAGCCAGGATCAAGAGTCAGATGCTTAACCAACTGAGCCACCCAGGTGCCCCGGAACTAATATATTTTAAATGAATATACTTGATCTTTATGGCAGATGTTTATTGAGTGTTTGTTGTGTGCCCCACACTATTCTCAGTGATTTTCCTAAATAAACTTGCAACAATGTTGAGGCATATTATTAACCCTGTATTACAAATGGAAAAATTGAGGGGAAAAAAGGACGTTAAATAATTTGCCCAAGATCAAGAGTTAAGAATATGGACTAAGGATCTACAAAATGCTACTCATCCACAAAATCCATGAACACTGGGAAAATTATTAGAATCAATTTTTTTAGAACTCTAGAATTAACTAAATATTTTCAACAATCCAAGAAGCTTTTGTTTAAAAAAATGACTCAGTCTTGATAACAGTGAGCTTTGTGGCGTCCTGACTTGCTTTCATCCTATTCTCTTCCCCCTAGCTCTGTAGTAGTCTCTAAACCCAGCAGATTTGCAACCACCAGAGGGGCACTCTGGGTTTGGAGCTCCTTAGGAAACAGGATAGAAATTCCTCAAACAATTAAAAACATTACCAGTATGTGATCTAGCAATCCAAAGTCTAGAGAGTTATCCAAAACTATTGATATCAGGATCTGAAAGACATATATGCATTCTCATACCCACTGCAACACTATTCACAATAGTCAAAATGTGAAAACAAGCTATCCATTAGCAGATAGATGAATAAAGAAAATGTGGTATGTGCACACAATAGACTACTATCCAGCCTTAAAAGAGAAGGAAACTCTGCAATACGCAAAACTATAGATGAATCTTGAGTACATGAGAGTAAATGAAATAAGCCAGTTACAAAAACACAAATACTGCATGATTCTACCTATATGTAGTATCTTAAAGTGTCAAATTAATAGACTTAAAGAGTGGGATGGTGGTTGCCAGAGACAGGAAGGATGGGAAAATGGAATTATTAATTAATAGACATAAAGTTTCAGTAAAGGAAGATGTATAAGTTGTAGGGATTTGCTATATAACATTGTACCTATTTTTGATAATACAGTATTATAACCTTAATTTGTTAAGACAGTAGATCTCTTGTTAAATTTTCCTACCACAATAAAACAATTTTTTAAAAAGGTTCTCTCACAGATTATTGTCACTGTTACATTAGTCTGGCAGCTCCCTGGAAAAACTCCTTTTGGAGCCTTATTTCATCCACTCTGGAAGCAGCCCTATCACTAGGCATTTCTTGAAAACAATCAGCAGCAATTGTTTAACATTGCATCTTCCTGAATTTGTGATACTAGTTGTGGCAATTAAAACATAAGATATCAGGTTAAGTCTCCATATTTTAACGCCCATCCCCATCTTGTTTTATTTATCTCCAACTCTTTTCAGCATCATTGCATGAGTGCACACATGCGCACGCGAGCGCGCAGACACACACACACACACACACACACACACACACACACACACATACACACCACATACCACACCTTCTTCCTTTACCCAGAAGACGAAAACCTTGTTTATCTACTCATGCAGATTAAAAGCTCTAGAAATCACCAATCCATGGCATATGCCAACATGACACTGTGCTGCACTCATGTCACCATGTTCTTTGCATGGCATCATCCATAAAAGCATGTTTCAATGAAATTCAAACCTACCACCACTGCCACGGAAATGTCTTTACCTATCTCTCTCAACAGTCTTGCAAATGTGTGTTTGTGTGAAGAACCCCATGTTTATACATGCACTATTTCTGGGATCTCTTTTTTGAATGTATCACAGAGAACAAATAACATACAGAATATCTTGACAACTAACATAAAATGAGTCTCATTCTTCATCAATACAAATATTAATGTGACATGAATCTCATAAAGGGAAGACATCAGTGTTGAGTCTGAAATTTAAGGGTCCGAGACAATACTTATAATGCAAGAAGCTATCCTGCCACAGTGTTATGTAGATGATAGATAGATAGATAGATAGATAGATAGATAGATAGATAGATAGATGATAGATAGATAGATAGATAGATAGATAGATAGATACATACATACATACATACATACATACATACATACATACATAGGCAGGAAGATATTCTGACAGGAAACACAACGTTTTTATTATCACAGAGCATCTTAGCACTGGTGAGGGTATATATGGCTTCACTACTAAATCATTCTGAATAAATGGTATTGACATAATTGCCTGCTTATTTGGGGGAAAATTATGATTTTGCACAAACAGAGGGGTTGTACCACAGACTCACAAAAGCACGACACTCAGAGCTTGGCTGGCACATTCTCCCATCCTCCCCTCTGGAGAGGGAAAGGCTTTTATTCTGGGATATGAGCAAATGCTACAGGAGAGAGAAGTCTCTGAATCTCCCCGAAGTAATATACCATCTGTATCTTCTAGGACATGGTTGCTATTCAATCCTCCTTTAACAAAATTTACCAGCGGTCATTCATCAGAAAGTTTGGATCATGAGGGAATATGAAAGCATTCAGAGAATTCCCTTCCAACAATCAGATATAGGGAGTGAAGCTTTACAGTCTAGTGACCTTTACTGATTTATTATACAGCTTTCTTATTGAATATTGAAAAATTGGGTCGACTGATGTAAATGGGAAAAAAGTAAAATGACCATTATTGACATTTTGATTAAAGAAATCAATGACATTCATAATTACTGTCTTAGTCTAAACTACCTGAACTTTTAGAGTAATCATTTACTGTAAGTAATATGGAACTAAAACGTATTTTTGGATTGTAGTTCTTATTTGAAAATAAGTGGTTTTTAAAAAGATTTTTATTCCTAAATCTTTTCTTGAAAAGATACAACAAAAATAAGCATGCTTCAGAGGTTCTCCCTTTTTATCACCGAATGGGCAATAAATTTTTATATCTTATAAATTCTGGTCAAACCAGGTTACTTTACTTAATTCTCGTTACCTTCTGCCCGTTCACCCAGAATATGGCAAAACACTAGAAAAATAAAACTGATTTTATTTACATTGATACAGCAAATACATGTTTAAATACATTCAAAATGAAAACAAAATGGCCCTAATATCTGGAATATCCTTTAGAAACAAAGCTTCATGACCTGAGCATGGTGGATGTTAATCATTCAGGACCCTGTCAACAGCCATAGTGATTGTTTTAAAGCACAAATCATACCATGCCACATCTCTGCTCTCCCTTTTTGATGGCTCCCTAT
The DNA here is from genome assembly GCA_017311185.1 of Proteles cristata cristata. Taxonomy (NCBI): domain Eukaryota; kingdom Metazoa; phylum Chordata; class Mammalia; order Carnivora; family Hyaenidae; genus Proteles; species Proteles cristata. Next base: position 861,139 of record JAESUZ010003065.1, on the reverse strand, counting down.
CTCAGTCACAGAAAAAAAAAATCAGAATCCTTTCGAATGGTCTATAATAACCTTCATGGTCTGCCCATCTTGAATAACAGTTGCTTTTTGTTGCTTTTGTTTTGTTTTCCTATATCTATATATTCCAACTACTCGGCGGTTGGTTTGATAAATGAAGTATGATTGGCATGTAGACTATAAATAAGTCCTAGAGTTATTTAGCTTTCCATTAAAGCTGGATAAATTCCGTATATAATCCAAATTGTTTTCCCTGGGAGATTTTTTTAAGTGTCATGAAAATGTGTTCTCTTGCTCAACCCCAGACAGAGACTTATTAAGCATCTTTTGAGAGCAGTCATACTCTCTCTCTCATTCAAGACATGGTATTTGGAATACAGACTATACCAGATTCAACAAAGCAGATAAGCTATGTATATCAATATTAATATGAGCAAAGTAGCAAAACAAAAAAATGAAATGTAAGGAATTCCAAGGAATCTGTAATCAAGATCACCTGATTACTTGGCTAAATTCTAAAGGAAAATTCTGGGGCATCTGGGTGGCTCAGTTGGTAAAGCGTCCAACTTCAGCTCAGGTCATGATCTCATGGTTTATGGGTTCGAGCCCCGTGTCAGGCTCTGTGCTGACAGCTAGCTCAGAGTCTGGAGCCTGTCTTCAGATTCTGTACCTCCCTCTCCCTCTGACCCTCCCCTGTTCACGCTGCCTCTCTCTCTCTTCTCTCAGAAATAAATAAAAACATTAACAATTAAAAAAAAAATAAACAGGAAAATTCTCCCAAGTGAAATGAGGACTATGTAGAGATTTAGTTCTGCTCTATTTGGGAGAAAAGACACAGCAGAATTAGGGGGACACTAATCTTGTAAATTTATGAAAAAAGTTGGTAGTGATGCCTATACACAATATAGGTATATTTGCATAACACAATCTTTGTTTACCTGGTTAGCACACAGAACTACAGAATTCATGCAGATCCAGCGAGGAAAATGGTATACAACACCTGCCTCTCCAACAATGTGTCAGCAACATCATTTTTGTATGAAAAGAAAAATGTGCTTGCTTCTAAACTTATGTTACTGATATACCTAATCACAATGCCTTTCACTTAGAGGAAAAGATTTTATTTTAAATCACGAAATTTGCATACAAAATCAAGCTTTTAGGTGAGGTCATATTAATTCCTTTTTGATAGGGCTTTTTTTTTTTTAAGATGTGTGTTATTTCTTTGGATTTTGTCCTTATAATCCCCCTGTGATGAAGGTGTTATTGCTCTGTTTTTCAATGATGGAAACAATAAACATGGATATAAAGCAAGGAGCAATAGAGCAGAAAGGTGGCTAGAGACGTTCATATACCTCCTTTCCAGGATGCATCATGGGATTGTAAGGGGTGCCTGGGCTTAGCTGGCAGGGGAAAGGCCCACCACAACACTTAGTGCAGATCTAGGAACTTTGGGCACGTTTCTTCAGCTATACATTGATGACAATCATACCTATATCACAAGGTTGTGTTACAAGAGTTAAATGAGATGAAGTACACAAAACCACTGTGTGCTATTATCATGGTTCCTAGGAAAGCACAACTTTAAAAATTGTCTGTGTTTATCAATAACCCAATGTTAGAAAATTCTGAGAATCATCATTTTGGATTGTGTTTCTGGCTCTCTCACAATGCTTCTCATTTTGAACTATTCCCTGAAAAACGTAATGTTGCAAATCAAATCTGAATTACTGCTTACTTCTACAGACTACTCTCTTGAAGACTGATTACCTTTTAACTATGATTTGAGATTTAGTTTTCATAATAGGAAATAACAGTTTTGCAGAGTGGTCTGGCAGGGTTTTAAAGAACAGCTCCAGTCAGGCTGACATGTGCTTTTATTAACCACATTTCCTGTAGCTGCACAGACAATGAGAAATCCACTTCTGTGAGCAGAACCAATTATAACTGAACAGGTACACTTTTTCCCCAGCCTGGTCATGATGTCAAATGTTTGATTAGAAAGATCTTGTGCTTTTGGCAAAGTGGGGGTGAATTTCTTTCCATTTGCAAGAACAACCTATTTCTGCCTTTCATTTCCTGGTCTCACACTATCTTAATTCTGATCTCTCAATGTCAAATAGAGTCATAAATACAATGCCCTTGAGATGGGGAAAACAATATTGTTCTATGTTTCAAAACAGCTTGAGCCAGCTTCAGGGAGGAAGAGGCTGCACCAGGACACAGAATCAGATGTATCATGTGATCTAAGAGAGGACAGAGACAAGGTACACATGGAGAATATGTCCCAGTGGAGGCAACCTGGGATGGACCTGGTAGCCCTGCAAAGGAATCTCAAGAACAGTGTCAAATACAGGGAAATGTTAAGTGAAACAGATAAAAAGGTGAATGGAAATACTCCCTTGTGCATATATAAAACAGTGACACAACCACAATAAATCAGGTTTTGAAAGTGCAGGGCTGAAATAAGGAAGGGTAATTCTAAAAAGAAGCAGTTCCTAGGAAAATCCTCTCACAGATGGGAAGAAAAAGAAAAAGTGGGAACTTGGTTGTAAATGCAGGATTACAAAGACAAAGCAGTCCCCATTGAGTCAAGCATTACAGACAAGGGCCCCTTTCTGCTGCCAAAGAGAGAAACTTGCCAGCAATGTCAGTAGAAAGACTACCCCATTCCCTCCCCCCCACCTTCCTCACCCCTCTGCCAAAATACTAAAAGCTTATTATTGGAAACTTCATATTTCTTCTCTTAAAAATTCTTCAGCTATGGCAAATCAATCTGTTGATATTTCATGGAACTCAAATGAAGATTATTCAGTTGCTTTTAACTCTCTCCTGACCAGTGTACAGATACAGAATTGTAGATGGGTAGAATATTTAAGCTCAAAGGAATTGTATTGATCATTTATTCTAACCTCATTGTAGAGTCAAGAATTCCAGGATTATTTCAGATCACATGGCAAACTAGTAACACAGCCAGGACAGGAATCACATGCTCTTGATTTCCAGACAGTACTTCTTTTTTCCACCATAGCTCTTTAAGATAAAATTTTCAATATTTTCAAAAGAGAATTGCATCTATATAAAGTCCAAGAGGAAAAAATTCTATTAATAAGAGAACCCAAGTAGGAATAAGCTAAATTTAATAGGTCACCAACAGAGACTTATAAAATGAATATATATATTTTTTAAATTAAAGGTAAGAGGCTGCCTGGGTAGCTCAATAGGTAAAGCATTGACTTCAGCTCAAGTCATGATCTCATGGCTCGTGAGTTGGAGCCCCACATCAGGCTCTGTGCTGAGAGCTTGGAACCTGGAGCCTACTTGGGATTTTGTGTCTCCGCCTCTCTCTCTCAAAAATAAATAAACATTTAAAATATTTTTTTTTTTTAAAAAACGAGGTGGGGGGGAAATGCAACCCAGAAATAAATATCTTTTACTTTGCATTCAAAATATATCTAAAACTAACCATTTCTTGTTACCGCACTGCTACTTTGTTGACCCAGGGAAGCATCATGTATAGCAACGTTCCCCTAATTGGTTTCCTGTTTCCATCCTTGGCCCCCTGTTACCTAACAGCAGCACAGAAGTCAGAATGAGTCCTTTAACATGTGACTGTCATTCCCCAACCCAATCTTCCAATCGCTTCTTGTCTCCTAAAAATTGAAGCCAAAATCAATACAAAGACCTACAAAGACCTATACAATTTACCTTCTGCATTCCCTCTCTGATCTCATCTCCTTTTGTCCCCTTAGCTTGCTATATTCCAGCCATCCCAGATGTCCAGATTACTCTTGAGTACATTAGGCACAGCCATGCATTAGGGTTTGGATCATCTCTTTGGCCTGGAGCATTTACCCCACCCTCTGTCTACATAGTTCATCTTAACTATTCAAGTCTTTGGACAAGTGTTGTCTTTTCCTTAAGGCACACCATAACCACCTTATTTAAAATTATGCTACTCACTGTGCACTCTAAATCCTATTTATCTTGCTCTATTCTTTTTTATATAGCACTTATCATAAGCTACCATTCTATATTATTTACTGCCACTAGAATGTAACATTAAATAGAGTATCAAGGCATTTACCAAGATGTTTTGTTATTGATGTATATGCAGCATCTAAAACAGTACCTAAAATATAATAATCAAGAAATATCTGCTGAGTAACAGACTTGACTAAAAGCAGATGATCACCATGTTAAGAGCCATAATCTCTGGTTTTACTCAAATGAAAATGCAAGAATTCTACACTGGAGACAGTACCACAGAATGGAGTGTTCTTAACTCTGAAGGAAGGGGTCTAATATGAAGAAACGGCAATTTGAAGAAATGTCAGAAGTACGTCAGAATTTGTTATAATGATAGTGCTCACTTTGGCTGCACACATACTAAAATTGGAACAATACAGAGAAGATTGGCATGGCCACTGTGCAAGGATGTCACGGAGATGCGTGAGGCATTCCATATTTAAAAAACTGTTATAGGGGCGCCTGGGTGGTTTAGTCGGTTAAGCGTCCGACTTTCGCTTATGTCATGATCTCGCGGTTCGTGGGTTCGAGCCCCGCGTGGGGCTCTGTGCTGACTGGCAGCTCAGAGCCTGGAGCCTGTTTCAGAGTCTGCGTTTCCCTCTCTCTCTCTGACCCTCCCCTGCTCACGCTGTCTCTCTCTCTCTCTCTCTCTCCTAGAAATAAATAAAAATATTTAAAAAAAAACTGTTATAAAGATATATAGGACTTTAATTACAAGATTTAACTAAATGGAATATCAAACCATTTGCCAAGATCGCAAAATAAAACTTCATATTCTGTTAAATTAATATTTAAGTTTAATAAAATATCTAAGGGTCCACTAGATGTTTTTATGGAAATTAATGAAATGACTTAACAGTTCATTTGAAAGGATGAGGAGCTGAGAACCTAAATAATCAGTGACAAGAAGAAAAAATTTATACCAATATTAAAACAAAATTGAAAAATAGTACTTATGAGCTACTGATTTGAGAAAAGCCAGATAAATCAAAGAAATGGAATAAAAAATTGAGAAACTGCCTTCAGAACAAATGAGTAAGGAATAATTTAGTAAATATATGGAACTGGGAAAATGTTTCAACCATTTGTTTTTAAAATGTTTTTTCAGGGGCGCCTGGGTGGCTTAGTCGGTTAAGCGTCCGACTTTCGCTTAGGTCATGATCTCGCGGTTCGTGGGTTCGAGCCCCACGTCGGGCTCTGTGCTGACTGCCAGCTCAGAGCCTGGAGCCTATTCCAGAGTCTGCATCTCCCTCTCTCTCTGACCCTCCCCTGCTCGTGCTGTCTCTCTCTCTCTCCTAAAAATAAATAAAACATTAAAAAATTAAAAAAAAAATAAAATAAAATGTTTTTTCATACAACATACAAAGGAAATTCCTCATGGATTAAGGAGTTAAATAAGAAAATAAATGCGGATTTAGAATAATGATAAGTGGGTCTCATTTTAAGGCAAGTCAAGCTCACCAAGTTTAAGATATCATAACCAAATTATGAGATGAACATTTTTAGAGCATTATTATTACTATCATTAATAGTAATAATCATTATTTATTATATTATATTATCCCATTCATGGGATACTTTGGCAGATAACTTGGAAATAATAATGACTATTATTAATATTAATAATGTTGTTGTTAAAAAGGAAACAACCAATATGAGGTGACCCTGGAAAGAATGGCACTCATTTTGTGAGATAAAAGCCTGGAGGGGATAAAGGGTCAAGGATTAATCATTAGGGTTTAGAACTTTCACTTTCTTTTCCTAGCTATTATTACCAGAACTTCAGCAAATTCATTTTTTACCCACAAGTGCACTGTTAGTGGTTCCTTGAAAACTCAAAGAGAATAAATTGAATTCATAGTTTGGGGCACTAAAGAGCAATCTCACGCAGTTGAAACACCAGAACTGAGATGAAAAATAAACATGAAGGAAGAGGGAAAAGCAATTATGAAGAGGATGGCAGGAAACTTGGAGCTGATGGACAGGTTTATGGCAGACTCTGTTGAGTTTCATGGGTGTATACTTATTACTAAACTCATTTCATGGGTGTATACTTATTACTAAACTCATCAAGTTATATATATTAATTATGGATAGCATTTTGTATGTCAAAAATGTAAGGTAAGAAAATAAAATTAAGAAGAAAAAGAGTGAAGAGCAAAAGAACAAAAAAGACCAAAGGAGCATATATATAAATATCCCACATAGATTTTTGAGAATAAAGGAGGAGGGCATCAGATGCTGAAAATTATATGAAATTGAGGGCTTATTTGATTTTATTTGGACATTAAAAACTTGATATCTAAAAGGATGACTGGAAATAACAGCCTTGCACATACCCACGCTTCCATACTCATATACAGAGATCTGCACATATGGGTGTACACACACACACATACTTTCAAGCAATTTACTGAGAAAGTTCGACTTGATAGGCTATAAGAAAGAACCAACTTCATTCTTGTTCTTTTGTATTCCTTCAAATTTCTGTGAACTAGTAGTTGTTCTAACTCTGCGTAAAATTTTAAGGAAATCCCATAGTCTTTGGTGAACAGTAGTTTATAAAAATCCACATTTGTGTGTTAGCCACTTAGATCCAAGCCAGTTTTATATATTTATATAATAAAAAAGCTCAGAGAGTTTCTCTAATTTAAGGCTTCTTCCTGTAGTAGCTTAATCTCCCTGACTGACTTTAGAGTAAAATAAAATTAAGTTTCTTCCTTCCTTCTTTCTCTCTATCATTCCTCCTTTCCACAAATATTTATTGAGTGACTGCTCTGAACCAGGAGCTTTAATAAAATACCAAGGAAGCAAGCAGGACAGATGGCGAAAAATTAAAAAGAAAGCCATAAGGAATTTTTAGCAAGAGAATCACACGGTAAGATTTTTCTTTTCTAATGATAAATATATCAAGATGTGGATAAGAAAGTTGAATATAGTGTGACTAGACATAAAAAGGCTAGTTAGAAGATGGTCTTAATAATCCGGAAGAGAAATGATGAAGACCTGAGGTAGAGAGGTGTATATTAAAAAGGTTAAAGAAATAGAAGAGGATTTATGATGGATAAATGAGAAAAGGGGGGGAAGAAAAGGACCGTTCCTAGATGTCTGGTTTAGGCTACTCAGTAGATGGTGGTGGCCTTTGCAAAGATAAGAAATCAGAAGGAAGACAGGGCACCTGGGTGGCTCAGTTGGTTGAGTGTCCAACTTTGGCTCAGGTCACAGTTTGTGAGTTTGAGCCCCATGTCAGGCTCTGTGCTGTCAGCTCAGAGCCTGTATCCTGCTTTGGATTCTGTGTCTCCTGCTCTTTCTGCCCCTCCTCCATTTGTGCTCTGTTTCTCAAAAATGAATAAATATTTAAAAAAATTTTTAATTTTAAAAAACATCAGAAGGAAGATTAATGTGATTATTTTTGTTAAGACAGTATAGCTGTTTTTTTTATGGTTCATTGTTACCCAGTTTCCTTCAACTTTGAGTGATAAGAGAAGATTACACTTTCTCACCCCAAAATAATTTTATAATTTAATAATAATTAATTTATAAATAAGTTTATAATTTAATCTGTGCAATGGATAGAGCTACACGTAGAGATCTCTTGGTGCATTGTTTTGAGTTCATGGTTCTATATCTTCTCTAACACAATGACGAGTGGCCATGTTCCAGAAGAAGGAGCCTCCCTTAATATGGGTCCCTAACTAGAGGATTCTGTGTTTCAGAACATTTTCTTTAGATAATGCATAGTTCCATGGAAGTAGAAATTCCAAACAAGCTCCGTATATTGATGATTTTCACAGGTTTTTTTCACAATCTTTTTTCTGTATATTGAATATTTTCACAACTCCTCCTTTGCCCTTGCAAAACCACCCTTCTATCTGTGTCTTGAGCTCCTGACTTAGTAAGTTTAACCACCATCTATGTTGATGCTTATGTCAGAAGCTGGTTATTTTCCTTATATCGTGACTTTCTTATTCTCTACACATCATCAGCCACATGTACTACAAATATCACCTCATAAAGTCTTCTTTAATATTTGTCTTCCAGTTACACAGGCAATCATCTCTCTCTGATATGAGTATTTCAGTTTTCTAACTGTTTTACTTGATAATCTGCTCTATAATTAGAGTGATTTTCCAAAATGAGTATTTATGGGGGTATAATTGATGTTTTCACCATTGTAAGTGTGCAATTCAATGAATTTAATAAATTTAAAGGGTTGGGCAACCATCCAGGTGTAGAACTTTTTCATCATCCAAAAACTTCCCTCCGACCTGTTTGCAGTTCACCTCTGCTCCTATCCACCACTCTAGATAACCACTTATCTGCTGTCTATCTCTATAAACTTGCCTTTTCTAGAGGTTTTGTATGTAAAATAGAAATTTTATTGTTATTTCCCTACTGGAAATTCTAAAATACCCTCCATTTTTCCTCTGTAGAAAGTACAAATTCCTTTAAAAATAGATTATTGTAAGGAAGGAAGGATTAGTCTTTTTTTTTTTTTAATGTGGAATACAACTGATTTTGTTTGTCTTCATTCTTTTCTGTCCTGGAAGAATAAAATGTAGTATTTCTTTTAGGAGGGTGAGGTGAAAATGGGAGCTAGCTTGTTTCAGGTGCTAATATTTGAGCTGTGTGTGGGCTTAATGGGGCACCAGGGCCTGTGGTCAAAGAAAGAGTGGAAGTAGAGAAAACCAAACAAAACAAACAAACAAACAAAAAAACAGTACCTCTTGGCAAAACACAAAGAAAGGAAGAAAAGACTAAAAGGTTGAAAGATAAAGATTATAGGTGGAGTCCCCAAGAACGTAGCTGCAATCTTTAAGAAATTAGCCAGGGAGAGAGGGGTCCATAGTCATGCAATTGCCTGATGGCTGAACCAGGTAAAGGAGAGATAAAGTAATGTAAAGACTGAGTCCTGTGCACTGGGAGAGCACAGTGTGGCAGAAACCTAAGAAGCTGATATTGAGGAAGTCACATTCTTCATCTTCAACAGAATGATTAAAGTGAACTGAACTACTTGCAAGCCTGAGTTAAGAAACTTGGTAATGACACACGTTTCCTGATTTGGCCTTTTTTCTCTTCCATCCTGATAATATTACTCTACGCTACAGACATTATAAACCTCCCCAGGATCCTGATACAGTTATGTCTACACCTGGCTGGATTATACTAAACATCACTGTACATCTGACTAATTCTACTTGTTTAAACTGATATATGTCAATCTGGACATCTAAATATCCTTCATTGATCTCAATCCCAATGTTTGATTGATCATAATGAATTGTCCCCAAACCTGTGTAATCTCCAACTAATAGCGCTCTTCCCTTGAGTCCTCACACTGAAATTGTTTTCCTGTGTCTAATCCATTAGACAGAGAGTCTCCTGAGCTTAGATACTTGTATCCTATTCTCTTAATGTGTCTCTAGTGCTTATCACAGCTAATGGCACGCAATTAAGATTTTACATCTATGGAGCTAAAATAAGTGTAAACAATTATAATAATAATCATTATTTTAACATTTTAAAATAATTATAGATATAAATAATTTAAAAGCATTTAACATGCAATATACAATTAAGGTAATATTTAAGGACATGCAAACAACAGAGTTTTAAATCTTTCTCCTCAATCTTTTATTGCAGTTATATAATTGTAGTTTTCCTCTATGTAGCAGTAATATACTGTGTATTTTTCTTGGCTTATTAAGAAATTGTCCATTATTCTGAGCTCTTTAACACATTAATCCTTATTAATCCTCTTTTCTTTATTAGTTTCACATCTCCCTTGATGAAAAAAAAAGGCTTGACAGTCTTTCTGGATCTTATGTTATCACCTACTTGATGTGGAATTCCAAAGTTACTAGTTCTAGTCCTAGTCTGAGGTCCAGCTTTTTAAGTTTATTTCAGCAAAAACAGAATTGTTACTAAAAAAGCTTTCTGCTGGCACCAGGAATAGCCTTAGGACTTCCCTAAAATTCTAACATCTCTCACATAGTTTAAGGTCCTTTCCAGCTTTTTGCCATCACTGGGTCATTAAAAAGAAAAACTCTAAGCATGACAGGGGCACCTGGGTAGCTCATTCAGTTAAGCTTCTGACTTGATTTCAGCTCAGGTCATGATCTCACAGCACGTGGAGCCCCATGTAGGACTCTGTACCAAAAGTGCAGGGCCTACTTGGGATTCTCTCTCTACTTTTGCATGGTTTCTCTCTCTCTCTCTCAAGATAAATAAACTTTAAAAAAATCCTCACCCTGACAAACATACATTTACAAGAATAACATCAGAAGGAAGTGTCTGTCCTCATCTGATCACTTTCCTGACCTCTGATAACTGCAATAGACCAGACACAATGTCACAGGCGACCGTCTCTAAAAGACTGAACTTTCTTTAGAAGATGACTTCTCAGCACATAAAAGTAGATTTTAAAGGAAAAACATGAGGTCATTTCCAGTCATTTTTCTTAATAAATCCATACATGTGACTATTCTCCTGAAAGCTATTTTACAGGTACAAATTAAAGAATTTGTGAGTACAGGTGAGTGTGGAAATGGAGAGTGAGTATGGATAGAGAAAAGATACTGACGATTAAGTCCTAAACCACTAAAACACTTACAGTTAAGGGAGACCAGAGAGAGTCAGTCAAAAATTCAGAAGGAAATTCAACCACAACAGTGTAAGAAAATCACGATGTTCCAGAAAACAAAGGATTTCAGAAAAGAGAGAGTGTTCAACGAGTATTCAAATAATATGAGGACTTTGGATTCTAACCCTTTATCAGATATGTCATTTGAAAAATCTCCTCCCATTCAGGAGGCTGCCTTTCAGTTTTGTTGATTGTTTCCTTCATTGTGTAGACATCTTTTATTTTGATGTGGTCCTAATAGTTTATTTTTGTTTCTCTTTCCTTTGCTTTGGGACACATATTTAGAAAAATGTTGCTACGGCCAATGTTAGACACATTACTACCTGGCTCTCTTCTAGGATTTTTATGGTTTTATGTCTCACTTTTAAGTCTTTAATCTATATGGTTTATTTGTGTGTATGGTATAAGAAAGTGGCCTAGTTTCATTTTTCTTCATGTAGCTGACTGCTTTCCCCGACACCATTTGTTGAAGAGACTTTTTCCCATTGTATATTTATTCCTTCCATATTGAAGATTCATTGGCCATATAATTGTCAGTTTATTTCTGGTTTTTCTATTCAGTTCTATTGATCTATCTCTCTACTTTTGCACCAGGATCATACTATTTTGATTAATACAGCTTTGTAAGATAACTTGAAGTCTGAAATTGTGATACCACGAATTTTCTTTTTCTTTGTCAAGATTGCTTTTGCTATTTGTTGTCACTTGTAGTTCCATATAAATTTTAAGACTATTTGTCCTAGTTTTAGGGGTGCCTGGGTGGCTCAGTCAGTTAAGACTATTTGTCCTAGTTTTGTGCAAAAATGTAAAGATGTCTCTCACCTCTTTGGTTAGGTTTTACCTAAGTAACATATTGTTTTTGGAATGATTGTGAATGAGACTGATTCCTTGACTTCTCTTTCTGTTGCTTCATTATTAGTGTATACAAATGCAGCAGATTTCTGCACATTGATTTTGCACCCTGCAGCTTTACTGAATTTATCAGTTCTAGTAGTTTTTTGGTGGAGTCTTCTGGGTTTTTATATATAGTATTATGTTATTTGCAAATAGTGAAAATTTTACTTTTTCTTTAACAATTTAGATGCCTTTTATTTATTTTGTTGTTGTCTGATTGCTGTGGCTAGGACTTCCCATACTATGTTGAATAAAAGTGGAGAGAATGAACATCCTTGCCTTATTCCTGACCTTGGGGGGAAAACTCTCAGTTTCCCCACATTGACAAGTATGATGTTAGCTGTGAGTTTTCATATATGGCCTTTATCCTGGGGTGTGTTCCTTCTAAAGGAACTTACACAACTCAACACCCCCCAAAAAAACAATCAAATTAAAAATGGCAGAAGACATGAACAGACATTTTTCCATAGGACATACTGGTGACCAACATACACATGAAAAGATGCTCAACACTATTCATCATCAAGGAAATGAAAATCAAAACTACAATGAGATATCGTCTCATATCTGTCAGAATGGCTAAAATCAAATCCATAAGAAACACAAGGATGTGGAAGAAAAGGAACCCTCGTGCACTGTTGGTGAGAATGCAGACTGGTGCAACCACTGTAGAAAACAATATGGAGTTTCCTCAAAAAGTTAAAAATGGCATTACCTTGGGGCACCTGGGTGGCTGAGTCAGTTAAGCATCCAACCCTTGATTTCAGCTCAGGTCATGATCTCACGGGTTTGTGGGTTCAAAACCCCACATTGGGCTCCATGTGTTGAAGTACAAAGCATGGGATTTGGGATTCTCTCTCTCCTCCTCTCTCTCTGTCCCTCCACACTTGCTCTCTTTCTCAAAATAAGTAAATAAATAAATAAACTTAAAAAGATGGAACTGCCCCATGTTCCAGTAACTGGCTGTTTACCCAAAAAATATTAATTCAAAGGGACACATCCACCCCTACATTTATAGCAGCATTATTTACAAAAGCCAAATTATGGAAGTAGTCCAAGTACCCACTAATACATGAATATATACACACACATATATATACACACACATATATACACACACACAATGGAATATTATTCAGTCACAAAAATAGAACCTTGGCATTTGCAGTGGTGCAGATGGAGCCAGAGAGTATAATACTAAGCAAAATAAGGCACTCAGAGAAAGTCAAATACAATATGATTTCACTTATAATGGAATTTAAGAAACAGAAAAAATGAGCAAAGGTAAAAAGAGAGAGAGTGAGAGAGACCAAGAAACAGATTCTTAACCATAGAAAACAAACTGATGGTTAATGGGGGGGTAGGTGAGTGAAATAGGAGAAGCAGATTAAGGAATGCATCTGTCTTGATGAGCACTGGGTGATGTAGGGAATTGTTGAATCACTATATTGTACACCTGAAACTAACACTGTATGTTAACTATACTGGAATTGAAAATAAAAATAATATGAAGACAAAGGAATGACCACAAAATTTGCCAACATAAGTGCCACTGATAACTAGGATATATGACCTACCTCTCAGCCTCAATTACCTCATCTGCAAAATAGAGATAATAATAGCACCCATTTCATGAAGTGGTGTGAAGGATTAAATAAGATAACAACACATGTAAGCGCCTAGCATAATGCCAGAGACAGAAGAAATGTTCAGTGATGGCAAGTATATTTTAATTGCAGAATACTGAGCAGCTTGGATCATAGAACTTATGATATTTTATTGAACACAGGATGCCTGACAACCCTGTGAGAGAGAATTTGGCTCGAGAAGAGCCTGAAGTGAATAGAAAAATATAGAAATGATTCCAGCTCAAGAGACAATGAAGAGAAAAATATCTTGGGTAGGGCAATTTCCATCCTGGAATAACACAATTGATATGACTCTGTGTTTCATAATATTTCATAATTAGTCAGCATGTTCTTTTTAAACATTAGTTAAGGTTTGGAAACCATTTGAAAGCGACAACAAATTTTCATTAAAGACAAATGTTATATAAGGTTTAGTTATCTTAACAAGCTTAACATCAGAAGTTAAAATTACATTCTTATCTCTTAACCTAGGAGAGCAGGTATTTCTTGCTTTCTATATATTGTGTAATCCACAATTTTACAACCAGTCCTTTTCAATTCTGTGTCTACATAAATAACAATAGACTGTCAGTTGTACAGTTCTTCTGGTCTATGATATATTTATCTTTGTTCCATTTGGCTCATTTTGTAGTCAGTGGCCTTCTGATCTTCAAGGATTTTCTCTATTTTTTTTTCTTTCCTTATTGGATTTTAAATTAGCCATGTAATTGGTTCATGGTGAATATCTTAAACAATGGCATATCTTACAAAATAGCTAAAAGCTACTTGTTCTAATAGAAGTGTATATTGATAATTAAGTACTGGGTGGAGGTTTTCTAAGACTTCATGTTCATATTGAAGTTAGATTCTGATGAAGTATGATAAAAAATTAGTGCTGTAATAGGCTGGCTGAGGGTTGGTCCTTAAATAATGCATTAGTATGAATCATTATTTTCTTTTTTTAAAAATTTTTAATGGACCCTCTCATTCTCCTAAACTCTGTGTTCATTTTTATTTACTACTTTTCTGTTATTGAGATAAATATTTTTCTTAAGTTTTCTACTTTTCAAATTAAAAAAAAAGAAATACTGATTTTTGGAAGCTTATCCCCATGCATGCTTTCATAGCACTCTTATGCTCATTTTCTATCCTAACATTTACCCAGGAAATTTGGTTTGGGAAGCAAAATATAAATGTTTTCATTTACACAGGTCTGGAAACACCACCAAAAGATTAAATGTAATGGTTCACTTGCAAGAAACTGTGAGTTGTAGCAAAACTTATTTGCTCAAATATATAGCTTATGTCTTATCAATTTATTTCTAGGTAAGGTTTTTCTTCTAAAATAAATTCAGAACTGATATAGTAATGGAAAACTCAGATAAATCAGTTTTTGAAACTGCAAAGCTAGCCATCTTATCACCTCTAGATTTGTCCAACTGCTCTTTAGATTTTTTTTTGAAAATTTAACAGAACCGAAAATAGTGAGCTCAAAGAACGGAATTTAAATATCTAGTGAGACCACACTCAACTCAATGAATCAATGAATCTCTACAGGATTATAAGAAGATGGCTATTCATGTGCCCTCACTTTATACATACTGTGCACCGAACATTCCAAATTACTGATTCTTCTGTTAGAGATGGTCATTTCTAAACAGGGATTTCTAGGTTATGAACATCTTTTAAAAATGAAAACTCTCCTAATCTTCATAAAAGCCAGAAATCTAATATGAATGATTTACTACAAATTTCATTCACTCATTTTTCCAATCCACTGGGAAAATAAATCCACATTTTTTCTTTTTCTTTTTTTTTTAAGTTTACTTATTTATTTTGAGAGAGACAAAGAAAGAGAGTGAGAGAGTTGGGGAAGGGCAGAGAGAGAGGGAGACACAGAATCTGAAGCAGGCTCCAGGCTCTGAACTGTCATGAGCCTGATATAGGGCTCAAACTCACAAGCCATGAGATCATGACTTGAGCCAAAGTCAAAAGCTCAACTAACTGAATCACCCAGGTGTCCCTAAACACATTTTTTAAATGACTTTTTTTTTGCAGTTAAAAAGTAATAATCACTAATACTGAAAGTGATAATCACATGTTTGGTGGTATATTTTAGTTCTTCACTCCACAGATGGGAAAAGGAGGCAAGGAACAGTATTAACTAATGTTTTTCATTAGCCTTTCCTCACTTGCCTGGTGAGAACACTGTTAGCTGAAAACTTAAAGAGGGCCAAAATTTTG
Organism: Proteles cristata cristata; assembly: GCA_017311185.1. Classification (NCBI taxonomy): domain Eukaryota; kingdom Metazoa; phylum Chordata; class Mammalia; order Carnivora; family Hyaenidae; genus Proteles; species Proteles cristata. The sequence goes on along the minus strand of JAESUZ010003065.1, from coordinate 845,704 downwards.
GTTAATTCAAGTATTTCTGAGTAGGAGTCTACTTTAATCTTCCAGAAGGAAACAGTGTTTTTTTGGACATAAACTCTCTAAAGAAGATGAATATTTTATTATTAGTCAGATAACATTCATTTTGGTTGAAATTTCCTTAAAATGAGGCCATGTCTGCTAATGCCAGACTTTAACCAATTGTTTTCATTTAATAATAATTTTTAAACCATTCTTTGGCTCTCCAGCCAAAGTATTAATATAGTACATGTTATGCCAGGGGAAAATTTTAAGAGTTCTGTATACTCTCCCACTTCCAAAAGCAAAAAGAACTTAGAACTATTTCACACTTCCCATTGGGCACAGCGTTCTATCTGCAAGGATTCAGCTGGAACTTGAGTTTGGCTAATTTTCAACTCAGGACTTCCTTTATTCATCCTTTTCTCTTCCCTCCTACCTTTTTCACTTGCTCCTACTACATTTAGCTGTTTACAGGCTCCAGACTTTGGTCAACTCAAAAGCCATGGTGTACGACCATATTAATCTGTATGTGTCTCAACCTTGAGGAGAGGTGAAATATCTGCTAAAAATATGCCAAATTTGTCAACTTTTTATTTAAAAATTTTTTTAATGTTTATTTATTTTTGAGAGAGACAGAAGACAGAACATGAGTGGGGGAGGGGCACAGAGAGAGGAAGACACAGAATCCAAGGCACACTTCAGGCTCTGAGCTATTAGCACAGAGCCTGATGTAGGGGTCAAACTCACGAACGGTGAGATCATGACCTGAGCTGAAGTTGGATGCTTAACCCACTGAGCCACCCAGGTGCCCCAAATTTGTTAACTTTTTAAAAGAAGATCATAAGCGCCCTGTATCTTTCTTATTTCTCAGATTTAGAATCTCAGGGTTTCATTATGTGCATGTTCTCCACCATCTTTGCCTTTGGTCTCTGAAGACTGCTAAAACATTACTTTTCCCTATTCACAGGGAAACAGACTTACAGCTTCTCTGTTAGACAAAGAGAACACACCACGAGCAGATAGATAGCGATCTTCCAAAGTACAGAGTTGGTTACAAATCTAAACATTCTTAACGTCTTTACACCACATTGCATTGACAAAATAAAAGGAGGGAATATAATACTGTTCTTTAACGATCTAGATTTACCCTAGGAGCATGGTTCCTTTAACACTTTTTCAGCCACTAACTGTCACATCAGATCAGAAGTGAGTCTTAACACCCAGCAGAGGCTGGTGAAGTGTTCTCTCTGCACCTCCCAGAAACTATTGCTTCCTTCTGCCTTTTTCAGCTCTCACTCTAATTCTGGTACAGGGTTTGTTTTCTGCTCAATTCACACTACCTTGCCATTACTGCCTCCCTTGCTCTTTGCCTTAATGTCTCCTGTGGGTGTTCTTGTCTGACGGAAATCTAGAAATTCTGGCAGCAGAGTGGACACTTGGGCATCAAATGGCCAAACAGAGTTAGTGAAATGCAAGATTTCTGGTCCCAGGTGCAGCCTCAGAAGGAGTGGAATATCTCATCTTTCAACCAAAGGTTTGTTTTTCTGTGTGGTTATAGACCCTTTCATCAGAATGCAGAAGTTACATTTCTCCTATGTGGCACTCAGCAGTCATAGCCATATATATCCAGGACAGGCACAAACCCCAGTGAGTACATGCTCTTTCAAACTATCTGAAACTACTTCTGACATAGGAACTAACCCTCAGGAAAGGAGAGTCTGCCCCAGAACACTTCTATTTTGAAAACAATTTTAAACCCAGACATTTACTTGGTCATTTTAGAATATTGTTCTCATCTCATTAAGAAATCAGGATGCAAAGATCCTAAAGATACTATGTCTACAATTGTCATCAGCCTGAAAGGAACTTTGAGGGGTCACTTGGTACGTTCTCCACCCTTTGTTTAGACCCCATTCATTATTCTCCCTAAAAGCTATCACATTTTCAAAACAATAAAGTCCTTCAGTGTAAAACTTCATAGGCCTTGAGATGTGTTGTCATCTCTGTTGATATCTACCCCCCTCACTCCTCACCTGCTCTGCTCATATCAATATCACAGTTCTCAAAGAGCTACTACAATTGATTCTTATTTTAGGGACTGCTAAAGGGAAAGAACAGCTACAATCCTGCCCTGGAAAATGGTTCTTTCTATTTATTCTAGTTTCTGTAACCTATTCCTCATATATTTTTCATTTCTAAACTTCTTAGATGACATGTAGGGTTTATACCTGACAGTAGATACCTGTATACTCTTAGATGGCACATGTGTCTGTCTTGTTGTTTAATAGTGCAAGAACTGATCTAGTGAAATTAATGACCCGCTGGGAAGGCATAAGTGAAGTTACATAATGAGGAATTTGATACTCATCTCTACATATATTAAAAGGTAGTTTAATGAGTTAAGTGAGTTTGAATATTTAAACTCTGAATAGCCCTTGCAAATTGTTCTCTGAGTTTGATGCAATATTCCATATGCAATTCAAAATCTTAGAGCTTATTTTCAATGGCTGCTTCCTGTCTTTGGAATATAAAAAGTGTTCTAACCAATCACTTCTAAAAGCATACATAGATAGAAGAGCTTTAATGTAGATATCAGAGGAAACATAAAAGAAGTATATGAAAGGATGACACTGTGATGATAAGAAATAGTTGGTTGCAGGACTTTTCAAGTAGATTATGCAGAAACTGACAGCTTCTGTTTATATTCCAAAATTGATCCACTAAGCAGATTTTTATCTTCATGGCGAAAAAAACAATTGTTGAAAATGAGGTCAGTGGGTCTGAGCACAGGTAAATTATAGCATTCTCTGACATTTTAAAGTGATTTCAGAGAAAATATGGTTTTTTATCTACCACACTAGCATTGATGAAACCAATTATAAACAGAGAATTATAGACCCTTCTCAACTGATTGATAAACTTTTAACTGAGAGGAAGTGTCCTGATGACTTGGGGTTTCCTAGCTTCTGCTTTCACCTTTTCTGAGACAAGAAATCTGTTCTAACACATCACACCAAAATTGTGCTCCCTTTAACTCACAACCAATGTTGTGATAGAAAATAAGAATCCTGGTGCCTGGGTGGCTCAGTGGGTTGAGCGTCAGACTTCTGATTTTGGTTCAGGTCATGATCTCTTGGATGTGAAATGGAGCCCCCATCTGGCTCTGTGCTGAGCATGGAGCTTGCTTGGGATTCTCTTTCTCCCTCTCTCTCCCTGTCCCCCACATGAATGCATATGCTAGCTCCTGAGCTCTCTCTCTCTCTTTTAAAATAAACATTTAAACATTTAAACATCTTTTAAATGTTTATTTTAAAAGAGAGAGAGAGAGAGAGAGAGAAAATAACTTTGCCACAGAGTATCTCCTTAAATGTATACAACAGTATCATCTAGCTCCAAGTCATTCAAGTTTAGACTATCACTCAACCATTCAAATGGTTCCCTCAACCATTTGTCAGATGAAAATGGTTCCTGGGCTTTTTAACATCTTAACAAACAACTCAATGTTTAACAAACTTTTATTAATCAATATTCTCCAGAAGTGAGACTCAGAAACAGACAAAAGAATCCATGCAAGGTCTGACCGGTGAACAAGCAGTTAGAAATTATTAAGTTGATATTCTACACATAAATGGCATAGGATTTGTCAAAGATTACATTAGTTTTATTTTAGTAACTGTAAGATATCAGAAAATATAAATAGGTCCCTATCTTATGTTCCTGACACTGAGTTCCTAAATCCCCTGGAGTTTCTTGGGTAATAAGAATATACATATTTTTTTTTTCTAATGAGGTGACCCTGAATGGGCTTCTGGATGAGGTCTGGTCACCAGAAGAACCACCACATAATTAGAAGCTTGGAATTTTCCAGACAGGGGAGAGGGACTAGAAACAGGGTTAATAATTGACTGTCCCTATGCGAGGAAGCCTCCATAAAAATCCCAAAAGTATGAGGTTTGGAGAACTTCCAGGTTAGCAAATACATCAACACACCAAGAGGGTGGCATATCCCAACTATACAGGACAGAAGCTCCTTTGTTCAGGACCCTACCAGATCTTGCCCTGCATATCTCATCTGACAGTTCATCTGTATCCTTTATTATATCCCTTAACAAACTAATAAACCTAAGTATTTCTGAGTTCTCTGAGCCACACTAGAGAATTCATTGAACTTGAAGAAGGGCTTGTGGGAACCTTCAATTTGTAGCCTTCTCAGATAGAAGTTATAAGTAACCTGAGGACCTACTACCTGCAATTAGCATCTTACGTGGGGCGCAGTCTTGCAGAATGGAGACCTTACCATGTGGGATCTGATGTTATCTCTGGGTAGATACTGTCAGAATTGAGTTAAGTTGTAGGCTGCCCAGTTGGTGTCAATAAATTGCTTCGTGTGAGAAACCCCCACATATCTGGTGTCAGTATTGTGAGTGGGGCAGTTGTGTGAAAGTAAAGGAGAGACTCAGGAGGGAGTCTGGAGGGTTTTTCAAGTCAGTAACCTAGATGTAACTTGTTTTTTGAGGTTCTCTCCTAAAAAAAAAACACTTACATCATTTTCATCTGCCATTTTGTGAAATGGCATTCTAAAAAGTTTTAACCTGGTTTTTTTTTTCTATGAATTCTTCCCAATAATTTAGGATTCTTGACTCCTTCCTTTCTGATTGTAATGGACATCTCCAGATCTTCACATGCTGTTCCAGTATCTCTACTACTTGAGACAAGCAGTCCTCTTTTCCTTCCCCAACAATCTTGGCTGTAGTTGGGGCAGCCATGGAATAGATTCAACCAGGATATGGGCATGTGCTCCAAAATCTTATACTTTTTAAATTGGAACAAAACAAAGAGATGATATCCTTTTTTTTTTTTTTCCGGAGAGATGATACTCTTATCAAATAGTGGAACTCATGATCAAATTGGACCTATGTAGTTAATCCAGAATAATCTCATCTCAAAGTCCTTAATTTTTAGCACATATGCAAAGTCTCTTTTGCTACCTAATGCAATGTATTCATAGGTTCTGGAGGCTTAGACATGAACATCTTGGGAGAGCGTCAGGGAGCAGAGGGGTTATTATGCCTCCTGCTAAAACTGAGACCAGCATTCCATTTCTCACATCCTTTCATTCAGCAATAAAAATATATTAAACAGGAGAAGCCATACACACTCCACATTAATAGTGGCCTGTTAACCAACATTATTTGGAAACAATGGTTTAATTTAAAATGACTCTTTCAGGATTGTTTTTCCGAAAAGGAAATTTCTACTGCTTTTATCTTTTTCTTAAGATGAGTTTGAAGATTCTTATTGGATTTATCCAGCATACACTCAGAATGCAATCTTTGAAATGGAAAATTAAAAGTATTTTCATACCCACATACTTGAAGCCTGAGGCTGCTATCATTCCTGAGTATAGAGAGTAAACACAGCATCTCTCTTTGTTTTACTAATTGCTTTGTTTCCCCAAGCTGCTAGCAGAACATCTGCCAGACCAGAACTCACTTCTTCCACACAGCACAGAACCACTGCCGGCCAGATAAACGACCTGCGCTCCATGGGGTCAGGGCAAGTGTTTTCCAGGCACTCAGCAGGCAGTTTCCAAGAGGCAAAGACTTCAAGTAGAAATGAAGCTGAAACCCCACCCTTCCCAAAAGCTTTACGATGGTTATGGAGTTGTTGATTCTGTAATGATCTCACACTGTCTGCAATTTTATTGATTTTGTTTTTCAATAGAACTGTTAAAGATTACAATCCTCAGATAGGCAGAAACGTGGGCAGATGCTCGTATGCTCACACACAGTGCTGCCAAGATATTTTTACATCTTTCTGCACATAAAACAAAATGAAGACATGTGCTATAGATCCATGCTACTGGTAGTCCCCCCCGCCCCAAGAAGGGAGTTTATGGTATGCTCATTTCCTGGATGAAGTATTAAAACAACTCCACCTAGAAAAAATGAACAGCACTTCCAAAATAAAAGAGATTTGCTTCTGAAGCACCTTACAAAACATTCCTAATTACCAAACTCCATTGGGATGGCAATTTGGGTCATCATTTCCAAATGTCATCCCTGCAATTTCTAATTCAATATAAACTTCTTGTCACATCTACTGGTTAAGCATCAAAATCCAAAATGCTGCAACAGCTTATGCTCTGTTGATGTTCATTCATCTACTGTGCATCAGAAAGGCTCATTTCAAATATGGCATGAAAGAAAGAAAAGTAAGCAAAAAACAAACTCAGAAGAGACTTGAAATAAATTGCCTCAAGAAAAATGCTAAAGAGGAAAAATCCCAAAATCATAGCCTTACCTTGGGAGACTTAGGCAGACCCACAGCCCTGTCTTCTGCCAAGGTGAGCAGGGTTAACTTTGTTTCCTCCACTGAGGGATGTTTGGGAGGGCGAGGTGGGGGATGGGAGAAAGAGCTTTCATATCTTCGCATCATGTAATATTGCTCTTCAGTGATCTCTTCAATCAGAGTCCTGGCTAGAAATGATCCCATGTCCTTAGAAAAACTATTAACTAACTGAACAGTCATATTTAAGCGGCTGACAGGAATTTCCCAGCACTCCTTGGGGTTGGCAAAGTCACTTATGAGTAGGTAAGAGTCTGTGATGGCTTCCTCCAAGTGCAGTCCTGGGGTAGCAGCCAAAATGTCTTCTTCAATGGAAAGATCTCTCACAGACACCTTCACATTGAAAGGTAAGTGGAACTGCGCACAGAGCTCAGAAATCTGGTACTGTTTCTTATCATGAATCAGCTCTACAAAACCTCCTTCCATGTACAAAGGAAGCAATGCTGCCTCATAGGATTTTTTGAGGATTTTTTCACAGGCCAGAACATTCACCACCTTTTTTATTCCCTCACAAAGGACTTCAGTCATCTGTGAATGATGCACTAGAAACTGGTCCCCGACAGATACAGATGACAGCTCGTCGTAAGGGGGATGAAAGGCTTTGGTGGCCACCACATGGAGAGGCTCCTTTTTGCTCTTTGCTATCTCAAGGTCATAGGCAGTTGGGAACTCCCGAGGTCGTCGCTTGAATTTGCCTTTATAGCTAGTGGGGATCAAGAAGTGCCTTTTAGGAAAATTGCTTCGAATTTCTGAAGCCAAGATCCTCGATGCCTGGTACTTTTTGTGTATCACAATGGTTTTCCCAGGCTGTAAAATGCTTCTGGGCAGCTGATTTCCTTGAGGTGCCTCTATGACTTCAGCCACTATGGGGAACTCCTTACTGGTCATTTCAAAGAGGTCTTGTGTAGATAATAGCTGAAGAAACCAGTTGGCATCATAACTGTCAGTAATGTCTTTGACTTCAACATCTAAACTGGGGAGGATGCGGACTATATCCTTTTGGACTGAAAAAATAAAAATAAAAAAGACTATGACATTTTGTCCATCAAAGTGTTGCTCCAAGAAAGTATTAGAATCTCTCTTGGTGCCATAGATAAATTCCATTAAAAAAATAATATGTTCATGATATAGTATTTCTTATGTGTGACTTCCTTCTTTTTCAAATTTTAAAATGAAATAGATCATATTAAAATCAACACCCGTAAGCCCACTGCTCAGCTTAAAACATAGATATTAAGCTGTCTTTTAGAGCTCTATGAAGCTCCCCAAAATCTCATCCTCCTCACTACAACCTGAGGGTACTCATCCTCCTGATTCTAGTGTGAATCATTTCCATGGTTTTTGAATAGCTTTATCACACATAACATAGATAAATATATGCATATGTGTATAAATGTATACTTGGTACTTTGAATAACACCCTTCCTACAGAAGGCTCAAGTTCTGCGTTCTTTACACAAAATTCTACCTTTTGCAGAACAGCACTGCAAGATCATGGAATATAAGGTACTTAAGCTTAACATATGGAAGTGGACGCCAAGGCGGAATCCTTTTCCAATGTGAAAGTTATTCTTTTTCTGCTGATGTTCCATTAACACCTGGATAGAGAAGGAGTATCACAGGATGGGTCACAGTCAGAGGAGCCATCCAGAGCTCTTAGGTATGCTAGTGGCTGCTTATCAAGGTATTCCTTGCCTAATGTGGAACTGCGGACTAAGAAATTTCTAATTCTTTCTAAGCACCTGCTATCCTATAAGTCTTTGTTTGAGACTACAAAGACACTTAAAATACTATCCTAAAATTATTTACCTGCTGTCCATGCACTATCCCACATAGATTGTTATAAATGGTTTTGAATTAGAAATGTAGTTACTATTCACAGGATTATATAATGGCTTATATTTTTCCTGACAATTTCCTACCACTTAATGTTTAAGAACATTTTCATGACTCACCGCTGTTTCACAATATCCCCAGCCACCTTCTGTCAATACACTTTCTTCTTTGCATGCTTTTGAAAACAAATTAACTTGGAAGATTTCAAAGACAGGATTTCCTCTTATAAAGCATTACCTATGTTACTACCTTTTATATTATTAACTGTATGTAGTTTCTGGAAATTATAACTTTATAATTTATGTCATATTACTTGCACATGCTGTGTAACAGAGTTCCTGAAGACACAACATAAAGAAAGTATTATTTTATTTTCTTGAATAGAGAACAGAAAAAAGAAAAAAAAATCAATGGTTGTCTATAGGATGACGGTCTGTAATAATTGTATAGATTCTTCATTAAAAAAAATAAAAATGTAGCTAAAAGAACAATTCTTGACTTCATCAATTCACTGTATAAAGTTTAGCATACCTAGACTTTTAAGATTGTTGCCACAGGCTTCCCTGGACCCCAAGGTAATTTTAAAAACTCTAAAATCTCAGTAATTGGATAGACATGAATGAAGCTTAAAAACTTTAGAGCTAGCACTAGATAAGCATCATAAGCTCATGCCATTTCTTGACATTGGTAGAATAGATGTCATTAAGGACTTCCTGGGGTCACTAAATTGATCCATTGGAATATAAGGACCTTAATGTAACCTAGAGTCTAACCCATATTTGGGCAGTATATGTATTATGGGTACAAGGGTCTTTGATTATTTTGCTGATCAATATATCCCAATGTCTTAAATGGTGCCTGGTATGTGGTAGCTGCTGAACAAATGTATTGAATAAATGAAAACCATTGCCAGAACAATGTCTTTGATTGAGCATAAAGGATGTGATCCAGTAAATAAGTAGGATTTCACATAACATTTCATTGGGAAAAATAAATTTCCATGGTAATACTCCTGCTATACATCATAGAAGGTATTGCATGTTTCATTTAAAATATGCCCCTTTAATGGAACTGGAAGGTTTTATGCTAAGTGAAATAAGTCAACATCATAGAAGGTATTGCATGTTTCATTTAAAATATGCCCCTTTAATGGAACTGGAAGGTTTTATGCTAAGTGAAATAAGTCAGTCAGAGAAAGACAGATATCACAAAACTTCACATTAAAAGCATATTTGCCTCAGTTTCTTTTCTCTGACACATCATGTCTAGCTTTCAACAACAACAAAAAAATTACAAGGTATATTAAAAGGCAAACAAACTGTACAGTATGAAGAAATACAGCCAAACCAGATATGCAGAGATTTTGGAATTTTCAGACTGGGAACTTAGAACATGATTAATATGTTAAGAACTCTAGTGAAGGAAATGGCAGAAAAGATGGGCAAGGTAAGCAGAGAGATGGGAACTTTTGGAAAGAATAAACATAAATGCTAGGTATTGTAAACAGAATAACAGATATGAAGAATGACTTTGATAGGTTCATCAGAAGACTTGCCATGGTTAAGGAAAGAATCAGTGAGCCTGAAGATATGCCAAGGTATATCAATAGAAACTCCCTTAACTAAAAAGAAAAAGAAAAAGAGTGAAAAAAATGAAGCAGAATACCTAAGAGCTGTGGGACAGCCACAAAAGGTTGCACACCAAGGAGATGCCAAAAGAAAAACAGATAGGAACAGAAACAGTATCTGAAGTAATAATGGCTGAGAATTTTCCAAAATTGAAGAAGCTTAAAGAACAGCAAGCATGATAAATACCAAAAAATCTACACCTAAGTATATCATATTCAAACTGCAGAAAATCAAAGAAAACGAGAAAACCTGAAGAAGCCGGCAGGGTGGGGGTGGGGGGAACCTTACCTCTAAAGGAAGAAGGATAAAAATTAGATCATATTTCTCTTCAGAAACCATTCAAGCAAGAAGAAAGTAAGCAATATACTTAACGTTTCAAAGAAAAAGTCCAAGAACCTAGGATTCTGTCTCGAGCAAAATTATCCTTAAAAGTCAAGAGTGGCAGAATATGCCACCACAAAATATACCACTTTGGCATAAAGATTATATTGGGATAAAGGCACTTGAAAAACAACAGATATATGAAGGGTATTCTAATTTCTCCTTTTCCTCCTGAAAACAGGAGATAAAACCCCAATGTGAAAGATGCCTTTTCTATACTCGGAGAAAAGAAACATCCTTCTACAGGGAGTTAAAGCCAAGAGAAATCTGTCCAAACAGACCTTGTTGAAATAATTCTTATCTTCCTTTAACCTCTTCGCATTCTTAGTTTAGTTATTCTTTCACAGTTGCCTCTCTTTCTTCAAATCAATATAAAAGTATGTAAGTTTTGCCATTTTGGAGGACTTCATTCCTTTATGAGACCTCCCTTGTCACATAAAACATAAATCTATATGCTTTTCTCTACTTAATCTATCTGGTGTCAGTTTAATTCTCAGGCCCAGACAACAAACTGTAAGAGATGATTGTTTCTACAAAATTTTTTATATTTTTTACTGCCACTCTATAATTTTTTAAAAAATAAATTTTTTCAATTCTAGCCTTGCAGTTTCAATTGCTAGTTCCTCCTGTATTATTATCTAATAATAATAATTCATATACTTATTGGAAATTGTCTAAGTTTGATTTCTTTGTCATTTACTTTCCAAGGTTATAATTATTTTTTTCTCAAAAGTGTTTTCACATTTGAGAACTCAGTGAATAATTTGTTTATATTTTGATATCACATTATACTCTTTGCTATATGGTGATTATTAGATGCCCAAATAATTTTCAAGATCTGCCTTATTCTAGACATTTTAAAGAATTTTTTTTTTATCTATCAGAGTTTCTTATTCTTTCTCTTTCTTCCTTCCTTTTCTTCCTTCCTTCCTTCCTTCCTTCCTTCCTTCCTTCCTTCCTTCCTTTCTTTCTATCTTTCTTTCTTTCTTTCTTTCTTTCAGGAGTAGAATCCAGTGATTCATCCTCTATGTATATAACCAGTGTTCGTCCCAACAAGTGTCATCCTTAATGGTCCTTGCCCATTTAGCCATCTCACAACCCGCGACCCCTCCAGGAATCTTTAGTTTGTTCTACTTAAGATGTCTTATGTTTTGTTCCCTATTTTCATATTATTTTTGCTTCCTCTCCCCTATGTTCATCTGTTTTATATCTTAAATTTCACATGAGTAAAGTCATACATTTGTCTTTCTTTAACTGACTTATTTCACTTAGCATGATACCCTGTAATTCTATCCATGATGTTGCAAATGGCAAGATTTCATTCTTTTTGATTGCCAAGTAGTGTTCTATTGTATATATACACCACATCTTCTTTATCCATTTATCTATTGATGGACATTTTGGCTCTTTCCATACTTTTGCTATTGTTGAATGCGCTGCTATAAACTTTGGGGTGCATGTGTCCTTTCAAAACGGGACATCTGTATCCTTTGGATAAATATGTAGTAGTAGTACAACTGCTGGGTCATAGGGTGGTTCTATTTTTAATCACTTGAGGAACCTCCATACTGTTTTCCAGAATGGTTGCACGGTTTACATTCCCCCCAGCTGTGTAAAAGAGTTCTCCGTTCTCTGCATCCTTGCCAAAATCTGTTGTCGCCTGAGTTGTTAATGTTAGCCATTTTGACAGGTGTGAGGTGGTATCTCATTGTGGTTTTGATTTGTGTTTCCCTGATGATGAGTGATGTTGAACATTTTTTCATGGGTCTGTTAGCCATGTCTTCTTTGGAAACGTCTTTTGCCCCACTTCTTCACTGGATTATTTGTTTTGGGTGTTAGGTTTGACAAGTTCTTTATAGATTTTGGATACCAACCTTTTATCTGATATGTCATTTGCGAGTATCTTCTCCCATTCCGTCAGTTGCCTTTTAGTTTTGTTGATTGTTTCCTTCACTGTGCAGAAGCTTTTTATTTTGATGAGGTCCCAATAGTTCATTTTTGCTTTTGTTTCCCTTCTCTCCAGAGACATGTTGAGTGAGAAGTTGTTGCAGCTGAGGTCAGAGACGTTTTTGCTTGCTTTCTCTTCTACTATTTTAATGGCTTCCTGTGTTATATTTAGGTCTTTCATCCATTTTGAGTTCATTTTTGTGTATGGTGTAAGAAAGTGGTCCAGTTTTATACTTCTGCATGTCGCTGTCCAGTTTCCCCAACACCATTTGCCAAAATGACTGCCTTTTTCCATTGGATAGTCTTTCCTGCTTTGTCAAAGGTTAGGTGAACATATGTTTGTGGGTCCATTTTGGGGCTCTCTATTCTATTCCATTGATCATTGTGTCTGTTTTTGTGCCAGTACCATACTGTCTTGATGAATACAGCTTTGTAATACATCTTGAAGTCTGGGATTGTGATGCCTCCACCTTTGGTTTTCTTTTTCAGGATTGCTTTGACTATTTGGGTTTTTTTTCTGTTTCCATACAAATTTTAGGATTGTTTGTTCTAGCTCTGTTAAGAATATTGGTGATATTTTGATAGGGATTGCATTAAATATGTATATTGCTTCAGGTAGTATTGACGTTTTAATGATATTTGTTCTTCCAATCCATGAGCATGATATATTTTTCCATTTTTTGTGTCTTCAATTTCTTTCATAAGCTTTCTATAATTTTCACTGTATAGATTTTTCACCTCTTTGGTTAGGTTTATTCCTCGGTATTTTATGGGTTTTGGTGCAATTGTAAATGGGATTGATTTCTTGATTTCTCTTTCTGCTGCTTCATTATTGGTGTATAGAAATGCAACTGATTTCTGCGCATTGATTTTACATCTGCGACTTTGCTAAATTCATGGATCAGTTCTAGCAGGGATTTTTTTGTGGAATTTTTTTTTAGTTTTCCATACACAGTATCATATCACCTGTGAAGAGTGAAAGTTTGACTTCCTATTGCTGATTTGGATGCCTTTTATTCCTTTGTGTTGTCTGACTGCTGAGGCTAGGACTTCCAATAATATGTGGAATAACAGTGGCAAGAGTGGACATCCTTGTCATGTTCCTGAGCTTTTTTTCAGTTTTTCCCCATTGAGGATGATATAAGCAGTGGGTCTTTTGTATACAGCTTTTATGATCTTGAGATATGATCTTTCTATCCCTACTTTATTGAGGGTTTTTATCAAGAAAAGATGCTGTCTTTTGCCAAATGCTTTCTCTGCATCTAATGAGGGGATCGTGTGGTTCTTGTCCTTTCTTTTATTATTTTTTTTCCTTAGCAGCATTCCTTTACTTTTATATATTCCACATGCAAACATCTTGAAAACTAGAATGATGTTACATAATCCCTTTGTACCCCCCAGGATCTTGCACAGTGCTGGCAACATTATAAGTGTTCCAACTTCCCCAAGGAGGAACTGCAAGCCAGGTCACCAAAATCTTGGCAACAGCAGCATAAGCTTGAGGTACTTTTGTCCTTTCTTTTATTAATATGATGTATCACATTAATTGATTTATGGATATTGAACCAGTCCTGAATCCCAGATATAAATCCCACTTGATCATGGTAAATAATTCTTTTAATGTATTGTTGAATCTTGTTGGTTAGGATCATGTTGAGAATTTTTGCATCCATGTTCATCAGGGAAATTGGTCTGCAGTTCTCCATTTTAGTGGAGTCTTTGGTTTTGGGATCAAAATAATGCTGGCTTCATAAAATGAGTTTAGAAGTTTTCCTTCCATTTCTATTTTTTGGTACAGCTTTACAAGAATAGGTGTTAACTCTTCTTTAAATGTTTGGTAGAATTCCCCTGGAAAGCCATCCAGTCCTGGACTCTTGTTTTTTGGGAGATTTTTGATTGCTAATTCAATTTTCTTTTTTTTTTTTTTAACTGGTTATAGGTCTGTTCAAATTTTCTATCTCTTCTTGTCTCAGTTTTGATAGTTTGTATGTTTCTGGGAATTTGTCCATTTCTTCCAGATTGACCAAATTTATTTGCATATAATTGTTCATAATATTCTCTTATTATTGTTTATTTCTGTAGTGTTGGTTGTGATCTTTCCTCTTTCATTTTTTATTTTATTTATTTGGGTCCTTTCCTTTTTATTTTTGATCAAACTACCTACAGGGTTATCAGTTTTGTTAATTCTTTCAAATAACCTGCTCCTGGTTTCATTGATCTGTTCTACTGTTTATTTGTTTTTGATTTTGATTTTAATAGCATTGATTTCTGCTTTAATCTTTATTATTTCCTATCTTCTGCTGTTTTGGGGTTTTATTTCCTACTTTTTTCCAGCTTTTTTCCCCCAGCTTTTTAAGATGTAAGGTTAGCTTGAGTGTCTGAGACCTTTTTTCCTTCATTAGGAAGGCCTGGATGGCTATATACTTCCCTCTTATTCTGCCTTTGCTGCATCCCAGGGGTTTTGGGCTGTGTTTCATTGGCTTCTATGCACTTTTTAATTTCCTTTTTAACTTCTTGGTTAACCCATTCATTTTCTAGTAGAATGTTTTTGGTCTCAAAGTATTTGTTGTCTTTCCAATGTCTTTTTCTTGTTGTTGATTTTGAGTTTCATAGCACTGTGGTCTGAAAATATGCAAATTATGATATTGATCTTTTTGTACTTGTTGAGGGCTTAATTGTGTCCTAGTATGTGATCTGTTCCAGAGAATGTTCCATGTACACTCAAGAAGAATGTGTATTCTGATGCTTCAAGATGAAATGTTCTGAATGTATCCATTAAGTCCATCCAGTCCAGTGTGTAATCACTGCCATTATTTCCTTGTTGATTTTCTACTTAGAGGATCTGTCCATTGTTATAAGTGGGTGTTGAAGTCCCCTCCTATTATGGTATTATTTTCAATGAGTTTCTTTTTGTCTGTATTTACTTGATTTATATATTTGAGTTTTCCACTTTGGGGGCATAAATGGTTACAATTGTTAGATCTTCTTGGTGGGTAGACCCCTTAATTATAATATAATGTGCTTCTTCATTTCTTGTTACAGTCTTTATTTTAAAATCTAGATTGTCTGATATAAATATGTCTACTCTGGGTTTCTTTTGGCAACCTTTAGCATGATAGATGGTTCTCCATCCCCTTACTTTCAATCAAAGGTATCTTTAGGTCTAAAGTGAGTCTCTTGTAAACAGCATATAGATGGGTCTTGTTTTTTAATCCATTCTGTTACTCTGTGTCTTTTGATTGGAGCATTTAGTCCATAGGCATTTAGAGTGAGTACTGAAAGGTATGAACTTATTTCCATTGTGTTGCGTGTGGAGTTGGGAGTTTCCGGTGGTGTTCTCTGGTCCTTTCTAGCGTTTTCTGCTTAAGGTCTTTTTTGTTTTGTTTCATCTTTTTCTTCCTTCGGAGAGTCTTCCTTAAAATTTTTTGGAGGGATGGTTTAGTGGTTACAAACTCCTTTAGTTTTTGTTTGTCTGAGAAACTCTTTACCTTTCCTTCTATTTTGAATGACAGCCTTGCTGGATAAACAATACTTGGCTGCATATTTTTCTGATTCATCACATTGAATATATATCCTGCCACTCCTTTCTGGCTTGCAAGGTTTATGTAGATAGGTCTGCTGTGAACCTAATCTGTCTTCCCTTATAGGTTAAGGACTTTTTTTTCCCCTTGCTGCTTTAATAATCCTTTTCTTTGACTGGATATGCCTTGTTGATGGTGAATTTGACTATTACATGACTTGTTGATGGTTAGTTTTTATAAATCTACTGGGAGTTCTCCATGCTTCCTGGATTTTGATGTCTGTGTCTTTCCCCAGGTTAGGAAAGTTTTCCACTATGATTTCCATTTATGATTTCCATAAACCTTTTACCTCTTTTTCTCTCTTCTTCTGGGATCCCTATGATTCAGATTTACTTCTTTTTAATGAATCACTGAGTTCTCTAAATCTTAATCATGTTCTTTTGCCTTAGTTTCCCTCTTTTTATCTTTATTATTTTCCATAAGTTTGTCTTGTCTATCACTGATTTGCTGCTCTGCTTCATCCATCCTTGCCACTGTGGCATCTATTTGAGATTGCATCTCAGTTATAGCATTTTTAATTTTGTCCTAACTAGATTTTACTTCTTGTATCTACACAGAAAGGGATTCTACACTTTTTTCAACTCCAGCTAGTATTCCTATTATTGTATTTCTAAATTCTGATTCAACCATCTTGCTTATATCTGTATTGGTTAAGTCCTTGGCCATCATTTCTTTCTGTTCTTTCTTTTGGGGTGAATTCCTTTGTTTTGTCATTTTTGAGGAAGAAAAAGAATTAATAAAATTAAAAATTAAATTAAAAAAGTAAAAACAATACCAAAAAATCAAATAAAGGAAGCTAGATTCTAGGTGTGTTTTGGTCTGGTTGTTTAAAGAAGCTTGATCAAATAGAGAAAAAACGGAAAGAAAATAAAATTAAATAAGAAAAATTAAATTTTTTTTAAATTTAAAAAATTAAATAAGAAAAAATAAAATTAAAAAAGAAAAAAGGTAGGAAAACGTTTAAAATTTTAAAAGGGTGTATACAATAAGATAGAATAAAATGTAATGGAGAAAATAAAATAGACTAAAAAATTACAAAAAATAAAAACATAGTAGAAAAATTTATAGAAAAATCATTTTTATGAAAACAGAAAATAAAAATAAATTATCTTTCTGTATTCAAGAATAAGAAAAAAAATGAATACACGGACTAATGAACAGAATGAAATCAGAATGAAATTACATCCAGTTTCCTTCAGAAGTCTATGAAGCACTTCCCCTATGAAGCACTTCATAGTCCCTAAACTAAGCAGGCAGAGAGACTTATGGTTTCCTTCTAGGCCTTATTTGGTACAACTGGATGGAGGTTGGTATAATGGCTCCACTCTCCACTAGGTGGCGCTACTTAGCTTACTAGGGTGGATAAGTGTGGTGCTTCTAAGTGTGTATGTTCATGTACAGGAGAGGTGAAAATGGCGTCACCTAGCTTCCCAGTCTCTAGCATCAGAATTCTGGGCTCTCGCCAACTGGCAATCAACCCCCACTCCTTTGTCTCTGGCTTCTGTCCACACCCTATTTCTACACTGTCCGTGACAAAGCCATTAGCCTGCCATGTGACACCTCCCTCCTGAATTTTATCTCTGATAGGGCTGTGTTTCCAAACCCTTCATTTCTGAGGTCCCTGCAGCTTGAATCCACTCCAACCCTCTGGGAGAGAGTCTTGGGGAGCAATGGTTGGGTGCTGGCCTGCCTCTAGGAATACTCACACAGCTGTGCCACTGCAGAGGCCCAGAGACTGCAGCTGGGAGCAAGCATAGCCCAGAAAAATCTCACATGATCATCATGTGGTTGAGCATCAGTGGTTGAGGGACTATGGTAAATAACATACATCTGACACCAGGTGACCTTGTTTCAACACCAGCAAATGTGGCTGTAATCTTGGGCCTACTGAGACCTTTGTGTGTGGGGAGGCTGCATGGTTCCATCCTTATTCTAGACTTTTAAATTTAAAGTTTCTTTATAGTTCATCCATTTGGTTTCAATCTCCTTTATGAATATTCTGTGAATTATCTTTTCTTCCATTTACTAAACTTCATATTCAATTTAAGAGAAACTATACTGTGAATTTCCATTTGGTTAGATAGCTCTTCCCCAGTTCTATTGCTGTTTGTATTTATGAATAGAGAGAGTGCCTTTTGGGTTGCTCTCTAATATTTGTAACAGAAAAGAAAATCATCATGACCTTCCCTGAGAAGTCAAGGGTCATTTAAAATGAATATACTTAGGGACACCTGGGTGGCTCAGTGGGTTGAGAATCCAACTCTTGATTTAAATTCAGGTCATGATCCGAGGGTTGTGGGATCAAAGCCCAGATCAAGCAATGTGCTGAGTGTGGAGCTTGTTTAAGATTCTTTCTCTCCCTCTGTTTATCTCCCTTGTTCACTTTCCCTAAAATAAAAATAAATAAGGGTACCTGGGTGCCTCAGTCAGTTAAGCATCCGACTTCAGCTCAGGTCATGATCTCATAGTTCATGAGTTGGAGCCTCATGTCAGGATCTGTGCTGACAGCTCAGAGCCTGGAGCCTGCTTTGGATTCTGTGTCTCCTTCTCTTTCTGCCGCTTCCCCTCTTGTTCTCTGTCTCTCTCAAAAACAAATAAACATTAAAAAATAAAATAATAAAATAAAATGATTATACTTACATTTAATATGGGTGTATTTATGATACTGTTTACATTTTTATTTAATATATAAAAGCTAAGAGAAGCAAATAGCCATTTTCTTATATTGGATGATCCATGTCCACCTGTATTCTCCACTGATCTTTGTGGTTATTATTATGTATCAACTTGACTGGGCTAGTATGCAGTTACTTAATTAAACACCATCTTCAATAATGTAAGCGAGCCTCACCTAATCAGCTGAAAGCTTTGAGAGCAAAAAGCGGAGTTTCTCAGAGAACTAAAAACACTACCTCAAACTATAGCATCAACTTCTGTCTGATTTTCCAGACTGCCAATCTGTCCTGTGAATGCAGAGCTTAATAACACCCATAATTACATGAGCCAAGTCCTTAAAATTAATTACTTAACTGATTACTATATAGTCTTGTATTTATTATACAATATAATTATATATGACATTATAAATACCTTCTTTTTCTCTGGAGAAACCTGATTGGTAAAATATTTATAGTTGGTAGTATAAGAATAAATATATACAGTGAAAGCTGTACTTTCTTCTGCTTGTGTTTGATATTTCTATTAGCAAGAAGATTACTTGTCTAAAGGAATAAAATGAAATGGAAGCTGACTAGAGTATTCACTAGTTCTAAATATCATGTTAAGTCACAATATTTTCATAGGCACATGGGAAAAGCATTACTAATAAAAATTGAACTGTTATACAAATATAAATGATATCAACTTTGGTGCCCTGAAGTGAATATTCATTCTCCTTAGGTATTAAGTTCATAAGTATGTTATCATAATAAATCAAATCTGGATACGGTGAGCAAGAAAACTTTCTTATTACCTAAATAGGAACTCTGTACTATGCAATACACACGTGCACGCACACACAAACACACACACAAATGTTTTAGCTTCTTCATTCATTAATTCATGTATTCAATATGTTCAATATTGAACATTTACTTTATCTCATGCATTGAGAAGACAAAAGTACATAAGAAACTGGCTGTGATATGTTTATAAATTACTGAAGATCACATTTTGTTTAAAATATTGTTCATAAATTTTACTTACTTTTTAGAAATATTAGCAACCAGCTCTTTCAAGATTATACTAGCTCCAGGAAAACCTCTGGGCTATGACTAGTTTAAGTAAGTAGTGAGGTTTATAGGCAGAATATATTGCTCTCCAGCCCTTTTACTCTCTCAAATTTACCACAGAGGTAAAAAGAAAGACAAAGAAAAAAAGAGAGTAAAATTCCATGAATCTAAAAGACATGTACAATCCTTAGACTGAATAAAAACAGAACTCAGATGGATGAATGGTTAAAATTTTGGCAGAATAGAAAAAGTCCAATGAAAAGTCAGCCTTTATCACCCCACAGGATCTCAAAAAGTCTCATAAATTGGAAGCATAAGGCTCCTTTGACAAGCGGATGAAAAGCTAGGGGGCCAAGGCAGTTATCTGGATGTCTGGAGAGTGGTTAAGCCATTCTCCAAGTCTACTCTGGGGAAGATAGGTGCCATCTCTTTTACCACTCTCTGCAGGAAATAGTAGATAGAGAGGCCCAGAATCTGGAAGCCAGGCATCGGTGAGCAGGGGAGAAACACAGGCTGAAAACAAAGGAGTAAAGTCTAAACCTGTGGGAGAATAGTGAAACCCTCAGCAGGTTTCCCAGTCAACTGC
The DNA here is from genome assembly GCA_017311185.1 of Proteles cristata cristata. Classification (NCBI taxonomy): domain Eukaryota; kingdom Metazoa; phylum Chordata; class Mammalia; order Carnivora; family Hyaenidae; genus Proteles; species Proteles cristata. The sequence continues at coordinate 825,669 of JAESUZ010003065.1, read as the reverse complement.
AATATTTTCAGAATCCCTGGAAGGTACCAGACGATTCTTCTCAGGTGAAACTGAACAAGTCCTAGATGAAAGGCTCACAAGAGGCTGAATTTGAGGTATGCTCCGATGAAAAAGCTGGCAAAATGAAACCTAATATTCATAAACAAAAAATTTTTATGTAAATAGTGCTTCACGTGTAAATTTAAAAAAAATGTCTCACATGTAAATGTGAACAAACGGACAATAATATCAGGCATGCAAGGAAAACAGTTAATGAGAGTGACAGATCACTCTGAAAAGCCTGAAAGAGGCAGAAAAAAATGAAAGGAACACAGAAACTTCAAGAAACAGTAAAATATTCTCACAGAGATAAGATACTGCATTCTCAAAACAAGAACACAATAATATTTTTAAAATGATGCAAGAAATAACTCTCAGAAATTAAAAATATGATAGCTCAAATTAAAAATTCATTAAAACAGTTGGAAATATAGTTAAGGGATTTTCCCTAAAGGTAAACTGAAGACAAGAAAAATAGAGAAGAAAATAGCCCTAGATCAGTATGGGATCTTCAAGATAAGATTAGATGTTACAGAAAGAGGATAAGAAAAAAAGTAGTTGAAAGGAAACTGTCAAAGAAATTTCTAAGAAATAAAATATCTGAATTTCCAGACTAAAAACTGCCATCATAATGAAAGAAAGAACAGACCCACCCAGATGGTTTTGAATGAAGTCCTAGGACAGGACTATTTTGGATTGTCTTCCTCCCGCAGGATTCACATGTTGAAACCCTATTCAGTAGGTGATGGTATTAAAAGGAAGGGCCTTTGGGAGGTTACTAAAATACGATGAGGTCATGAGGGTGGAGCCCTCATGAATGGGATTAGTGTCTTTCCAACTTGTATAAAGGCATTGAATTGATAAAATAGGCAGTATCTTTATATCTTTATGTTATTTAGAAATTGAAATGCAAATACCAGAAAACAAGGGCAAAATATTTAAAGCAGTTATTTCTTAGTGGCAGAATGTGAGAAAAATTTGGGATTGGTCAAGGGCATAAAGTGTGCTAATCACTTTGTTGTTAATCCTTTTACCATTATTTGACTTTTTTGACTTTGATAAGCATTGAGATTATTTTTTTAAATAAAATGAAAGGAAAAGGAAGTCTCAGAATAGAGATCAATGTATTTTTTTTGTTATTGACTTATCACCTATTATACAATATTCAGACACTGCCTTCGATACTACCTTTCTGCTTGTGAGATTTCAGCCCTCTCCATATACATCAGTTAATATATCATATATCTAAGCAAAACTTGTAACCTTACATTTTGAAAGGCATTGAGACTTTTTTCTTAAAATGAAAGGAAGCTTTTTAATTCAGAATTTTCATTAGGGGAGAAATAATTGTCAATCTATGAATCAAAACATAGCACAATTAAAAAGTTTTAACTAGCAAGACTTCTGAATTTGAGAAGCAACTAGAAATAGCTGGCCCAATTTTTCATTTGTAAATATTATGCATTTGCCACACTAACATGAATTTTATCTTACTGTGAAAGAAAGGCCAAATGGATCTTACTATAACTTATATAAGACTAGTAGTTAAAGGTCTTGGGTGGTTATTTATACCTATTACCCAAAGAGATAAAAATTTTTACAACTCATGAAATGTATAGTGAGAGTCAGAGGGGCGTCAGGCCTGTAATGGGGATTATGACCAAGAGTTTCCAGGAACTAATATTTCATTTAAACATGTCCTGCTACTTGTTTACGATGCCTGAATTATCACATCAATAACATATGAAAAACCTACCTTCAGGAATAAAATATGTTACATTCTTTCTTCTCTCTATTTGTTTACTATGTTCTTTTTTAGCAAATCAATATTTCAAAACTTCCTATAGTTCTTGATCTTTTTCATCGTGCGTTTACCCTTAAGGTTTCTCTAAAATTGTCTATCCCTGGCTCAGACCTATTCCTTTTCTTATCACTTTCAAAAGGAAGGACTCAAGACAAGAGGGTTTTCAAATGTGCCTGACCCTCGAGGCCATTGGAAAGTAACTTCAAGGCAAGTTTGAATATTCAATATAAGAAAGAATAATGTAAAACAAGACCACAAATGATTTTTTTAAAAATAGTCTACATTTTATATTTAGAAGAAAAATGCCTACAATTTTTTAAATTGGACTTTATGTGTTGGACACTCATCCTCTATTTCCAGGGAATATTCTGCAGTCAGTACACATGCAAAGCAGTCCCACACATCATGTCCCGAAATTGCTGTACAAAAAGAGCTAATGTCTAAAATAACCCCTAAAAGTTAAAGATCCAAAATAATTTAAATCAAAATTCAATTTTAATACCATTAAATAATGGAAACTGGACCGAAACATTTTGGAAAAAACTTTAACCAAAAGCTTTCTTCTGGGACCTTGGTTAGCATGAAACCATATGTAAGTCCATCTAAGCAATTCTGTTAATAATGCCCTGCTCATCTGTCAATGTTTATATTTAGTAAATTGCATCACCAGCCAACCAGTAGATCCAGCCAGACACCTGGGAATCAGACTGATTTCTTTCCTCCTTCCAAAAGGCCTTCAAGTCTCGGTGGTTGTATTTCTTAAATACCCAGTAGGAGCAAGCATCCCACTGATTTCACTATTGTACTAAACTCCCAATACCCTGCCATACACTCAAGAGCCTATGACATGACTCTGATCCTGTCCTTTGCACTGAAACCCTTTATTAAATTGCCTTGTGGACAGATGTTAACCCCTTACATATATTTCAAGACTCTTCATGACTGATTCCACTACCCATTGTATGTTTTGATATTTGTCTCAACCTCCTCTCTTTTCTCATATGAGCTGCACTGGAGCTACAATATCTTGCTTATCTGCCTTTCTGGAAACTGCTACCCCTCCTCCGATGCTGTTCCTTCTTTCTTTTCCTGATTAGCTCCTATTTATCCTTTAGGTGTTAGTTTAAATACCATTTCCTCAGAGAAGCCTTTGCTGATCCCTAATCTAAAGTCATTGAACTCAGTAACTATCTTGTTCACATGCTTAGGTTGCGGGTTGGTCTACATTTGCAGCTGTGTGATAGGAGATGTCACTGGTTTTTTAAAAATTAACAAAATTTAAAATAAGAAAATGTTATATTCATTATTTATAAAAAATGAGGAAAACTGAATTATCAATTTTAATTACACATTTTGGGATAGCTAACGTACTAATGTGAGGTCTAAAATTTGCTGCGACTTCCAATTTTTGTCATATTAAAAATGATTATGCTGTGGTCTCAATTTTTTGTAGTCTTAAAATATAATCACTACTTGACTGAATCCTTACCTGTACCTTTAATTCAGAATTAATTAATTTCTAGTTAAATGCTTAACATGCAACAAAATTTAACATGTAGTTCTAAACCACATAAGTTTTTTCACATTTATATAAATGACCAACAATATGTATGGGAACAGAGATAAATAGAATTTGAGATGTCCAAGGGACACCCTTTGACCAAACATTTTTACATACTTTTTTTCCTCAAGTGTATTATATATAGTAATTTTTAATACAATCTTATTTCATTCTCAAAACAACTCTAAAAGGTAGGCAAAAGAGTTATCATTATCCTCTTTGCACAGACACAGTTTGAATGGTTTGCCCAAAGTTACCACCTACTAAAGTTAATGACCCAGATTTAGAATCCAGGACTTTTGATTGTAAATACAGAATTCTTCGCTTCATGTGCTATAATTTTGAAAACTCTATGTGCCATAATCTTGAAAACTCAACGTATTAATCCCTTTAGGGTAACAGTGCTCTCTCCAGCTTTTCCGATTTTTAAATGCAAATAATCCTATCAAGATTGCATACTAGAACATACTTATGTGTGAATTAATTTGTCACATCATTTTCCCTTAAGTCAGAGGGACCATCAGCTAATAAAATTTATGACCAGTGATGGGTAGCTGAGGGGGAAGAAAAAGACACAACAAAAATACCAGTAAGGAACACATCAAGGAAACTGTATCTTTACCACTTTGTAGGCCAACTCCATACAAGAAACCCTCTTTCTACCAAAATATGCTTTATCTTACAAAGTAGCTCTTTTCTGACTATTCTTAACTAGTAGAGCTAGAAATGACTTACTAGGTTAATCTGTCTGCACCTGACAATTACAGCAATTTACATTTGGATAACACCATACAATTTACAATATATGTTATATACATTACACAATTTGGTCCTTGCACCACCTACATGGTTTAGTTATTTATAGATGAGAATCTGTCAGCCGGCTTAAAAGACAAGTCAGGGACAGGGTCCCATTCTTCAAACTTTAAAGCCTTTCTCTTTCCCAAACCCCACAATGCTCAGATTCATACATAGAGCTTCATTCTTTTTTGTTTTTTAAGTGTATTTATTTTGAGAGAGAAAGAGAAGCAGAGAGACGGAGAGATAGAATCTCAAGCAGGTTCTGTGATATCAGCACAAAGCCATATGTTGGGCTCCATGAGGGGCTTGATCTCATGAACTGTAAGATAATGACCAGAACCAAAACCGAGTCTTGTCACTTCAACGACAAAGCCACCCAAGTGTCCCCATAGAACGTCATTCTTAGTGAATACTTACATTTCATCACAGCTTGAATTTCATAAACAGGCTTGAGAATCAGAGCACCGTAAAAGCCTTTAGGAAATGGATTTGTTAAATCCCACTTATTTGAAAAACCTGTAAGCTTCACAGTTCGTGTTCGGTTCTTGGGTATCTTCCACTCAACAATCTCCTTTAGGGTATAAATACGTTCATCTTCACACTCATAGAATTCTCCTTCTTGTGACAAAGGCAAGGTAAATGAATGATTCTGATGATTCCTTACCACTCCACAGTTCACCATTATTTCTCCATTGATCTCTTCAACTGAGCTGAGCGTGATTTGCTCACCCTGCTTTATAACGAGATTTTCTAGTTTTATATCCTTCTGATGATAGAAGGAAGGATGTCCTAGTCTACTTGATCCAATATGAATGGTCCTTGTAATTTCTTCTAGAGTAAGGTACGGAGTTTTATCAGCCACAATCTTAAAAAGACCTAAGAACAGAAGAATTATGCAAATTAAAGAGAGTTCTTACAATGCCTGTTCTCATAAGAAATCACAGTGAAAGAGTTATGAAAAAAGCGCAATGTAGCTTAATTAAAAAGTAATATATCTGCTTTAATCCTGAATAGGTAAAATTGTAACCCATCATCTATACATTACCGGATTGTCAAATCCAGGCAATAAAAGTGAAAACAAGGGGAAAATATCTTGAAATAGAAAAGCCTCTGTTCTTACAGATGGGAAATATGAATGAGATATTGACTGGCTTTATCTCAACTAACTGTGTGATCTTAAGCAAGGCATTTAATCTTGCAAAATCACAATTTCTATTTTTAATTCTTAAATTGGGAGGATTGGATTAGGTTGGTGGTTCCATAAATCCATTTCCTGGATATACCAAAATTAAGAGATATTCCAGGAGAAACCTGTTTCATGGTCAAATTAACAATTACAAAGTTATATGCCTGGAACTAGACAGTGGTAACAGTTATGTGTTACATCATTACAACACCATCGTGAATGTACTTAATGATACTGAATTGTACATTCTTAAATGGTAAATTTTATGTTATGTGTACTTTACCACAGCAAAAAATATCCAAAAAATGTTTCCAATTCAAGACTTCTCAGAAACTTTAGATGCACTGTAACTCACAAGGAGAGAATGTAATATGAAGAATTTTGCAAATTTCTATAGTATAAAATCTTATTATATTTCTTTGGAAAATATCCATCAATAAGTTATAACATATTATGTCATGATATATTGGTAATCTATATAACACTCCTTGAAAAATGCCTACTTAGGTAGTTGTTCTGGATTGAATACTCTTGGTTATATATCATTCTTCTCATTGCTTCTCTAATTTTGGCATTATTTCACTATTTAAAATTTCTTCTTCTAATACTATGGGGATACTCACTAACATAATGAAATTTTTTACTGTATAAGGTATAGCTTTTTAAGCTTGCATGTTTAATTCTCCTCTTCAAATTAATTTTATTTTATGGGCACACCTGTTTTGTGGCATTTTCAGAAATATATCTATTGAAAAGATTATAATAAATTCCAGAGAAAATAGGAACAAGACAAAAATTAGGTCACTGGTTTCTTAACACAAAATATGAAACACGAGCATAATGATAGTATGGTACACTAGCATAAACTAAGAAGATAGTGAGATTATCTTAGTAGATACTCATTAGACAATGAGACAATCTTACTGGAATTCAATATAGTTTGGAAAAATAATTTAATAATTTACTCAATAAATACATTCCAATTAAATTAATCTATATATCAAATCATTATCAACCATATTATAATCTCTCATGTCTATTTTGGGTTACTGCACAAAGATTTATGATCAGTTATTTTTGTAGCTGATCTTTGCTCAAACAAAAAAGGATTTAGGTTACTTTTAGAAATAAACTTCCTGAAAAAGCATGTGTGGTGCAATCCTGGCAATAAGTACGCATGTGTAGTCTGTCCTGCAAAGCTTCAGAAATTGACTAGCGTTCATTCTTTGTATGTTGTGCTTGAAGACAGTAAGGCAAAGAAACATTTACTTTGAAGGAACTTCCTATTTTCTTATATCTTATATCATGGAAAATCTAATAAAAGAATATTCTTGAATTCTGCAGAATAAATGAATTTTCATGTATGTGTGCCTGTGCATGTGAATACATATGTTTAATCTCATTTGTCTATATATGAAGATTTCTAAATCCACAGTCATTATCACGGTATAGAAAATTCAGCAATTTTTGTGAAATGATAAAAAAATAGCACCAGAATTTCATAAATAGTAGAGACACACAGTTTTACTTCCATCCTAAATATATTGATGACATAAGTCACAGAAAAATTAATTCAGCATCTTCTTTCTTGGGGAATTGGGTTCACCTAAGGTAATAACAGAACAGACCTAAAATGTTATGAAGTAGAAAAAGCCTGAAACCCTGAGGGCCACCATTATTTCAAGTTAATCACATACTTCAGAGGTGTCTTGTTGAATGTCCCCATTGCAAGAAAAATCTATCTACAAATCTGTGTGTTTCCCCTAGACAATGATTAAGTACACAGTTTAGCATTCTAAGTGGTAGATACAGGAAGATATCTTTGATTAATTTATTTCTTCATCTACCATTGCAGCCAATCCAAAGAGTCCTTTCTTAGAAATAGCTGCTTAATAACATATAAACCATGTCAAATTTATATATTTTTTTTTCATAGTAAACTAAAGCACCATAAGTTTAAATTTCATCAATTTTCCTACATCTTTTTCACAAAGAGTACAAAGTTTTGCACTGGAGAAAATATCATTTGTTTCCAAGAAAACAAACAAACAAACACCAGAAAACAAAACAAAAACAAACAACAAAAAACCCACCACAACAAAAAACACACATTTTAAGAGCTGAGTGATCCAACAAAGGAAACAACCCACATAACTAATAGGCAACCAATGGAATGGGAAAAGATAGTTGCAAATGACATATCAGATAAAGGGTTGATATCCAGAATCTACAAGGAACTCACCAAACTACACGCCCGAAAAACAAACAACCCAGTGAAGAAATGGGCAGAAGAGATGAACAGACACTTCTCCAAAGAGGACATCCAGATGGCCAACAGACACATGAAACGATGCTCAGCATCCCTCCTCATCAGGGAAATACAAATCAAAACCACACTGAGATACCACCTCACGCCAGTCAGAGTGGCTAAAATGAGCAATCAGAGAACTCTAGATGCTGGCGAGGATGTGGAGAAACGGGCACCCTCCTACACTGTTGGTGGGAATGTAAACTGGTACAGCCCCTCTGGAAAACAGTGTGGAGGTTCCTAAGGAAACTAACAATAGAACCCCCCTATGACCCAGCAATAGCACTGCTAGGAATTTACCCAAGGGATACAGAAACGCTGATGCATAGGAACACATGTACCCCAATGTTCATAGCAGCACTCTCAATAATAGCTAAAACATGGAAAGAGCCTAAGTGTCCATGCACAGACGAATGGATCAAGAAGATGTGGTTTATCTATACCATGGAATACTACATGGCAATGAGAAACAATGAAATCTGGCCATGTGTAGCAGCATGGATGGACCTTGAGGGTGTGATGCTGAGCGAAATAAGTCAGGCAGAGGACAAATATCACATGTTTGCACATATAGGAGGATTAGGAGGAACTTAACTGAGGACCATGGGGGAGAAGTGGGGAAATGGTGGGGGAAAGGGAGAGAGGCAAACCATGAGAGACTCTTGAATGCTGAAAAACAAACTGAGGACTGATGGATGCGGGGGGGACGGGAGAGATGGGCATGGAGGAGGGCACTTGTGAGGATGAGCACTGCGTGTTATATGGAAACCGATTTGACAATAAACTATTTGTAAAAAAGAAAAAAAAAGCTGAGTGATCATTAAAGGTAATTATAAAATAAGCCAGTATGTAACCTTCATACGCAAGCTAAGAAGCAGAAAGACAATATATTTCAATTTCCAAATTTGATTGTCACCTATTAAAATGGATATTATTATTTTAAAATTCAGAGAAATTATCCATAAAGACCATGGACTTGAGAAACAAAATTTATAAGGAAGTGCAATTAATTGATCTATTGAAAATTAGCTGATAAGTGAATTTAGTCTTTAAGATCTTTTCTCTAAATCTTAAGTTTTTGGAGAGTTTATAATTTTAACCAGTTCTTAATGATCTGCAAGTATTAATAATAGTAACAGTAATAACTGAATTTTGTTTAGAAAATGATGAGTTTGAATGATTTTTTTCATGAATCATTTATCCTGACAATAATATTTTAAGGACAATAAAACAAACGTTATTACAAAAGATACAAAAATAGTCATGATTTTCATAGTCATGGCTCTAGAATCTCAAATTAGACCTTTGACATCCAAGTTTTATGCTCTTGCCTCCACACAAGACTGCCTCCCTGTCCTGCATATAACTTAAAAGGACATTGCTCAGGAAAACATGTTTATTCCAGCTGGCAAACTATGTATATGGGTCTCATGAGCCAGTCTTCCCTTTGCATGAATCAGCCTTTCCAGACCCTTCAGTGTAAGAAGAGCCAAATAATTTCCTGGTTCACTGTGTATCATTTATACTTATCAGATGTTTTTCTACTTTTTTTTTTAGCTGATCAATTCCCACCCAAATAAAAAGTAATTTTAAAAATTAAATTTTCAAACTCTATTTAACCATTTTTTAATATACATAAAATCATTACACAGGTTTCACAATCTTTTTCATAGACTAATCTCTAGCTAGCTTTCCAGGTTCTAATCAAATGCATTTCCTCCATCCCTTAGATAAGGAATCTTACAGTGAACTTTGCCTACTACTTCTCTGAAAGGAATGGCCCAACATAGTGTAAATAATCAGGTAGTCTGTTCTTCTGCAAAAGCTTGGAGATAGATATTCTAGTTGTTAAATGCCACATCCCCAATTCCACATCCTGTGGTTCCCTCTTCCCTGTAATATCTAAGAGATTAAAATTTAACATTTGGTAACCATCATACATTGTTTCCCCATTCACTCAAACACAGCTATTTATTTTGTTAGGGTCAAGCAGGATGATCTGTTGAGAGGTTCGTGAGAAGTGTCTAGCATGAAATATATACACATTTTCCACAGTGGACTGCAGGATAAATGCCACAGGCAATACCCCTGCCTGAAATTTTGTTATACAGAGCATTCCACAGCTAAGCTATGACAAAGGGGGAGGAATCAGCCACCATCTAAGAATGCCAAGGGCAAAGTATTAGCACTGGATTGTTGTTGTATGTGGTAATATAGCTATGTTATGTACAAAGTTATGGACATTGACTCACTGGAATCATTGGGTCCCCACTGACCAGACATTTAACAGGCAAACAGGGGAATGCACAGGATAGTTGTGATTACATGTGCTTTGCTGAAAGGATAAAGAGCACTGTATGCTGGTATGTATAAAAGAAAGTCCTCAAAAGATCTCAAAAGACTGGATACAGACACATAAATTTTATTATTTGTATTTTACATATATATCTTCAAAATGATCACAATACTGTATTTGGGGGGAAAGAAACTTAACCAAAGATATGAAAGACCTATAATCTGAAAACTATAAGAGAGTGATGGAAAAAAAATACAAGACAACACAAAGAAATAGGAAGACATTCCATGCTCATGGATTAGAAGAACAAATATGTTGTTAACATGTATATACTGCCCTAAGCAATCTACAGACTTAATGCAATCTCTATCAAAATACCAACAGCATTTTTCTCAGAACCAGAACAAACAATCCTGAAATTTGTATGCAAGTACAAAATACCTCAAATAGCCAAAACAATCTTGAAAAAGAAAAGCAAAACTGGAAGTATCACAGCTTCAGACTTCAAGTTATATTATAAAGAAGTAGTAATTGAAAAAGTGGCATAAAAATAGACACAGAGATCAAATGAACAGAATAGAAAACTCAGAAATAACCCACAATTTTATGGTCAACTAATCTTCGACAAGGGAACGATGAATATTCAATGGGAAAAAGACAGTGTCTTCAACAAATGGTGTTGGGAGAACTGAACAGCTACATGCGAAAAGAGTGAAATGGGACCACTTTCACCATACACAATAATAAACTCTAAATGGATTAAAGACCTAAAAGTGAGATCTAAAATGATAAAAACCCTTCACAAGAGCATAGGCAGTAGTGTCTCTGACATAGGCCATACTAATATTTTTCTAGACATGTCCCCTGAGGCAAGGGAAGTAAAAGTAGAAATAAACTAGTGGGTCTACATCAAAATAAAAAGTTTCTGCACAGAGAAGGAAATAATCAACAAAACTAAAGGGCAACCTATGGAATGGTAGATTTGTAAATGACATTTCTTATAAATGGTTAGTAACTCAAATATATAAAGAACTTTTACAACTCAACACCCTAAAACCAAATAATCAATTAAAAATGAGCAGAAGACATGAAAAGACCTTTCTCCAAGGAAGACATACAAATGGCTAACACACATGTAAAGATGCTCAACATCGCTCATCATCAGGGAAATCCAAGTCAAAACTACAATGAGATATCACCCCTCTCCTGTCAGAATGGCTAAAATCAAAACACAAGAAACAAATGTTGGGAGGACATGAAGAAAGGGGAACTGTCTTGCACTGTTGGTGGAAATGCAAACTGGTGCAGCCTCTGTGGAAGACACTATGGAGGTTCCTCAAAGAGTTAAAAATAGAACTACCATATGATCCAGGAATTGCACTACTGGATATTTACTCAAAAAGATAAAAATTCTAATTTAGAGGGATACATGCACCCCTATGCTTATAGTAATACTATTTATTTTTTAAATTAAATTAAATTAAATCTAAATTTATTTTTTAATGTTTTACTTATTTCTGAGAGAGACAGACAGACAGACAGCGTGAGCAGGGGAGGGTCAGAGAGAGAGAGGGAGACACAGAATCTGCAACAGGCTCCAAGCTCTGAGCCTGCTGTCAGCACCACGAACCGCCAGATCATGACCTGAGCCGAAGTCGGATGCTCAACTGATTGAGCCACCCAGGAGCCCCTATAGTAGTACTATTTATAATAGCCAGATTATGGAAGCAGCCAAGTGTCCAAAATTAGATGAATGGATAAAGAAGGTGTGTGTGTGTGTGTGTGTGTGTGTGTGTGTGTGTGTGTGTGTTATTCAGCCGAGAAATATATACATATTATTCAGCCACAAAAAAGAATAAAATCTTGCCATTTGCAACAACAAGGATAGAGTTAGAAAGTATAAGGCTAAGCCAAATAAGCCAATCAGAGAAAGACAAATATATGATTTCACTTATATGTGGAATTAAAGAAACAAAACAAATGGACAAAAGAAAAAGAGAGAGAGAGAGAGAGAGAGACAAATCACAAAACAGACTCTTAACAATGGAGAACAAATTGACTGTTACCAGAGGGGAGGTAAGTGGGGGAATGGGAGAAATATATGATGGGGATTAAAGAGTACACTTAATCATGAAAAAAAAAATAAAATAATGAAAAAACAAGCAAGCCTCCCACACAATAAGATTAGTAAAATATACAGCTTAGAATGTGCCTGAAAAGTACACATATATTTAATTTGCACAAATGCAATATTAGGTAGCTACAAATAAAACACCAACATTTGACAGATAAAAGGACATGAAAGTTTGAAAAGATACCATACATCTTCTATCATCACATAGCTCATATGATACATAGGTTTTTGTGTCTCCAAAGATGAAGGGCTGAATCACATTTCAATCTTTCATTATTTTTGTAAATCACAAATTGTTTGGCCAGCCTTTCATTAGCTAACAGGGAGGGTTTCAAAAGTGGATGCCCACCCTCCTTTTAGGTACAGAAAGTCTTAGAACTTCTTAAATCAAGCAACATAAGAAAGTGAACTTCACTGATACTTAAGATGTTGATGGGCACTAGTCTCATCTGTCCATGTTTCAGATGGCCAGGTGCCTGCAGGTGCAGGGGAGGCCCCTGGAGAAGCCTGGGGACTATGCAAAGTGAAGGGGTTGACAGTGCTACCCACTCAAGTTCAGGTACTCCCAGGGTGCTGGAGGTCACCCAGCCATAATAAGTGGGTTTTCAGAATATATCATTGTTTTTAAGGAAAGTAACCCTCCCAAAATGGGTAAGTGCCTTCAAACATTTCCTGCGAAGAAACCATGTATGGAAAATAAAACTAATATAAACACAGGTGAGCAATGAAGGGACGATAGAGTTGACATTTCTACTCCCACTCAAGCTTTTCAGCCATATTATGAGGTAAAACAATGATAGACTAGTCTAATGAAATATGGAAAGAGACTGAAACTTGTTTAATATCTCAAAGTTACTAAAATGTGGATTCACATCCATTATCATTACAAAGAAATTTGCCTTTGAAATACAAGTAAAGACACATCAGATACACACACATGAATTTGAATAAATAGATATTTAAGATGTATATTCAAAACTTTCTAATAAAGTGAGCCATGTGAAGAAGATTTGGAGAGGTTGCAGACTGCTGTATATTTTGATTATGGATCTTATCTCTGTGCCAATGTGCAAAATGCGTCTCACTTTTATGGGTATGTGCTTCTGCCTCTTTAAGAATTTTAACTGCACTCTGCTCTGTGGTCGAATTCCTAAGCCTCCTTGTTATTTTATACTTGCTTAAGTAGATTTCTCTTTTTACATGCTTCCTGCGGCTTTTCTATCATTTTGTTATATTTCCAAGACAATTTTTAGGTCAGCATATTCTACAAAAACTATCTTTTTCAAGACTACCCCAAAGCCAGTATTTCCACAAGAAATTCTAGCTCAGGCACCTTTATTCAGCTTCAAATTGAAATGGGGTGCATGAAATACATGATCACAGCAAAAACTCAAGATCCTCGAGCAAAGGATTGAAACATATAACAACAGCAACAACAACAATAACAATGTCCAAACTGAGAAAATTGCCCAGATCACTCAGAGTCAATTATAGGATTAATAAACATCATCAACCAATGAGTGACCTCAAAACTCTTTATAGCAGAGAGAGAAGAATCTTGATAGAAGGGCAGAAAGAAGAAATGTGAAGCAAAGTCATAGTTTAAGGTAACAAAATTTTGCATCATAATTTACTGAGTATTTGGGAGAGAAGGAGCCATATGAAGGACAGTGACCACATTTGTTAATATTAGATGAGATTAAATGAGGCTGTAGAATTCCTGTGTTTGAATATCTTTACATTTACAATGGGATCAAAATGCTCTATAACTGCTGTTAGCAGTTTTGTTTTTTTTTTTAACAAAAGGTTTTTTTGTTTTTTGTTTTTTTAATGTTTTATTTATTTCTAGGAGAGAGAGAGAGAGAGTGAGCAGGGGAGAGTTAGAGACAGAGGGAGTCACAGACTCTGAAACAGGCTCCAGGCTCTGAGCTGTCAGCACAGAGCCCGACGTGGGGCTCGAACCCACGAACCGCGAGATCATGACCTAAGCGAAAGTCGGATGCTTAACCGACTAAGCCACCCAGGCGCCCCTGCTGTTAGCAGTTTTTATAGTTATTTTACCTGGAGATAAAAAGAATAAATCATAAAATCTTCTGATATGTGGGATGCTTGAGTGGCTCAGTTGGTTGAACTCAGGTCATGATCTCACAGTTCACAAGTTCAAGCCCCTCATGGAACTTTATACTGACAGCTCAGAGCCTGGAGATACTTTGGATTTGTATCTCCCTCTTTGTAGTACTACCCTCGACCCCCCCCGCCCCCCCGGCTTGCTTGTGCTGTCTCTCTCCCTCAAAAATAATTAGCATTAAAAAATTTTTAAAAACAAAACAAAATCTTTTGATGTATGTTTATCTCTTTGGTTCAAACTTTGCATTTAAAAAAACAAAACAAAATCAAACGGGCAAAAAACCCATTTTCCCAATAACATTTAAACTCCTTGAAAGGAGTGACTATGTAATATTTAATACATTGGGGTGTTTAACAGATAATTTACATTAGTGTTTGGTATGAAATCAAATGATATAACTCAATATCTATGCCTAAAGCTCTGTTATCATCTTAGCATACTAACAATACATACTTGTTCATGTTAAAGTTTTCTCTCCCGTAAGCAGTGAGGATGAGAAACAGACTGAGAGAGAATGGGAGAACTTCTCATCTACCTTGGCAAGAGCACAGCTCCCTGGACCTTCAATTCTGCAGAGAATGTCCCTTGTGTTATAGGAACACACACAGAGGCATCGGGACTGGAAAGAACCCCCATAGATCTCAGGCACCCCAAAATCTCTCACCACGCTTTTTTAGAAGGTTCTTCAAAAATACTACACATTTATTATTCCTGGCCCCTGGGTGATTTTAGGCAATAGAATTTTCAGGGTCAGCAATACACAATTATCCCAATAGTAAAGTGGAGTGGTTTAAAAATATTAATTGTTAATTTCAACAGCCTGGGTTGAATTCTGGCTTCAGCCCTCTCATCCCTGTGTAAACCTGAGAACTTACACTGCCAGGACTACAAGTAATTTCCTTTTCTGTGTAATGGAGGAAATTATATCCTTTATCTCATGAAGTCATTGTCATGATTAAGAGAGTTAACACATTTAACATGCTTAGAGATTACTTCACACATAGCAAGCCCCCAAAAAGCAAAACAACAACAACAACAACAACAACAATAATAATAGTTAATCTTTCTCCTCATTTTCTTTCACTCTAGAATTCTAAACCTTTATGGAATGATTATATGGTCAGAGAGATTAGTCTTTACATAGTCAAAGAGGACAAAATAAATATTCCAGTCTATATCAAATTAGCTGGGACAAAATATATTATGGAATCTACAATTTAGCATCTGACAGAGACTGAGCAAAAAAAAAATCCCAGCCACAATAATGGCTACAGATTTGGCCAGTGTTAGAATATGGAAATGAGCCTTAGATGACCTCTTGAGGTGGACTGCCTTTGGGGAAATATTTCCAGGTTGCTTTGAGGAGTCTGTCTGACCCCATGCTTTGATAAATTGCTTAGAACTTAACTACCATAATTTAATGCCCATAATGAGCAGATTACAGGGAGATGTAAGCAAATTTTAAATGCAAATATTGTGCTGCTTGTAGTTATTCACAAGGTATACATTATACACAGTTGCTGAAGTCCTCTTGAACAAAAGAAACAGCAAAATGCCAACACATTTTTGAAAACGTGTTTTATTCATGGCCCTGAAAGGTGGTTGAAGTCAACTGACTGAGGAGTATACCCTCCCTCTATTTTAATGATCTTAATTTTGCTAATGGAATGTTAGTGGAAGGAGTTGGGGAGACATGTGGCGCTGATTGCATTTTTCAGTATTGCTGTTGCCTGCAAATTAAATGTACCTAAGTAGCCACCTGTTTATGCTTACGATTATGTAAAGCCCCATATGTTTCCCTCTCTACACATGGGAGGTAAATATTGAAAAAATTATTCTGGTGTGAAGGGTGAAAACAGCAGCAATTCTTCTATAACTGTCAACATATGCTGTGGTATTTCCTTTAATGTTGTGCTTTGTCTGACATATTTGCTGATTTTTACCATGCAGTGTTCAAAAATATCTGTTACCCATGGTTATACAAAACAATTAAAAATCAGTTTACATTAAATTCAAATTAGGAAGAGATATAATTTCCTGATATAACTATAAGTTTTAAATGGATTTCAGAGCTTATGATTTAAATAGATTTTGATTTGCACGATAAAGAAAACTGAACTTTTTTTTTTTCTAAATTCGTCAGCATATAAAAAGGAACATTTTCTTCCTAGGCACAGCCTTTTGATTCCATATTACTAAGCAACAAAAACCTAACCTGAATAATACGAATTTGAAAATTGGCAACGGGTTCTTCAACTGGCTAGCCCACCAGTAGGCCCCCTGGATTCGGTCTGGAATGCAGTTTCTTGGACCCTCTACAGAAGATCTGACCTGATACCTAGTCAGCAAAGATTTCTGAGAAGTTCTGAGATGAGTTTCTTTAGAGGATTGGGAGATCTGGTGCAGGAAATGCCTGTGGAGCTGCCTCAGGCTATTCAGAGATTGGCCCAGACTGTAGCTTGCTGGAAACACCAGAGAGGCTGGACTTGCTATTGTTGATCATTTTAGACACTGAAGATAAATGAATTAGAGGTTTTTTATATGGCTTATATCTGATCAAGAGGAATTTAAATATCATCTGTCTAGCAGCCTAGACATGAAAGTCACTGACTTCTTTTTCTTTTGCAAAAGACACAGAATATGATAGAAAAAGATGAAAACTTACCATACCATCAAAAACTAAGAATAATAGATTAACTGCCCCCAAAGCCAGAGAGTTACTTTCATAATAAAGAAAATAGAGCTGAAATAAGAGCCCCATACTGGGTGTCATGAAATGGAGGAGCCCCTCTAAATTTTTTAAGATAACAAGATTAGCAATAAAAAGAATTAAAAGCATTGCGTAGTTTCTATAGACCAATGTTTGTAGTATGCACTTAATGATCATTTCATTTTTTTAATTCTTGGAAAAATTTTATGACATAAAGAGCATTCATATTTCATAAATTTATACATAAGGAAATTAGTAAACTGATGCACTATAATACATCAAGGAGATCATCCAGTCTTTTAGAATTTTTGTATTTTTTTCAATCCTGACATACATATCAATAAATAGAGACAGAAATGCTTTAACAATATTGAAACTATATCATATACATTCGTTTGGACTTCACTTGTTTCAATAAACATTGAACCATGATTAAACCTCATATTTTAAAATATTTTTCACAAATATGATTTCTAATGGCTGTAATAGTATGTTTGTTGTAAGGCATGTATCATACTTAGCTTTTTCTGCACTATTGGGCATTTAAATTGATTCCATTATTTTGCTATTACAAATCATTCTAAGATGATTATTCCCTTAGAGCTTACTCTAATAAGTGGAATCACTGAGTCCAGGGCCTTTTCTGGGCAGACAACTAGTTCCAGGAGACCGGGGAACAGGATATAAGTGTATCTCTGTCATCAATCACTATTTCTATATGTGCACAAAAGAAGCATTTGCCAATTCAATGGCAGATGGCTCTTTAAAGAGAATAACAAATTTATGTTGAGGAAGGTTATAACACTCTATATACCCTTCAGCTGGGTTTGAGAGTAACCATTTGACAGTATCCTTCTCAATTTTATCATCATAATTATAAAGCTTAGTTAGTAAATACGTGAAAATGTTGTCATTATTGTTTTAATTTACATTGTGTCCAAACTAATTTCTATGAGTGGTTATAAGCCATGAGTCCATTTCCTTTGTCCATTTCCCAGTAGTGTTCTACTGGACTAATTGATTTTTTTGTTTTACTTTTGAGTGATACCTAGTTTGTTTGAAATTCTGTCAGTCTGTTTTTAACCTGTTTTTTACTCTTTACTTTTCTGATATGCAGAAATTCTATTTTA
Source organism: Proteles cristata cristata (assembly GCA_017311185.1). NCBI lineage: Eukaryota > Metazoa > Chordata > Mammalia > Carnivora > Hyaenidae > Proteles > Proteles cristata. Next base: position 807,572 of record JAESUZ010003065.1, on the reverse strand, counting down.
TGTAATAAAATACATTGTTTCTTTATGTTTTTAATCATATTTATAATCTGAAGCTTGTGTGAAATAAAATAGCTTTACTTAAAATGTAACTTTTTCATCTACTTCAAATTTCCTTTGCTATGTGGTACTAAGGTGATGATGCAATTTCATTTATTGTTTTTAGATTGATAACCATACTACAATAATTTACTAAATAGCTCTTTCCTTAACTCCAAATGTGTAGTACCAGCTTTATCAAATAGAAAGTAATACTCTATTTTAAGGCATATTTCAGAGTGATAAATGAATGCTTAAGTTCAGAGTCAACAGAGTCAAATTCAAAACATTGCTTTGATGTTTCTATAATTAGTATCAGTGTTATTAATTCATTAATTCAACTGTTGTTTTCTCTAAGTAATATTCAGTATAATTTACTATAACTTTATAATGGGCTTTATTATTGACAGGACAAATATCCCTTTGTTTTGTTTTTTAAAATATTTTCTTGAACATTTTCACATGTTTATTCTCCCAAATGAACCTTAGAATTACTTGCTTATTATGATATAATAATTATGATTATAATAAGGCAATTATGTTTATCATTGTGTTAATCTCACAAATCAATTCATGTGTAATGATATATATACATATATGTACAACATTCAGTTTTCTCATTCAAGCACTTAAAATGTCTTTTTATTTTTTATTTTTTTTATTTTTTATTTTTTATTTATTTATTTTTTAATGTTTTATTTATTTCTAGAGAGAGAGAGAGAGAGAGACAGCGTGAGCAGGGGAGGGTCAGAGAGAGAGAGAGTCACAGACTGAAACAGGCTCCAGGCTCTGAGCTGGCAGTCAGCACAGAGCCCACGCGGGGCTCGAACCCACAAACCGCGAGATCATGACCTAAGCGAAAGTCGGACGCTTAACCGACTAAGCCACCCAGGCGCCCCAATGTCTTTTTATTTTTAATGAATAAATAACCTTCTACAATATTTGTATTAAATAAGTAAATAGTAAGTTGAAACCTTATAATATTTCTTATATTAGGCTGTAAAGATATTAAGCCTAGTGGTTTCATGCTTTTACCTTGCTGTTTTAAATAAATTATCCTCACATATTCTAAAGGATTATAATTGGGAAGTTATGACTACACATATATTTATGTGCATATTTTATATGTATTTGTTTTCTATACATTTTTAATCTTGATATCTTAGTAAAGTCACTTGCAATTTTTTTTTTTTTACTTTTTTAAAGCTTATTTATTTTGAGAGACACAAAGACAGCATGAGCAGGGAAGGGGTAGAGAGAGAGAATCCCAAGCAAGCCCCACACTGTCAGCAAAGAGCCTTATGTGGGGCTGGAATTTATGAAACCATGAGAAGATGGCCTGAACCATAAACTGAGAGTCGGGTATTTAACTTACTGAGCCACCCAGGGGCCCTGCTCACTTGCACTTCTGGCAGTGTGGCCTTCTACCACCCTGTGTCAAGCCCTCCATTTTCTAGGATTTTAAAGGTTTTTAAAACTCATGTTACTAGGGGCACCTGGGTAGCACAGTGGGTTAAGCTTCCGACTTCACCTCAAGTCATGATTTTGCAGTCTGTGAGTTCAAGCCCCACATCAGGCTCTGTGCTGACAGCTCAGAGCCTAGAGCCTGCTTCGGATTCTGTGCCTCCCTCTCTCTCTGCCCCTCTGCCACTTGCACTCTGTCTCTCTCCCTCAAAAATAAATGAACATTAAAAAATTAAAAAAAAAAAACTCATGTTGCTAAAACAAAACAAAACAACAACAACAAACACAAAAAGAAAACAACGATAACAAAGAAACCTGAGACAGGGATACTAAAAACTACTGAGTTGTGTACTTTAAACAGCTGAATTTTATGCTACATAAATAATAGCTCAATAAAGCCATTATTTTTTAAAAATCAGAGGGAGGAAAGGATAAACAGTTAAGCTGTAGATTCAAAAAAGCAGTTAAATTGGTACTTTCATTAGTTCCTGGTCGAATGTACATTGGCAGATTATTTATCAAATGTCATTTTGCAACACACAAAGATCAAAATCTTTAAAAACGGTGAGGATGCGTGATTCAGTCCGTTATGTGTCTGACTCTTGATTTTGGCTCAGGTAATGATCTCAGTTCATGGATTCAAGCCCAGCATTAGGTTCTTTGCTGATGGAGCTGAGCCTCATTGGGATTCTCTCTCTCCTTATCTCTCTGCCCCTCCCCTGCTCCCACATGCACACACATGCTCTTTCTCTCTCTCAAAATAAATACATAAACTTAAAAAAAACTTTAGTTAAAAAGCTGCTCAAAATAGCACAAGTTGCATAAATGAACAAGTTTGGGATGGGTTTATTAATTACAGTATATACATATGAAAAAATTATTACATAATACAGAAAATAAAAATTATGTTCTAAAGAATATTTAATGACATGGGCAAATCTCAGAAACAGACTTGTTTCAGGGACCTAGTCATTTAAGCATCTGACTTCCACTCAGGTCATGATCTCACGGTTCTTGAATTTGAGCTCCACATAGGGCTGTGCGCTGACAGCTCAGAGCCTAGACCCTGCTTCTGACTCTGTGTCTCCTTCTCTCTCTCTGCCCCCTTCCCTGCTCACACTCTATCTCTCTTAAAAATAAATAAACATTAAAAAAATTTAAAGAAACAGGTTTGTTTCCCATTATATTAAAACATGTCTATATGTATATGCATGTACAATATACTGGAAAACCATGGATGAACCATCAAATTGATTCATACAAGATAGCTTTGGTGATGAGATTATATGGAGCTTTAATTTATGTCTCTGCATTTTCTTCCATTTTCTAGTGTTCTACAACATATATGTGGTATCTGTGAAATTGAAAAAATCAACACATTTTATTACTTTAAAAAGTTCGTTCCTCATGTCCATACTAAAACTTGCATGTGGATGTTTACAGCAGCTTTATTCAGTTGCCAAAACTTGGAAGTAACAAAGATGTTCTTCAGTAGGTGAATGCGGAAGCTGTAGTATATCCATACAATGCAATATTACTCAGCACTAAAAAGAAATGAGCTATCGAGCCATGAAAAGGCATGGAGGGCACTTGGAACGTATATTACTAAGTTTAACAAGCCTTAAAAGGCTTCCAGGATTCCAGTTGTATGACATTTTGGAAAAGGCAAACTGTGCAAACTGTAAAAAGATCAGTGGTTTCCAGGGCTTTTAAGGGAGGAAGTATGAACAGGAGGAGCACAGAGAGTTGCTAGGACAATGAAAATGTCCTGTAAATACTAGAATGATTGAGACACATCATTGTATTTGTGTAAATCCATGTACCACTCCAAGAGTGAACCATAAGGTAAACTGTGAACTTAGGGTGTTTATGATGTATCGGGGTAGGTTCCTCAATTATAGCAAGAGCTCTACTCTGGTAGAGGACACTGATAAGGTGGAGGCTGTGAATATGTGGGGGCGGCGGGCATTGGGAAATCTGTGTACCTTCTGTTCAATTTTCTGTGAATCTAAAACTGCTCTTCACAATAAAGTCTATTTTAAAAAAAAACTTTGTTCCAATTGCAGAACCTCTAAATTGCCAATATGTAATTATGTAAAAATATAGTAGTGTGTAGTGTGCTTTATCAATGTTTAGTTAAGAAAGTCAAGAAGATCTGAGTAGACAATGTTCTGAGGACACCCTGATTCCTCTCATGAGAATCCCTCTATGGTGATAACGTTGAAATAACACCAGAAAGAGCTTTAGAGTAATTACCCATGTAGAAGAGAGGATGGTAAGAGCAAAATGTGATGAGACAGATTTTTTGAAGATGTACGTAAAATAGCAATACTGTGAAAACTTACAGAACAATGACAGTTGTAGAAAAAGCTATTTTAAAATAATCTTTCTGACACAATTCTGGGCTGATGCTAAAATGTATATAGGTGAGTGAAAACAATATTTTAACTTAGAACTGCAAAGTCTCTTTATCTTCCAGATAATATACATTTTAGTTATCTAAAGACCCCGGTCTTAGAGATGCAGTTTGATTGCATACTAAAGAATAGAAGAAAAAGAGGCCTCCCTGCAAAAAGGAACTGAAAATTAATGTAAAAGTCTGCATTTCTTGTGCATTTAGATTACTTCAGATTTTCTTGTACAGTATATGCAGAATCCCCCTTTTTTGTTTAGAATAATATTTTGTATAGTAGACATAACTCAGTGTATTTTGCCAAAAAGAGCACAGGGGGAATAGAAACCTTAAGAGAAGGTGACCAAGGAAATTTGGAAGAATACCCCATGATCCCTTGAATAGCAAATTATCCAAAAGGTAATAAGCCCTATTTAGTGTTTCTCTGAATCCTATGTCATCATAACATCTGGATGGAAAAATAGGAGCAATTTCTGCACTATATTTTGCTTCCTTTAACAGAAATCCTTCAAAAACATAAAAAATAAAAAGGTTATTCAATTATAAAGCTAGTAAGTATATTTTAAACATTTTTTGCATAACAATTGTTCTATTAGGTCCTTTTAGAAACTGATATTTTAGTCAAACAAATACTACAATCATAAAATGGCTAAACCTGAAAGATCTAGTCTTTTCAATGGTACACAAAATATATAAGAAACGGCCATTAAATGTAATATTATATGTTGTCTACAATTAAGCATATAGTTTTCCAAATGAAACAATGGGGAAATTCATTTTGGAAAAGTGAACATATTAAGTATTTTTGATAAGGCATAAAGACACGGGTTTCATAGGGGCACCTGGATGGCTCAGTCAGTTGAACATCTGACTTCAGCTCAGGTCATTACCTCCAGTTCGTGAGTTTGAGCCCTGCATTGGGCTCTGTGCTGACAGCTAGCTCAGAGCCTGGAGCCTGCTTTGGATTCTGTGTCTTTCTCTCTCCATGCCCCTCCCTTACTCACACTCTGTCTTTCCTTCTCTCTTTCTTTCAAATAAATACACATTTTAAAAAAAGAAACAGGTTTCATATATTTTAGTCATTTAATCTGAATTTTTAAAACAATCTTATTATTAATCCAACTTTTGCCATTGATTATTCTTCATATTTTTCTGTGTTTTTCACATTTATAATTAAAATGACTTTGAAAAGAATCTTACTATTCGGAAGAGAGAAAGAGATCTGGGGAGATCATTCTCCATGGGATATCTATATGCTTCAGAAGCTGGAGGCTTTATTTCCTGACCAATAGAAAAGTGGGAGAATATCTCTCTCCTGAGAGACTTCGAGGATAGCAAAGCCGTCTTCCTTCTCCGTAAAAGTTCCTTACATCCCAGGATAATAAAAACAATGTTTTCCTAGAGGGCAGAAGATGGGCAGTTTGCCAGAAGCTGCTCACGTGTCTGGGATTTCCTAAACTTACTGTTCCTCTGCTATGCATTTAGCACCTACCTGACATTACTTTATAATATCACCCCTGAGACATGGGGCTGAAGGGACACTAAGGCATGAGGAGAATGCTCTCTGTTGTGCCATGAGAAATAAACTACTGCATTCATTTGAGCTCACTGCTTCATTACTGACTGCATTTATGGAAGTGTGGCAATTGAACTTGGCAGCAACATGGTGGCTAAGGAATAGACTGCCCACCTGACAGATAAAATCCATTTATCCATTTGCCTGTAGAAATTCTTTTAAGTAGGAAGCACTGCCTGAAGCTTGTTTTTAAAACATGATTTAGATCCATTAAACATATGAAGGAAATTTTACAGTTAGTAAATTTTCTAACAGTCATCTAAAAATTCCTATTTCATGTTATTTTAGAAAAGAGATTGATTTAGATCATTTTAATATTACAATGTTTACTGCATGTGATGGAAAAATTAGAAAGGATGCCACATATACAGGGCATCTTTGGATCTTCATCATACCACTGATGTTGGTTGACAAAAAGATCATTTCACTTTTTCTGTGATTAAGCAAGAAGTGCTTCAGAGCAGGGGCGACTCGGTGGCTTAGTCGGTTAGGCATCTGGCTTTGGCTCAGGTCATGATCTCCTCATTCGTGAGTTCGAGCCCTGTGTCAGGCTCTGTGCAGACAGCTCAGAGCCTGGAGTCTGCTTCAGAATCTGTGTCTTCCTCTCTGCCCCTCCCCTACTCACACTCTGTCTTTCTCTCAAAAATAAACGTTAAAATTTTTAAAAAATAAGAAAGAAGTGCTTCAGAGCAGAAGACTCTGGAAATATACTGTTTACATCTATATTGGTGCTCTCCAACACAGTATTACTGTAAAGGCACTGTATGGAACATTTGAAATATGGTCCCTTGAAATTAGCATAGCCTGAATTGAGAGGTGCTATGAGTTAGAAAACACATCTAGATTTGAAAGACTTGGCATGAGAAGAATGCAAAATATCTCAATAGTTTTTATATTGATTAGGTATTAAAAGGATAATATTATAGATATATATTTTTAACAAAATATGTTATTAAAATTAATTCCTTACATGCTTGCTTCAGCAGCACATATACTAAAATTAATCCTGTACTTCTCTCATTCTCTCTCCACTTTCGTTTTGTTTTGCTTTGTTTATTTATGTATTTAACTAGCTGTGTCAGGTAGCCTTCAAGAGAGGCTCCAGGGATTCCTGCCTCTTCTGAGTCCACCCTTGTGCAGTATCCCCCTAGGATGCACCAGCTTTTGTCTGTGTGATCACAAGAAAACAGAAATGACGTTATGTCACTTCTGAGATTAGGTTATAGAAGACTATGATTTCTGTCTTGCGCTTTCTCTAATTCTCAGATCATTCACTCAGAAAGAACTTTATGGAGTGAGCTTATATCAAAGAACTGAAGCTTCTTGGAACAGACACATAAATGAACTTGAAAGAACATGAATGTGGAGTCTTGCATTATATTTTATATTATATCAGAGACTGCTCACATAGATTCAATGTAACCGCTTACCAACTATTTGGCCTTGGGCAAGTTCTTTGTTTTCTCATATGTAAATGTGAATTCACTTAGGTACACAGATATACATATATACACACACATATATATGGATAATATATACATACATAAAAGTGTTTAGAACAGTCCTGTATGTAAAAGTATTTAGAACAGTGTTCAGCATATCATCAGGATTCTAATTAAGAGTGTGTAGGGTAGTAGAGAATGTTCCATCTCTAAGCTTTACTATCACATTTTTTACATGCCTCCTCCTTCCAGCAATATCATTCCTACACAGCAATAAAATTCATGGACTATGACCTATAAATTCAAACAGAAAACTTCAACCTGGCTATGTAACTTTAAAAGTAGTTTTACAGATGCTACCACAACTGTTTTTGGACACCGTTTAGAGACACTTATGTAAACTTGCTGTTGGTGCGGGGGGGGGGCTCTGATTATCAGAAAAATGTATTTCTTCTTCGTAAAACTACCTCCCAGGAAATGTCTTATGTCTAAAGAGAAAGCATTTAGTATTCATGCTTTGTAACACTAGAAAGAACTATCTTTCCAGGAAATAATATGAAATTTCAAACTTCACTATGACCCAAACATTACATGATTTACCAATTTATGGGGATAATATAATCTACCACCAAATATCAGGATATATTTTTGTTGTGCTTGGCAAGAATGGAATGTTTTCTAGCTCAGAAGGCTCTTATTCATTCAAGATGGCTGTCTTCTAAAAGAACAAACTGAGGGACCTGGATGGCTCAGTGGGTTGAGTGTCCAGCTCCTGATTTCAGCTCAGGTCTTGATCTCAAATTTGTGGGTTCAACCCCTGCATCAGGCTCTGAGCTGTCAGCTTAGGATTCTTTCTCTCCTTCTCTCTCTGCCCCTCCCTCGCTTGTGTGCGCACTCTCTCTCAAAATAAATAAATACACATTATAAAAAGAACAAATTGTACTTCTAAAGCAGTATGTTTATTTCCATAAAGGTTAAATAATTGCTTTTATACTTTTTTAATATACTGAACAGTTCTTGAAGTGAGAAAATAGACATACAGAAATGCAACACTAATGTAGAATGCAACCAGCAATATATATTGCAAGTTTAGTTCCCCATTCACATTTAAGCAAAAACCAACTTCCAATTTGTCCCCTGAACGCGTCTTCACCAAATCCCTGCAAACTTTCCTTTCTGGACAGTTGCTTAAGCTTCCACTTGCTGGAGCATCTATAAAGCCATATTTACTGGACGAGAGGAGGGTACTTTTTTTCAGTAGAGCATCTTGATTAACAAAGAAATACTCATTACTGGCACCCTTGCCAAGGTTATGATCATCATCATCAAAACTTTTAAATTACAATGAGAAACTAAGGATCTGTGTTAATATACTTGATCATAGCAGGGTAGATGATGGCAGAAAACATGATAGAATGAGGACCTCTGAAAATGATCTCTTCCTTCATAAAAACAATGGAGTAACTGGTTAAAAAAAAAACCCAAATGGTCAGAATAAAATTTTTAAAGGACTTTGTAAATTAGCCAAAGTATTGAAGCTATTTATTAATAAATGCAGGGAACATTTATTTTAAAAAAATGGCCGAATCTTGGTTAGGAACAGCAAACTCTGTGACATTTTAGCTTGCAGTATTCCACCCTTCCCATCCCTTTCAACTTCATTGTGAAATGAACAGCTTTCAATCATGGCAAAAGCACCAGTGCAACAGTCACAGGAGCGGGCAGAGAGGGGCTAGAATTCTTCCAGAGTTCATTCTCAGAGAATTGTTATTTTTTGACATGTCTGGTGACTACCTGGAAGAGTCTACATGCAACATTGTCTTTATTTGATCTCATTTTGAGCTCACTCAATGGGAAAAGACTTTCCCTAGGGATCATGTGTCAAAAACAATAAGAGATAATTATTTAATTTTTGTGGCTGCCTGAAGTGATGTATAACAGTTGGAAAAATAGGCTAACCAAAAATGTTTAAAAGGAAAATCTAAGAAATGAGATACCATAAAAGTGTTAAAAGTTCCAATATATTCCTCATAATCTAGAAGATCATATACAAGTGTAGGACCATACACATGCCTCAGACTATACGTATGTTCAGGAAATACCTGAGAAAGTCCTCAGCTCTCAAATCTGGCTGACTTTGAGGCTTTACATGAGCAAACAAGCAATGCTTGATTGAGTGTTGAAGGCATGCCCCCAAGTGAACAGAGTCCCTCAACAAAGACTGGGAGGCATCTTGGTTCCAGTTTAAGGAAATCTCTGTCCAGGCATTAGTTGCCCACTAAGGTAACTGAGCAGGGTCTCAATGCCTCCACATGACAAAGACCACAGACTTTACGTATACAGCTCAAAAAAAAAAAAAAAAAAATCACTCAACAGCCAGCAAGAACAAGGAGCTCTGAGGAGGGGAGAAAATTCAATTTCTAGAGTTGCCATAGTATATTGTTTAAAATATCCAACTTTCAAAAACAAAGTATGAAACAGGCAAGAGAACAAGAAAGTGTAACCAATCCACTGGGAGAAATAAAGCAATCAATAAAAACTATTCCTGAGGAAGCCCAGACATTAGGTTTCCTAGAGAAAGAATCTAAATAAGCTATTTTAAATGTGTTCAGAGAACTAAAGAAAAACTATGTCTAAAGAACTAAAAAGGAAGTATGAAAATGAAGTCTTATGAAACAGAGATATACATCAAATTTTAAGATAGGGTCAGTTGAGATTATTCATTCTGAGAAACAAAAAATTAAAAAGCACAAAAAAGAAATTGACAGAGCCTCAAAGACAAATGGGACACCATCAAGCATATCAATTTGTGAATAATGTGTGTTCCAAAAGAAGAGAAAGACATGCAAAGAATTTTAAAGAAATAATGACCAAAACCTCCAAAATTTGATGAAAAACATTCATCTACATATTCAAAAACTCAACAGATTCCAAATAGGATAAACTTGAAGATTCATGTCATTCTTATCAAGCTATTGAAAACCAAAGACAAATAGAGAATTTTGGAAACAGCAAAAGAGAAAGACATCAAATATAAGAGTTTCTCGGTAAGATTAAAAACTTATTTCTACTTTGAAACCATGAAAGCCAGAAATCATTAGGATGACATATTTAAGCCATTAAAAGAAAATAATTGTGAACCAATTCTCTATACAGAAAATGTATCCTTTAAAAATGAAAGTTTCTCAAAAAATTAAAAATAGAAATACCATATGAGCCAATAATTCCACTACTATTTACCCAAAGAAAACGAAAAACACTAATTTGAAAAGATATATGCACCCTTATGTTGCAGTATTATTTACAATAGCCAAGATATGGAAGCAACCTAAGAGTTCATCAACAGACGAATGGATAAAGCAGATGTGTGTGTGTGTGTGTGTGTATGTGTGTGAATATTATGCAGCCATAAAACAGATGAAATTGTGCCATTTGCACAACACGCATGGACCCAGAGGATATTATGCTAAGTAAATAAATCAGATTGAGAAAGACAGATACTATGTGATGTCACTAATATGTGGACTCTAAAAAACAAACAAACAAAAAGCAGAATCAGACCTGTAAATATAGAGAATAAAACTGATGGTTGCCAGTGGGGAGGAGTATAGTGAGATGGGTAAAATGGGTGAAGGGGGGTGGGAGATACAGGCTTCCAGATATGGAATGAATAAGTCACAGGAAAAAAAGTCACAGCATAAGAATATAATCAATGATACTGTAATAGTGTTGTATGGCAACAACTGGTACCCATACTTGTAAGTGAGCATAACATAATGTATGAAATTGTGGAGTCATGACATTGTACACCCAGAAATGATATAACATTGTGTGTTAACTACATCTCTAGATAACAAAACCTGAGAGAATTTATTACTATCAAAACTGCCACAGAAGCAATCTTAAAGGAAATCCTTCAGGCTGGAGGACATGAGACAGGAAATTTATTCTGTGTCAAGAAATAAAAAGTACTAGTAAAAGTAGCTATCAATGTAAACAGCAAATAAAGCTTAAGTGTACTTTTCAAATATTTTTTCTATCTAATTTAAAAGACAATTGCATAAAGAATAATCATAAATTATTGTAGAATTTATATAATATATAATATTATAATATATATAATCATAATTAAATGCCCACTATGTTAGTAGGCATATAATGCATTAACATAATATATGTTTATATAATATAATATATATATAATATAATGATAATAACAATTAAAAAGATAAGGTAGGGAATAGAACTACAAAGGAGTCAAATTATGCATATAACTAAAATTCAATTAGTTAATCAAAACTAGATTTTTAGGGGTGCCTGGGTGGCTTAGTCAGTTAAGCGTCCAACTTTTGCTTAGGTCGTGATCTCGCGGTCCATGGGTTCGAGCCCCGCGTCGGGCTCTGTGCTGACTGCCGGCTTAGAGCCTGGAGCCTATTTCAGAGTCTGTGTCTCCCTCTCTCTCTGACCCTCCCCTGTTCATGCTGTCTCTCTCTCTCTCTCCTAGAAATAAATAAAAATATTTAAAAAAAACACACACACACAAAAAAACTAGATTTTTATAAATCTAGTTGCAATCGCTATGCAACAACTAGAAAACAACTAAAAATATATGAGAGGAAAAAGCACTGGGCTTCTGGTTTCTGGCATGGCATATAAAAAGTTTGGAAGTTGTTACTCTGCCCAACAAAAAGTAAAAAGCCAAACAAACTGAAAAATTAGCAACTATTCTAGAATCCATTAGAGAAGTGAGGTCAGAGGATGAACCAATGCTTTCAAAATTAGAGACAGATAGGCAAGTACAGAGAACCAGAACTTAACCAGAGAAGTGCATAGGAACAAATACCAGCCTAGAAAAATATGAGCTATAACTGCTAAAAGCTCAGAATAGACAAGTCTGAGAGAAAAAGCTCCAGGGTCCCAATCATAGGGGAGCTCTCATAATTTTGTAAGTTCTACCTCTAGGAATTTGACCAGGCTTTCACAGTAAATACTAGAGATAAATCTCCTCATGCTTCTGGCAGGGGGAGAGAAAAACACACACACACACACACACACACACACACACACACACACACACACACGTTTCAAAATAGGTCAGAACATCCTGTTCTTCTTAATAAGGCTTGCCCTTAAGAGACACTATTGGTGTTTTATTAGGACTAAGTGACCTGGGGGAAGGAAAACATACAAGTAACACCCACTCTAGCCTTCCACTCGGAAAATATGCAACTAAAACCTACTCTAGTCTTTCCTTTTGAGGGAATGGAAATACCCAGATCTAGCTGTTCTAGTCTTCCACATGTGAGAAGGGGAATACCCAACTCCACTGTAGCCACTCTTTCCCACATAAGGAATGGGGAACAAGACTGAGAAGAACTTGTGAAGTTCATAGTTCAGAGGCACAGGCCTATAAAAATACTGAGGCCTAATCATCAGACTATAGAATGCTTCCCCTCCTACCACACCTTACTATTACATTACTAAAGTCCTATTAATTACAGTCTCTTTCTACTCAGTACATAATGTCTGGTTATCAAGAAAAAGTTACAAAGCATTCTAAAAACCAAAAAAGATAACTGAAGAGACAGAGCAAGCTTCAGAATCAGACTCAGATATGGCAAAGATTTTGGGATAATCAGACCAGGAATTTAAAAACAATTATGATTAATATGATAGGGCCTAAAAGGATACTGTAGAAAAAGTGGGCAAAGTAAACAGAAATAAAGACATGCAAGACAGAAGCAAAAATAAATGCTAAAGTTCAAAATCACTACAATACAAATAAAGAATGTCTTTGATGGGCTCTTTGGTAAACTGGACATAGCTGAAGAAAGAATCTCTGAGCTTGAGATATGTCAACACAAACTTCCAAAACATAAAACCAAAAAGAAAATGAAAACACAGAACAGAATATCTAAGTATTGTGGAATAACAAAAAGGTGCAACATCTGTATAATGGGAATATAAATATATAAAGGAAAGAAAGAAAAATAAGAATAGTAGAAATATTTGAAGCAATGCCGGAGAGTTTTACCAAATTAATGTCAGACAACAAACCACAGATCCAGGAAGCTTGGAGAAAACTAAACTGGATAAATGAAAACAAGGAAACAAACAAACAAAAAACCCCCAGCTACATAAGAATATCATATTTAAACTGCAGAAAATCAAAGATAAAGAAAACATCATGAAATTAGCCAGAGGAATAAAACCCCTTGCATACAGATAAACAAAGAATTACATCCAACTATTCAGAAACCATGCAAGCAAGAGAGTAGAATGAAATATTTAAAGTGTTCAGAAAAAAAAAATCAACCTAGAATTCTGTATCCTGACAAATTCTTCTTCAAATGTGAAGGAGAATTAAGGACTGTCTCAGACAAACAACAACTGTGAATTTGTTGCCAGTAGATTTGCTTTGCAAGAAGTGTAAAAAGAATTTCTTCAGAGACCAGAAAAATTATACAGGTCAGAAACTTGTATCTACATAAAGAAAAGAACACCAGAGAAGGAGTAAGTGAGGGTAAAATAAAAACTTTTATTTTCTCATTATTAATTGATCTAACAGACAAAGATTTGTATAAATAGCAACAATGTATTTAATTATGTATGCTGAGCTATACGTATATGCTTATGTATAAGTGAAATGAATCACAGCAATGATATAAGGGACAAGAGGAATGATTTAGGAATATTTTCTTATGATAAAGTATTTACATTATATGTGAAGGAATATGGTGTTATTTGAAATTAGACTTGGATTAGTTGTAAATGTATATTGCAAGTCATATGACAAACACTAAAAAATGGTTATTTTAATCCAATAAGTATAATGGATATGCTAAGAAAGGTTAGAAAATATAATCATACAAAATGTTCAATTAAACTACAAATGGCAGAGAATGTATGGAAGGCAAAAATAGAAAAAAAATAACAAAGGCAATAAAAAGAAAACAATAACAAATACTGTAGACATAATGCAACTATAGTCGATCCTTGAACAGTATGGGTTTGAACTGTGCAGGTCCATTTATACACAGATATTTTTTAAGTACAGTACTAAAATATATTTTCTTTTCCTTGTGATTTTCTTAATAACAGCTCATTTTGTCTAGCTTACTTTATTGAAGAATACAATATATAATACATATAATCTACAAAATATGTGTTCATAAACTATGTTTTTGGTAAGGGTTACAGCCAACTGTAGGCTATTAGTAGTTAAGTTTTGGAGGAGTCAAAAGTTATATGCAGATTTTCAACTGTGGGGAATTGCTGATCTAACCTCTACCTTGTTTAAGAATCACCTGGATAGCAATAATCAATAATTTAAATGTAATCATCAATAAATAATTTAAATGCCAATGGTCTAAATACATCAACTAAGAGACAGATTATCGGAGTCAATCAAATGACAAGACCCAACTATATATTTTCTATAAGGAATCCATTTTAAATATAAAGACACATATAGATTAAAGTAAAGAGATAGATAAAGATATACCATGGTAACACCAATCCAAAGAAAGCTGGATATTAATTTCAGACAGAGCAGACTTCAGAGCAAGAAAAGTTATCAGGAATAAAGAGGGGCATTATACAATGACAAAAGGTCACTACTTCAAGAAGACCTAACAATCCTCAATATGTATATGCCTATCCAAAAAAGTGTCAAAATATGTAAAGCAAAAACTAGGAGAACTGAATGCAAAAACAGATTAATCTAATATCATAGTTGGTGACTTTAACACCTCTATATTAAAAATAGATAAATCCAACAAGTAGAAAAAAGTAAGGACATAGTCGAGTTCAACAGCACCATCAATCTGTGGATATAACTGACATCTATGGACACTCATCCAACAACAAACTACACATTCCTCTCCATTTCACACGTAACATTCACAAATATTGACCACAATCTGGTCAATAAAACACATCTTGACAAATTTCTAAAAATAGAATCATAATAATACATGCTCTCAAACCAGAGTAGAATTAAAATAGAATCAATCACAGAAAGATAACTACCCCCTCCCAATAAATAACACTTGGAATTAAAGAAAAAAAAAAAACTCAAGAGAAATTTTAAAATACTTTTAACGAAATAAAAATGAAAGTACAACTTATCAACTGTAAAATGAAGTGAAAGCAGTGCTCAGAGGGAGACTGAATTAAATGAATATATTAAAAATAAGAGAGATCTAAAATCAGTCTCTAAGCTTCCACCTTAGAAAAGTAGAAGAAAGGAAAACAAATTAAATCCAAGTAAGCAGGAGAAAAGAAATAATAAAAGTTACAGGAAAAATCAGTTAAGATGGAAAAGAAGAAATCAATAGGAAAAAATCAACAAAAATAAAAGCTTTCTCTTCAGAAATGTCAATAAAATAGATAAGCCTCTAGACAGGTTAAAAAAAGAAAGAAAGCAAAGATACAAATTACTAAAGTCAGAAATGAAAGGGAAGACATCATGGACATTAAAAGGATAATAAAATACTATGAACAACAACAACTCCATGCCCCAAATTTGATAACCTATTTGAGGTGGACCTATTCCTTGAAAGATACATTCTACCAAAACAAACACAAGAAGAAATAGACCATTTGAATGGTCTATGCTTATTAGTGAAATTGAATCCACAATTAATAACCTCCTCAAAGAGAAAGCACCAGGACTAGACAGGTTCAATGGTGAACTCTACCAAACATTTAAAGAAAGAAGTCATACCAATTCTTCACAACATCTTTCAGAAGACAGAAGTAAAGGGAATATTTCCTGATTCATTCTTTGAGACCAGCATTATTTCAGTATCAAAACTGGGCAAAGATATAAGAAAATATTACACATCAGTATTTCTCATAAATATAGAAAATCAAACCCAACAATTTATAAAAAGAATTATACACCACAGTCAAGTGGGATTTATCCCTTTATGCAAGGATGGCTCAACAGCTGAGAGACAATTAGTGTAATCCCTCACATTATTAGGCTAAGAAGACTATCATATGATCATTACCAATAGATGCCAAAAGAAAGTGACAAAACCCAACATCCATTCAATATAGAAGGAAAAACAAAAACAAAAAACTCTTAGTAAACTAGAAACAGAGCAAAACTCCCTCAGCTCGATAAAGAAAATCTTAAAAAACCCAAATCCAAAACCAAACAACAAAAAACAAACAAAAAACCTCCCAAACCTACTGATAACATCATACTTAAGAAACTAACTTTCCCACTAAGATCAAAAACAAGGCTAGGATGTCCCTTGTTTCTACTCCTTTTCAACATTGTGCTAGCTAATGCAATAAGACAAGAGAAGGAAATCAGAGGTGTATTGATTGGGGAAAACAAAATAAAACTATGTTCACTGATAATATGATTGTCTATGTATAAAAAATTGACCAAATTAACAACTGAGTGTACCAAGATTGTAGGATAAAAAGTTAATATCCAGGGGCACCTGGGTGGCTCAGTTGGTTAAGCACCTGATTTCACTCAGGTCATGAACTCACAGTTTGTGGGTTCCAGTCCTGCGTCGGGCTCTGTGCTAACAGCTCAGAGCCTGGAGCCTGCTTCTGATTCTGTGTCTCCCTCTCTCTCTCTGCTCCTTTTCTGCTCAGTTTCTCTCTCTCTCTCAAAAATTAATAAACATTAAAAAAAATTTTTTAAAGTTAATACCCAAAAATCAATCTCTTTCTTATATACTAGCAATGAACAAGTGGATTTTAATATAAATACAACCCTGGACAGCTCAGCTGGTTAAGCATCTGTGATTTGACTTTACCTCAGGTCATGGTCTCACAGTTCGTGAGTTTGAGCCTTGTGTCTGTACTGTCAGCACAGAGCCTGCTTGGGATTTTCCGTCTCCCTCTTTCTCTCTGCCCCTTCTCCACGCATTCTCTCTCTCTCTTTCTCTCTCTCTCTCTCTCTCTCAAATAAATACTAAAAAGTGAATTTTAATTATAAAATTAAATTAAGTAAATAAAATAAAATAAATACACTCAAACAATGCTTGACAAAGGAGTAAAAGTAATACAATGGAGCAAAGAAAGGTTTTTCACTAAATGATGCTGAAACAACTGGACATCCAAATGAAAAAAAAAAATCTGGACATAGATCTTACACCCTTCACAAAAAATAATTCAACATGGATCATAAACCTAAATGTAAAATGCAAATCTATAAAACTTTGAGAAAATCAGGCACCTGGGTGACTCAATAGGTTAAGAATTTGACTCTTGATCTTGGCTCTGGTCATGATCTCATGGTTCATGTGTTTGAGTCTAGCATCAGGCTCTGCACTGACAGTGTGGAGGCTGCTTGGGATTCTCTCCCTCTCACTGTCTTGTCTGTCCCTCCCCTGCTCTCTCTTTCTCTCTTTCTCTCTCTCTCAAAATAAATAAATGAACATTAAAAAATTTTTTTTAAACTTTTAGAAAATCTAGGTGACCTTGGGTCTGATGATGACTTTTTAGTTATGACACCAAAGACAATCTAGCAAAGAAATAATTAATAAGCCAGGCTCCTGGTTATTTTTTTTTTCATTCTTGCCTGTAATTGATGCTGCCAAAAGAATAAGACAAGCCACAAAATAGAAGAAAATATCTGAAAAAGGACTTGTATCAAAAATATACAAACAACTCTTAAAACTCAACAATAAGAAAAAAAACCTGTTTAAAAAAATGGGCAAGACTCTGAACAGACATTTCATCCAAGAATATATACAGATGGCAAATAAGTATATGAAAAGATGCTCAACATAGTATGTCATTAAAGAATTGAGAATTAAAACAATGATGAGATATCAAAGGTATATGTATATATATATCAGAATAGCCAAAATTCAAAACACTGACCACAAAAATATTGATGAGGATGTGCAACATCAGAAACTCTCATTCACTGCAGGTGGAAATTCAAGATAGTATAGCCATGTTGGAAGACAGTTGGCAGTTTTTTTTTTAACTAAATATATTCTTACCATATGGTCCAGCAATTATGTTCCTGGTACTTAACCAAACAAGCTGAAAACTTATATCCATGCAATCACCTCCTCATGAATGTTATAGCAGCTTTATTTATAATTGCCAAAACTAAAAACAACCAAGTTGTTCTTCAGTAGGTAAACTCCTAAATAAATTGTGACACATCTAAACAATGAAATATTCAGTGTTAAAAAGAAATGAGCTATCAAACCATAAAAAGACTTTAAGGTATTTTGATATTGGGGAAGCTGTGCATATTTGGAGGCAGCTATCATATGGAAAATTTCTGCACCTTCTGCTCAGTTTTGCTATGAACCTAAAACTCCTCTATAAAATGGAGTTTTAAGTTTTAAAAAAAGGTAGGGGAGATAAAATGGTACACTAGAGGGGTGCCTGTTTGGCTCAGTAACTAGAGTGTGTGACTCTTGTTCTTGGGGTTGTAGATTCAAGCCCCACACTGAATGTAGAGGTTACTTAAATAAATAAAATATTTTTAAAAAGGTACATTAAGAAACATCTGTTTAACAAAAAATACCACAAAAAGCCCAAGACATATAGAAAATAAATAGCAAAATAGTAGATGTAAATCCTACTTTATCAGTAATTATATTAAGTATAAATAAATAAAACATTCCAATTAAAAGGCAGAGATTGGCAGA
Source organism: Proteles cristata cristata (assembly GCA_017311185.1). NCBI lineage: Eukaryota > Metazoa > Chordata > Mammalia > Carnivora > Hyaenidae > Proteles > Proteles cristata. Next base: position 788,996 of record JAESUZ010003065.1, on the reverse strand, counting down.
ACAGATTAAATCTATCATCTGTTTGCTGCCTGTAAGAAACATACTTTAATTTCAGAGACACAAGTAGTCTGGAGGTAAAAGAATATAATACAGATCATGCAAATAGTAATCAAAAGAGAACTGTAGTAACTACACTATTATCAGACAAAACAAACTTTAGAATAAAAATTTTACTAGAGACAAAGAATACTACATAATAATAAAAGTGTCACTTCATCAAGAAGAGTAACAATTATAAGCACATATATACCTAACATCATAACCCCAGAATACATGAAGCAAAAGTTCACAGTAATAGTTGGAAACTTCAATAATAGTTGGAACTTTCAATAATAGAAGGATCTGGGCAGAAGATTCTTAAGGGAATAGAAGACTTGAACAGCACTACAAACCAATAGGCATCCGTAGAGCAATTCATCAAACAACTTCAAAATACTCCTTCTCCAAGTGCACATGCAACATTCTCCAGGATAGGCCATGTGTTAAGCCATAAAACAAGTCTCAAAAAATTTAAGAGGATTGAAACCATAGAGAGTATCTCTTCTTACCACAATAAATGCAATTAGAAACCAATAACAAAAGGAAATTTAGGAAATTCCCAAATAAGAAAGGATATTTAAAATGTATATTAAAATACTTTTGACTTTAATTTCTGAGAGTTTAAATTGAGTTTTAAATAGAGTATAAATAAAGAGATGCTTCTATTGAAATTAATTTAAAAAATATTAGTGGCCTTAATTTCTTTTTCTCCCTAGTGCTAATGTACCAAAAATACTCCTATATCTGAAATCTCTTTCATCATCACCTAGGAATCCTCTTTAAAAGAAAGTATATCATCACCAATCACTTTACCCCTCCATTTCAGCCCTGATGGTTACATTAAAACTCATTTTGTAGATAATTTTTTTTTAGAAACTTAAAATTTCATTTAATGTTTATTTCATTTGGGGGGGCAGAGAGAGAGGGAGACACAGAATTTGAAGCAGGCTTCAGACTCTGAGCTGTCAGCACGTGAACCCAACGTGGGGCTTGAACCCATGAATCATGAGATCATGACTTGAGCTGAAGTCTGACACTTAACCGACTCAGCTACCCCTAAGCCCCTGTAGATAATTTTCTTTAAATTGTTGCTCAGTTAATCCAAGCCTATTATGTAAATTGAAAACTCAAAAAAGATATTCTAAATAGTCACTCTGCAAATTAAACTGTTAATTAAAAAGTAAGTGATTTTGTGAAAAATCAGCTCTGCAGATATTGGATTTGCCAATCTCTATAGTCATATAAGCTAATTACCTATAATAAGTATTATATTTAAATATAATAAATAATAATATATAAAATATATATATTCCCAAAAAATGTAGGTGTTTTCACTACTCTAATAAGAAACACTCTTTCAGGGGCGCCTGGGTGGCTTAGTCGGTTAAGCGGCCGCCTTTCGCTTAGGTCATGATCTCACGGTTCGTGGGTTCGAGCCCCACGTCGGGATCTGTGCTGACTGCCAGCTCAGAGCCTGGAGCCTGTTTCAGTCTGTGACTCCCTCTCTCTCTGACCCTCCCCTGCTCATGCTGTCTCTCTCTCTCTCCTAGAAATAAAAAAAAAAAAAAAAAAAAGAAACACTCTTTCTACTAGAAGATTCTAGTCATTATAACTTACTAAATATTTATTATATATGTCTTCTAAACACTCTGGGGATTACAGCAATAAAGAGATTCAGATTCTGTTGTCAGCAATGTTGTAATCTATTAAGCAGTTGGTTCTCATAAGACAAGCACACAAATAATTTCAATTAATTCAAAATGTGATAAATGCAATGATTAAAGCATGAAAGAGTATAGTGATTCAAAAAGAGAATTGTTACATCCAATTAGAATACTTGGGAAAATGTCCTATAAAGTCATGGTTTGCAACCTTGACTGCTCATTATTATCACCCTGGTAGCTTTAGGACACTCTGGTAACCAGACTTCACTACAGACTAAATAAAGCAGAATATCTCAGGCAAGTGTCCTGAGCATCATGATATTTTAAATCTCCTAGGTGATTGCAATGTGCAGCCAAGTTAGAGAACCATTGCTATAAAGGATGGGGGTAGGAAGGAGTAAATAAAATTGAACAATGGGTAAGATTTTAGTTGAAAGGAAGAAGATATTGAAGAACATGGAAGAATCTTCTCCTCATACGGATAATCATTTTCATTCTTCAAACCAGAGCTCAAATATAACATTCTTTCAAAAGCTTTTAAAAACTCATCTCCACTGCTGCTGCTGCTGATAATAATAATAATAATGGTAATAAAAGCTAACACATTTTTATAGCCTTTGCTATATGAAAAGTATCATTCTAAGCACTTTAAATATATTTCAACATTTAATCCTCCCCAAAACACTAGGAGATAGATATTATTATTACTCCCATTTTTCATTTGAGGAGGGTAAATAAGTTGGCAAGGTTATACAGCTAACAAGTGGCAGAATTGGAATTCAGAAAAAATGACTTCAAAATCCATGTTGAAACATGGCTAACAGGAGTTAGATGTTCCTCATCAAGGCTCTTATGGAATCAATGCATATTTCAATCATACCATTAATCACATCATATTGTAAATTTTTACTAGATTTTCTCCTCAGCTAATCATTTATTCATTCATTCATCCATTCAATAAACAACTATTGGAAATGTGGTTGGTACTAGATACACAAAGTCATATATGTGATACTTTATCTGTTCAGAAATTTTAGTCTAGAGGAAAGGTCAGCAAACTACAGTTCGCAGGCCAAATTCTTCTGGCCACTTGTTTTTATAAATACATGTTTTATTGAACCACAGCATGTCCATTGGTTTACAGATCACCTATAGCTTCTTACATGCTACAGCATCAGAGTGGAATGATTGTGACAGAGACCATCTGGTGGCAAAGTCTAAAATATCCACTATATTTTTTTTTATTAAAAAAAAAAAAAACTTTTGCCAACCCCGGGTTTAGAGAATAAAGCAAATAAGAAAATCATCAATGGAGGCACCTGGGTGGCTTAGCTGGTTGAACATCTGACTCTTGATTTTGGCTCAGGTCAGGATACCAGGGCTGTAGGATTGAGCTCCAAGTCAAGCTCAAGATTCTCTCTCTCTCCCTCTGCCCCTCCCTCTTTCTTTCTCTAAAATAATTTTTAAAAATAAGAAAATCATCAATGACTATCCAATAAGTTACATGTAATTGGTGACCAAGATATTATGGGAATATAAAATATATCTAGAGTAGGTTATATATATATATATATATTATATATGTATATATATATATATATATATATATGTATATATATAATGGAATATTATTCATTATTATGAATATTGGAATGATAAATTATTATTTTATTAATGAAATTATTATTGAAATATTATTATAATAAATTATTAATAAAATAATATTTTATTAATGAAATCTTACCATCTGCAACAACATGGATGGATCTAGAGAGTATAATGCTAAGTAAAATAAGTAAAATAAGTCAAAGAAAGACAAATACTGTAAGACTTCACTCATATGTGGAATTTCTCTTAACTATTGAGAATAACTGATGGTTACCATAGGGAAGGTGGGTAGGATACTGGGTGAAACAGAAGGGGATTAAGAGTAGACTTATCAAGATGAGCACTGAGTAATGAATAGAACTGCTGAATCACTATATTGTACACCTGAAAGCATATAACATTGTATGTAAAAAAAATTCTAATTTTTTTCATCCACTTTCCTGGAGTGAAAAAAATATCTATCACTTTGTATTGTTTTCAATTGTATAGATGTATATATCTATTAACAATAGTTTTACAAATGTGAAATGGTTGCAATTTACCATACCTGGAAAATTCATTGGCAGCTCAAACGGTTGTGGATGTTCACAACCCTCAATGGGATCACAAATTTCAGCTATGATCTTCTTAATTTTGAGACCAATAATTTTAATTACTTCTCCTGTTGATAAACAGCATTCATTTCCAAACATTTCATAAATGGAACCTAAAAAGAGGAAGAGTTGAAAAACTTTTTAAAAAAAGAAATAAGGAAGAACAAAGTAGGAGTCTAAAGCCTTGTATAAAGAGTTTTTATTCTGTTCCTTTCCTAGCTACCTACTAAACAGGACTTTAATCAAGCTTGGCAAAGTGTACAGCACGTACTAAGAAAAATACTAGATTTTCACTTCATGCACTGGGCAAAGTATAAACAACCTTATTTTTGTTATTATTGTAAATTAGATTTACGGTTTCCTCAGCACCTTTAGCTCATCATTCCAAGGTCAAACTACAAACATGTCTTCCCTTGCAGGGATTTATGATCTATTTTTGCTGGGTCACAGAATTAGGTTCCTATGAATCAACAATGATCTAAGTATGTATTGCAAACAAGGTTGTATTACAATCCGAGATTCAAAGATAGAAGGTCTGTACACCAGAGCCTTATATTAAGAGCATCCAATCTATTTATTAACCTGTTTTTCTTCATCATTGTGAAAACAAGACTTTTTGTCCATTTTATCTCTTGGTTTTTGACAAGCTGGGAACATCTCTTGATATCTTTATGGCAATAGGGGGCAGACCAGCCCAGATAAACTGAAAGCTTCACTTTAGTTCAGAATTTCAGTCTCTTTCCTAATAAACCTTTTATCATAGATACTAAAGTTAAGCTTTTCATCCATTCATTTTCCTTTTATATCTCTTGATGGAAGGAGAGTGAGCAGTGAAATAACCAGAACATCAACAAGAGTAAAGAGGAGAGGCAAAAATTCTGGGTAATCTACTCCAAGTAAAAAGGGAACAACTCAAGAACTACATCTCTGAGGCATTATTCTTTATACCTAAACAGTAAATGAAAGGCTGATGTAAAAAAACATTACAGAACTGTGGGGATTTAAACATCAGTTTTTCCCTACTTCCAATATGATGTATATCCTCTTTACTACACTAAAATGTGAACAATATGAGTACAAGGTTTCAGGTTGGTTTGTTTGCTTTCAGAATTCTTCTTTATAGAACCCCCTCCTCATAGTATCTTACCTGATATATAGCAGGCACTGAAAACATTTTTATAGCATCAATGGTTAACTTCAAAGTTATTAAGAGTGCCATCCAATCTAGCAGTAAACAACTGTGCAATTGTATCGGAGTGTCAACAGGGAGTAGGGGGCCCACTCAAATCAGAGTAATTTAAGGAGATTTTATTTTATTTTATTTTATTTAAAATTTTTTTCTTTTTTCTTTCTAGGAGAGAGAGAGAGCGAGAGAGAGCGTGAGCAGGGGAGGGTCAGAGAGAGAGGGAGACACAGACTCTGAAACAGGCTCCAGGCTCCGAGCTGGCAGTCAGCACAGAGCCGGACGCGGGGCTCGAACCCACGAACCGCGAGATCATGACCTAAGCGAAAGTCGGACGCTTAACCGACTAAGCCACCCAGGCGCCCCTAAGGAGATTTTAACAAAGAGTCAATTTACACAGAGGCACAGACAGTTCTGGGCAACACAGGAAAATAAATATCCTGACCTCACTCTTCTCCCTCCATTTGATCCTCTGCCAGGGTACCCTTCTGTGGCCAAAGTCAGCCAGAAGCCAGAGGACAAGAGACCTGCTGATGCTGCCACAGAAGTCCGCCTCCAGGGTAGAGAGTGGAAATGAAAGTCCAGCACACCATCCTTACTGCCCAGTATTTAATGAGGGTCATTTTTTGCAAATATGCTAGTATATCTGCTCCTCAAGTCCTGAGTAGATACTTTCATAACCCCCTCCTTTTCTCATACTATTCCCTTAACTATGTATGTGTTCAAAATGGTCATTAACTCTCACACGTAGTGTTGTCAACTGTCTCATATCTTTTGTGGAACAACCGGAATAAATAATAAAATAGTACTAAATGTTCAGGCACATTTTCCTCCAATGAACTCAGAACAGCTATTTTTTATGATCCTCATTTGGCACTTAATCATATACTAACATTTTATATCTTCAGTATTATCTCATCCTGTACTTACCTTTTTATGACTTTAGTCTGTATTACTCTCAATTCAAACTTCATCAATTGCATAACTACAACACATCCACCACCCTTCCTCATTCATTCAGCAAACTTTAATGAAAACCTACTATGTTTCAGGCATTGTGATTGGTAGTAGGTATCAGAGATAAAATGCATAACCTCTTCCTCCCAAGAAGCCCCATCTTGAAGCAAACAGAAAAGTAAACACATTAAAACTATTATGAGAAAATTATAACAGAAAATACAGCACATTGTGGGAGAATACTGGAAGCATTTAATTTAACAATTACAAGGCAAAGAGATTAGAGAAGGATTAGTGGAGGAGACAAGAGCTGAGCTGAGCTTTAAAGGAAGGAGCACAAGATGTTGGGACAGGCAGAAGAGACAGTATTGAAAAGGCATTTAGATGTGAAAGTGTTTGATACGTTCTGGAAATTTTAAGTAGTTTGTTATGTCTCAAATGTAAAGTAAGGAAGGGTAAGGAAAGGGAAGGAAGTCCAGATCATGCGGGATCTTTATGAGATTACCAATAAACAAAAAGGTCAAAATCTGATGCAACCTCAAAGTCAGAGAATCTAAATTTTTGGTTATCTGGGTCCAGGTACTGATATCAATTTGATGCGAGGTCATATATATCTAGGGGCTTGCTATCCAAAGTACAGTCTACTGTCTTACCTAGGAGCTTGTTAGATTCTTGGCATGACCCCAGAACTCCTGAATCAGAACCTGCATCTTTAACAAGATCTCCAGATGACACATAAATACATTAACATTTGGAAAGCTGTGATCTAGGCCACAGCTGTATAACTGAAAAAAAGTCTCTGTTCTGAGATTGTTCCAAGTTAACCAGAAAGGGAAGGGCCTGCCACACAAAAGCATTTAGTGACATTGAGCTGGAAGATGTTGTAAATGGAGACAGGGAAAAAGAAAGATTTTAAGTAGGGAAGTGACATGGTAAGATTTTTCTTTGTCACATGAAATAGAACATTAGCTGGAGTCCATTAGGCTTAATGCCAATGCAATGAGTGTCTACCTATAGATGTAATGTTTATCCGACTGCCTGACTTGGAATGCTGTCTTTCTCTCAAAAGTTCCACTGGAATTCAAAATTAAAAGATGAATTTCTGTGAGATTATATACCAGTTCACAAGAATATAAGCCAGAGAATTCTAGGAGAAAATTCTATGAGTATTAGTCACCACACAAAAAGCTTCTGACTCTTCAGGTCTCTTTCCAAGAACCACTCCTTTTGAAAGAAAAAAGAAGTGACTTCTTTCAGTGATATAAGGAAAAGAACCTCATGCAAATACTAATCTTTTATATTTACCTTACTTATTTGTGACTTTCAATTTTCTGTAACCAAGAATGCTGTTAATTTATTTTTAATAAAGTGGTCACTGACACACAACACTAAAAAGAAACATTATGTCCATGAAAGGTAGCAAGAGCATACAGCAAATCACAAATCCCTGAAACTTGAAGGGTTCCTGTACTTTTTACCATCAACATAATATCTCCTACACTGTATTTTTTCCTCAGTGAAAATATAAAATGGTTAATATTTAAAATAGCCAACTTTCATAATCTCAGAATGAGCACATATAACATATGCAATTGCCTTTTAAAAATTTGCTGAGATATGCCTGAACTATGTGTTTATGTATAATACAGATGTAGATATTAAAATAGTTTTCATCTCATTTTAACCATGACATATATTTTGAATATGCAAATCTCGAATCTATTAAATCTTTATAGACTGACTCTTTCCAAGTCAGAGCATATGTATTCAGGATAATGCCAAACATCAGAGGAAGCTGGAACAAAGCAGCCTGTTTTCAGTGATCAAACATCGCCCCTGAAGGCTGTAATGAAAGAACCATGTGCCTTTGAAATCACCTTTTCTGTAATGCTACTTTGCTCACTAAAAATGACACATTAATATCCTTTTATGAGCTCATCCCTTATTTGACAATCCATATAAGCAATGCTAATGATCACATTGGAACAGCCAAAACAATTGGTTCAATAGATTTTCTTCCATTTCACATACAAAGGTAAAAGCGTGTAGCAGTCAGGGAGAAGGAAACTTACATTGTTTAGAGGCCATGTTTCCCTTTACTCAAGATGTACCCATTCCCTCCATTCCCCAGTTCCTTCCCCTGCCCTACCAGGTCATTCACTCACCCCTTTACCTCCTCATCAGCCTTTCAAACTTCTACAAAACCCAAAGATTCAGCTCATATTCATCTTCAAAGTTTTTCTTGATTCTCACACTTAGGTGAGAATTAATTCTCTCCTCTGTGCTCTAAAGCAGTTTGCATATATCTCCATTATAACCCCTATGTCATTATTATCACAGCCCCTATGTGATTATTAACACAGCCTGCTATTGGATATTATCTTCTACCCACTGATATTATGTATGTTTTAGAATTAATCATGAGTCCCTACAGAAGCAATATCTCTTAACTATTTTTATACCTATCCTCACATTACACACAACTAGTAACACAGTTTTTGACATTTAGTAGCTCCTTGGTGAATACTGAATTATATATAACTTAGCTTTACTGTAAAATGACAATAAATTATTGTGAATATAGTAGAAAGCATGATTAACCACCATATCATTTGATATATTTAATATCAACTGTAAAAGCATATGTGAGATTAGCAAGACAAGGCATATTAGGATGGGTAATTCTATAATATGAATCTCTTACTCATTAAGTTTCCCATTGTACCATTAAGTTTACTATCTTTATATTGCTGAACTTGAAGCTGATGCTCATGAAATAATCTGAGACAGATGTAGAGTTAAGAAATTATATCTGCAAAGTTTGACTGATACTGTATGACAGTGTATATAGAGCCATGTCAGATTGGGATTGCCAGTGAAGATGTGTTTTTACTCCTCATAAACACGTGTGATTATTTTTTCTTCACCCAAGAATAGTACAAATTACCAAGAAGAATCATTCCTGTAGAGGAAACATGTAAACATTAAATAATTTTATTAACAATGTCATCCCTAGACTTGGTGGTTGATAAGGCATTCATTAGAGTGATAAATTCAATTTTCTAAATTAATCTCTAGACAGTTTACTGTGGACATAAAGCTTGAAGTGGCCTATGGTTGTAACAGACATTTACATAGCCAGTCTTCCATAAAAAGTCCATCTCCATCCCCTGTAAAGCAGAGACAAAATTACTCCCACCATCTGAAGAATATGCCTAAAAACAGATAGATGAACATGATATTGGAATGCAATATGGAAATAAGAAGGCATGAAACAGTAAGCTTGCAGTTTTACTAGGGTTGGATTCTAACAGTTGACACTGGATATACCAGAGAGAGTATATAAATTTGAGCATTAACAGGGAATGATCTTGAAAGGTCATACAGACTCCCTTACCCTGTTACCAAAATATCAATATAAAGAAGGCAAAACTTTGGCATCAGGTAGTAAGAAAAATGATGGCCACACTAAGAAAAATTAAGGTATAATCTCTCACATTTCTATAAATATGGGGTTCTTCTTGTGAGATGGGCATTTAAGTGTTATTCAGAAAGTTCAAGCTTAAGGACAGGAATATGCTAGAACCTATAGTGAATGTTGGTGAGCCTTTAGAAGTATAAACATGGAGCCCAACTATATAAAGAGCGCAAATGTCCATTGACTGATGAATGGTTAAAGACAATGTGCTATATATAAAAATGGAATATTGTCCAGCCATCAGAAAAAATGAAATCTTGCCATTTGCAACAGTGTGGATGGAGCTAGAGTGTACTATGCTAAGTGAAATAAGTTAGAGAATGACAAATACCATATGACTTCACTCATATGTGGAATTTAGGATGCAAAACAGATGAACTACAGGAACAAAAAAAGGGAGTGAAAAAAAAACATAAGAGGCTCTTAATGATATAGAACAAACTAAAGATTGATGGAGGGAGGTGGGTAAGGGGTGAGCTCAATGGCTGATGGGTATTAAGGAGGGCACTTGCCATAATGAACACTGCGTGTTATACATAAGTGATGAATTACTAAATGCTATTCCCAAAACCAATATTGCACTATATGTTAACTAACTAGAACATAAAAATTTGGCTGAAAGCTAAGAGACACACAGAGAGAGAGAGAGGGAGGGAGAGAGAGAGAGAGAGAGAGAGAGATTGAAAGAAGTATAAACATGGAAAAGCAATGAAAGCCGCAATAGGTTAGAAAGGCTGAAGTCTGAGAGCTAATATAGCAGATTGAAATAGTAGTGAGGCCAGAAGCCAGAAAATGTTCACTTTTCAACCACTCTGTGTTATGTGTGTGACATTTAAAAAACTAAGTTTTAGGGGCCCCTGGGTGGTTCAGTCGGTTAAGCGTCCAACTTCACCTGAGGTCAAGATCTCGCAGTTTTGCCAGTTTGACCCCCCCTGTCGGGCTCTGTGCTGATAGCCAAGAGCCTAGAACCTGCTTTGGATTCTCGATCTCCCTCTCTCTCCACTCTCCACTGCTCACACTCTGTCCCTCTCTCTCTCAAAAATAAATAAACATTAAAAAATTTTTAAATAAGTTTTAGTGGTTGAAGAATAAAAACTCATGGTTTCACCCAAGTTTTAACCCTCAAAATAATATCATAAATAGTATTACAATTTTTACATGAGTAATGTAGCACTGGAAGTTGGTTTATTATTCTAGGAAGAACTTGGTTTCAAGAACACTTTACATACTTTAATGAAATTGCCTATGTTTTATATCCTAAATATTAAAGTTACTATAGACTTCTATAGCCATCTAAAACAATAAACCTGTTCTCTTCATCTCATTTAATGAATATAAATATACTGATTGAATTGATTATACATGGGCTCCAATGCAATGAATACGTTCATTCAACGCATAAAAATTAAACTCTACTGTATTATAGATTTTCCTTAAGTTCATTAGCATTGAACACTTCATTAAGTATTCTGCTTATGAAATACGGTTGAGAAATTGAGAATAAAGGTTTAGAAGTTTTGTAAGAATTTTGAAGCTATTTAGATATGCTTACATTTTCTATGTCTTTAGTTTTCTAATTTTACTTTTATAATACTTCATTTATACTGCATTTTTAAGTAAAAAGTACCAGCCAATAATGGACTGGGAAAGCAAGAGAAATTGGTCCTTCACTACAGCAGGTTGACTCTAAACTATTAGGTACACATGTATGACCACAGACAATGCAGGGAACCAGGAAATGGTCTTAGGGAGTTAGAAAGTTAGAGTGAAATCTGAGCACACTGGCAAAAAGAAAGTTTTAAATGAATATACTAAGTCTTAACCGGTATTATTAACTCATCTATCTTAATGTCACCAGCAGCCTGAGTGCCCTGACTAAAAAACACAGGAATTTTAATCAACTTGACAGTAATAGTTCTAATTGAAAATTATTACATTGGCATTCTAATTTGTACATTATACTCTTCTGATTGCATGAGGCAGTGCTTGAACCTAATTGACCCTGGAATTTTGAGTTTTTGGAACTACACAGCTAAGATCCAAAGCCATGAGCAGGTAAAGTCCCCTCGGAGATGAATTCCATGAGTTCTATCTAATTAGAGTGCCAAGTATTCTGCATGACAGAGATGGCAAATATCTAGACTATATTCTACCATTTTCCTCTCCCAGCACTAATCACCCATGGCATATTTCCAGCTGAATCCCAACGAAGCTTAATAATCCACTTCAACATAAAGTTCCAGGTGACCATCCATCAACTGAAGGTAGCATGCCAGGTGTGAAATATTTGCAGTCCAGTCCTGCACTGAGACTCATCTTGTTTTAAGTCTCCTTGGCTGATATCTGTTAGTTTGCTTGTTTATATTTTTAAAGATTTTTAATCCTCAGATTGAGCTAATTTACTCCCAAAGGTTTAGTGACAAGAAATCTGGCAGAAGAATACAGACTCCCTGAATCTATCATTTTTTCCAGGGCAGCTGTCTGAATTGAGGCATAAAACACTTAACCTGATAACAATCACAGCTTCGTATAGCCGGATGGCAGCCATAGGATGAATTTCAATTTCATTTACATCTCTAAGCACAGTGCTGTTAATTCTAATGATCTCTTGAATCACTGAGTTTCAGTGTCAAACAGGAGCTTAAATACCATCTAACTCTACCTACATTATTACAATGACTGAGTCTCTATACAGTATCTGTACCAAGTAGTTGTCCAAACGATAGTTGAACACTTCCACTGATTGAATTCCAAGTATTTCAAGGTAAATTACTCCATTTTTGAGCAATTCTCACTGTTAAAAACCTCCACATTTTATTAAGTGCAATATGTGTTCCTATACGATATACAGAATAGAACTATTTTTAGCCATTGGAATCATACAGAAAACAACCATTTAATTCTTCTTGATGGCAGCCTTAAAATGTTTGAAGATAGCTGTCACAGTTATCCTTTCTAACAAATCAATCTGTCAAATAACTGAAATATGTTCAGGGCCACTCCTTACAGTATAAGTTGCCCCATTATAAAACTATATATAGTGCAACTTACATGAACGTGAATGGCATTCTCTGAGTTGTATAACATGGTATCACGCTTCTCAAAAAGTGTGCCCTTGAGTGTTTCAGGGAGGGTCAATAGTGCCTACTGAGGAGGTCTTTCTTCGTCTTTTTTGTTTTAAGTTTATATTGAGAGAGAGAGAGAGAGAGAGAGAGATTGCACAGATGTACACATGTGCACATGTGGGGGAGAGAGTGGGGGAGGTGCAGAGAGAAAGAGAATCCCAAGCAGGCTCTGAACTCAGCATAGAGTCCAACATGGGGCGAGAACTCATGACCGGAGAGATCATGACCTGAGCCTAAATCTAGGCAGGCACTTAAACGACGAAGCCACCTAGGCACCCCCGAAGAAAATTTCTTGCCATGAAACTAAAAATCTTTGCATGAAGAATAAGGCAGCCATTTCACACTAGCAATATTTAGCTCTGCCAACCAGTGAGTCAAAGTAATTTTTATAGAAGAGAAAGTAAAAATGTCCTAAGACTGAGTAGTAAATTTAAGGAAATAATACATCATCAGTAACTGGATTCTTCCTCTGCATTTCTTCCACCACTAAAGCCAAGACATGAAGTTTATTTCCCAAGTCAAGGAGAGAGCTTTAGTCAGTATTTAGTTCCTAGATTCAAAGAATTTATCAATACTTTGGGAGAAAATAATCTTGAAAAAGTAGACTTTATTAGAGGGGGAAAATGTCTTTTTCACAACTGCCAAAATCTTTTCATGTGAGTGTAAGAATCTAGTAATGGAATATTATCATATAGTAGATTGTAAACAGGGGAGACTCAGTGCATGACATAAAGGAAATGCCTGTCCAATTGCAAAAGAATTAGGAATTTTAAAAATTCCAATGATGAAAAAAACCCAATATTCTATTTTTTGCTTCCAAAATTTGTTCTTTGTGCCATACCAGGAAAAAATTAGTTCTGTAAATCAGAGCTTTTGATTTACAAGAGCTGTTTCTTACTGAGAGAAGTAAAAGCTCGGTCCTGAAGAGGAAGATCATAGAATCTATACTCTGAAGTTAGTTTGTAAAGAGAATAGAGGAATCCCAGGCTATCTTTTGGGAGGCCAGTTGGGAAGGAGAGAGGTGAATTCAATGGAGAGTCATCTTGAATAAGATTAGTTGGGGAGAGATACAGAGACTGCCATAAGCAGCCCTCCCAGTGTCTATGATCAACTCCAGGAATCTGTGACTGCAGTCTGGGACAAAAGACCTTTCTAACAAACACTAAATTAACATGAAAAAAACAAGCTTACTTTCTCAGCTCCTCACTTCCGTCTTTTAAGGGCCTCTTTCAATAGCTGCCTAAATGTCCTTCAGGTTTGATGACTTACCAGAAGGACTCAGAGAATTCAGAAGAGCTGTTATACTTACACTTATAGTTTATTGTAAAGAAATGATACAGATCAGCAGAAGACAAGGTTCCAGTTGTCCTTTCTCACTGGAGTCACATGCATAGAATTTAATTCTACCAAAAATGGTGAATGACAACATAAATAAATTATTGTCAACCAGGGAAGTTCACTTGAGCCTTGGTGTACAGGGATTATATTAGAGGTCAGTCACATAGTCATGGAGCATCCATATGACTGACCTCAATTATTCAACATTTAGCAACCCCCTCAGAGGTCAAACTAATACAGCATGGCCCAGAGCCCCAGGCAAATAAGAACTGACATTTACCATAAGTCACATCATAATCATAGGCTATCTAGACTGGCCCAAGTTCTAAAGTATACACACTTATCAGGCAGGACATTCAGAAAGAGCCAGTCAAAGGCCAATCTTTTCTTTAGATTGTGCAGTTTGAAAACCCAAAGACTGCTGAGTTAACCCTTTACTATACACCATGTGTCAAGATTTTGTTGAAGCTTGTCAGAAGTTGTCCGAGACTTGTAAAGAGCAAAAACAAGTAACAGCTGTCCTTTTAGTGGAGAGCTGAATATCATCTAACAGACTTTTTAGAAACTGTCTGATTCTATAGAGATACGCAGCTTTGAATATCATTACATTGGCTTAAGGAAACTGATGGAGAGTGGATGATACTTAACCATAGCAATGCAAATGATTATTTTCCATTGAAATAAACATAGATTTTTTCCATTATACATAAAATTGACCTATGCCATGTACAAAAGATAACCCTAAATATTGCATATTCAAGGATGATAATCAGGTTTGAGCACTGGAAAGTTTATTTCAGCATTTCTGATTGTATTTTTGCATATGTGTATGTGTGTGTTTGAAGTGGTTTTAATATCTCGTTGGTTCTCTGATTTAGTGAGTTTAATAAAGTCTTTCATGTGTTCCTTTTATGTTTATATGGGAGTGATGTTTTTATCTTTGTGAAAAATTTTACTCTATCAGTCTTACATTAGTTGCACAGGGTCTACTTCTTTTCAATACGTCTACTTGTTTGTAATGGAGAGTGGGATCCCTGATTCCCAGAAGTGCATTGGTAATATGATAAGCAGATTCAATGTCTACATTTGGGTGGAAATGTAAAGTGTTGAAACTCAATACCCTTACATATGTAAAGTGTTGTATACGACTTATACTGTAGATTTCCTTTTTTGTTTTTGTCTGTTTGTTTGTCTGTTTTCCCTTCCCTGTTTTCTGATTTACTGAAGAATTTTTTAAAAATAATTGATAGGTAAAGAGAGAAGATCTGTATTGTCCTCAAAATATATTAAATGTACTCAAATCCTTCTATCATGTTTAATATTCATTATAAGGTACCTATGTAAAATGTCTATAGTTTTATTCAGGGAATAAATTTTTTTAATTTTTATTTTAATTCCAGTTAGTAACCTACAGTGTTATATTAGTTTCATGTGTATAATACAGTAGTTCAAAACTTCCATACATCACCCTGTGCTCATCTTGACAAGTGCACTCTTTAATTTCCATCAACCTATTTGACTCATTCCCCCCCCTCCTCTACTCTGCTAACCATCCGTTTGTTTTGTATAATTAAAAGTCTGTTTGTTGATTTGTCTCTCTATTTTTCCTCTTTGCTTATTTGTAAAAATTTTAAAATAAACACTGATTAAAATCATTATATAGTTATGTGACTTAATAACATAATTTACTTTTGCAGATCAAGTAATTTTTCTTATAAGCCTTTTCCCATTAAAACAAGTCTGCAACAGATAAAATTTCAATATCATTTTAAGAATGATGTTTTTTAATTTTATGTTTGAAAGAATCAGACTGAGAAATATCAAAATACAACAAAATTCTAAAGTTCGTTTTAAATATTAAATCACCCTATTTAAAGAGCTCACTGTCCTCATAATTCTATAAAGTTTTGAAAACAGTGAAAGTTTCATATCTAATTGAGCTGACAGGTATAATATTTAAAGAACTCCCAGTACTCAATCTTATAATCAGTAAAAATCATCTAATGAGATCCTACACAATTCAGAGCATAATACCAGAAACGAAAAATACAAAAAGTCGACCAACCAGCCAAACAAAAACAAAAGATCGTTTTTCTTTGGGAAGTTTACATGTTAGGTCACTGGAAATTGAAGACACACACAAATAGTAAAGAACGAAAACAAATAAACTAGTAGACACTTAGAACTGGCTAAACCTACTAAAGTTTTCTGATATTTAATAGAACTGATAGTAGCCAGAAAAAAAGGGGGGGGTTATTATTCTATAGAAAAGAAAATTTGAGTACTCCTTTCTGAAGCTGTTTCTTTTGGGCAGAAAAAAGCATGAACTCCTTTAGTTATACAAACCATTGTTCTTGGAAAATCTGTAAGTCAACCAGTAACTTGAATGCAACTGTGCTTAGCCAAATGATTCCTCTGTAATATTAATTGATGTGTTTGAGCCAAAACTCTTTCTCTACACTGAGAAACAAAATAATGAATGGTGTGAACCCATCCCCAAGAAGCTGAATTCAGCTGCTGAAACAAATCACAACAGCAGTTGTTTAACAAACAAGCAAGTATCTACTTCTACACAGCGGAAACCTTCCTTATCACAAAAAAAAGGAGAGAGTAGATACAATAAGAGGACAGTTAACAGACTCTCGTCCAAAAGGTAAGGGAGAGGTATGTATATTTCATGAGTTAAATTAAGCTGCACTATGTCTGTAAATCTTACATTACAGAGGTCAGGGACATATATTTTTCTTTGAAATATCAAAGCCTGTTGTTGAGGTGAGACTGCAGGATGGAATTTCAGGGCTGATCTTTATCTCTGCCAGGGAGATACAATTATCAAACCCACACAGACAAAGGCACCAATGCAAGCATAAAATTTCTCAATCCATTTATTCCTAGGCATTTAACTAGGTAAAATTACAGATAAGAGTGCCACTCTAGAGTCAGGTTCAAATCCAGGACTCGGATTTAATAGATGTATGACCTCAGGGAATACCTTCAACTGTAAAATGGAGATAGTGCCTCAGTTTCCTTACCTTTAAAATGAGACTATTAATCTTACTTTAAATAGTTACTTTGAGGATCAAAGAAGGTAATTTTAAATGCATATGGACCAGCACATGGCATCGATTAAGGGCTTACTAAATATAGCCATCATTGATGTCATCATTATTATTGCATATGATGGTAAGACTGAATAAATTAGTATATGTTATAGTATTGTAAGCTGGTGTGATTTTCTTGGTCAACATGACAGATAAGTGGGTTCTTATGGATGAGGGTGGGTTTTCCCTAAATTAAAAAAAAAAGATACTTTCTTTGTCAATTATCCTAAGAAAGGAAGATTATGGAAAATAGAAACTTGAGAATGGCAATGAACTTTATTCCCAGCTTGTACCAATGAAATTGGTATGCCATGAATGGGTTACGAGGGTGCCGACATACTGAACCCCTCATTCCTTGAAGTAACCAACTGAGGTGGTTCTGGGATGACTGGTGGCCTTGGATGGTAACCTCTGACTGTAGGTTGCCTTGTCTATTTACCACACGTGCCAAACAAGTACTCCTATTATGTATATGTGTCTGACATAATTTAAAGAGTCGGGAGGAAAGGTCTAGGAACACTCCTAGTGAAAAAGATAAATCTTTTCTTTCATATGGAAGTTGGCTGAGAAGTAACTGTTATACTAGGAAAGGTTACAGCTCTACAGACATTCAGAAAGCCACCCTGAATGACACTTTGTGTGCTTATCAAATTATTCTTTCTTTTTCATTTTTAAATCTACTCAACAAATAAACTGAACGCATGCAATGTGCCAAACAGAAGAACTATGTTAAATACTACTGATATAATGGCAAGTGGGCTCAACTTTCATGAAAATTTTTATACATTGGAATAAGAGATATTAATCAAAAAATCATACAAATATATGATTACACAATGATAATTACTATGAAAGAAAATTGCATGAAGGGAGAAAGGAACTGGGCTGGTGGGCTCTGAGAATAGCACATCGATACTATATTTACTTATTAAGTCATTCAACAAACATTTATTGAGTATCAAGCATACTAATCACAAGGTTACAGTGAAGACTTATTTTCCTAACCTCACATATGCCAGTCTTGAAGGTGAACAAGCTGGCAGCCTAGAAATGCCAATGGCTACAAACAAAAACAAAAGCTCCAACAAATCCTATTCTCTCTAGCTAAAGAATAAGGAAAGGAACAGACTAGTAAGAAAAACTTTTAACATCACCACTTTACCACATTAAAGAATTTGGCTCAGTACCAGGAAAGGATGAGTGGAGACCTTCAAATCCCACCCTTGATGAGTGTAATTAGACACTCACCCACCCATTGCTGGGGTGGTGTCAAAAAAGGCAGAGCTGAGATGGGACTTACATTTTTGTGAGTCAGTAATAAGCTCCCACTCCTGTCAGAGAAACCAAGTAGAAACAGTCTGGACTTTCATTCTCACCCAGAAATACTGAGGTGCCCTATCCCCTTCCCACTGGGCTGGTGTCAGATGTCTAGTGAAAAATTAAGACTTTCACCACTGTCCAATGTAATGAGGCACCTCCCCACCATAAGGCCATGTGAGTGATAGTAATGAGGCTGTACCATACCTCCCATCAAGAGTGATGTTGGTGGAGGCCTAATGAGAAGCCAGTATTCCCGCTCTGGCACACAATAAGAAGGATCCTTTCCCTTTCAAGTGTCAACAGAGGATAAAGGGGGAGCCTGAACTTATAACCCCACCTGGCAATAATGAAGCAGTGCACACCATTCCCTGAAGAAACAATAATCAGAAACCAAACAGAAAACTAAAAACATAATGGTAGACTTGAGCCTTGATATATCAGTGGTAACATTAAATGTAAATGGTCTACATATATCAACAAAAAGACAGACATTGACAGAGTGAATTCAGAAACATGATCTGATTATATGCTATCTATAAGAGATTCACTTCAGATATAATAATATAGGCAGGTTGGAGAAAATGGATGAAAAAGATAGATAATGCAAAACGTTTATCAAAGGAAAACAGAAGTTGCCATATCAACAAAAGGGATGGCAAACCTCAAAGCAAAGAAAATTACAAGGGTTAGAGAGAGACATTACATAATGATAAAAGGGTCAATCTAACAGGAAGATATATCAATTCTAAATGTGTATATGCAAATAACAGTTACAAAATATGTAAAGTAAAAACTGATATAACTGAAAGGAGAAATAGATAAATCGACAATTATAGTTGGAGACTTCAACATCCATCTCTCAACAATTGATAGACATACTAGACAGATTATCTTTAAGGACAGAGAAGGCCACAGGATCTAATAATCTACATTTATGGAACACTATACCTAACGACAACAAATACATACTGTTTTCAAGTGTGCACCAGAGTATATACCAAGATATCCTGTGCCATAAAAAAATCCCAACAACTTTAAAGAACTGGGTCATAGTATTCTCTGGCCACAATGAATTAAAAATCAGTAACAGAAAGATAACAGGAAATTCTCCAAACACTTGAAAACTAAATGCCATATAATCTGTGGACAAGAAAAAATTATAAAAATGCTTAACAGATTAATGGTTGAAAGGGGTTAAGAAAGGGATCAGGAAAGTGAGAAGGAAGTAGGTGTAGCTATAAAAGGACAACGTGAGGGGCACCTGAGTGGCTCAGTTGGTTAAGCGTCTGACTTGGGCTCCGGTCATGATCTCACACTTGGTGAGCTTGAGCCCCATATCCGGCTTTCTGCTATCAGCACAGAGCCCACTTCAGATCCTCTGTGTCCCTTTCTCTGGCTCCCTCCCCTGCTGGTGTACACTCTCTCTCCCAAAAATAAACATTTAAAAATGGGGGCAACATGAGTGATGAGATGATAGAAGTGTTCTGTATAATGAAAAGATCAATATCAACATCCTTGCTGTGATCATGTACAATCATTTTGTAAAGATGTCACAACTGAGGGAAACTATGAAGGACACATGGGATCTCTGTATTATTGCTTATATTTGCATCTGAATCCTCAATAACCTCGAAATACAGAGTTTAACTTAACTCAGTGTGTGTGTGTTTACAATCTTCTCAAAATAGTTCAATTTGAGTGTGTGTGTATGTGTGTGCACACACGTGCATGTGTGCGCTATGCGTGTGCTGCTGTGCAACTTTCCACATCAGTGCCAAACTGAGAAAGCCTCAGACACAGAAACACATTCAGTGAAGATGAAGTAGTAGAAGCAGCCTGAAGAAAATGTATAACCACAAAACTGCAGCAAGTGCTTAGGAGAGTCATGATAGCAGACAGAGGCAAAGGCCATGGGTTATATTAATATTGGAGAGCATGTGGGCCTCTTTCACCTTTGGAGCTCCCTCAGAAACTCCAGAGCAGCACTCTCCAACAGAACTTTCTACAATGATGGGCATATTATAATTTGAGTTGTCCAACACTGCAGCTAATAGCCACATGAAGATCAAATGAAACTAATGTAACTGAGGAACTCAATTTTTAAATGTACTTACTTTACTTATTTTAAATTTATTTTTTTAATGTTTTACTTATTTCTGAGAAAGAGAGAGAGAGAGAGTGAGTGCAGGGGAGGGTCAGAGAGAGAGGGAAACACAGAATCTGAAACAGGCTTCAGGCTCTGAGCTAGGTGTCAGCACAGAGCCCGACGCAAGGCTCGAACCCACGAACCCTGAGATCATGACCTGAGCCAAAGTGGAATGCTTAACTGACTGAGCCACCCAGGTGCCCCTGCTTATTTTAAATTTAAATAGCCACATACAGCTAATGATTACTATATGAAACAGAATTTTCTTTTTCTACTAAAAAAAAAAAAGGTGGGGAGAGAGACTTAAATGAGAGCCTAGATTTTGTTATGGGTGAAGTGCTTCAGAGCTTTGATAACTTGGGCATCCTTGTAGCACCTTGATTGTCCTCTCTTGTTAATGACATCAGCAACAAACAAAGTACAATCTCTTATATATGTAATAGTTAATATGTGATTATTGCCAAAAGGAGTCAATGTGGATGGCTAGGTTATTAATGATGATAGAAAGGGCACTCCAGAAAGTAAAAATATCACTTTTCAAATTTAAGTCAGCATGTGTTAGAAGATTATCTGACATCGAGTATCTTTCCAAGATGATCTGATTACAAAACAAAAACTCAGTAGTTGGAGAAAACTTAACAGTAGATTTGAAAGATTTGAACTGCAGACAGTACAGTGTTATTGCGCTAAGAAAGTTCTCACAGGGTCACAGGACAGGGGCCACCGGATGAGAGCCTGAAATCGAATGGTGGGTGCAAACCTGAAATGGACCTCCATGAACTGGCAAAAGTAAGGGAGAAAAATGAGACCAAAATAACTTCCAGACTGCGAAGCTGGGGCACTGAGAGAATGATGGGTGCTGACAAAAAGACAAAAATGGGAAAGGAACAAGGAGCTCAGGTCTTGATACACTGTTTCTATTGCCCAATGCTTATCCTCCGGTAAAGACGGTCCTATCTAGTGCCTCTTAAACAACAGTTTGCCAATGGGCTGCACAAAAATTAATTGGGAAGAATTTAAAAATCCAGATTCTTGGGCTATATTCCAGAAATTCTAAATCTGGTTTTCCAGGGTGGAACCCAGGAATATGTAATTATGTTAAAAGTTCTCTAATAGATTCCAAAGTTTACTTAGGTTTGAGAAATACTGTTACAAATTGCTTACTAGTTACAGGGAAATCAGGACTACAGATGTCAGCCTGGGAAATCATACAAATTTAGGACTTACATAAAACTGTAAGAGAAAATTCAAAACAAAAGCAACTCTAAGGAGAGCTCTCCACTGAGAGCTAGAAGAATAGAGCATCTGGGACATGTGTGAAGATAAATGTTTAATATTACTATCATGTGCATGTAATTTATTTCAAACTTCAGCTTAGACAGTGAAATACATATGTGTGCACTCATTAGTTTTAACCTACAGACCCCCTGGGGAAGAGATGAGGTAAACGTTAACATTTTAAGTACAACTATCAGAAACACAAACCCAAGGTGACTAGTTAATTTATAAAAGATTAATCAAAAGTCCATATTCTTTAAACAACTACCCCAGGTCTCACCTACATGTATCTCCTATTAACACAGAACTTTCTTAGTTACCATAATGAATATCATTAGTAAGACTGCTTCATTGGTGAAAGGATGTTCAAAATGTGTTGATTAATTCCAAAGGTAACATAGGCATGTCTGTTCTTGCAAAAGGGTATAAGAATCTAGTAAGTTCAATATAGGCCCTATGTTGCACAGCCCTGGTTCAGCGGCTGAGTCAAAGTTGTTCTGACATTAACTAGAAAGGTAGCTGGACTCCAGTTCTGGAATATTGCTGAAGTCTCTAATGAACCTTTTCTGCAAAGTGCTATCAGAGCTTATAAAAAAGACAAACTGCTGGGACTACATCAAGCTGACTCTCAGGTCATATAACTGTTTTTATGCCTGATTGCAAATAAGTGTTTCACATTTGGCAACATTTGATCTAAGGTTTTCTTTTATTGTATAAGAATCGTGTGTTTCGAAGGCAACCCACATCTAACAAACATAACCTAATAATGGTGAGCGACCAAATCAATTCTGGTCAGTTTGCAACAAAAGTCACATTCTCCAGCAAGTTTGACATGATTTTTTAAAAATTCTCATTATAGGATGAAATTAATATTCATCAATGGGTTACTTCAATAATTGGAGCTGCTGAATTTTAACTGAGCAGTGAGCCTGTGGTTTTTTAAAAAACATGATGTTTTCTTAATAATTCTTTTTTTTTGTATTCAAAGGACTATAAATTAGAAAAGCAATCAGCATGAAGCCCAACAGTAAAAAATACAATGCTACAGGTCACTTGTTAGATGAATGGCAACTATCAGTAGTTAATTTTACTGTCAAATTTTTAATAAGAATTTGCAAATGAATGGCTTAGTATTCCAAGTAAGAAGAAAATGTTCTTAATAGCAGAAATTACACTTTCTATTCTTACTTCTATCTTCAGTGGTTACTTCTATCACTCATTTAAGCTTAAAGCATGTATTACAATAACAAGAAGTTTATTAAATGTCAGCTTAAAAAACGTCTTCTTTAAGATAATGTTATCTAGATACTGGAAAAAAAGTTCTTTTAAGTATATTACCTGAAAATTCAGATGGTCTAACAGTTTACAGAAAATATCAATTCATGAGTGACCTGACAAGCATATGTTACTATAGAGTGTGTCATGACATGGAATTTATTGCACAAAAACACAACTTTGGACAAGTCTCTGACTATAAAATAAGGTTAGTTTTGTTGCTCTAGGATGGTGCCTCCTTCTAAAAACAGTAGGTTTACTAGAAGTGTAGAAAATTACTTTTTTTTTTTTAGGGGCACCTGGGTAGCTTAGTCGGTTAAGCGTTGGACTTTCGCTTAGGTCATGAAATCGTGGTTCGTGGGTTCGAGCCCCGCGTCGGGCTCTGTGCTGACTGCCAGCTCAGAGCCTGGAGCCTGTTTCAGTCTGTGACTCCCTCTCTCTCTGACCCTCCCCTGCTCACGCTGTCTCTCTCTCTCTCTCTCCTAGAAATAAATAAAAATTAAAAAAAAAAACATTTTAAAAAAAGATTAAAAAAAGAAAATTACTTTAAAAAAAAATGGACGCATTATTCAGGGGCGGGGGGGTGGGGTGGCGATGCGGAGAGAAAATGGATTCTTAGGTCTCTTAGGGAGGGAGGGTGAGTAAGCTGCGTCTCCATTGCTGCTGTGCGGCCCTGGGAGAGGCCTGGGGGCGGGAGCGCGGCGGCAGAGGTGCGGGCGGTGGCTTCCAGTCCCCACCGCCTCCGGCTGGTGTTTGCGGAGCTGGCGTTGCCCGCTCCCGCTTCGACCTGACGTGTCTCGCTGAGCTCGTCTTCCAGAATTTACAGCCCACCCTCCCCAGGGGCTGGTCTTCTGCCTCACACTTTCTCGACGGGGCTGCCTGCGTGAATCCACCTCGTGGGGTCCAAACCTACGCGCGAACCCGGAGCCCACTCCCGTCCCAACACCCGCCGGGTCTCAGCCAATCACTAGGGCCACAGCCACGTTGTTCTCCTGAGTTTTTTTAAAAAAAATAATGCAACGCCTGTAGAGTTCATCTGGATTTTTTTTTTCCTGGTGTCATCTCCATTATTATTCCCTTAATTAATTTTCTGTCCTTTATTCGAATGAAAAACTTGATGGCAGCGGGTTTTATTTTATCGCTCCCCCCACCCTGCCCCATCTCGTTTTACTGCAGTACATAACAGGTACTCAAAGTATGTTACAGTTAAAGAGCATCCGTAAATGTGTCCAATCTCATCTGGCTGATGTACAAAACGGGATGGAAGGGAGGCAGGATGGATGTCAAGAGTAAGGGCTAGCCTGTTTCTGACCTAAGTTCAATTTTCCATTACGGTCAAGATTCTATAGATTCTGTTAACATGCTCAATAGTTGCTGATTTTTTTAAACTTCTTTAATAAATACATACACTGTATTTAAATAGGAATATATTTAAATTAGTAACTATGTTATTATTTTTCAAAAGCAGAGTGGTCTCTGCCAATGAATAGTTAATTCAAAACTCAAAGGATTTGATTTCAGGAGTTCTGGAAGAAATAGTTTAAACATGTTTTAGGCTTTTCCTGACGTCAAATAGGGAAGTAAAAAAAAAATGTTCTGGGGCTTGTGGTTAGAATTCCCACGTTGTTTACAGGTCAGGTGTTCTTTTCCTAACTGACACAAATGCTGAATCACTAAAACCAACACTTCTAACCGAGAGTCAAGCTCCTCAGATTTAATCACTGTTTATAAGAATCAAAAAATTGGCTAGCCAACCTCATTACATACATTAGCAGAAAACTTGCTCCATTTTCCAATAAATTATTTTTCTTTAAAATAACAAAATCTTGCTAAATAATGACTGTTCCTTACCACTTAAAACACTTTATTCCATGTGAAAAAGATATGGTTCTTATCTAAGGAAATTTCATCTCATCGCCTTTGCTAAAATCTTGGTTTTTAAAAAGGTGCAGTGATTCCAAATATTTAGTAGGAGTAAAAAAAGCTGCTCCAATTAAAATGTAAAATTTTTAAATGCAAGAATTTGGATATTGTATCAAAGACATTTCTAAAAATAATTCTTCAGCTGTTTTTACACATTACTTGAAGTTACTTTCTCTTCCATTTTCAATACTCACTCATTAATCATGTAGAAGTGCCTAACAAAAATTTATCAGTACCATAATAAACAAAACATAAATCACTACACTCAAGGCAAAAGTTTTAATTTTCTCTTCCTTTTGTAAATCTTGTTAGATGTGAAATAATTGACCAGTAATTTGTACCTATTAAAATGAATTTAGGTAATCAATATTCCAAATCAAAATGCCCATTTCACAGCATTTGAAAATCTAGCAAACAATACAATTTTTACTTAATCGCTTTCTCAGTCACTTGTTTATACTTAAAAAATGAAGGAAGCACATGAACAATCTGTATTCATATGGTTATACGCAAAACATATGCCAGCATTCCATTTTTTAACTTTGTATTGCATATCAAGGTTGGTGCTTGACAATAAATAGGTTGGAAATTTTTAAGTGTGAACACTCCACCACAGATGTGAATAATGTACTCCATTGTACAAAACTGTCCACATTTTGCAACATCTCCACTTAAAGAACACAAAAAATTTTCCGGCAGTTATTTTCCTCTACACATTTTGTATATAATACAACTGAAATTACTCTCTTCTGAGCTTCTTTTGTTTGGTTTTAATGTACCTATTTTAGGACTTTTTCCTAAAAATAAGGCCTGTTGGAGCTAAATTTTAGGGGGAAAAGTATTCCATTTCAGAACACAAATAAAAATGCATTGAACTTTCAAAATTCTTTCACATTTTTAAGCTTCAAATATTTTTATTCTTATTTTTTTAATGTAATGTTTAATTACACTCAAAGGGTAACTTCTTTTTAATTTGTACTGCATGGCCTGAGGGCATCCTGGGAACATAATTACACAGTGGCTGAAGTGTCAAGTCTGAGATAACAAAAAAGGGTTCCAAAGTTTTTATGGAAAAAATATTTAACATAGCATCATTTCAAACAGTATTATGCCTTAAAAGGAGGAGGCTACAAATGTAATTTTTGCATATATCAACAGATATAATTTCAATATATATTTTTAAATGAACCTGAATGTTGAAGTTTTCCATATTTTATTCTGTCATTTTGGTGTTCAACCATATGCAATTGTCACAGAGCAAATTTATATTTAATAAATCATTATCAATTTTAAATCTGGAGATAATAATAAGCCTTACTTAATTATAAAGCTCAGATATAGGGGCACTAAGGTGGCTCAGGAGGTTGAGCCTCCAACTCTTGACTCTGGCTTAGGTCGTGATCTCATGGTTTATGAGATGGAGCCACCTGTCAGGCTCTGCCCTGACAGTGTAGAGCCTGACTGGAATTTTCTCTCTCTCTCTCTCTCTCTCTCTCTCTCTCTCTCTCTCTGCCTTTCCCCCATTTGTGTGCTCTCTCCCTTTCTCTCTCTGTCTCAAATAAACATTTAAAAATAAACAGTCAAAAAAAGCTGAAATATAAAATGTTTTCAATTTTGACCATTTGTGAACTAAAGCTGTCCTAAATCTCAACAGCAGTTTCATACATGCACGGCTCAACAGAACATACTACAAACATAAAGAAAAATTCTACTTTATAAATTTAATGCTTATCTTTAATAAATATTTAGAAATATAAGTTCATGTGGAAAAATACTCATGCTCTTTTCATTTAGCTAAAATTCTTTCTTAAAAATGTGCAACCCGTATTTCATTATATTTTTACATAATTTCATTCCCCTTAAGTCCACATGAAGCAGGGTCAATGTTGTGAATACATATTACAAAGAGAGAAAAAATGTTTTTCTTGTCTGAATATTTAAAGCCTATGAAATATGAATAAGTGTGAGTTGAAGGCAATGCTATAATTTTATAATTTTCCCTGATTTTACTACCATGTCTCTAGCTGAGTAAGCCTGAAAAAAATTAAGTTCAACTAGCCATAAAATAATTATTGTTGGCATTAAAATAGGTGTGATTTTTTGCTATATGAACCCTCACAAATGCATCAAATCCATAAAAGTCATGTTCATATATTGCACAATTCACTATCATTATTCAATGTACTTTTCCAACCACTTTTAGAGTAAATTATTTAATGTCATACTAATCAAATTGTAATCATAGTCATTAATCAGTAATAAGTTATTAAGACACAAAACAACCTTTACTTTAGCAAAGCTATTTGTAGCCAAATTGCAGTAAATTGTTATAACATTTCTTAAAAACACCATGGTGTATAATGATAGGATTCACTACAGAATTTCATAAACTCTTCAGATGGTCAGAGCAAGGAAAAACTTGAAGTTTTATCTTTGTGCCATTTATCTTTGTAAATGATATGGAAATAGGTGACTTTGAAAATAGAAATAATAATAATATCATACAAGATACCTCCAAAGAGTAAATATCTTTAGAAATATAATGAATTAAATAATTTACATAGGATTATATGTGTACATTTATACATATGAATACAAAATTGTGTATAAATGAGCATATATAAAGATTTATTCATATATGTTGTATTAGATATATTTATGTATAAACATATACATATATAAAATATATTTATATATAAATTATAATTGCTTACACATCCAAATCTATATACAAACGGCATAGCACAGTGTTTGGTCCATAATAAGCCTTTAATATATAGGGCTATAATTATAATTAATAACCTAACCTGCTGTAAACTATGTGCTGAAAGTAAACATTTATCCCTGACACTCTCTTAACCTAGTGCCCTATGTCATTTTTTTCAAAACTAAGCTACCTTACTTTTTCCTGCTTCTCCTTCAACGAGGAAGGGAATTTGGGGGTTTTTTTGCATGTTTTTAGTTGTTGGTGTTTTGGGGGTTTTTTTGTTTTGTTTTCTTTTGTTTTGTTTTGTTTTGTTTTCCTTTTTGGATTGACAGGCTCCTCCTCTTTCCATGCTCCCATACTGGTATTCATTGAGACCCGCATATTTCTTTGGACCTCACATATGGACTACAGGACAATCTCTGAAATAACAAACCCCCTTTCATCCACTTACAAATCTGTAATGTTAAACCTGGAAAGTTTACTACTTCTTTTACAACAGGTTCACATTTTTGGTGGTTCAATGTTCATTTGCAACTGAATCTTCTATAAGGGCTTCAGACTCATTGGACTATAACTGAATCATGCTTCCATCTGCAAAACCACTGCTGCTCTTGTAGTAACTCTTTAAAGTGATATGTTTTTGGGGCGCCTGGGTAGCTCAGTTGGTTGGGTGGTTGACTTCAGCTCAGGTCATGATCACGGTTTGTGGGTTTGAGCCCCATGTCAGGCTCTGTGCTGACAGCTAGCTCAGAGCCGGGAGCCTGTTTCAGATTCTGTGTCTCCCTCTCTCTCTGGCCCTCCCCTTCCCATGCTGTCTCTCTCTCTCAGAAATAAATAAAAGATGTTAAAAAAAATTAAAGTGACATATTTTTTAATCATCTACCATGTTTACTTAGTCCAGAAACCTCAGATCTGTCATCAACTTCCCCCACTTGCTCACTGCTTTTCATAAACTGTTAAGTTCAGAAGATTCTATCCAAAAAGACCATGGATTCTGTTCTTTCCTATATCTATAGCTGCTTTTAGCTTCTGGTGTTTGTCTCACATCTAGACAAACTGCATGGATGTGATAATGTTTTTTGCCTTAAACATCTCAGAAAGTCTTCAGCTTTTTCTATAATTTTCAGATTATTTACAATGAGTACATTCTACTTTCATAATCAGAGAAACACACTATAAAGATAACATCTTTTGATAGATTTCCTATTGACTGCAGAATAAATTCAATACCCTTATTACAATTCAGAAGCTACTTAAAATACATCCATGAATTACCTGATTATCTACTATACCCTGAGCTGTCCTTGGACCATATTTTGAACGTTCAAACTTCTATAACATCCTAAGCACTTTTCTCTTATTCTGAGAATTTCTTATTTATTTGTTTATCTTCCATATAGGCTGCAGGTCCCAGCAAAAAATACCACCCCTCCTGTCAGGCTTTCTCTGACTTCCTGTGCTCTCCACAGTGTTCTCAAAACAGTTCTTGTGTAGTAGAGCACCATCTGCATTGTTTCATAAATATTTATTTTAAAAAATCTACCTCCTTTTACTGACCTATGGAGTATTTAAGGGCATGGACCATACTTTATTCATGTGTAGAAGGAAGAAAGGAAGAAAGAACACAAGGAAGAAATGACAGGAGATAGGTATGTGATTTTAAGGAATAATTTCCATGATTTTAATACATTTTGGGAGGAGAAATAAACATAGCATTTAATATATTCAAAACATGGTGCTTAAAAGTTTTACCTCCCAAAAAGGGAGAAATACCTTCATGGTATTTAAATTTTTCTATAAGAAACACTTGGGACATTATATTTACGGCTTCATTTAAGCAAAAACTCTGCTCTGGCTTCTGCAAATGTGTGGTTTCATCAGCATTGTCTTTCTTGTTAAACAGTGAAAAGAAATGGGTGATGGTATCTAAATTCATTGTCATGAGAATTCTAGCATTGTTTTAGTTGTTTTTGCTAATTTAAATTGCTGTCTCCAAGTTCTCAATTCTTCCAAGAGTAAAATTCTTACAATGCCCAGGAGGCCCTTCTATGATTCTCCACCATTTCCTCACTGATATAATTTCTGGCCACTCTCCCTTTTCTTCTAGTCTCACTGCCTTCTCACTTTTTCTGAAATATGATAGTACATTCTTGTCATAACACTTTGCTGAAGATGTTCCCTGAGCTTGGAAGGCCATTCACCCAGATATCTGTTTAACTCCCTCACCTCTCTCAACTAGAGTCTTTTCTACCTGAGTCATTCCCATCACTCTTTGTAACTGTGTAGAAAAGTTGATTAGTTCTTCCATTACTCAAATTTAAGGCTTTAGAAAATTCTGGCTAACTCAAGTGGATCTCAGATGTAAAGATAAGAAATGAAACTCTTCTAAGAGAAAACTATGCAGTAAAAGGTTAACTCCATGGATTTGGAATGCTCACACCCTGTAAATTACAAAGAAAGGGCTACCTCTTTGACAGGCTTTCAAAAGATAAAATCTAAGTCCTTGGAATATCCTGCCAGGAAAAAGTATTTCTGTATATCTGGATTCTTGGACTACACCAGATAGTGTATGATAACAATGTGATTTATGATGAATGCCTGCTTATATTCGCATGGGTCCCGGATCACACTGTATCACTTGACCTCTGGAGACACTGGAGCCTCATTAGTTAGAGTCAGTCACACAAATACTCCAGGCCAATGTGACTCCTCCAATAAAAACCCTGGACACGAAGGCACAGGCCAACTTCCCTAAACCGGAAATACTTCGTTCTGTGATACATTAGTGCTAAGAGAAGTAAGCTCTCTGCATATATTTCCACAGAGAGGACAACTGGCAGCTTGTGCTTGTTTTCTCATGGACTCTGCCTTTTTCCCTTTGCTGACTTTAATCTGTGTCTCTTCTCTATAATCATAACTCTGTGTTGTGTATTTAAGAAATCATCAAAACTGGGGGCCATCTGGGAACTCCTCAACACAAACATAGGATGAAACTTTTGTGATCTTGAGGTAGTAACATGAGAATAAATGCATTAGCCCTAAAGAAAGAAAATGATAAATTAGACTTCATCAAAATTTTAAATCTCTTTGCTTTAAAAGATAACATTAAGAAAATGAAAAGACAAGCCACAGAAGGGAAGATAATATTTGCAACTGTATATCTAGAATACAGAAATAATTTTTATAACTCAATAACAAGCCTAACAAAGATGCGCAAACAATTTGAAGGGATATTTCTTTCTTTAAAAGGACAAATTGCTACTAAGCACAGGAAAAAGGGCTCAAGATCATTCGTCATAAGAAAATTAAAGTTAAAATTACAATGAGGTACTACTGAACATAATATAAAGATAGATGATACCAGGTTTTGGTAAGAACTTGGAGAAACTGGAATCCTCATACATTGTAAATGGAGATGCAAAATTATACATTATTCATAATGTCTCCAAAAGGGAATAATAATACAAGTGTCCTTTAACTGGTATTGGATAATCAAGGGTGGTGTATCCATACAATGAAATATATTTAGCAGTAAAAGGGAGCAAAATACTTTTTCACGTTACAACATGGATGAACCTTAAAATCATGCTAAGTAACAAGAGTTAGATGCAAAGACTATATATTGTATGATTTATTTTATATGAAACATCAAAGAAAGGCAAATTTATCGACAAAGCAGATCACTGTTTGCCCAGGGCTGGAAATGTAAGTTATAGTTATTGGCAAAGTGTTCAAGGGACTTCTTTGAGAAGAGGGAAATGGTCTACAATTGTGGCGGTCGCATAACTCTATAAATTTACTAAAGATCACTTAATTGTACACTTATACAGATGAATTTTACAGTTTAGAAAATTATACCTCAATTAAAGTGTAAGAAAAATCTTGTACGAAAAAGCCGAAAAACAAACAATAAATAAATAAGTTACAGACTGTGTAAGAAAGAGATAGGTCTTTTGCTACAGAAAAATGAAGAACATAATAAGGATAAGGAATATAAGGAAAGGAGATGGGAATTTTGCAGTATCAAAAAGGGTGGTCAGGGTTAGCCTCTAGAGAAAGGAGCTAGCCAAAGTGACGTCTGGTAGAAGAGCTTGCCAGCCTCAGGGAAGAGCATGAGCAAAGACAGAAACCTATCCCCAGGTTTGAGGAAGAGTGCACAGGCTTGTGGCATGAAGGAAGAGGTTGGTAAACGATGAACTCAGATAAACAATGGCAGCAAGAAGAAAAAAAATACAGGGCCTTATCACTCAATGTAAGGTTCTTGTTTTAAGAAAAAATGGAAAGCTACTGGAGACTTTTTAATCAGGCTGGCATAATCAGATGTACCATTTCAAAGCATGACTCTGGAGGCTCTTTTGAAAATAAATTTTAGGTATGAAAAAGTAGAGAGGGAGGAAGCAGAAAGACGATCTCAGAGTCAGTGAGTCCAAGCCCCATGTTGGGCACGGAGCCTACTTAAAATAAATTTTTTTAAAACAGTTAAATCATAATTTCATAAAAATTAGAAGAGCATACATCAAAATATTAATTGTATTTCTTTCTTTGAGGAAATTATTGATAATTTTGTGCCTCTGCATTTTCCAACTTGCTAGCCATGTGTGTACACTATTTCTATAAAGCAGAAAAATAATTTTTTCAATATCCAGTTCACTGAACATGATCATAATATAATCAAACTTCTGTTTTGCCAAATTTTTAAGTCAAAATGGTTACATATGTGAAGTAAACAGTGATAAGTGGTAGCAATATGAAGAACAGTTAAGGGAGCAACAGATGTTTCCTGACCACAGAGCAGTGAACCCATGCTCCCATTAACATGCAGTAGTATTATTACCAAGTAACTTTCCTGGCATTATGGGACTCTCTCCTGTGTTTGTCTGATGCCTGATTTTTGAAATTGATAAGCACAGTTCCAGCCATGATGAATATAACCTGTATCAACCAGGAAAGTTACAGTTATGCTCACATAATCTCAAAGACTTACAGATGTTTTTTAAAATGTTAATTTATTTTCGAGAGAGAGAGAAAGAGAGAGAGAGCAAAGGTAGGAAAGGGGCAGAGACAGAGAATCTAAAGCAGGCTCCATGGTGTCAGCGCAAAGCCTGACACAGAGCTTGAACTCACCAACTGTGAAATCATGACTTGAGCCAAAGTCATATGCCTAACTGAATGAGCCACCCAGGCGCCCCATAAAGGGAATTTCTTATTCCATGACGTGGCCACTACAAGTGGGTGAGGGCAAGTTATCTAATAATTGTAGTCATTTAGGTACCCAAATTGCCCGAGATTCCATTTTGACATGGTCTACCAAGATGAAATCTATTAAATTATGAACTGGTTTGTAAAGTATCTGCCTCCAAATGATACACATTATTTCTGTTCTCATTACATTTGCCAAAGCAAGTCCTATGGCTACAAAAGAATTGCAACCCTATGATGTACTCCAGAGGGAAAACTGGAATAAATGAACATCAATTATTTTTTATTCTTTAAATTTGTTCCTTGGTCATAAACTATTCTTTCAAAGAATTGAGCATGGGATGATGACACAGGTCAAGTTACCTACAATAATTATTCATAAACTAGCTTACCCAGTGCTTTAATCAGGGATTTGTGATGGCAATTATGTTATCTCCTAATATGGATCTCTGAAGTAGGCTACATATCCCACAGAGTATTATGAGTGTGAGGTAAGAGAAGAAAATATGAGCTTCAATTCATGTTTGTTTCTACATAAAAAAATAAGAAAATTAAGCTATCTTAGTAGTTAATAGAAATGTTTGTAACATTTCATTTTAAGTTTGCTAATATTTAATATTAAAACATCTTAGGGGTGCCTTTGTGGCTCAGTTGGTTAAGTGTCCAGCTCTTGCTTTCGGCTCATGTCATGACCTCATGGTTTGTGGGATTAAGCCCTGTGTTGGGCTCTGCACTGAAGTGTGGAACGGACATGGGATTTGCTCTCTGCCCCTGTCCCACTCACATGTGCTTTTTTTCCTCTCTCTCTCTCTCTCTCAAAATAAACAAATAAAAAAGAAAAAATTAAATTAAAAATCCTAGTTTATTTCTACATCAGATGGTCATGTAAAATATATAGTCCACAATATACTGAGTTAGATTGGGAATTCCAAAAAATGAGAGTTTAAAGAATGTTCTAATCAAGAGAAAGGTATCCGTGTGCACCATTGGTGAGAATCCAAACTGGTGTGGGCACTGCTGAAAGCAGTATGGAGGTTCCTCAAAAAATTAAAAATAGAACTAGCCTATGATCCAGTAATTGTACTACTAGGTATTTACCCAAAGGATACAAAAACATTAATTCGAAGGGATACATGCACTCCTTTGTTTACAGCAGCATTACTTAAGATAGCCAACTTATGGAAACAGCCCAAGTGTCCACCAATAAGTAGCTGTATAAAGAAATGTGGAATATCTTACACACACACACACACACACACACACACACACACACACACACACACAGGAATACTATTTTGCCGTAGAAAAGAATGAAATCTTGCTGTTTGCAATAACATGGATAGATCTAAAGAGTATAATGTTAAGTGAAATAAATCAGTCAGAGAAAGACAAATACCATGATACTCATATGATTTCACTCATATGTGGAATTTAAGAAGTAAAACAAATGAACAAAAGGGGGGAAAAAGAGACAGAAACCCAAAAACACACTCTTAACTATAGAGAACCAATTGATGGTTACTAGAGGAGAGGTTGGCGGGATGATGGATAAAACAGGTGAAGGGGATTAAGAGCACACTTATCTTTATGAGCACTAAGTGATATATATATATGAAACTGTTGAATTGTACACCTGAAACTAATATAACTTGTATGTTAATTACACTGAAATTAAAATTAAAAAAAAAAACTGTCCTAATGATTCGTTTACCTGCAATCCTTCCATATAATGAATTTTACAGGAGTCAAGTTAAGTTGATTTAAGAATTGTTATAATCTTATTTTAAATATACTAACTTTCACAAAATAGACAATAATTTTGCAAGATGTTCACTAAAACACTTGAGAATTGAAGACTGCAGGGCCTAATAAGATGAAAATGACAGCATGGCATATCTATTCCTAGTACTAACTTGTCATTAAATGCATATAATTGCTACCTATAGAAACTGCCAATATCAAGCTTATGAAGATTATTCCACATATAGATTGACAGCCACCAACATTAATGAAAATCTGCTCTGAGCATATATTATATACAGTACATATTGTTAACTTTATCTTTACTTTATCTTCTTATAATTCTTATTATTATGTATGTTTTAGAATGACCATAAATATCAATAAAGAAAATACATACAATAAGGGTACGAACTCATTTTTTTTTAACTGATGAAGCCTGTGTTCAAATTAAGTCTTGATCATTGATGGAGCATTCCAGCCATGAGCTCACTCTGTGTCCAGAACTGATTTTTCAATTGTCTACTTGAAATTTCCATTGGACAAATAACATACAAATGTATATTTCACATGACCAAAACAAAACTTTTGCATTCTCACCAAAGCTTTCCTCCCCTGGTCTCCACAATTACTCTGTCAAATGCACAAACATGTATCTTCCCTTAAGACTTTCCTTTCTGCTTTCTTCTATATGTTCTAAGTCATAGGAATATTTTTCTCTTCTTCAGATACACCAAGCTCTTTTTGTTCTCCAGATGTTTGCATTGGCTGTTAACTCTGTTTGGAACACTCATTTCCCAGATATTTTCTTGGCTAATTTCTTCTCAACATTCAGGTCTGTGCTCCTAAATCAGCTCTTTAGAGTGGCTTCCGTGATCACCTTCTGTTACAGGCTCCCACCTGTTGCCTTCTCTGTACCAGATTATGTACCCTATGGCCCTCAAGGTCTACAATATCTGTATCTCCTCACCTCGTCAGCCTCCTCTCCCACCACATACCCTTCAGTTGCTCTGCTTCATCCTCACTGGCTTCTTTGTGTTTCTCAATTAGATGAAGCAAGTTGTTATGTGTTTTTCACTTGCTCTGTCCTTTGTAGGAGTGTTCTTCCAGATAGGTGCAGGCTCACTTCCTCAGTTTATTCTGGCCCCTGCCTAAATTTCACCTGTTCAGAGACACCTGCCTCAATCACTCTCTCAAAAGATATCTCTTCTGTCTGCTTCAGTTTACTCTCTATCGACTTAGTTTTTCATGGCACTTGTATATATTTTAAATCTATCATCTGTTTGTCATTTGTCCCATTCGCTGGAATATAGGCTCCAGTAGAATAGGAGCTTTGCATCACTCCCCCCCCCCCCCCCGCCGACACACACACTGTAATTCTAGCCTGCTGAACAATCCCAGATCAAGTTTTTGTTTTTATTTTGTTTTCGGTGCAAAAAATGTGGTTTTATTCAAACATGGGGACAAGACCTGTGGACAGAAAGAGCTGTACTGGGGTTGTAAGGAGTGATTGATTTTATACTTTTAAGTTAGGAGGTTGGTTATGGAGAGCATAAGTCTCTAAGGAATTTGGAAGCAAGGTTTCCAGAACCTTGCAGGATCATTTACTGCAAGTAAAATCTAGTAAAATCTTAGTCATGAGACCCTTCAGATGTATATCAGCGGGACATATTCTTCGAGGGTGACAGCTAATACATATCTTGGAAGGGGATAGAGATAAAAGAAGTTTCCAAAATTATTTTCATATGTTAAAGAAGACTTACAGGATCTTGAAGGTTGGGCTAATGTCAATCTAAGGTTGCTTTTTGCCTCTAGCAAAGTATTAACATCCAGGCAGTTGAGTTCCTGGAGGAAGGTCACTCTAATAAAATATTTTATAATTTATATATGCTATTCCATGCTGAAACTCACTAGTTTCTCTATAAAACATGTTGCTATGATCATTGCAGTAGAATCATTATTTTTGTTTTTACAATTATATTTTAATTTAACTCTAGAGGACAGATGTTCATGTACATTATATGTTGATGCATTTTGCTCAGTTGATTCCTAGAAAGTCTGTAATGGTTTACATACACACTGATCGTGTCTCCTTTCATTTCTGTGCTTTCATGCCTACATTGGGTTTTGTGAATCTTTTTAATATCTGTGGTCTAAGAGGTGATTAAGAATAATTTATTGCTTGTTTCTGTCTTAAGGTTAATAAATTTGAAAATATTTTATGATTCTGGCATGCAAATTGCCCTTTACATATTTTCCCATTAAAAAATTTTTATTCACTTTTATTGTTACTTAATGATTTTTATACACATTTATTTTTTAATAAGGAAGTTTTCTTGGGGCATCTGGGTGCTTCAGTTGGTTAAGCATCTGACTTCAGCTCATGGTTTGTGGGCTCAAGCCCCGCATGAAGCTCTGTGCTGACAGCTCAGAGCCAATACCTAGTTTTAATATATTCTTCTAGGGCCTCTTTGTTTTTATTGTTAACATTTTAACTTTTAGTGGTTTTTTTCCTCCTTATTTAATTTATGTTGTTATATTTAACAGTAGTGGAATTCAAACTAGTTGTATTTTACTTTTTAGAAATGGATAATCAGTTTTCCTCATTATATGCCAACATTATGGTAACCATAATAATAGTTAAGATTTCCTGTGAGATTTTTATGGCCAGTCATTTTGCTAAATATTTTATATACAATAGTTCAATAAATCTTCGTATCAACCTTCAGAGTTATGACAAATCCTATTTTTCTTGAGTGAGGGATGAGGCAAATGTCAAATGTTAGAAGTCAACTGAAATTATCTATCATTTGTAACAGCCAGGAGGCAGTTGAGTTTTTAACTCACAGTTCTATGCTTCATAATAAGGTTCTTGAGCAACATGTTATTAAAGTAGCATTCAATCCAGTGACACATAGCCTCATGTCAGCCTTTGTCAAGTTCCCTCAAGCCTCTAAACTCTCTTGTTGTGAAGTCATGATGACAGAATAGGCAAAACCTCGTTCTCCGCTTTATAGTGTTACAAGAAGCAAAAACAAAAACAAAAAAAAGATAAAGTATATATTTCCCTGCACTAAAAACAAGAGACACCAAAATACTGAAAGTAGATGCTTAGAAAAAGATATTCCAAAAGAAACCTGGAGAAATAATATTATTATCCAACAAAATAGAACTTAATAAAAAATCAATAAAAATAGAGTAAGAAGATATAACCCTCACTAACATAGACACAAGCAACAGTTCAGGCTCAAAAATATGAAGCAACAAAAGGGAAATGAGGAATGAACTAGAAATCCTGTTGAAGGATTTCTTTTATAAAAATCCCTTGAGAAAAGCAGATGAAAAATAAGCAGTCAGAGCAAAATTTGAATGAAACAACTGAAGACTCAGGTTACGTGGTATATATGGAGAGATACCAAACAACAAAACATTTACTTTGAGCACATGTGAAATATTCCAAAGCAGGATATGTTTCATACCATGAAGTAATGGAAGACTCAATCAATTCCAAAGAAACAATATAATGCCAACTATTGTTTTCTAACAATATACAATAAAATTAATTAAAAGCAAAAGACACTAAAAGAAATCCCGTATTATCAGTAAATAAATAAAAAAATAGTCATTGGGTTGAAAAGAAATAAATACATTGTGCTTTGAACTGCATAACAGAAAACACTACATGGTAAAGTTCATGAGAAGCTGTTAAAGAAGCACTTGGAGGAAGATTTATAGTTTTAAATTATAATCAAGAGAATCAAGAAATGTTTCTAAAATGACTACTGATTCAACCTAGGAAACTAGAGGATAAGCAAGGGAGCAAACAAAAATGAAAGAAAACAATGAAAATTAAGTCCCAAATCAACAAAAGAAGAAAAAAATAGAAAACATTAACAAAACCAAATTCTGATTTCCTCTTCCAAAACTTCTGTGGTTGGTCATACAGGAGAATTCAACCAAATTTTAGGAAAGAAATTAAAAGATTTTTTTGCAAATTACCCATAAAATGGAAAACAACAAAAACCTCTGTAGTTAATTTTAGGAAGCTAGTTTTATCTTAAATCTAAAACAGATGAATTTATTAGCTCATTTCAATTATGATTAAAAGCAAAAATCTTAGGGGCGCCTGGGTGGCTTAGTCGGTTAAGCGTCCGACTTTCGCTCGGGTCATGATCTCGCGGTTCGTGGGTTCCAGCCCCGCGTCGGGCTCTGTGCTGACTGCCAGCTCAGAGCCTGGAGCCTGTTTCAGTCTGTGACTCCCTCTCTCTCTGACCCTCCCCTGCTCACGCTGTCTCTCTCTCTCTCCTAGAAATAAAAAAAACATTAAAAAATTAAAAAAAAAAAAGCAAAAATCTTAAATACAATATTAAATTTCTACATTGTATTCCAAAAATGTAGATATAATATGAAACGATTCTTCGACTCAAAAAAATCTTTAAAGGTAGTATATTAACAGACTAAAGAAGCCAAAGTAAATCATTATCTTATCTATGACGAGAAAAATATTCATTGGATTCAATATATATTTATTATGAAAACACCTAGCAAGCAAGGAATAGATGAAAACTTCCTTAATTTAGTGAAGGTTAAATATCAATTTTATTATTTTTTTAAGTTTATTTATTTTGAGAGAAAGAAAGCACTAATAGGGGAGAAGCAAAAAGAGATGGAGAGAGAGAGAATTCCAAGGAGGCTCTGTGCTGACAGCTGGCTGACAGCCAGTGAGGGAATTGAACCCACAAACTATGAGATCATGACCTGAGCCGAAATCAAGAGTTGAATGCTTAACCAACTGAGCCACCCCGGTGCTCCAGGTTAAATATGAGTTTTAAAACATTGCACTTAAAAAGAAGGAAGTTTTGATGCATTTCCTTGATGATTAGGAATTAAACAAGGCTTTCATAATACTGGAGGCCCAGGCGTACACTATGAAGGTAAGAAAAAAAAAAAAAGGTTGTAAAATATAGTAAGAAAGTGATGCAATTCTTGATACTTTCTAATGATATCAGTATCTATTGCTTTTAGAAAAACCAATGAAATAAAAAAGAGGAACTATTAGAATTAATGAGTGTTCACTAGTACTTGCATTCCTTACTTCAGTAACAACCAGTGAAAAAACAGAGGCTATACTGTTATTAGTCAATATAGCATATATATATATGTATATATGTAAGTGTATGGATTCTAGGCAACATTGTCTTAAACTCTAATACATGATCTAGAAGATGAGTTTTGCTTTTCTTTTTCTTTTAATGAGAGAGAAACATTGCTCATAGATGTGAAGATCTTACTATTTACAAGTTGGAAGTCATAATTTAAGAGATCTCTATTAGAAATTCCAGCTCAGCATGGCTTCATTAAGAATACTACTAAATATTTAAATGAGAAGTAACATCAAATTTGTACATCTTTAGAAGAATTGAAAATTACTTTACCCAAAGAAGTTCTAGTAAGTTTAGTATAACAGTCCAAAAACATGGATAGGACATTACAAGAAATAAAAATTATAAGCCATTTTCTTCTCTAAAGAGATAAAAAATCTTAAAACAAAAAAAAATAGTAAACCAAATTTAGTGTTATGACCAAATTGGTTTTATTCCTCACATTTTAATAATAAATCAATATAAAAATATATTCATCACAAAAATCATAGAAAGAATTGGGATTAAAAATTATTATTAGAAAATTAGACATTTCTTTAACTTAAAACAAACATACTTCATGATGAATTATTGAAATTTTCTCTCTGTGATTATGAATGAGCAAGGGAGTCTTTTATCATTACTCCTATTCAGTATTATATTAGAAACACTAGTCAGTTCTTTAACTGAAAAATAATATAATAATTGGAAAGAAAAGATCTGTCAATATCCATAAAATACATGAATGTGTATACAACAAATCCAAAATAATCTAAAGATATATTTTTAGAATTCAACAAATATAACAAAGAGAAAATGAAAGTTTCAAAAGGTACTATTTATAATGGAATGAAAAAAATCAAATTAAGAATAAAAGGAAGTACAAGAACTCCACACACATAAAAAATATAAAGTGAAAAGAGATCTATATAACTAGATAGCTATGTCAGTTTATGGATGAGAAGACTTAATTTAAAATAGTGCCAATTCTCTTTAAACCAAGGCATTGCTAAGCAAAATGCCAAGAGCACTTTTGTGGAAGTTGGGAAGTTAAATGTATATGAAATGTATATGAAAA
The DNA here is from genome assembly GCA_017311185.1 of Proteles cristata cristata. Lineage (NCBI taxonomy): Eukaryota > Metazoa > Chordata > Mammalia > Carnivora > Hyaenidae > Proteles > Proteles cristata. The sequence goes on along the minus strand of JAESUZ010003065.1, from coordinate 748,103 downwards.
TTCAAGCTGCCCAACTTGAAGGAGAATAATACATTGGAAGAACTTGTTCTACAGTATAATTCTCAAATTTGGCGGCATGTTATAATTATCAGGGAGATTTTTCAAAACCTCATGGTGATACCATACTTATCACATAATTAAATCCTTATCTTTTGAGGAGAGATCCAGGCATCAATATTTTCAAAATATTCCAGGTGTTCCATGTGCAGCCAAGTTTGAGAACCACAGCGTTTATAGCATATTATCATACATTACATAACATAACATAAATTATGTATTCTTGCAAACCTGCCTTAATTAAGATAGGGTAAAATTAATGTAAGAATAGCAATTAGTTGAATGCAACAGAATAGAAGCTGTGAAAGGAGAATAACGCATGTATGGACACTGTTTACGAGTAATGGAGCACAGTAAGGCAGTAAGAAAAAGGCAGTTTTTCAGTAATAGTCACTGCACCAATAGAGTGCTCACTGCTCCATAGAAGACAAAAATAAACACTAATCTCAACCTCAAATTATATATCAAAAAAATCAATTTTGGTAGATTACAGATATAAAGGAGGGAGTAAACAAATGGAATAGATGCTAAGAGAATATCTTCATGAACTTAGGGTAAAGAAAATTTTGACAACACACAAAGAAGAAAATAATTATAAATTTACTACATTAACACTAAAATTTAAAACTTCCATTCTTCGAAAGGTTCCATTTAAGAAATGAATGCCAATCTATGGACTGAGAGAGGACATTTGCAACACAGGTAACTAACAAAAAACTGACAAAGAATCAGGACCCTCCCTCTCTCTCTCTCTCAGTCTCTCTCTCTATATATATACACATATATATAAATCCAATAAATCCAAAATGTGTATATATATATATACACACACATATATATATCCAATAAAGAATTTATATTCTTTTTGTAAACAAATATAAGTATTTATATTCTTTATAAAATTTATAAATTTTATAAAACTATATCAAATTTATAAAATCCAATAAAGAAATGAGCAAGAGACATGAACAATGTCTTCATAAAATAATTTCCTAGATGCCTGGCAAGCTAAGTTGGTGGAACATGTGACTCTTGATATCAGAGTTGTGAGTTTGAGGCCCATGTTAGGTGTGAAGATTACTTAAAATAAAGTCTTAAAAAAACAGCATTTCTAAGAGGTCATTAGTCACCAGGGACATACAAACTAACCATGAGCTACCCTTACACACTTAACAGAATAACTGCAATTATGAAGACTGATAACATCAAGTGTTACCAAAGACATGGAATAATTGGGACTCTCATATACTACTGGTGGGAATGCAAATTAGTATAATTACTTGGAAAACTTGTTTTTCATTATCTATCAAGCCTGACCATATACACACCATATGACATGGCAATTCCACTTATTCTTATACCCAACTGAATGCACATACATGTGAACACACTTGTATAAGAATGTTAATGACAACATACAAGTAACAGCTCCAAAGTGGAAATATACCAAATGTCCGTTAACAATAGAATGGATAAATAAATTGTAGTATGTTTATCCAACAGACTGTTATACACACCAAAATGAATAAGCTATATAGAACATCATGGGTTAATTTTACAAAGATAATGTTGAACATATACACCAACCAGAAAAGAATACATACTATAATTTTTCATTTGTATAAAGTTCATAAATGGACAAAAGTCAGGATAACAATTACCTTTGGGGAAGATGGTGGGTAATGATTGAGAATGGGCACAAACTACAGCTTTCAGAAAGTTTGCAATTTTCTATTTCTTGACTACAGTAGTGGTTATATAAATGTGTTTACTTGTAAAAACTCATCAAGGTGTGCACTCTTTTAACTGAAATATAACATAGTAGTGAGGTAGTAAAGAATGAAGATGGTCAGAATATGGACACACATGTCACATTCTTTTGTGAGATGACATAAAGACATCAATTTTCCTCAAGTTAATCTATAAACTCAATACAATCTGATGCAAATTCTACTAGGATTTCTTAAGTAATTAATTTCTCTAAAAGCATAATTAAAAGATCTATGAATAGCTAAGCGAACTTAGAAAAAGGGAGCAAAAACAAGGCAGTGGTCTATAAATGAAATATATTTTGACACTTAGCCTGGAACTATTGTTACACACATAGGGTGATGTGGGCATGGCCAAGAAAGAAACATGGATGGAATAGAAGAAATATTTCAGAGACAAGACTGATCCAGATGTGAGTACCTAATATGATCTAATAGTCACACAAATCAATTGGGGAAAATGACTAGCTTTTTAAATGGTACTGGGAAATCAGGTTTATTATATGGAAAAACCTAAAACTGGGTCCCTCTACACCATATCACAAACTGTCCTTCAAATGGATTAAAAACTAAATGAGAAATATAAAACCGTAAAGTTGATATACAATAATAAAGAAAAATATCTTTGTAATTTCATATGCAAAGCTTCAAAAGCCCAAACTATGAGACAAAAAAAAAATGATTCGGGACTGGCTTAGGAACAAAGATACATTTCATGATATTGTATACATGGAAAAATATGGTCTGATTCTGTATAATTAATTGACAAATGAATTAAACAAAAACAATGCAAAGCTGATGCTAGCAGAGGGGTGTGTGTGTGTGTGTGTGTGTGTGTGTGTGTGTGTGTGAACTATATCTGATATTTGTCAGTTTTTCTTTCATAGTATATATCTAACACATTATTTTGTCTTGAATGGGAAAGATTTGCCTACCAGCAGTTATTTAACTTAATTTTCCAGTAGTGTGTCTGGATCTAATTCTACTACTGCCTCAACCTTACCACCCTTGTGACCAGAAATATATATTTTCCTAGAAAATAACTCTTTGTCTTGCATGTATTCAAACTAGCTCCTTGAAGATTATAGGGTACATATTATAGGCTTTAACATTCTTCTACTGAATCAACATTGTAAGTCACATCAAAACACACATACTTATTCAATAATCTTAGTTAGGCCACTACAGAAAAAGTGCGAGAAACATTGGCATGAGCAGCATTGTGAAGTGGTTAAGAGCTTGGTTAGTTTTTCTTTCTAAATACTGTGCTTTTAATAATTGTTTTTGTTTTTGAAAACACTAACTTTTTTCATATCCTAGAAATATAAACACGGATAGCGGCTTTTCACTCTTGAAGTATAACCCATTTCAAAAAGGCAGAAATAATTCACCATTCATGTTGGACTGTTTGAAGGCCTCCAGAAAGCTCAAGCTTTTTGCTCAATTCCTTTTCCCTACAAACCCCAGAGTCTTATCTAGTATCTTTTCTCTAGCACTCTTAGATGATGACTGTTTGTCAGTTACCTGCTCTCTTTTGTGATTACCTTCCTTTCAAAGGAACTCACTTATTTTCTATTAAAATTTCCCCCTCCAGGTCCCAAGAGTGTATACCTTATAAGAACTTTCTAGCCAGCCAAGAGATAGGAGAATGCTTACCTTCAAAATAGATGCCTGACAGAACTTCTAGAACCCTGGGGAGGGTCCTGAGGTCAAGGGAATGAACGAATTCCTCCAGTGTCATTGCCATTGCTTTGACTTGGGTCTTCTGCAGACGTGGGACCTACAAAGCTCCTGGCTTCTGGGCGTCACTTGTCTGCAGCTATTGTCTCCCTTTCTCATCCCCCCCTCAGGCAGTCAGGGATGTCACACTACAGTCCAACCGGGGTGGAGTAGTTCTATGTGGGTAAGACTCTGAAGAGGGAAGGAGCAGGCAGGGGACAGAAGGTGTGACAGCTCTTTTTGTTCTCATTGTGGCTTCATTTCCTTCTGACACTGAAGTAGAACAGGATGGGGGCGGGGGTGGGGTGGGGTTGGGGAGCATATCTGAAAAGACAATGTTTAAAAAAAAAAAGAGAGTTAACAGAGGCTTGCCCTGTCCGTTGCCAGCCCAGGTGTGCATCTACAACAGCGGCAAGACTGTTTGGAGTCAGAGTTGCTTGTGGCTTTTCAAACCAGAAAAGAACAGGAGTACAGAACGAGAGTGTGATCTGAAAGATGGCACCGTGTTAATTCTTTATCGCTTTCGTTCATTTCTAAAGTTTGGCGTTGTGCCTTATTTGCATACTCTCAGTGCTTTCATATTAAATTTGGTTACAAAAGTGCTTTGCGTCAGCTCTTTTGAGAAATCTAATATTCTGAAAAGAGATCGAAACCAGTTTTTATTCTTCCACATTAAAAATTTTTGCTGAATCTTAAAGGAGGGCGGGGCAGGGGCACAGTACACAAAGTGAAACAGTAAATTAATCCAGTAAATTAACATGAATTTTGTAATCACCACAGTGCAGCGAAAGTATCTAAATCTGTTGTAAGGAAACAGTTTCCTGGGTTTAGCTCTGCTTTTGATGTAGAGGTGGCTTCAGCCTTATCTTCTCTGTGTCTCATTTGGCTCAATTATTAAATGAAAAAAAGTAGAAAGAGTCAAATAAATTAAACAATTTCTTCCCAGGCTAAAATTCTGCAATTGTGACTCTGTGGTCCAAACTTTAACAGGGGAAAATGCCCAAAGTCAAAGGAAACAAGAGGAACCTTGTTGAAACAGGTCTCTTAAAAAAAATTTCTCCCCTCTATTCTTCGTATTTAGCCAGAACAGTGTTTTAGACCTAGTGTACACAACTCAAGCAGATATTTTCTAAGTCTCTTTAAGGATGAATAAAAGAAGACTAGTTGGTATACATACAAGTGAAAGATACTAAGAAGCTGCACATTCTCCTTATAAATTGGACTCCAGGCTCTCTGTTGAGAAACTGTTATGGCCTCAGGCTGCGGACAGCATAGGCAGATAGAGGGGGTCAGGGCTCACCCCAGCTCCACCATATGCTTCACATAAATGACCAAGCAATACAAGCACAGCCTTAGTTTGAGATAGAGCTTGCAGAACTCTTTCGGCTCTTATATAATCATATTTGACCTTTGCAATAATCTGCCCAGTTTAATTCCTTTCTTTACAAAACTAGAATTTACGGGGTTCTGTTAATACTTTTTCACTAGTAGCTTCTGCTTCCTCACTTACAACTCTTTTGTCCCCATATCTCCCAAACTTGATCAGTCTGCTTTCTGTACTCCTCCTCCTAAACATAATCTCCTTAATCCACTGCAAATACTGTTTACAGGCTAACAGTGTATTTTACATGGCAGAATATATAAAAAAAGGCTGCTGTGGACTGCTCCTTAAAAATCATACATCTTTTAGAACTGGTGCTACAACAAATTTCATTTCATAACTAATCCAAGCTAGACTTCACTTGCTGTTTTTGTTTTTGTTTTTAGTTTCCCCAAATCAACTTTCTATCCTACTAGCCAACGAAGGCTTTTTGAAACATTACCAATATCTTACAGTTATCTGTGCTACCCCTGCTTCTGCTCTTGGAACAGATGACCCATGGTTTCTGCTACAATCCGATTCTCTTTTCCAGTCTCAGTTAATGAGACTATCATTCTCCCAGTTTCTCAAACCAGAAGGCTGCATTATGGGAAAGGCCATCTCTGGCCTCCAAATCCCTCTAGCCTTCTATAATGTGGCAATACTCAATATCACTTACTCTGTTCTTGCTCCATATCCCCATGGTTACTACTTTAGTCTAGATCCTAATCACTTTTGACAGTGTAGGACAAGGAAATTCTGACACAGCTAGCCAAGACAAGATTGACAAATAAAGGCATTGCAAAGGCACTTGAATCACCAGCTAGTAAAATGAATTATTGAAGTTCAACAACTAAAATAGCAGATTACAAGTAAAATAATAATCAGATTAATGAAGGGTCAGATGCAAACCAGAGTAAGAGCAATAATTTACTACATGAAAAAAGTGAAATCCCAAAGCAGAAGAATGTAGAGAATGTTTTATTCAACAAACAGTTGTTAAATAATTTTTGAAATATAAAAGTTAGTTTCCTAAAATTCTGTGCAACAAAAGTTAAATCTAGATAAATTTAAAAAATAATTTTAAATTAAAAAAAAATAGAAAAAAATCTAGAGAAAGTAAGGATTTTTTTTCTTTTTCTTTTTTTAAGGTTTATTATTTATTTATTTTGAAAGTGAGAGAAAGTGTGGGGGGGAGGGGCAGAGAGAGAAGAAGAGAGAGAATCCAAAGCAGGCTCTCTGCTGACAGCAAGAGCCCTCAAGGCTCAATCTCATGAGCTGTGAGATTATGACCTGAGCTGAATCAAGATTCAAAGGCTTACCTGACTGAGCCATCCAGGCACCCCAGGAAAAATTTTTTTTCTAAGCAGTAATGAAAGTCTTAAAGGAAAAGAGTAACAGATTTGACAACAGACATAGGAATTATGTCTATAAGTAAAAAAAAAAAAGCTTTAACAAAATGGGGAGGGGGGCACATACTTCAGATTAAGAATTGATGTCCTATATGTATAAAGAGAATTTATTAAAATGTAAAATAAAAATAGTCAAGGATTTCTGTTTCTGGCTATGAGCTTACATCTGACCACCTCTCTTACAAAGGGCGACTAGAAAACTGAATGGTTTTTTGAAACTCTGTTTTAAGGAACAGAAGAGCTATCAGGGCAGTTGGGACCTGAAAAGTGAAGTCCAGAAAAACAGAAAAACACAATGAGGACAACCCACCTTTCCATACTTGTGTTTCCCTCTGGGCATTTGTGGATTTGTAACTGGCACAAAGAGAGAGGCTGAGAAGCAGAACATAGGTGGTGGTTAAGGGGGAGGGAAGCCTAGTTGAATTTTTGGTGGTGTCATATACCTAGGGACATAAAAATTGGAATTTCAGGCTAGCAAGGCATCCAAGAAAACAGAGAAATGAGTTGTGCAGCACCATTTTTTCCCTTCACAGTTTTGCCCATCAAAAATAGTACAGGGTTGATTTATGAGACACCAGTTAGAAAGTGATTAGTTAGAAGTTGACAAAACCAAGCAGCACTTTCTAGCGGTTTTATTGGTGGGAAGACTGGGCCTTCATTTACGGGAAGGAGGTCCGGTAAATACCCTGTGTTTTCAGCTGGGGCCCCTGAAGACTACTCCCTAAAAGAAAGGGTTGACTATAAATACACGGGCCTTACCAATATTGAAGGTCAGATCAAAATTAGCTCAATTCCTGACTGGATTAAAGTGATCTGCCCCCATATTAGCTGCCAAACAAAGCAAAGGTCAACCTTGCCATTGGTAAAAAGCAAACAGAACTTCTGTAATTTTCTAAACATAATGTCTAGGATTTGATAATTTTAAAAGGCCCAATATGGAGTTATCAGGCATGCTATTTAAAATAAATTTGATTAGGGGTTTCTGGGTGGCTCAGTTGGTGAAGCATTTGATTTTGGCTTAGGTCATAATCTCAGGGTTTGTGGGTTCAAGCCCTGTGTTGGGCTCTGTGCTGACAGCTCAGAGCCTGAAGCCTGCTTCAGATTCTGTCTCTCTCTCTCTCTCTGCCCTTCCCCTGGTCATGACCTCTCTCTCTCTCTCTCTCTCTCTCCCTCTCTCTCAAAAATAAATAAATTTTAAAAATAATAATAACGTCATTTTGATTAATATGTTCAAAACAGAAGGCAAGAAGGAGAATTTCAGTAGAGAACTGCCATCTATAAAAAGTATCAAATGAAATTCTAGAGTTGAAAACTAACTGAAATGAAGAATTCAACAGTTGGATTTAACAGCAGATTGGACATATATTGAGAAGGTTGATAACTGGAAACAGGAAAGTAGAAAATATGACTATTTACGCAGAGATAAAAAGAATTCAATATTAAGAACAGAAGAAACATTTTAGCCATAGCGGAAAGGTCTTCTGTGTACATTGCATCCTAACATGAAAGACAGGGAATAGACTGAGAAGCAACTTTTCAAGAGATAATAGCTACAAAGTTGTTGAGGGTATAGCCATGCGGTGCGGGCTCCCGGTGATCTGTCTGTTGCTTCAGACAGTGTTACGGGAACAAACCCGGGGACGCCTGTTCTTCCAGACTCAGACCACTTCTTCGATCTCTTTTCCAGCCACAGTCTTGAGAGCCATATTCTCAGTTACCTCCTGCCTCGAGGACGAGGACTTAGCTCCTTATTGTGGGTCAACCACGAGCCCCAGGTTCATCAGAATTATTCCACCAAGGTGGAGCCCCCCCACGTTGCCCCCAACGAGCATCGGCCGGCCTGCGACACCTACCTCTCTCTGGGTCTCTATTTCCAGTGTGATGATGTGGCTCTGGACGGCGCCGGCCACGTCCTCAGGAGGTTGCTGAGCAGAAGCGTGAGGCCTCTTGAAGGTGAAAACCCAGCTCGGAAGCAGAAGCTTCCCCAGGATGAGTGGGTAATACCCAGGACGCCCTGAAGCCGCCATGGTCCTTAACAAGAACCTGACCCAGGCTCTTTCTGTTAGCCGGTGCAGACCCCACTCCTGGGACCTCCGGAAGAGCCACTTCCCAACCTGCTACTTCAGGGAAGAGAAGTGAACAGCATCAGGGAGATGGCGGCCACCCAGCTCCCCTCTGCCGGCTGGGCTTGGAGAGTATATCTCCGAAGGCTCACCCTCAAGCACAACTAGGAGCCTGCGGAGCCCAGAGCCTTGCATCCTCCCTGAGGTCAGGGCTTCTGCCTCAGCCTCTCCCTGCAACCATTGGGCAGCTTTTTAACCACCCTGGAGCCCTCTCCCAAGCTAGGGACCAAGTGGAAACAATGAAGCTTTTGCACCAGAAAAAAAAAAAAAAAGGATACAAGTGGACCAGTGTAGTTCAAATCTGTGTTGTTCAAAGGTCACTAGCACTTGGAGAGCCTGGATGGTGGTTCAGTTCACAGAGCATGTGATCTTGATCTTGGGGTTGTGAGTTTGAGCCCCACATTGGGTACAGATTACTTAAAAATAAAATCTTGAGTGAAAAAAAAAGGTCAACTGCAATCAATAGCTGAGAGAACAACCATATATTTAATTCATAAAACCTATATTGCTGAGGGTACAGTATATAGTCACTTATATATGCTGCAAACTTATGTTATCTATCTTGAAATCAATTTGGTCTAGTAATGTTACTTAAACATAATCAGATACACACAAAGATCTATTCATACCAGTCATGGAAGCATTTATTACTTTTAATGGCAAAAAAAAGGGGGGGGGAACTGAAGTAAAAGACTGGAGGTTATCTATATAAGCTATTCATATGATTCTATACTACACTGCCACTAAAAAACATATTTTCAAAGAAAATTGTTGATATGAGAAAAATTCTAAAAATATAATGCTAAAAATTGAGAAAAAAAGAAAAAAGAGCATAGAAAACAAAATCTGGAATAAGTACCAAATTTTATACCTTTAATATACTTGATTGGCTTTATTAAAAAGATTAAAAGTCAGTGAAACACAGTTTTTCTTCTCTTGAATACATAAAGATTACTTTTTTAATTCTGTAATGTCTGTCACCTTCATTTCACTGCTTTCATCTAAGCCACCTATTACTCTACCCCTCTTTATTATATCTTCTGGATATTAATATTCCTTATCTTATTTTTATACTCATGGCATACTCTTTTCCTTGAAATATTCTTTATTTGGCTTCCTTCATGTTTTATTCTATTTTCTACTTATCCCTTCTAGGTCAAAATTTGCACCTTCCTTTTTCTCTGTTTTTTTTTTTAATGTTAATATTTATTTATTTTGGAGAGAGAAAGAGAGGGTGAGTGGAAGAGGGGCAGAAAGAGAGAGAGACACACACAGAATCCCAAGCAGGCTCCAGTCTCTGAGCTGTCAGCACAGAACCCAATGTGGGGCTTGAACCACCCAGGAACCATGAGATCATGACGTGAGCGGAAGTCAGATGCTTGACCAACTGAGCCACCCAGGTGCCCCTTTTTTTCTCTGCTTTTTAAATGTGTTCTTCCTCACATTTATTTTGGACAGGCTGTCCAGTATGACCTCTGGCCTTGAGCAGAATAGTGATAGCTTCTAAGTCTGTCTTTGGTCTGTAACTAGACCTATACAGAACCTTCTGGATAGTTTTCAAATCTTATATTCAACATGCCTAAAATTGAATGTTTCTTTTGCTTTAAAGAAACAACTCCAATATCTGTTTCTCCACCTATATTGTCTGTCTCAGGAAATAGCAATAACTTCCATCCAATTTCTAAGCCAGAATCCTGGGTCTTATTAGCGACATCTTCCTTATCCTCTATCGCAGAATCAATGAGGAAATCCAGGTCTATTGCTGGGATGTTTCTCAAGGCTTTTATGTTTCCCCATGTCTATTGCACCTACATAATGAAGGCCAAGACCATCTCTTGCCTACATGAGGGTGATTTCTTAGACTATCAAATCTTTAAAACCACTTTCTTCCCTCACTGTGAAGTCTGCGTGACCTTTCTAAAGTATTAATCTGACCAAATTCCTCCCTTCATTAAAGGCCTTCTCTGAAATGAACATAACGTGTTTTTTTTTTTTTGTCAACTATACCTCAACAAACAAAACCTTAGCAACTAATTTTTAGTGGTTATCTGGATCTCTCTGTTGCAATAAATAGATTGCAAATGACAAGAGCTCAACTCAAGTAGTATGCTCCACATGACTCACAGCCACATCCTGTGCATGCCATTTGGTCTTTTCTTCGAGGAAAAGTAGGAATAAATCCTGTGACCGAAAGCTTTTGTTCCCAGGTAAGTGTCACCAGTGTCCGAGGGCCTCTCTCTCAGAAGGATGCATTTCACATTATTCCAATAACTCAAACATGCTTGGAGAGTTCTTGTAGAGAAAGATCTCTGTTCAAACCCTGAGCTTGCCCTTCAATGCTTTTACCAAACAACCGAGACGGCCCTGCCCATTAACCCACCTAAAAGGAAACAATAGTTATAGTTAGAGCCATCACTACCAATCATATGTTCCTAAGAGTGGTAATGACAGGAAAACAACAAAAACAACAACAACAACAAAGAAAAGCTAAAAACAAGCTTTGCTCAAAATGTGCATTCCTTTGTTAAACTCTCAGTAGCTACTTTTCCTAAAAAGAGCAGAACTAGCTGAACACACACACACACACACACAAACCCACAAAAAGCTCACAACATAAACTGCAAAGCAGGGATTTAAAACCAATATTTTAATATTTGAATATGAGAGAGTATTTTTTGAGTGAAGAATAAACTTAGAGATGGATTATTTTGACTAGTATCCAAATCTCTTAATTTTCCAAAACTTTATCCTCCTTATTTCCAAAAAAAAAAAAAAAAACCAACCACACAAGCCTTTCCTAGAAAAGAGGACTTACTCCCAAATATTGGCTTAACTAAAATGTGGAATTGATGGTTTCAAGTCATTGATGAGTTAAGAAGCAAGTCTAGCTACAGGATAAACTGATTCTGGGCAATCACACAACATCAGAGCATCGGGGTTCACCATTCTTGTACATGAGCTGCATTTCAGGGAGATAATGCTGTCGTGGAGACACCTGGCAGCTCCAACTTGTATCTCCATTAGTCCAAGTGCAATGGAAAGAACCTCTTTTCTCCTAGTCACACCGGGAAAAGTCCCAGGATAAGCTCTGACTGATTCAACTTGGGTCACATGTCCACCTCTCAACCAATCCTTGTGACTGAGGACATAGAATATGCTGGATGCCCAAGTCAAATTCATAGATTTTTATTAGGCTGTTGTCACAGCTAAGTCACAAAAATAGAGTTGGGAGAAAAGAAGTCTCAAAGTAAAGTCAGTGTGCTGTTACCAACAGAAGAAGAGATTGGAGTTTGTTGGGCAAATTCCTAGTGCACATACTGTAGGTGTCCCCAGGGCAATATGGCTCCCACTTTGATCACCTTGTTCTTCATCTTCAACTGTAGGTACAGCTAGGTATCTTCTTAATTTATAATAAGGGTGAATAATAATCCAGAAAGATAATTAAAACCTGCTGTAAAACTATATGTCTTGTCAAAATCCACACGGCCATATCTTTAAAAGGGTTGCTACATCAAACCTCTCCCTTCTCTAAGTCACTCTGTATGAGTATCTCACAAACTGAGTGTGTGCCTTTATCAGGGTCTCATTTTCAAAGTACCTGCCTCCTAGCATTCCAGTTCTTCTTTTGAATGAAAGTGAAAGGTTCACATTCCTTCCCAAGTAAGTTTATCATTAGGGGTATCCTTTTTTCTACCCTAATTTTTAATAGTTTTTTAAGTAAACATTTGTTGAACCTTCCTCTTACTTGTCATTATACAAGGTGCCAAGAATATAAAAAGCCCTTAAATAAGGTTACATTTTAGCAAACCATGCACACAGCTTAAGAATCATAATCTAATGTATAAAGTTCTCCATAGAGATGAGCGAGCTACTTTATGGGAACACGCAGGAGGGATACTCAACCCAAGGACTTGAGTTAAGCATGGGTTTCCCTAGGGACAGTGAGTGTCCTGACACTTATTTTAAAATGTAAGCAGTAGTTAGGTAACTAAACCTGCTGACCTTGTAGAGGTTTTACTCAAATGGATGGATATTTTTCCAAGCCATTCTATCTATTGTCAGATCGTGTGGAAGGATCACAGGTTGAAACACGAATATGTGGATTTTGGCATCATGTGAATCCTGAGCTGACATTTCCCTTGGTGTGGAACTGAAGCCCTTTCTTCATAACCATAGTCACTGATTGAAAATAAAACCCTTCTCTCGTGAAAGATATTCCATTTTCTCTCTCCAAATGGTGAAATTTCTGTGATATAATTCTACCATTTTCTCCTGACATTTATATGACATTATTTAACAACTTAACTGCAATATGCTGGTAGAAAAGATATTCCCACTTTACCAGTTCTTTTCTCTTATTCATACATTTGTTCTATCTGAAAGATAATCAGGGATGTCATTTACATATCAGTGTGATAACAGTTTAGAGTCTGAGAAACAACTCAGTCCTAAGCATTAGAAAAAATAAATTTTAATAGATTTAAAATAATTTTTCATTACAAATTAAACAAAGTTCCAACCTTTTGAAAAAAAAAGGTCTTTCTTTTCAGACCTAAAAAATTGTAAATATATTAAATATAAATTGTATCAGAAAAATAAAATATATTTGAAAAATGAAATATTAAAATATATGTTAAATGTAATTTTTTTAGTTTGACAGATTTAACTTAGGGTATGTATTTCTTTAACATAAGTCAGTTTCATGAGCAATAAACCCTTTGCTTAATCTCTCAGATATATATATATATATCTCAGATATATATATATATATATGGAATACATATATATACATATATATGTATATATGACATTGTTCATTGTAAACTTTTTTTCACCTGTTACCACCAAACTGAGTCAAGATACCAGGTGACTGAAATTCTGTACTAAAAATAGCAGATTGATTATGAGGAAAATGACTGAGATAGCAACACAAATAAACAAACATACACACATAAAATAATGACCAATGCTAAAAAATTTACACACACATATATATAAATGTGTTTATATTTGTTGTTGAAGAGAGAGTGGTGGGTGCACCTCGGTCAAGATTCCTATTACCTAATGTACTTTCATAACCGAAAAAAGTATTTTGATCATTTGGCAGATAAGCAATATATTGTTGAGGTCATTATATTTCTCAATGTTCCCCTAGTTTTACAAACTAAATACATAATACACAATTTAATAGAGTTAATTTTCAAAGTTGGAAAAGTTATATGTCTAGTGACATGATAACGTGGGGCAAGAGCTAATTACAGAAGTCGGTTTGTTGAGAAACTATTTCTCCCACTACCCCAAGTAAAAATCTCAAAGAAAGGCATTTGAAAAGATAACAACGTGAGAGATTTACAGATTCACTTTATTTAAAAGAATGACTTTAGATTTCATTACTTTCTAGAGCATCCAATTTCCTTCTTTCTTCCTTCCTCCCTGCCCCCTTCCTTTTCTTTTTCTTTCTTTCTTCTTTCTTTCTTTCTTTCTTTCTTTCTTTCTTTCTTTCTTTCTTTCTTTCTTTCTTTCTTTCTTCTTTCCTTCTTTCTCTCTTTCTCTCTCTCTCTCTCTCTCTCTGTTTCTCTATTGGACACATTAAATAATTAAGAATAAATCAAGTAAAACACTTATCTTTTTCTCCAACTCCTTCAGTATGGTTATGTTATGCATTTATACATAAATACAAATTACGTTTATGCAACCACGGCATATATAATACACATGTTATACATAATAATAAGTTCGATTCTTTTCTCACAATCTGAATTCCATCCTGGAATACCCAAACAATTATCACTTCTATAAGCTCTTTATCACCTAGCAGTGAGATGTCTAATTATTTTTTCTAAGATACAGAAGAAAGAATACATACGAGTATTACATTCCAAGTTAATAATTATGTTTTGCTGTATGGAAGAATTTCATGCATGTTAATATATGAATGTGTATTAAAGTAAAAATAAAAACTAAAATAGTTAAAGACAATAGTAGAATGAATAAGTACAACAGGGACTATTCCTACACTGGAATGCTATGCAGAGTGAAAAAAAAATTATTGTACTTACAAATGTATACAGCAACATAAGTGCATTTCAAACATGAGAATTAAAGAGGTCACAAAATAATACAAATAATATAATTACACTTAATGCAAATGTGTATTTCAATTAATATGTAATATATAAGCAAAGAAATAAGAAATCAGGTTACTACAAATATTGTAGGGAAGAAGGAAAGAGATGTGTTCAAGGACCTCAAAGGTAGTGGTAATGGTATATTCCTTAATCTGGCCAGGTGTTTATTATTATTATCATTTTAACTTTTTTTAAGATATAAATTTTTTGACATTTTATTTATTTCTGAGAGAGAGAGACAGCATGAGAAGAGGAGGGTCAGAGAAAGAGGGAGGCACAGAATCTGAAACAGGCTCCAGGCTCTGAGCTAGCTGTCAGCACAGAGCCCGACGCGGGGCTCGAGCTCACGAACCGTGAGATCATGACCTGAGCCAAAGTCAGCCGCCCAACCGGCTGAGCCATCCAGGTGCCCCGTTATTATCATTTTAACGTATTAAACTTATTAAAAAGTATATATGGACCTTTTATCTATTTAAAATAGTGTATGGACTTAGTTATCTATTTAAAATAGCATATGGACTTAATTGTCTATTTAAAATTATACAGTTGCAATAACCAAAGCAATATACCCACTTATTCATTTATTTGATAGATATTTACTGAATGTGTATCATATGCCAGACATTGAGCTGAGTATCAGAGATATTCTGCTAACCCCAAACAGGTATGATCTCTACACTCACAGAGGGGACAGACTAATGTTAGTTTGCCAACAGTAGACAATGTGATGTTTTCTCCAAAAATGTCATGAGCTTAATAGCCATGGACAGAGCTTATCCACTTTGTCTTCCCTTACCTTCCTTTCGAAGCCAGTCTGAACCTTACTCAAATCTTAAATCATATACTTAGCTTAAAAATATTGAAGAGCTATAGAATTCACCTTATTATTTCAAAATTTGATATCATCTTAGACTCAGGAATCTGTTATGTCTAGGACTAGTTTGAGAAGTTCTCACTGGAAACATGAATCCTTCTTTAAGAAAACTTAGACATCTAGACTCTGACTAACTTCTGTCGTCCAACTTGATTTTTTTTTTTATTTATTATTTCTAGGAGAGAGAGAGAGACAGCGTGAGCAGGGGAGGGCCAGAGAGAGGGAGTCACAGACTGAAACAGGCTCCAGGCTCTGAGCTGGCAGTCAGCACAGAGCCCGACGTGGGGCCCAAACCCACGAGCCGCGAGATCATGACCTAAGCGAAAGTCGGACGCTTAACCGACTAAGCCACCCAGGCGCCCCCCCAACTTGATTTTTAATAGACACAACATATAACTGAAAAACATTTAAAAAACATTAAGCAAATGTAAAAAGAAAAGCTATAATCTTTTTTTTTATTGTAGAAAGAGAGCGAGCAGGGGAGTGGGGCAGAAGGAGAGAGAGAGAATATCTTAAGCAAGCTCCATACTTAGCATGGAGCCCAGCACGGAGCTCAGTCACACAACCCTGGGATCATGACCTGAGCCAAAATCAAGAGTCTGACACTCAACAGACTGAGCCACCCAGGCACCCTGAAAGCCATAATCTCCTTGAAAATATGAGAAATGTCATCTGTCTTTTGGTATTCTATATCGGAATCTTTCACACATACACAGACAAAAATTTTTTTTTGCCAAGTCCAATCCATTTAGCATGGAAGTGAAGGTCTCCAGCACCTAGCCTGAAGTTACACATTCCACTGCTTCTGCCATGAATCCTGTCATCTAAGCAAAGGGAACCTCATTTTTTAGGAATGTGTCCCTTTTCCAATGGGAATAGATTGCTATTGTATGTGTTTCTCAGCAATCTGAGTGGGTTACGCATCCATTCAGGAACAACCTTAGTGGTCAGGTGACCGTAAGGCTATTCCTGGACAGGTTAGACAGGCCCACTCTGACACTGGATGGACAGTGAAGTAAGAGGTGATTCCTCAGAGAAAGGCAAATAGATACTGGGTGGGGAAAAATAATGTCTCCTACATTCATCATTTAAATTCTAGCTTTAATTCTTTTAGCTCCATCAAGTCTTTTTTAATCTTTAAATTATTTTCCAAACTCTTTCTCTTCTTTCATAGAAGTCTCCATAACCAACCATCCCTTATTATGTGGACTTTTGTCTGCTTTTCTGTTTCTGGATTTAAAATTCTAAAGGGAAAGATCTGTGTCTAATTCAGCTGCATGCACTTCATAGCTCCAAGCACTGTGCTAGGAATATTTTCTAAAAGAACAAATGAATGGCCTTTATGTATTTGTTGCTTCTAATTGAGTAGTCTGAAACTGACCCAGGTCAATTTCTGCATCTACCCTCCTCTTATTTTCCTCAAGAAAACAGTAAAGTCATGACCAGATCTGGACAAGGGCCAATGCTTGGGCATATGTCTCATGGAGAGACTTCTCAGCCGAAGTAGGACTATAAATTCAGGCTTTTAATCCCCAAAGCATTACTTACTCTGTATTTGAAGTAAATATTGACCACATAACAAGGCTAAATATTTTTCCCCCAAGTAATATTTTACCGTTCATACCTCAGAATTCAGTCACATGCACTATATTTCTAGACTACTGTCATTGAATTGGTAATGACAATCAAAGACTGTGCATTTCCTAGGACTTAATCTAGAGGAAATATTGCTCTCAAGTTCCTTACTGAACAGTACAGAGAAATGTTAGATGCTGTTTTACACTGCTATTCCTATAAGGGCATATCTGTGAAGATACTAAGAAAAATATATATTCCTTTTTCTTGTTACTTTGTAAATCTCTACTGTATGAATCCCTTGTGCTATGTATTATTCTATATAATGATAGAGTTTAAGGAAGAAGAATCTTTTCTATAGTAGAATCAAGACATATCTGTACGATCTCTACAACGTCCTATTTTGTTTGAAATAAAGCAGTATTCTACATAAAATTCCAAGTACAATATTTTATAAATACACATAGTTTGGTTATCAGAAGAGCAATTGACTTGAAACACAGTTTGACTTTCTTTTATATATTACAAGTGAACCTAAAGAATTGCTGATTTTTAGAATTGAATCATTTTTCAGAATCAGCTACATATTATATTTTTCCAGCTTTATTGAGGCATGATTGAAAAATAAAACTTTAATATCTGCAAAGTGATATTTTGATACATTTGTACATTGTGAAATGATGAATACAATCATTAATACAATCACAAACATATCCATCACTTCAAATACTTACTTATTTGTGAATGGGGTAGGAACACTTGAGATCTAATTCTTAACAAATTTCAAGTATGCAATACATTATTATTAGCCATAGTCACCATGTTATACATTAGGTCTCCAGAATTTATTCATCTTATAACTAAAAGTTTGCACCTTTTGATCAATGTCTACCTTTTCCCCATAGAAAGCATCATTCTACTTTCTGTTATACTGACTTCAAAAAAAAATTTTCTTTTTAGATTCTACATATAAGTGAGATTATGTGATATTTATCTTTTTGGGTTTGGCTTACTTTACTTAGCATAATATACTCCAGGTTCAACCTTGTTTTCCTAAATGGCAGGATTTTCTTCCTTTTTAAAGATGAATCAAATGGAATATGATTATAGAAATTACATATGTATATATGTGCACATATATATCAATATATATCACATTTTTTTATCAATGGACATTTAGGTTGTTGCCATATCCTGACCCTGTGTGAACAATACTTCAGTGAACATGATAGTGGAGATATTTCTTTGAGAGCCTATTTTTATTTCCTTTGAATATAAACCCAGAATTGGGATTGCTGGATCATATGGTAGTTCTGGGTTTTTTTCAAAAATTTTGAGGAAATTCTATACTATTTTTCACAATTCTTTTGTGAATTCTTTTCTTTGGGAAAATGACTATTGCTTCATTTATCCATGTTTTTAAATGTTTACTTATTTTTGAGAGAGAGAGAGTGTGTGTGTTGGGGGGGCGGGGGATGTGCAGGCAGAGAGAGAAGGAAACACAGAATCAGAAGCAGGCTCCAGGCTCTGAACTGTCAGCACACAGCCCTACGCAGGGCTCAAACTCTCGAACCACGAGATCATAACCTGAGGTGAAGTCGGATGCTTAACTGACTGAGTCACCCAAGTGCCCTTCATTTACCCATTTTTATTTTTATTTTGTTTTTTAAAATTTTTAATGCAGAACAGGTATATGAAAAGATATTCAACATCACTAATCACCAGAAAATGCAAATCAAGACCACTATGAGATATCACCTCAAACCTGTTAGAATGGCTGTCAGCAAAAAGTCAAAAGATAACAATTGCTGGTGAAAACGTGGAGAAAAGGGGACCTTTGTACATTGTTGGTAGGAGTGTAAATTGGCAAAAGAATTGTGAAAAATAAAAATTTTTTTAATGTTTTATTTATTTGTGTGTGAGAGACAGCATGAACAAAGGAGGGTCAGAGAGAGAGGGAGACACAGAATCTGAAGCAGGCTCCAGGCTCTGAGCTGGCTGTCAGCACAGAGTCCGACTTGGGGCTCGAATCCACTAACCATGAGATCATGACCTGAGCCGAAGTCAGATGTTTAACCGACTGAGCCACCCAGGCGCCCCCATTTACCCATTTTTAAGTTGAGCTATTTTTTTTTTCCCTGTGGAATTTTCTGAATTCTTATGTATTTGGGGTATTTATTTTATTTAAAGAAAATTTTTAATGTTTAATTTTGAGAGACAGGGAGACAGAGCATGAACGGAAAAAGGACACAGAGAAGGAGACATAGAATCTAAAGCAGGATCCAGGGTCTGAGCTGTTCACACAGAGCCCTACGCTGGGTTAGAATCCATAGACCATGAGATCATGACCTAAGCCAATATAGGATGCTCAGGTGCCCCTGGGTATTAACTTTTTATCCAATGGATGATTTGCAAATATTTTCTCCCACTCTGTAGGTTCTCTTATCATTTTGTTAAGATTCCTTTGGTGAATACTTTTTTTTTTAGTTTGATGTAGTCCCACTTCCTTATTTTTGCTTTTATTGCCTATATTTTTGATGTCAGATCTAAAAACTCATTTCCAAGACCATTATCAAGTAGCTTTTGCCCTCTTTTCTTCTAAGAGTGTTATAGTTTCAGATGTGATGTTTAAGTCCTTAGTTCATTATGAGTTGATTTCTGTGTAATATAAGGGCCTAACTTATTTCTTTTGCATGTGGATATCCAGTTTCCCCCACACCATTTATTGTAGAGACTATTCTTTCTCTATTGTGTATTCATGGCCCTTTGTCAAAGTTAGTTGACTAGATACGTTTGGGTTAATTTCTGACTTCTCTATTCTGTTCCATTGGCATGTGTGTCTTTTTAGACCAATACCATAATATTTTGCTTACTATAGCTTTGTAATAGTGTTTGAAATCAGGAAGTAGAATGCCTCTAGTTTTGTTCTTCTTGCTCAATATTACTTTTGCTATTTGAAGTGTGAGGTAGTTCTATATAAACTTAAAATTTTTTTTTTTTATTTCTGTCACAAAATGCCACTAGAATTTTTATAGGGATTGCCCTGAGTTTGTAGATTGTAAATTGTTATTGTTTTAGGTAGAATGGACATTCTAACAATGTTAATTCTTCCAATCCATGAACACAGGATATCTTCCCATTTGTATGTGTCTTCTTTGATTTCTTTGATCAATGTGACATAGTTTTCAGTGTACAAATCTCTCATCTCCTTGGTTATATTTATTTGTCAGCATTTTATTTTCAACTTCATGTTACTTTAATTTTACATATACTGAAGTCTGATTATAAAAGTACCTTACTGATGGATCTATTTTTTTTTCTTATTTGTGGGAAATCTGCCTTTAAAAGAACCTTAGCAAAACCTTTTAAAGCTTTCATTGGGGTGTTGAATGGGGCTTATCATACCTCCCCTTTGGGAACAAACAAAATTGAAAACAGACATAAGAAGCAAAATGATGATGCTTGTATTTATTTGTTGTTATTTGTTTCTTTTGTTATAGCTGGGCTAGAGAACATGTCTGTGACTATTAACTAGGATTCGAGCCTCCAAACACCTTCTCCCCAGTCTAGAGTTTGGAATTGGCAGTGGAGAGAGTTGAAGTTTCAAGCTTCTAAATTTAGGAAAACCCACAACCTCTTTCACAAGTCAGACTTCCGGCCTATCTCTAAAAAACAGGCCTTGGGCCCTGATATGGCTATACTTACCAATGAAAGGCAGGGCAGAGAAAGAGTGATATTCCTTGGGGCAGGAGAGAGTCAGACAGAAGGGGAGAGAGAGAAAAAGAGGTAAAGCCACACAGGAATCTTTATTCCAATCTTACCAGAAAAGAAGCTTCTCGTAGAGGAGGAGAATGTAGGGAAAAAGAATGGCGAAACGTTTTTTCTAGCATTTAAAATGGAGTGCAGAAGTTCCTATTTTATGTCAAATGGAAATATGGAGAGGCTTAAAAAATCAGCCCTATGTTTCTTTAATTTAAAAATTATTTTATATGAAACTTATAAAAAGTGTTAGAAAGAAAATCTATATGGTTTCACATTGCAATTAAATTTCTTTATTGCAAAAAATAAACTTAGGAAAGAGTTAGAATGATGACCAAAGCTAGAACCACATACTCTCTGTAGGAAATTTAAATTATGCGAACAATAAGACAGAGGGAGCACGAAAAATAAAATGGAGAGCATTCATTCATTTCAGTGGTTAACGATGTTTAGACAAAATAGTTAATTACTTTCTGCTGCATTGTTAGATTTTAAATCTGATACTTTCACCTTCTGGTAGAATCAGTGAACTCCTCAATTTGCTTAAAAATGTTTTTCTTTTGTCTATGGCCATACCACCCTGAACGTGGTGCCCGATCTCGTCTGATCTTGGAAGATAAGCAGGGTCAGGCCTGGTTAGTACTTGGGTGGGAAAAATGTTTTCCTTTTTGCCTAAGCCAGAGTCACTTTCTATTGCTTGAAGTCAAGGACTTTAAAGATTATACTACCCGAATTGTTTCAGATTGCCCCAAGGCACTGAACAAGATGGAGGCCATTATATTGATGAACAGGTCCAAACACCTAGTCTCAAAGCCACTGATGAGAAACAGAGACTCCCACGCCAGCACTAGAATCAAAGGGTTTGATTCTGCAATATCACTTGTTTTGAAATCTAGTCCATATGTTCCAAGAAATGGAAATAGACACAAATAAACAATGGAAAAAATTTTACATTTATTTATTTTTTTGAGAGACAGAGCACAAGTGGGGGAAAGGCAGAGAGAGTAGCAGAAACAGATTCCGAAGCAGGCTCCAGGCTCCGAGCTGTCAGCACAGAGCCCAATGAGGGGCTTGAACTCACAAACTGTGAGATCATGACCTGAGCCAAAATCAGACACTTAACTGACTGAGCCACCCAGGTGCCCCGTTAATGGAAAAAAGTTTAAAGAGTTGATTTCTAGAGAAAACAAAGCCTGGCAAATGACACAGTATTGGATTATTCAAATTATAAAATAATCCCCAAATCTCACAAACCATAGGAGCAGGGTTATAAAAGTGGAATCACCCTCAAACCCGCCCCAGAGCTATCTCAGAAATGGTCTGGAAGTCAAAGCCAAGAGAGCAAAATGGAGTCAGTCTTCCAGTTGCATTTTACAACTGTAACACAGTACAGCTGCTTCTGGTACCAATCTCTATATCATTTAGAGTCCTTTGGTTGCAAGCAACACATAGTAATGGTAATTAAAGTAAAAAGGGGGTGTGTCTGGGTGGTACAGTCTGTTAAGCATCTGACTCTTGATTTTGGCTGAGGTTATGATCTCACAGTTTTGTGAGTTAGAACCCCTCATGATAGACTCTGCACTATCTGTGTGTAGCCTTCTTGTAATTCTCTCTCTCTCTCTCTCTCTCTGTTCCTCCCCCACTCTTTCTCTCTTTCTATCAGAATAAATACACTTTAAAATAAAATAAAAACGGGGCGCCTGGGTGGCTTAGTCGGTTAAGCGTCCGACTTTCGCTCAGGTCATGATCTCACAGTTCGTGGGTTCGAGCCCCGCGTCGGGCTCTGTGCTGACTGCCAGCTTGGAGCCTGGAGCCTGTTTCAGTCTATGACTCCCTCTCTCTCTGACCCTCCCCTGCTCACGCTGCCTCTCTCTCTCTCTCCTAGAAATAAATAAAACATTAAAAAAAAAAAAACATTGTAAAATAAAATAAAAATAAAGTAAAATAAAAGTAAAAATAAAGTATTAGAAGGATAACATATATAGAATTGATAAAACACTAATAGAGCACAAGAACCAGAGCAACAGAATTCGGAATGTATGAGCACTGCATCTAGTCTTTCACAATAATGCCCAGGTCAGCAGTTTTAAGTGTTTCCCTGAATCAATTTATCAGGACGATCATTCTTTAACATACTTTTTATCTGTCTGTCCAGCCCCTGTTTATCTTAATTCCCTTTCTCTTGGAATGTTCACCAGGGGACACCCTCTGAAGCCATATTGTTATGATCCCTTTGTGGACCACATTGATTAAAGGAAGACCAACACCAAGACAAACTAGGTCAATGAGATTCTCTTCATTAGAACTTTAGAATTTGATCTAAAAGACATTCTGGAAATTAGAATTGTCATTTAAATGAGAACTTTTAAAGAACTAGCCGAAATCTCTGCATCGTTTCTACATTCAGAAGGCCTAACGGTTCAACATTTCCTTGGATTTCATGAGATGTCATAATATATTTCTAAAAAATTTTCCCCTTCTATGTAAGTTAGCATTAATCAGTTTATCTCCATGATATCTGGAGAAACCTAACCACTACACTGACTAGTCAAGGTCCTTCTTGCAAGATTTGGTATTGATTTTTAAGAATCATGGGTGGATGGGGATGCCTGGGTGGCTCAGTTGGTTAAGCATCTGACTCTTGATCTCAGTCAGCTCAGGTCATGATCTTAGAGTTCATGATTTCAAGTCCACATGAGGCATTACTCTGATGGTAACGCCTGCTTGAGATTCTGTCTTTCTGTCTCTCTGTCCCTCCTCCTCTTGTTCTCTCTCTCTCTCTCTCTCTCAAAATAAATAAATAAACTTTAAAAATAAAAAAAAAGAATCATGCATGGCTGGACTAAACTTAGAAACCAGATTCTTGGCTAGGTCCTAATCCTGGTATAGAGAATACTTCATCATTAAGACTAGTATAGAGAATACTTCATCATTAAGACTGACTATAAGGACAGATTCCCACCATCAAAAATAAATGAATAAACAAACCCATGTACAATACATTCCTTGAGACTGATATTTTAATCCTAAAGAAAGAGGAGAATTATCAATATGATTCTGCTGGTAACAGTAATTTTAATTTTTTTAGAGAAGATTCCTTTTCTAGATTAAATCTCCTTCATTCAGTACTTCAAAGAAGAAAATCTTGAGAGTATAAACATAATCAGTGATAACTGTGACCCTCAGAAGTCTTATAAAGAGGGATTATTTAAAAAATACAGAAAGCTGTACATTTGATCAGAAACTGATGTTCAGGATCATTATCTCCATATGGGCATTAGACTGACATAGATCTTCTCTTGTACTTCAGGGAAGAAGGGAGCCATGAAGGGCCTCTCACTCCCACCAACAGCAAAGGAGACCAACTTAAATATAAACCTTGTAATGTAAATATAAACGTTGAGTCTTCAGAATGCTCCATTTGTGAACCTGATGTGTCTACAAAGGGGGTGGAGCTCTTAAATCTTGATGTGGTTAAACCCAGATTGGACCAGACTTAGTGTTTCCTGCTGTTAGCTGAAAGTAACAACCACCAATTCTAGTTAGATTAATCTGAAGAGTAAAGTTATTACAAGATTTCAGAATTGTTTAAAGGCAAGCTTGCAGCTAGGAATCAGGTAAAAACTAGAATCACAAATCAAAAAGCCTTCTGGACCTTAACGTGTTCTCTCTTTATCTTTCATTTTTATTTTCTATGCATGTCATAAAAGAGTCTAAGTAACCCTCCCACATTCACTCAGCTAGTTTGTTATAGAGGTGGAATTGAAAGTTGAATCTTTTTGACTCTAGTTCTGAGCAATTTCAAATTCACTTTACTCTCTGCCTTGAGAGCAACAAAAATCAGCCATGCATATCTAACTCTTTCCATGTTTTACTAATTGGTAAATTGCACCAAATGAATAGGTATTAACTGAGTTTGATGAATAATTGCATAAAGGTCCATGTATTTCCCTCCTCCTACCTGTCTGCTGCTTTTCCCACATATTGTAGTAGGTGGAGTCATTGACCAAGAAGCCACATGGTTCCACTTCTGCACCTCACTAGACAGACCATAAGCAAGTCATTTAAACTTGGAGCACCTGGCTAGTTGAGTCAGAGGAGCATGCAACCCTTGACTTTGGGGTTGTGATTTCAAGCTCTGTATCCACATTGGATATAGAAATTACTTAAAAATACAATTTTAAAAATAAAAATGAACTCTCCAAGTCTTGTTTATTTGTCTTTAAAGCAAGATGGTAATTGTATCACCCACTGAGTATTGCTGGGAAAGTAAAGTGAAATATTGCACATGCATGACATCTAGTAGCACACCAGCACATGGTAAGCCTTTTGATGATATTAGAGCTATTGATATCACTCTTCTTAGGTCAGTCCTTCACACAGCTCTGCCATCACTCTCCAGTTCTACACATGAACACCATGACCTTGAGCATTCTAAAAGCAAGATATTTATATTGATAAAAAAATCTTTTAGTATTTTTGTGGATGAGGAGGTGAGGGGAACAGATGAACTGAGATTCATTTGTGACACAAGAGTCAACATCTGGTTTCCCAAAGAGAATGGCCAGTATTTGGGGGGACAGCTGTGACACCTCCCAATTTATAGAGATGCAATGATACCTGCTGAATTAACCTGTAGCATTTGTCAGACCCAGCCTCTGAAAAACCAAAACTCCTGGCATGCTGAATAAGAGATAGGAATGTATTAAACATTTATTGAGACACTTTAAGATGGTCTCAGGTAACAGGAAGTGTTTTGAGATTTATTTGGCATACTTTAAGTGCACATAAGACAGCAGGAGGTACACAGGGAATGTTCCTGGGTTTTTTTTCTTTTCAATCAGCTTCTTCTGTGACTTTTACACTATAATTTATTTTTAAGGAGACATCATAGTTTTCTGGGTCCCATAATAAAATCTAAAATAAGTGTTTTCACCCAGATAAGCACTATTAAAAGGAAAAGATACTGAATTCATTTAAATACATTTGCAAAAGATTGATTTTCCCAAGAGAGTGTACACATTCTATTTCTTTAATTATTCTTGAAGTTTTGCCTATCAACTGACAATTTCCTACAGAAGGGAAGCAAAACAGCCTGGCTTTCCTGACAGCAAAGAGCTATAATAATACTAGAATGAAAACGGGTTTGTCACTTTCCTTATCTGTTCTAATGTCTGAGTTCTGGGAGTCAGAAATGAAATAACCCCCACTCCAGTGAACACAATTGCTAAGAATATATTAAAATGAAAGTTAAATTCAAAGTCAACTTTCTCTAGTTTTTGAAGATTAGTAAGTAACCAGTAGAACAAGTTATACAAAATTAGAGTAAAATATGGTCATATTGACTTTATTTTTCTGACTACTTCTCTAGCTTCTCTGAAACCCAGCCCCTGCCCTGGTGGCTTCCAACAGCAGGGTTTTTCATCAATGCGTAGACAACCCATTAAGCCCTCTTCACCCTTATACTTAGCCTGGGTCACCAACCCCAAATCTCTTTTCTATCTTAATATTGCTTTTCTTTAGGAGCCTTAGTTTCTTTCTTGTTATTGGATTTGATTTGGATCTTCCTGAATCTGGTCTTCCCCCAAAAGCAATGATCTTTTTTGAACAATGGTGATGGTCACACAACATTGTGAATGTACCTAAAGTGCAATCTTGTGATTTGCTCACCTAACAATGGTTAAAATGGTAAATTTTACATTCTGTATATTTTTCCAGATACAAAAAAGTAATGGTATCTAACTCGACTCCTAGGTAGCAGGGCTTACATTCCAGAGGACACTGGCCTATTTCCAATATATTTTCCATCTCTATCTATACATGCTGAAGGCAAAAGTTTTTTGTGCTAATCATAGGTATACAAAATACAACCATGTTTTTATACCCTTTCCCTTCTCCTTCAAGAGAAGGAATATAATTTCCCCCTTGAATCTATGTGGGCTTATGACTATTGAAATGAATTGAATATGGGAACTACCATGCTATTTACATTGTGAGGATAGATTATTAGAGGTAATTCATCCTGCTTGCTTGCTCAAGCACTCATATTGGTTCTCTCAGCTACAGGTAGGCAGCCCAGCTACTGACTGAGGCCACCATGTGCTATAAGGAAGCCCAAACTAATCTATATAGTGACACCATTGGAGAAGCCCAAATTCTACATGAAGACAGAGAGATACAGCCTTCAGCTGCTCCAGCTTCAGCCACTCTCTGAAACTACATGACCCTCTGAGCCAGAACTACATAGTCAAGCCTTTCCCCAATTCTAGACTCAGCAAACCACAAGAGGTAATAAAATTACTATTGTCAGTTTTGATCCACAAATTGTCATACAGCAAGCAAAGAACTGGAACAGAATTTGGTGCCGAAAGCTAGTGCAGTAATCAAAGCCAAAAATATATGACAGTGGGTTTAAGACCAGGCCGATGTCAGAAAGCTTTGAAGAGACTGTCAAGAAAAGCTCAAAGAGCCTGGAGAAAAGTTCAGCAGAATCTTAAAAGATCTCAAGGAGGCCGTCTGTGGGATAATGAAGAAAGTAAAGAACATATTGTTAGAAGAATAAGAAAAGGAGATCCTTCCATGTAGCAACAGAAAGTTAGGCAAAGCTGTCATCTGAAGCAGCATAGAAAATAGTTATTTCTAATGAAATTTATGATCTAGCTAAGGTCATTTCCAGACAGAATGTTGAGAGTGCTGCCTGGTTTCTTCAAGCAGCCTACTAAAAAATGAGAGAAAAACAAATTCTGCAAGTTTTAAGTTGGACTGGAAAAGACCTCCAAAATAGCCTTTTCAGTAAACAAAAGCCTCTCAAAATGAGAAAAGGTCTCAGGTCAAATATCCAAGCCAAAATGTGACCATAGAACTATAGGAAAGACCTAAGGCAGTGCCTCATGGCGCCTTTCAGACAGACAAAAGGGCCTCAAAGGAACTTAAGGTCTTGGCTTTCAGTTAGACAGAGGGATTTCTAACAACATTGTTCCTCAGCAGCCTCACAGGTAAACCCAAGGGGAAAAAGGGCATATTCTGAAGAAATCTGTGGGTGTGGCTTTTGTCTAATGAGGTAAATTAGAAATACATACACAGGAAGCCTATACAACATTTTGAAAGAATTGTTTTCTGAGAACATTGAAAACTAAAAGAGGCCTTAGAGGGGATACACCTGGTTAGCGCCTTGTTTGTTTTTGAGGTTTTGTGTATCTCTAAGCAGGAGCCAAAGAGTGGCCCAGTTCATGAGTGACTGTCATATGAGACAGCCCAGGAAAGGTTTGGGTTCCTTTTGTTAACTGGGTCATCCAATTAGCTACTGTCCAAGGTCAAGGATTCTCATCTACATCATCAGTTACAGGGACAATGAGAAACCGGACTTAGTTTGGAAACCCAGATACCTTATCTGAGAGGAAGCAAAAACAACAAAATAGAAACATACTGAGATCATAAATAGAAAAGCAAAATGTGATGACAAAGTGAAGCTCGTAACCCCAGCAGTGAAGGTACAATGAAGCAGAGGGATCCTGGGATATTGAGAAGAAACACCTAAAAACAGATCCCTGTAAAGAGAATATGTTTGCTTCTGGTTATAGTCCACCCTCTAGAAACCCCAGTAAAGCTCATATTTACATCTTTCCTCTCAGGGTTTTAAGGAAGTGGATATGGAGGTACAATTTTGATCCCCAACTTTGATGCCCTAGGAATGAAAAGGGTTCTAGACATAAACTTTCCATTTTGCTTTTCTTTCTCAGAAAACCCCATGTCTCATTTCATAAATTCAAAACTTAGCATGATACATTTAATTGTAATTTCTTCCTCGGCCTAGGTAAAGTTCAATCTGAAACAATTTTAGAGTGTTTCATTTTAATGATTGAAATGTGTATTCAATTCCTATAAAAATCCAAAGCTCCATTCTGAATGCAGTTGACATTCTCCAGCACATCATTTAAATTTCTCCTAGTAATTTTCTGCCTTCTGTGAGACAGTGATATTACATTGCCTCAAGGCATTTTGCATATTTTGTTGATTTTAACATTTAAAGTCCTGGTGGTTTTTACTCTCTCATTATGTCCCTGTTCATGTCCCATATTTCCCTCCACTCCTCTCTAGAAAGCAGTGAGAGAGTTGAAATAATTTGTGTGAGTTTACAAAGTAATTTCTCTGAGATAGGGACAGATGAGAGTTTGAGACAGGAGCACTGACGAAGATATCAGGGTAAAGGAAGTTATGGTTATGAAGGCCATGGGGATAAAATAATTGAATTCTTATACCTACTATGTAGAAGTCCTCAAAATAAGATGGAAGCTGAAGCCTAGAGTCACTTTCAGCATTTATGGAAATAAACAAATTTATAAAAACATATTATTTGTGATTTCTTAGGCAAAAAATTAGGAATGGCATGGGGTAAAATTCACTAGGTATTCCAGGTCTCTGATCCTTCAAAGGTAAACTCTGTTGAGTGGAGAAGAAAAACTTGAATGAAAACAAAAGACAAGAATAAGTTCATCTGATCAGAAGGCAATGTCCAGAGCCATTATATCCATTCAAAATTTCCAAACACCTCTATCCCAATATATTAGTATGAAAAAGAAGAGTCAGTCTCATATCTAATCATTAATATATACATTAAATACTTATTAAAATAAGTTAATATATACATTATTATACTTATTAAAATACGATATAAAAAGATTTTATATCTTAATTTCCAGACTATAATGCATAATCCTAGGAACTTTTAAACTTCAAATAATAATATTCTTTATAAATATTTTCATTTTCAATCTTTACCTAAGATTTCTTCTCATTCATCTGCTTTCTTTGGCCTAGATCTTTTTCATTTATCTTTATATCCACTTCATCCACCTAACACTTACTGAGAAATGCCAGTGTGGTAGATTCAAGATGTGCCACACATTTTTTTTTTGACGCTTTCAGATTGAGAGCTGTGATCTATAGCCCCTCCTTTTGAATGCAGATGGGTTTCACAACTACTCTCTCCTTTTAGAATGATTGATCAAGCTGAATTAGTTGCTACATTTTTTTTTTTGTTTGTTTGAACCAGGCCTTAAAAGACTAGGAAGTTCTACTTCCTATTTCTTGAAATGCTTGTCCTGGGGGGTGTCAGTCACCCTGTGACAAGTTTGATCCCCTTGAGTCTACCATGGTAGGAGGAAGTCCAGGCTAGCCCCATGTAGGGGCCATGTGGAGAGAGATGATCAACTAGCTCTGGTGACAGACATGTGAGTGAGAAAACTTCTTGACTCCAGCCACAGGCCATCTGACTACAACCATGAATGACTCTCAAGAACCAACCTATTACTGAACCTGTCAACAGTCAGGAAAGATAAAAATAATATATTACTATAGGAAGAAACTAAGTTTGAAATGGATTACTGCATGGCAATAGATGACCAGAACAACCATATACCATGTGGCATGTTGGGATGATACAAAGAAAAGGTAAACAAGAACCCTGCCCTCAAGGAAACAATAGAGAAGATTTTTAGCTCATGTTATAAGAAGACTTACACTTGTTATTATGGTTAATTATGGCTAGAATGAGATTTCACAACAGGCTCATTGTTGAAGTAAAAGAGAGAGGTGAATTTCATTGTGTGAATTATTTAAATGATCTGAGTCTCAGTTTCCTTATCTGTCAATCTTGTAAAGATCACATAAAATGCTTCAACTATGGTCTGGCTCAAAGTAAATGATCAACATGTGTTAGCTGCAATATTATCACAATCACTGTTATTATCAGCAGTAGCAGTGGCAAACACCTCCATCTCAAGATGGTAACTAAAAAGGCCAATAACTGTCCCATGTTAGTTCTGCTGGTCCTTGGTGGCAGACAAGTCCATAGTTATGCTTCTACCTCATATGTTAATGTTGTTTTCAGTATCTTTGATCTTCTTCTCTCTTTTTTTTAATGTTTTATTTATTTCTGAGACATACAGCATGAGCAGAGGAGGGTCAGAGAGAGAGGGAGACACAGAATCTGAAACAGGCTCCAGGCTCTGAGCTGGCTGTCAGCACAGAGCCCGATGCAGGGCTCCAACCCATGAACCGTGGGATCATGACCTGAGTCAAAGTCAGATGCTCAACTGACAGAGCCACCCAAGTGCCCCAAGTATCTTTGATCTTCTATAGCCACCAGAGAGTTGTATTGCTGTATGTCACACTAGTGTGTCTAAAATTATTTCTATATAGTACGTAGGGGACACAATATGGCATAGTGTTTAAGAGTGGGTTCAAATCCTCTGTGCTTCAGCTGTTTTATCTTCAAAACAAAACACAATTTTTTATCTACCTCAAGAGGTTGTAGTAACAATGCAATAGGATAATACATGTAGAATCCTTAGCACATAATTTGGAATAAATGTTAGTTGTTATCGTGATTATTATTATGATGATCGCTGGCAAGTAAAAATAATACAATCCCTACTACGTGCTAGCCCTTTTTATGTATTACTAATGACCCATCCCATAACCTTTATCATAATTATTATCACTTCTGTAGGAACACTGAGATTCAGAGTCAAATTACTTTTCCACTGCCATCTAGCAAAGAACTTATAAAGTCAGACTTCAGTCCACACGTTTGATTTCAAGCATCATTCCTTTGCTGCTATGTCATTTCTTCTTAAAAAAAAAAAAGAAGTAATATTTACCATAAAAAGAAATTAATGCAGATTTTTACTTTATTGGATTGCAAGACTTATCAAGTAAAAATTTAAAAATATTCACTTTTACCTGAAATTCCAATTTAACTGTGTGTCTTATCTGGCAACCCAATATTTTTATATCTTTTTAGCTATCACAAAAGCATTTTTTCTTTTTTGCTAGCCATTGAAAATCAGAGATCTTGCCTTTCGCCACTTATATTTTCATTTTGTTAGATGAAATTTGGTTGAAAAAAGAAGCACATTCTTGTATTAGATATCTCCTACCCTTCGACTCACAGATTATCACCCAAACAGATCGAAAGTGCTCCTCACAGAAAGGGACTTTGTCTCGCTCATATTTGTGTCTCCCAACATTATATATAACATATCTGGACACTCAAAAGTGCTTGTGGAATGAAAACAGCAGTCAAGGGTGCTTCAGGGTCCTTCAGAGGGAAGATTTGTGCTGTAAGAAAATGTTTAGCAAATGATGTGCACAGCAAATATGAAATAGCAAGAACTTCGTGTAGCTGTTTGGTTACTTAGAAACTAACACTCTTTCCTTTTCCTTCCACAGCCAGAAGAAACTCTAAATGCACTTATCCAAGCCTTAGGTAAATGTTTTAACCACTTGTTTATTTACCTTGAAGCTCTACACAGAACTAATACCAGCATATCTAAAATGTTAAATCGTTTGGACTAAAGCTTGATTCAAAACTGTATTATAGCAGTAAAACTCCATCATCGTCATCATCATCATCATCATCATCATCATCATCATCATCATCATGTTACACCTAATTTGCACACTACATCATCTTCAAGATTCCATTCAGTGAGAAAAATCGTAAACTAAAGAAATTCTTTGAGCAGGAAGAGAAGTTCTGATTAAGTTCAGTCACAGGAAAGGACAGTGGAGCCCCTGAAATAAAATGACCCCAAGAGAGAGAAGCAGTGTGTTTGGAATGGAGGGAAAGGAAAAAAAAATAAAGTTTTTGATCCATGTATTGGAAAAAATGGGAGATCTGACTCAGAACAGACTAGCACTCTGGGGAAATATATGCATGTAAAATACTGTAACCCCCAAAGCCCTAGCCTTGTTTGCATGGGGCTCTCTTGACACAGTGTCTCTGGAGGGCCAGGGTCATCACCTCTGCCCAGGCCAGAAATCCGAAGTAGCAGCCATAAGAGTGGCAAGAGAAATGGAGTAATCCAAAAGCATCGTTGTGAATTTGACCATCAAAGATGGTATAGCTGACCTTTGCCAATCCCCAGTGCAGTTGAAAATCCACATATAATTTCTGACACCCTAAAAGCATAGCTACTAACAGCCTGCTGATGGGAAGCATAGCTGATAAAATAAGCAATTAACATGCATTATGCATGTTACATGTATTATATATCATATTTTTAACAATAAAGTAAGCTAGGGAAAAACATTATTAAGAAAACATAATAAACAGAAAATACATTTATGTCACTGTACCGTATTTATTGAAAAAAAAATTCACTTGTAAATAGACCCATCCATTCAAGCTTATGTTGTTCAAGGGTCAAATATTCTTATTTACTGTGGACAATTCTCTGCCTTAAATGATTTTGTGTAATTTACTTAACATCTGTGTCTCTTTATTTTCTCATCCGTAAAGTGGGATTAAAAGGAATACCTAAGTTAGAGTACCTGGATGGCTCAGTCAGTGAACTGTCTGACTCTTGATCTTAGCTCGGGTCTTGATCTGAGCGTCGTGTGTTCAAGTCCTACGTTTGGCTCCATGCTGGGTGTGAAACTTATGCAAAAACGTATATAATAGATGATGATACTAATATATCTCTCATGTCTGTCTGACAAGCTAAGGTTAAATAACAATATAATAGATGCCTACTGTTAATATTACTATTTTTCTGTTGATACTTTATTATGCACTGATAAGACTTTATTTGAATAAAGTAAGCTGTAGTTTTGGGAGCCCAAAACCGATTTGGCTTTGAATTTCTCTGACACCTACTGAGGGAATAAGAAGGAGTTTGCCTTTTGAAGACTCATTCTTTCCTGGGCAGTAGGAGGACCAGGGGTAAAAAGATAATGTGTTGCTGGAGTAAAAAAGAAAACAATATATATTCTATAGATCATTGATATGAAAGCCTCCCGTGTTTTGCATTTTAATCAAGGGAAAAAAGGGATACAAATTCTTATGCCTCATTTTTCAGGACCTGATACATTTTTTTCGTAGGTTCTAGAAGGTAAACCAAGGTTATTTTTACTTTTTCATTCATGCAGCATAGCATATTTTTCATTGCTAGCAATTCCTGGATATGGTTGGGGTTAGGAGTTTGATGATAGCAGTATGTGACATATGATTGTTTTAAAAAATTTCAGAACATTTCTTTACCTTTGGAGTAGATTTTATTCTAAAGTCCTAAGAATTTATTCAGAAAAATGAAAAACCAAAAGAATGAAAAATAATTGTATATCTGTTTTTGAACATTTTTTTCTCCTGATGGTTCATCTTACTTTTGCTGACTCACTGTTTCTTTGAGGGTTGTGACTCTAAAGCAACTGCCCACTTCAAAGTTGTTTTGCTTAAAACAAAAAAAACAAAACAAAAACCCAACAAACAAACAAACCACAGGCTCCTGCACAGGCTCCTGGTAAAAACACATTTACAGGGATTTTTTTTTTCTTTTCCCGCTTCAGTACTCAAGGCAAATACAGTACTTACAATTCATAAAATGACAGTATGCACCGCTCTTTTCAACACTTTTAGAAATACATTTAGTGGTATGTTTGTAGATGGCAAAATGATGCCAATGCATTTACCCATCTGCCTTTTTACTAAATTGGAAATCAACGCAAGGTATTTGATATATTCGTGAATTATAAGAGCTGTCCTCAATATTTCTGAAAATGGGTTATACCAAAAACTATAAACATGAATTCATGATGCTTTATTTAGAATTGGAAAACGACAAATATCAGAATAGCTCATTCTATATTGATTCTTCTGCAGAAGACATACAATCTTTGGAGATTATGTTGGCTAGAATTTTCTCTCTAAAGAAACAACGCAAACAAACAAAATAGTGAAAGTCCTTTTTCTTATAGACACACTCCTATAAGTTTTCTAGGAACAAATGAATAAGAGCTCATCAAATAAGTCTTATATTTCTACTGCTGTCTGCAATGCATATAGACATATAATTTTGAAGACTTTGGGGAAACTGCTGAAGTATACAGAACTCAAGGATCCAAGGTCTTTAGCCACCACATAAGCAGTCCAAGTGTCCTTAGGCCATCATGTCATGAGAAAGCTCAAACTAGACCACATGTGGAGTCCATATGGAAAGCCTCGACCATATGAAGAGACAGGAGACCCTAAGATTATGTGACAGGCCAGTACCCAGCTGCTCTAGCTCCACATCACTGTCTGATTGCAACTTCCTGGAACACGGCTAGCTGGGATCCTTCCAATTATGTTACCCACATAAACTGAGAGATAGGAAAAAGATGATTGTTATTTTAAGCCACACACACACACACACACACACACACACACACACACAAATAGAAGATAGAAAACAAATATTTCCCCCCTCAGGGCATTTGCCAATTTTTGGAACATAGCGAGAGACCCAGAATCTGGATGCAAGTTTTAATTGGAGGCAACTGTAAAGAGGCAGAGAACCTAGAGGACATTTGAAAAATCGAGGTGCTGAAGACACAAAACTTGGAGTTAAGACTGCCAAGAGGCCAATATTTGTGATTCAAAAGTGGGCATTACAGTTAATTTATTAGTCACTCTTTCCACTTCATACCCACAAAAGTGGCTAAATTGGAAAAGGCTGATAATATGTATTGGTGAGCATGTGGAGTGACCTGAATTCACATACACTTCTTGGGAGAGTTTACAGAGTTACAGCCACTTTGTAAATCTATTTGGCACTTGGTATCTACTAACAGCAAACATGTATATTCCACTGCTACATGCACACTTCTATATAGAGTTAGCAGAAATGACTGCATATACTCATGAAAAGAAATGTGCACTAGTGCATAGCAGCACTATTTCTAATAGAGAAAAACAGGAAACAATCCAAACATCCATCACAATAGAAAGGACAAATAAATGATGTTATACTTGTACAATGAAATACTATGCAATAGTGAAGGTAAATGAACTACTTCTGTATGAAATAGCACAGCTTAAACCTGACAAGAATTGATTAAAATAAAGCCAGACATGAAAGAATTCCTGCTATTTGATTTTATTTACATAAAGCTCGAAAACAGGTAAAACTAATGTATGCTACTAGAAGTTGGCATTACTGACCTTGGAAAGGGTAGTGATCGAAGTGGTCATTAGCAGGGTTCTGGGATGCTGCCATCATTCTAATTCTTGACTAGGGCGCGTGGGTATTTTCCATTGCTGAAAGTTTATTGAGCTTCACATTTATGACTTATGCATACCAGTATGTGGGCTATACTTTAATAACTAATTATTTTAAAAACATAAGATCTCACTCATGTTTCTATGGGTTTTGCTTCTGGGAGCTTTCCTGGTTTTCACATGGAAAAGCCAAAAAATACTGCATCCTGGAGCCGGCAAAGGGAGGAAGTGTAATCATTCTGAAGTATGAAATACAACTAGCATGTTCTCCATATGAAAGGCCTTCTCTCCAGGGGGAAAGGCTTTACCTGAGCCATATCCCAGGTAAACTGAAGAGGCTTTACCCAACTCCAGCTCCTTCTAGCCTGAGGGAGTTGGAGGGGCAAGGGAATGAGGAGAAAGTTAAGAAACACTTGTGAAAGTCAACACCCGGGAACACAGGTACAGTAAATGGCTGAGATTTAATTAAATGATTATAGATCATGTGCCCTCCCGCACACCTTACCATCAGGCCAACAGGGCTGTCACGATAACAGTAGACCGCAGTTAAGAGCTGAAATGAGCAGACTCATCAGAGGAATTCTTAGGGAAACCCAAAACAACAAGGAGTGAGGACACCAGAAAAATCTGAAGCCAGTGGCACCTATAACTCTAGCTACCATTAAACACAGCCCAACTCCTAAAGAGATTAACATAAAACTTCAGATTAAAAGCCTGTTGACCTCAGGTTCTATTGCCTCATGTCTAGCCTTCAACAACAAAAAAATCAGAAGACATGCTAAAAAGAAAGAAAAAGGAAGATTTCCAGCGTGGACCAATGCATAGTTTTTATACATAGTATAAATTGTCTCCTGAACTACTGAATTAATCTACCTAAAATAAGGTAATTTTTCTTCACTGAATATAAGGCTTAGTTACCTGTTTGAGTTATAAATAGTACTAAACTTTTAGAGATTGTAATGTTGAATTTAATTAACACATTTTCTGTTAACATGCAGAATAATATTCTCTACCTCAGCTCTCTGCTCAAATGTCACATTATCAGCCAGTCTTCCCATCACTTAAAATAGCAGCACTTCTCCATATTCCTGAACTATTCTCCCTGCTTTACTTTTCTTCATAGTATTAATCCTTGTCCAACACACTGTATCTCACTCAATTGCTTATGATTTGGCCTCCACATGATAGAACGTAAGCCTCATGAGTGCTCTCTGTTCTTCTATTCACTACCCCTCCCAAAGTACCTACAACAGTTAAGTGTTGGGTAAATATGTGTTGAATAGGGAATAAATAGACAGTCTGTCAATATTTATCTATAGTTAAATAAATACTCTGGATTTTCTGATGGTAGTTAACATTGATTGAATTCTTACTATGTACTAAGAACTGTGCTAAGCAACTGTGGATACATGGATTACCTTTTTAAGTTTCACAACAGCACTGTGTGTTGGTGTTATAATCTTCTCCTTTTTGCAAATGAGAAAACAGCAAACAAAAAGATGAAGTAAATTATCCAACATCCCCCATAGATACATTGGACTTTTTTTAATCTCTTAGAATTTTAGTTAAACAACTGATATTATAAGCCATAAATGACAGGAAATCACACACTGTAAAGAACCTATACACACAAGTTAAGAGGTATATCAAACAATCTACCATCATCAGACTATCACTCCCATCCTATGTATATTTTTATTTTTTTTCCTTAAATAGTTTATTGTCAAGTTGGTTTCCATATAACATCCAGTGTTCATCCCAACAAGTGCCCTCCTCCATGCCCATCACCCCCCTTCCCCTCTCCCCCACACTCCCCTCAGCCCTCAGTTTGTTCTCAGCATTCAAGAGTCTTTCATTGTTTGCCTCCCTCCCTCTCCCCAACTATTTTTCCACTTCTTCTCCTGCTTTGTTCTCTGATAACTTCCTCCTAATCCATCTATATATCATATGTGCAAACATATGGTATTTGTCCTTATCTGCCTGACTTATTTCGCTCATCATAACACCCTCAAGGTCCATCCACGTTGCTACACATGGCCAGATTTCATTCTTTCTCATCGCCATGTAGTATTCCATTGTATAAATATACCACATCTTCTTGATCCATTCATCAGTTGATGGACACTTAGGTTCTTTCCATGTTTTGGCTACTGTTGAGAGTGCTGCTATGAACATTGAGGTACATGTGCCCCTATGCATCAGCACTCCTGTATCCCTTGGGTAAATTCCTAGCAGTGCTGCTGCTGGGTCATAGGGGAATTCTATTGTTAATTTTTTGAGAAATCTCCACACTGTTTTCCAGAGGGGCTGCACCAGTTTACATTCCCACCCACAGTGTAGGAGGGTGCCCATTTCTCCATGCCCAATGTATATAAAAAGGAAACCAGGAATTGGATGGGTTTCTTGGAAGTAATACTGTTGTCTTTTTAGGTAGTCATTACTAGATGGATGGAAAGGGCTATCACTTTTCCCAGCTGCTTTCTTTCCTCACTCATCTCCACTCCATCAAGGGTGATGCCACACAAGAGAACAATCTGGAGATGATCTCTCGCTTCCATACTTATTGAACTTCAGAAAACCACAGACCCTCCCTAGCTCATGCACCAAGGTGAAGTTCAGTGAGAGAATTTACAATAGCTTAACTTGTGTCCTCTACAGCTTGGAAACATGCATGGACATAGCATCATGTCTCCAACTCTCACCTAGGTAACAGTGAAGTCAAACCAATATCTAAAGCAGTTTCTGATGGCAGGGCCCAAAGACAGAGAACCACGCATAGCCATCACTTGCAGCTATCTGCCGTGACAGAACAGGCATGTTCAGAACTAATCCATATGGAAGTTTCCCATTTATGAAGGGGGACTTCTGGGGCAGCAGAAGCTCAGCAGTCAGAGACCTTGGACTAAACCCATTAGATAAAGGACCTGTGTTGAGCATGACCAGATGTCAGTTCAGAGAAGGTGCCATAGATAACATGATACCATGCACAAGCATAGATAACATGATACCATGCACAAGCTCTCTAAGGAATGAAATGCACCATATACTGACTTTGGGTGTCTGTCCAGAGCAACTACTGCCAGTTTATCAGTGGTAGCCCAAAAGAAAATAAAATTACAAGACTAAATAAGAAAAAAATAAGTGAACAAAATGTTTACACCTTAAATCTAATTTCTTTTCTCTTTCATTGTGTTCCTTCAGATTGTCTTATGTCAGGCAAGAGAGAGGTAGAGTAAGTGAACAGACCCCCCACTAATGTAAGACTGTAAGCCCCAGATCAGCACAGAGTGGATAAGAAAAGGAATTGCTTTTAACTGGATTAAGATTTAAGTCAGCTTTGGTCTGTTCTGGAATTTATAACACATAAACTTCTTCTAAATGAAAGTTCTTAGAAAGCTACAGGGTCTGTCTGCCTGAGATATCATAAAGAAAGAATGAAAGATTAAATCAGACATGCTGAAAGCAGCGATGAAGAAAATTAACCTTTCCTGTTGTATTCTACCAAGATTAGATAATTTTATAACTAAGTTACAATGATAGTGCTTATGCTATATATATTCTTTAATATATCAGAAAATAATTACAAAGTAATATAAAATAATTCTCATGATCTCCAAAACCACTAAAATATGGCAAAATCTGGGCTAGAATCAATGTCCTATTTTGGTACTAAGGGTCTAGGCTTGTAGAATTAATCCTGTCATAAACAGGTTATTTTTGACACAGATTTCCACACTTAATCTGTCAACAATTTGCATCTGCTCCAATAGCCATATGTGGAATCCAAAATATGCAGTAGAGGCCAACACAGTAGAGAAGACACAATGTCATATCCAATCTGCTAAGAGACCAGAAGATTATCAAGATTATGTGCAAAGGGATAGCAAAAGACCTACTTAGATGACAAAATAATAACCAAAACCATGTTTTTATTCGAGTATAATTAACCCGCAGTGTTATATTAGTTTCAGGTGTATGGTATAACTATTCAACAGTTCTACGTATTTCTCAGGGTTCATTAAGGTACATGTATCCTTTTTAGCTATTTCATCCATCTTGCCACCTACCTCCTCTCTAGCAATTATGAGTTTGTTCTCTGTATATAAGAGTCTGTTTTTGTAGTTTATTTCTTTTTTCTTTGTTTGTTCATTTGTTTTGCTTATTAAATTCCACATATGAGTGAAGTCATATGGTATTTGTCTTTCTATGACTGAATTATTTTACTTAGCATTATACCTCTAGGTCCCTCCATGTTTGTTGCAACAGGCAAGAATTTCCTTATTTTTATATCTATCTATCTATCTATCTATATTGCATCTTTTTTAAATCCATTCATCTATCGATGGACACTTGGTTGTTTCCATACCATGACTATTATAAATAAAGCTGCAATAAGCATAGTGGTGAATATATTTTTCTAATTAGTGTTTTTGTTTTCTTTGGGTTGATGCCCAGTATTGGAATTACTTGATCATATAGTAATTCTATTTTTAAGTTTTTGAAGAACCTCCATACTGTTTTCCATAATGGCTGAATCAATTTACACTCCCAGTAGCAGTGCATGAAGATTCGTTTGTCTCCATATCCTCACCAGCACTTGTTATTTCTTTTGTTTTTTATTTTAGCCATTCTTACAGGTGTAACATGGTATCTTATTGTTCTTTTTATTTTAATTTCCCTGATGACTGATGTTGAGCATCTTTTCATGTGTTGGTTAGTCATCTATATGTCTTCTTTAGAAAAATGTCTATTCAAGTCCTCCACGCATTTTTAACTAGATAATTGTTTTTTCAGTACTGCATTGCGTACGTCTTTTATATATTTTAGATGTTAGTCCTTTTATGAGGTATATCGTTTGCAAATATCTTCTCCCATTCAGCAGGCTTCCTTTTTATTTGTGGAGTTTCTTTCATTCTGCAAAAGTTTTTTATTTTGGTAGTCCCAATAGTTTAATTTTGCTTTTGTTTCCCTTGCTTGAAGAGACATATCTAGAAAAATTTTTCTATGGTAAATGTCAAAGAAATTACTGCCTATGGTTTCTTCTAGGGATTTTATGTATGTGTATATATATATATAATATTTTATAATATAATATTATATAACATCATTTAATAATATATTATATATTTATATGCTTATAACATAATACTATATGTAATATTACTTTATAATAAAATATAATATTAAATTCATAATATTTTATATTTTAATATATATAATGGGTAACCACGGTCATTGATTAATGCCAACTCCTGTACAAAATACTTCACTTAACTCACTGAATTTCACATTCAACCTATAAGGTGGATTTACTATCATTCCCATGTATTTCACATATGAGGGAACAGGTGTAGAGAGATTTTAAAAGCTTGTCACCCAGTTAGTAGGTAGCAGACAGGAACTGAACCCAAGAAATCTTGATTTCAGTCTATGCTCCCTCTAATATTTATGTAAGAGGGATGCCTCAAGTGGCAAAACAGAACTAGTCAAAATTCTTTACAAGTAGTTATAAAATTATAAGAGAGTCATTCCCTTGTGTTTCCTTAAGAACCCAAGACTCCCAGTGCCAGAGGTGTCAGTTTTGAAAAATTTCCTCTGCCCAAAGTTGATTATAGCATTATTATAAAATCCTCACTGCTTGTCTCTTTTGGATCTTCAAACCCAGTATGGTGGGCAGGGATTTCTTTTAAAGTCAAATTTAGCTGGAGGGGAAATATTAATCATTAAAGGTGGACTGGCCCCAAAGGCTTAGTGTTTCTGTTCTTTTATCTTTAAACTTACTTCCTGTAATACAAATATTATAAGATTATATATTTTCTTTTTCCCTTCTTTAAAAGCCTAAACATATATTGGTTTCATACATTTTATTATCATTTTAGTAACCCTCTAGTTGAAACAAATGTGAAGTGCTCAGAAGTAATGTACTCACTTCCTCAGCTGCTAAGAGTGTTGCTGGCAATGGCTCCCAATTGAATTCATCTCTAGCAATTACCCTTGGCTGAACAAAGTAGGCTCAGTCAATATTAGGACACTAACTTGAGGGCTGCTTGAATTTAATAAGTAGTCTAAGTTGTGGTACAAAGCTTTTGATACCTTTGACTCAATTAAGATAACTCTGAAGGGCTATTTCAGTTTCAGAGACCTCTGAAGAATCAGGTGAGGCCTCTGTTGGCAACTCATCACAGTTCAATTATATCCTCTGACCTATTTTGCCTCCCTCATCCTTCACTTGTCTTGTTCTTAGTAAAGGCACTCCCCAATAAACCTGCATGCAAATCCCAGAGTCTTCTTCCTGGGGAATGCAGCCTAAAATGGTTGGTACTGAGAGTATGCCTAGGAAGCAAACTAAAAAATGGAATTCCGGAACTAGATCCAGAGTTACTGAGAAACAAAGAACCCTGCTGGCTCTGAGGTCTAGAGCAAGAAAGGTTCACAAGCAGGTCCAAGTTACAGGGCAAGTACCCCTGCTGCTTAGGCCCAAGACCTGGCGACTTATTGTATTAAAGTCATCTGTGGTGATAAAGATGTCATATTGCTTTGAGGTACCTTCTAATAGGAGAATTGCACTATGGGTTCCAGACAATGCCATTCTGTCTGCAGCAGAGAACTAATCATTCTAAAAACAGCTCTTGGTGTGCTACTGGGCTCTAATAGGAATGGAAAAGAAAATATGACCATAAATATGAAGTGGCAAAGAGGCAGAGCTACCCACCTTGAATTAGGTTCTTCTAGACCCAGCAGTCATAAGATCAGGCAGGCCTAGCCATAATCAACCCATTGGAAAATAAAAGTTGTATCACTTGGAATAAGGAACAGAAAACAGAAAATAAGCTGCACAAGAGATAGTGCAGACTGCCAAGTCATCTACTACTATTTTGCCGGACTCTCCTCTCATGGAACATTTAGCTATAGCTAAGTGAGAAATGACCAGTAAACGTGAGAGAAAGCCAAGCTAGGTTCATAAATTGGTTGGTTCAGTATGTGGGTGCAAGCTGAACTTAGCTTGGCCCTTTCTGCTCTTGTTGAGAAAGGAACCCTGGTGTAACAACACTTGGTGGTGGCCTTGAAAAGGCAAATTTGTAGCACTCTATAAAGTTTGGGACATCACTCAACCACATAAGGTATCAAGGCCATCAGAGGAGCTAGTCAAGAGTGAGGCAAATCGAGAATGAATAGTAAATAAAGGAAGATGTATGTCCCTGAAAATAGCTGCAGCAGTGGCGTCTGCACTTTGTACCAGTAACTTTCCTCTTGCTCATTTTCCTGGTATTAGAAACCAACCAGAATCTTGCAAGAGCTGCCTCCAGATGGGGTGGACTCTCTGTGTGAGGTAATGGATTCAAAAGACACATTGGGGGTAAGCTATAATGAATGCTGTGGTATACCACCCAAATCCCTCTTTAGACTCTCTGTATCTATTCTCCAGCTGTCAGAAATTTTGGCTATTGACTCTTGCTGGCTCTTATCTGAGCCCCTCTCTAGGAATTGCCCTTCATTTGTACAAACTTCCTTACCCAAGGTTACATCCCTTCCCTCCAGGTAGTCTTCAGCCAATGACTGGTCAACACAAGCCTGCAAAGGCCAGGCCTCTTCGCATCACTTGGAGCAGCTCTGGAACTCTGAAGGGCCATCTCAACTTGCAACTGCTAGGTTCAACCATGGTTGAACTCTTCCCTCTGCCCAATCCTGCTTTCCTCACCCCTCAAACATGTTGTTCTTACTACCCCAATAAACTGCCTGCATGCTTATCTCTACCTCAGGGCCTCTTTTTAGTGAAATTGACCTGTACTTATTACTAACTCTGTTAAAATGATGCTTCCTTTTTCCTACCTAGCTGTTGTAAACATATACCAAATTATTTTGTTCATGATCTAAGACAAAAAATGGTACTTTTACACATATTCTTCAATGCTTCTTTCATGTTTCTTGAAGGCCTATATATCAGATTTCCTTTAACATCCTTTTCCTTGCCTTTCCCACAAGATAACATTGCTAGAGCTGGGTAACTGAACACAGAGTCATGGAGATGTGACATTGATTCATCTAATATTTAAAAATGCCATTATCTATTGTCTCTATTTCTACAGCCTTGGCATAAAGAAAACTCCTGCAACAGCTCCTTTTAATATGAAACAATGCAAAATCTTTACCAAAGCCACCAATTTCCTGTACCTTTAAGCCTCTTTGTGTCATATCAAGAACCACAAAACATTGTCATTAACAAAAGCCAACAGCATTTCTCAACCTAAATTCAAATTTGGTATTTCAGTTTAACTTTACTACAAAAAACATCTTCAGAAGAGTGCTGCCTGGATAACTTTTCACTGACAAAATAAACACCAAACTCCTGCTGTGTTGGGTCCTCCACATGTTAAATTAATTTCTATATGCTCTTCTCCAGCTAAACTGACTGATATATGATTCACTGATACAACTTGTCTAAAATGGGATGTCTTTGGGGAGCCATTCTCTCTCACAATTCTCCCAATCACTAGCCAAGCCCATCTCTCAAGCCATTTCTTCTGTAAAGTTTTCATGAGCAACAGAGGTCACAAAAAGTGTTTTCCATTGCTCATGGGAGAAAATCCTAATCCTTAATCCAGCCCAGAAAGTCCTGTACAGCATGGCCTTCCCCCAAGCCTCATCTTTATCTTGCACTTTTCTCTCTAAGTTTTAGCTCTACCAGTATTTTCCCCTTCATACCACCATGCTCTTCTTCCTAAAAGGCTCATTCCAATAACACTTCCATGGCTCATTCCAATAACACTTCCTCCTGCCTGAAAACACCAGTCCTTTGCCTAGTTAATTCTTATTCTTTCAGATCTAAGATCAACTTTCACTCCCTCAAGGAAGCTTTACTTGACTCCCCAGAACAGATAAGAATTCCTTTATTGTGTGCTCTTACAGAATACATCATTCCAGTCATGGCTCTAGCTAGGCACTAGTTGATCTTGTTTTCCTTACTGATTCAGTGC
Organism: Proteles cristata cristata; assembly: GCA_017311185.1. Lineage (NCBI taxonomy): Eukaryota > Metazoa > Chordata > Mammalia > Carnivora > Hyaenidae > Proteles > Proteles cristata. The sequence continues at coordinate 703,312 of JAESUZ010003065.1, read as the reverse complement.
TTTTCTGATGAACTCAGTCAAGGTCTTAGTAAAAGATCAGAAATACTCACTTCAGGTATTCCAGGAGGAAGGCATTAAATACAGGGATGCAAGGCTTATACAAGTCTTTGGAAGAGTGGGAAGAGTGAGGTCTGGGGGAAAAGTACCATCAGAATTCAGGAAATGATAACATGCACTAGTTACTTATGGTCTCCAGTGGGCTTTGTAACTAATTCACAAGAAGATGCCTAGAAGCTGCTGGTAAAACCCACCATCATCTGTCTATCAAGCCCTGAAGTTTCTTATACCCCTTAGAAAAAAACTACCTTCTGATTCTTTCCTTTTTTCTAAATCTCCTGTGATCACCTCTCATTAGTGGAATCTAATTTACTAGGAATTTGGGGCAATTCCATTCCCAGGCTTATAGACCAGAGTTGACACATTTTTTTTTTATAAAGGATCAGAGGGTCAAATATATTAGGGTTTGTCATTGTAGCATGGAAAGTACACAGAGATGCTGAAATTTGAATCTCAGATAATGTTTACATGTCATGAACTCATTTTTCTTTAGATTTCTTTGTAACCATTTACAAATATAAAGACCATTCTCAGTTTGGAAGCAGTACGAAACATGTGGCAGCCTGAATTTGGTCCAGAGGCATTTATTTGCCAACCCTTGTTCTAGACCTTGCAAAACAAGAAAGGTGGATATGGTGACATTCCAACAAACAACCTAATCACTAACTAATAAAACCATGATGACTTTAGAATCTCAATGAGGCCATAGGCATGAGTTTGCAGGAAGAGGTGAAGAGCAGTAGAAGCAGATGTTAGGAGAATCTTAGCCACCACTTCTGAAATGTATTCATGGATTCGTGACCTGCCCAGGCTCGGTGTATACACACCAATCACATTTCATAATGGAATGCTGTTTCATACATCCAAATTTGCAATTTTTTGGGTCAGAGAACACTTAGTTGTTGATTGTAGCCATTCTTACACTCCATCATCATAGTCACTTGGTGTTCCATACCATAGTTGGCTGTTCTTTTCTATTAGGGTTGCAAGACAAATCCACAGCAGCTTGACCAATGGAAAATAGTAGTTGGCAGACGAGGAAATAGCCTTCCTCCAACATCTTTGGAGGAACTGCATTGTGATATTACCATTGCTGACTACATGAGTTATCCCTTCCTGTGCAAACTCTTTAAGTACCACTCAGTTTGCTGGTTCATAGGCCTAAGTGGTATGTTAGTTTGTGCAGAAGCTTTGACCTGTCGCAGACCCCTTCTTGATGCACATATTTTTTTTTTAAATCATTATCACTCTTTTTTTTTAAAATATTTTTTTATTTATTTCTAGGAGAGAGGGAGAGACAGCGTGAGCAGGGGAGAGTCAGAGAGAGAGGGAGTCACAGACTCTGAAACAGGTTCCAGGCTCTGAGCTGGCAGCCAGCACAGAGCCCGACACGGGGCTCGAACCCACGAACCGTGAGATCATGACCTAAGTGAAAGTCGGACGCTTAACCGACTAAGCCACCCAGGCGCCCTTTGATGCACATATTTCTTAGAAAATAAGCATTACAGGTTATCTGGTAGATGAACTAGAGCAGAATACCCAAATACAATCTCTTACATATACTATGCTAGCTATCTTTCTGCTATGGGCTGTGCAAAGTGAGGTAACTTATCTCTCATGGAGGAGGGGATATCCTGACATTTATTACACCATTGTCCTACTAAAAACTTCATAATATCACAGGTCTGTGAACCTGCACATGGTTTTCTCTCTTCTTCAATCATGCTTTTTCTTCCTACGGCATCTGATTGTTAGCTTCTTCCTAATGACATGGCCTAAGTAATATGCCCCAACATGATATTCTGTTGTATATCAGGATGATCAAGGTCCCTCTAGAACAGAATAACAACTATTCAAAGTACCTACCTTCAACAATGAGGTAAAGAGTTTGTACTTGAGTCAATGTACTGTTGTCTCATCAGAAAGTCTTGCTAAGGAAAAAAATTGTTACCTGACCTAAACAGTGTACATTGTTCACATTCTGGTGCAAACTCTAAATCATTAGAGACAAGCAAGAAACATGGATCAGAAACCAGTTCACAGATGACACCTTGAGGATCACTGCTGTAGACTACAACATGACAGAGATCATATAGAGTTTTGATAAAAAACAGCAAAGGGGTGCCTAGGTGGCTCAGTCAGTTAAGCTTCCAATTCTTGACTTATGCTTGGGTCCTTATCTTGTGTTCATAGGTTCGATTCTCACATCAGCCTCTGTGTTGATGGCACAGGGACTGCTTGAGATTCTGTCTCTCTCTCTTTGCCCCTCCCCTTCTTGCTCTCTATCTCTCTCTCAAACTGATGATAATAATAGTAATAATTTTTAAAAAAGATAGCAAAGTGTACTGCTGAATCATTAGGCAAAAGTGAGATGTTGCAGGTGACATTTACTGATGGAACTAAAGCGAAAGCATTTACTAGAGCAACAGGTTCATATCACATACTAGAGGCACATTTGTTTTAGTAAAGATACCAGCTATTGCTTGCCTCAGATTACCAGTGTCCCATTTCCTCATGGCAAAGAATCTATCCATGTGCTCGTCAAAAGGGTGCATGAGCCAACCCCATAGCCCAATTTGATAGACTGTGTCTTAGGGCCACTTCTGGAACCAATTACCACATCAGTCAGGATTTTGGCAAGAAATGGTAACATACTTGACTAGTAAATTGAGATATTAAAAAAAAGAACCATTATTTACAGTGGTACTAGCAAGTTTAGGAGACCAAACAAAGGTTGTTAAAGCACCCAGAAAGTAGCAAGAGCTGAAAGTCATTATCATCTATAAGCCTGAAGAGGTTAAGAGAATGAAGCAGTGTTACTGGAATCAGGAGAGCTAAAATTATGGGGTGAAGGGCTACTATCCAGGAGGTTGGTAGAGGAATGTAGCTGCCATATAAAATGTGGACTAGCAAAGGGAAAGGGCCATCTTCCTATCTTTCTGCCAGCTGATCTGTTATTGGTGCCTTGGAAATTTCTGACCAACTCTGAGTCAGAAAGCAAGGAATTCCTGGTGATGCAATCCCAAGGGGTCAGCTTCCCATAACATACAGACAGCCAGAGAAAGGGTCTTAAAAAGTCAGTAGTAAAATACACGCATTCATGGACACCTGGGTGGCTCAGTCAGTTCAGCGTCCAACTTCGGCTCAGGTCATGATCTTAAGGTTCATGGGTTCAAGCCCCATGTTGGGCTCTGTGCTGACAGCCAGCTCAGAGCCTGGAGACTGTTTCAGATTCTGTATCTCTCTCTCTCTCTCTCTCTCTGACCCTCCCCTGCTCATGCTCTCTCTCTCTCTCTCTCTCTCAGAAATAAAAATAAAACATTAAAAAAAAGACATGCACTCATGAAAGGCAAATAGAGGATAAGGTGCATTCATTCACAAGAGAAAGTTTTGATAAAATATATTATATATCTACAATCAAGTACCATATGGCAATTAAAAAATTGAACTAGCTTTCTGACATAAACACATCTCAAAATCATAAGTGAAAAACAAAAAGTACTAGCAGGACACTCACACTATAATATTTATATAACCTTTGAAATCCAATAAACCGTATTTTATGGAATCATAAATGTGTAGAAAAAATGTTCTAGCCATAACCACTGGGGATTCAGTTCTGTATATATCACTGCTATAGGTTCAATATGCTCAAAAATATCCATCCTCTTTCCACCTTCACACTTGAATAATTTAGTGAGGTATATTAATTATCTTGCTGTGTGTTGAGGACTGAATTGTGTCCTCTAAAAAGATATGTTAAAGTCCTAACTCCCAGTACCTCAGAAAGTGAACTTATTTAGAAATAGGATCATTGTAGTTGCAGTTAATTCAGTTAAAATAAGATCATTGTGGAGTAGAGTGAGCCCATAATCCAATATGACTAGTGTCATAAAAAGAGAGTTGACATGGGGACACCATGGGAAGGTGTCAGGAATGATGTAGCTGCAATACAAGGAATGCCAAGTGTTGCTAACAAGTCATCAGAAGCTGCTGGAAACAAAGGAGGATTCTCCCCTGCAGGTGTCAGAGAAAGTATGACCCTGCTGACACCTTGACTTCTAGTCTTCAGAATGGAGACCATAAATCTCTGTTGGTTTAAGCCACCCAGTTTGTGGTGCTTTGCTATGGCTGTCCTGAGAATCTAATACTATAATTTAATCTCAGGACTCTTTCCCAAAGTAAGTGACATGCTTCTGGGCTATCAGGCCCCATTAGAGGGAGGTGGGTATCTCCATCTTTCAGTCAAGAGCGGTCTGCTTTTCTTCTGCTCTGGAATGGCTCAGGCCCCAGATATGCAGACACAGTCTCATCTGGAAACCCAGCTCAACTATGGCTTTGTGTATGCTTTTTAGAAAAGCCTCTCTGTTTCTGATTGATGAGATTTTCATTTCTAGTTTTCATAGTAGGTTCTGTGTTTATAAAATATGTTTATGCTGTTATCATTTATCTGTTTGAACTGGAATAGAGAAAGATTTTGTTTATGTTCAATCAGTGGTATTGAACTGGATGAATTGCCTTAGTCTTTTTAGACCCAGATTTATTTTTTTGTTTCTACTGGTCCTGAGTCATATTACTTTTACTAAAGAGCTCATGGAATTCATGAATACCATAAATGAAGTGCCAAAGTACTTAGGAGAATGAGCTACCCAGTGTACTCAAAGGATAATCCTGGAAAGTGCCCAGGAGCAGATGCCTGTGGGTTTCGTTTATTTGTCTGCTTTTTCAGAAGCAGAGACACTGTTTGATTTTTGGGGGAAAACATAGGAGAAGAAAGAGGAAAACTGGATACTAGCTCTGGCTTAAATTATGTCTAATAAACATTTATTGAAATCTGCCACGTACAATGCAATGCCTTAAGCTCCAGTGTGCAATGCCTTCACACTGTGTAGTGTGAAGGTGAAAAGAATGGAGGATTTGGCTGAATAATGTATCCAAACTCTTGGCCCTGGTTTACTAAACCCACATGCTGCAGACTGCTCTGGATGGCCACACCTTGCGCCCCTCTCCTCAGTGTGCTTCAGCCTCACTGACCACTTTATCATTGCAAATATCCAGCTTCTTCCCATTTAGGGGACTTGGGTTGAAAGAATCCTTTCCTTGATTCTCTGCAGCTCCCTCTTACCTCAGGTCCCTCTTAGCCTCATCCATTATAATCTTCTGCATAGCGCAGATTATTATCCATTTGTCTTAAGTATTTGCTCTCTCTATTTTGCTTGTCTTTCTGTATTTTCTATTTGGTTTCAGTCTCTTGGGCATGGTTTTGAAAAATCAAGATTTGTATTAAAATCCTATCTCCTATTTCCTTCCTTTTGGATGCTATTAATACTCCAACAGTGAGAAGAGAAATATGCTGGGGAGGGGTACTTTCTCAACTTGAAAAATAAATTATGGACTCAGGAGTTAATAGCTACCTAATATTTTCCTCTAGATTCACTAAATGGGGAGATGATTTGAATAGTCTGCCACTGGGGAGTGGTTGAAAAATTTTATAGTTACATGTTGGATATAGCTGGATCACATGGTAGGTGATCTATGTGCTGTGGCTTATCTTTTGGTCAATAGAAAAATCTCTCTCCCAAGTTCCATCATTTGGGGAAGCTTGAACTGTCTTTTCCAAACCAAAATACAATATCACAACTAGCATATAGGCATTGATACAATTCACCAATCTTATTCAGGTTTACCCAGTTTTACTTTTACTCATTTGTGTCTCTCTGTGTGTATATTTAGTTCCATGCAATTTTGTCATGTGGTGGGGCATGCATCTTCGCCACAGATAAGATACAGCATGGTGCTGTCACCACAAGGATTCTCTGTGTTGCCGTTAATAATCACACCCACCTAACATTTACCTACCCACCCACATTCCTAATCCCGGGGCTGTTCTCCATTTTTAAGATTCTGTCATTTCAAAATGCTACATAAATAAAGTCATACAGCATATACTCTTCTGGGATTGGCTTTCTTTACTTAGTATAATTTCCTGAAGATTCTTTTCCAGTTGTTGACTGTATCAGTAGTTTGTTCCTTTTTATTCCTGACTGGTATTCCATCTTATGGATATACTACAAGTTGTTTAACCATTTGCCTATTGTAGGATCTCTGGGCTGTTTCTAGTTTGGGACTACAAACAAAACTGCTATAAATATTTATATACAGGTTTTTGTGCGGGAATAAGCTTCCGTTTCTCTAAGGGGAATACCTAGTGTGGAGTTGCTGCATTGTATGTGATTACGTGTTTAATTTTATAAGAAATTTCCATACTTTTTTCCAGAGTGGCTGTGGCATTTTATATTTCTACCAGCAATGTATTCTGGTATCCAGTTTCTCTGTATCCTTGCCAGTGTTTGGTGTTTGGTGTTATCACTATTTTTTATCTCAGCTATTCCAATGTGCAGTGATATCTTAATGTGGTTTTAATTTACATTTCCCTAATGGCTAACAATGTTGAACATCTTTTCATGTGCTTCTTTGTCATGTGTATATCTTCTTCAGTGACATAGTTATTCATGTCTTTTACATACTTTCTAATTCTCTGCTTTTGTTTTTTTAACTGCCGAGTTCTGAGAGTTCTTTATATATTCTAGATGTTGGCCCTTTTACCAGATATGTAGATTTTAATTGTGATGAGGCCCAAATGATATTTTAGTTTTATGGATTATGCTTTGGGGACAAGTCTACGAGTTCTGCTTAAGTCCTTTTTTTCTAAATTTTTTTGGGTCTAAAACCAGTACTACAGTTTTCTGAATAATACATTAATGTCATAAACCTTAATGTTAGGTAGAGTAATTTCTCCTACTTTGTCAAGACTGCCTTTCCATATGAATTTATTTTTAGTTTTTTTAATGTTTATTTCTTTCTGAGAGACAGAGAGAGAGAGATAGCATGAGCATGAGCATGAGCATGAGCATGAGCATGAGCATGAGAGGGGCAGAGAAAGAGGGAGACACAGAATCCGAAGCAGCCTCCAGGCTCTGGGCCATCCACACAGAGCTGGATGTGGGGCTCAAACTCGTGAACTGTGAGATCATGACATGACTCGAAGTCAGCCACCCAACCAACTGAGCCACCCAGGTGCCCCTCCATATGAATTTTAGAATAAGTTTGTCTATATTCATAAAAATTCTTGTTGGGATTTTTATAGGAATTCCATTAAAGTCAATTTGGGAAAAATGATGTTTTTTTCTTTGAATCTTCCTATCCACAAATAAATATATCTCTTCATTTATTTAGGTATACTTGATTTCTTTGATCAGAATTGTATAATTTTGAGGAAGTAAATTATATACATATGTAAATAAAAATATATTTAAGCATTTCATTTTCAATAGGCATTTGCAAAAAAGCATTGTGCTTTTCAGTTTCATCAGATTTATTGTTAATATTAGCAATTGATATTTTCATATCAGTTTTTTATCCTGAGAACTTACTTAACTCATTTTTTTGGTAGATTCTTTGGGATTTTCTACAAAGCAATCATGTTATCTGCAAATAGGGGTTTTATAACTTTCAAATCTATATGACTTTTGTTTCTTTTTCTTGCCTCATCGCAATGCTAGAAATTCCAGTACTATCTTGAATAAACTAGTGAGAGAGAACATACTTGCCTTGTCCCCAGTATTAGGGGGAAGACATCCAGTCTTGCACCATTTATAAAGTTAGCTGTAAGCTGTTTTCTTTAAAGATGTTATCAAGCGGAGGAAGTTCCCCTGTGGAGTTTTTCTCATGAATGAATCCTTTTATAGAATGCTGCTTCTCAGCCAATTAATAGATCACATGCTTTTCTCTTTTGCTTTCTTTCTTTCTTTCATTTTTTTCACTTTAGCTTGTTGATACACAGTGTATAACATTGATTGATTTCTGGATGCTAAACCAATTTGCATACATGGAAATAATCCCAGTGGGCTATTAACATAATTCCTTTCTTTATCAGATTCAATTTGCTAATATTTCATTGAAGAGTTTTATATAAAATTCATGAGATAGATTCATCTGTATTTTGTTTATTATTATTATTTTGTGCTATTTGCTGGGTTTTGGTAACAGATTTAAATTGACTTCATAAAATAAGTTTAAAAGTGCTCCCTCCTCTTCTTTTGTCTGAAAGAGATTGTGAAAATTGGTGTTATTTCTTTAAATGTGTGATAAAATTTTCAAAGGAAAATGCCTGGGCCTAGAGATTTTGAGGAGGAGCCTTGAAATATTAACTCATGTTTTTAATGGTTATAGGATTTTTCAGAGTATCTCATCTTGGCTGAGTTTTATCAGTTTATTTTTCTTCAGGAATTGGTCCATTTTTTCTAAATTGTATAATCTATGAATATATATTTTTAATAGTATTTCATTATCTTTTCAATGGCTACAGTATCTGTAATGGTGTCCTTTGTTACAACACTGATATTGGTGACTTACGCATTTTTTTTATTTTTTCTTTCTTGCTAGAGATTTATCAATTTTATTGATTTTTAAAATTATTTTATTTAAAAAATGTTTGGTTTCTTAATATAACTTATTGTTGAGTTGACTAACACATAGTGTATATAGTGTGTTCTTGGTTTTGGGGGTAGATTCCTGTGATTCTTCGCTTATATACAACACCCAGTGCACCATTAATAGCAAGTGTTATTAATTTTTTATAACAAGATTTATATATTCTATTTTCATTGCCTTTGACTTCTACTCTTATCTTTATTATTTCTTTTTCTCTGCTTGCTTTTGGTTTATTTTGTTCTTCCTTTTCTATATTCTTAGGAACTTAGATAAAAGATTTGAGACCTCATCTCATTTAATTAATATGAACATTTGAATTCTATAAATTTCCCCTGTAGCACTGTCTTAGCTGCATCTCACAGATTTTGGTATGTTATATTTTCTTTTTTTTTCAGGTCTGCTCCTTGAAATTTCCTTTGAAAACTTCTTGTCCTATGAAATATTTAGTAGCATGTAGCTTAATTTACATGTTTAGAGATTTTCCCATTGCCATTTATTTATTTATTTATTTACATGTTTACTTATATATTTTGAGGGATAGAGAGAGAGAGGGAAAGCAGGGAAGGGCAAAGAGAGAGAAGGAGAGAGAGAATCCCAAGCAGGCTCCATGCTGTCGTGTGGAGCTCAACGTGGGGCTCCATCTCATGAACATTGAGATCATGATCTGAGCTGAAATCAAGAGTCAGATGATTAACAAACTGAGCCACCCAGGTACCCCTCTATTTCTCCTTGCTTCACGCATTTTAAGGTTCTGTGGTTTGGCTGTGATTTGGTGTGTGCACATTGAGCATCACTATGTCTTCCTTGAGGGTTGATTGTTTATAATTATGTAATATCCCTTTATATAGTAGTTTTATTTGCTCAGAATTCTATCAGATGTTAATAGTAACTAACTCAATTGTTTTCTAAACAGTTTCCATGGCATGTCATTTTAATTCTGTTACTTCCAGCCTACCTATTTCATTAAATATGTAGTGAGTTTCGTGTATATAGTTTATAACTACCATTTTCTTAATCCAATGTGACAATCTATTTTTTATTGGCATACTTAGACCATTTAAGGTAATTATTAATATATATTAATACCTATGTCATTCAATTATTTGTTTTCTGTTTATTTTATCTGGTTCTCACTCTCATTTCTCTTTCCTTAATATTTGTTATGTTAACATGTTTTAGGATTCCATCTTGATTCATTTAAAGTGTTTTTGAGCATATATCTTTTTTTAAGTTTTTAAAAAACTTATTGAAGAAAGAGAGAGAGAGAGATAATGAGCATGAGTGGGGTAGGGGCAGAAAGAGAGAGGAACGCAGAATATGAAGCCAGCTCCAGGGTCCAAGCTGTCAGCACAGATCCTGATACGGGGCTCGAACTTACAAGCTGTGACATCATGACTTGAGCTGAAGTCAGATGCTTAACTGACTGAGCCACCCAGGCGCTCCAAGCATATATCTTGATATAATATTCTCAGTGGTTCTTATAGACATTATGATATACATATGTGACTTACTATAACTAGTGGTATCATTACTTTATTTTGAGGAAAGCATGGAAACCTTATTTCTATTTAGTTCCCTTTTGCTTCCCCATTTTGAAGTACTGTTTTCTTAAATATTATGTGGTGTTATAATTTTTGTTTCAATCATCAAATATTAGAAATTTAGAAAGCAAATATATAAGGAAAAGGGCATTCTATTGCATGTACCCGTAATTTTGTTCTTTCCATGGCTCTTTCTTCCTTTTTGATGCTCGACAATTCCCTCCGTTATTTTTGCTTCTTTGAAGAACTTGCTTTAAATATTCTTTAAAGGTAGGTCTAGCAACAAAGATAACAGAGGCCAATGGCCTGGAAAGCTTATAAGATTTACCATCTAAACCTTTACTGATAGACATGATATCTCTTGGTTTTAATTTCTTAAACTTAATAATAGAGCATTGGATTTGATAGTCTTAATTATCCCTCTTATGTGTTTCATTTCATGAGGAAGATCAATCCTGATTTCCCACGTGAAGGAACTTTTTTCCCCTCAATGACCACATTTGAGTTCAGAGAACACAGAAGCTGACATTGGAAAGTAAGTAATTAAGGAACACTTCCTCACTTTATCATGCTAAGAACTAACATAAAGGTGAAAAGAAATCAATTTCAGTCTGCTGACTGTGCTTCAGGTAATTAGATTTATGGAACCGGAGTTCAGGTTCCCACAGTGGGCCGGCAGGAGCCCATACTGTTTTGCACCTGCCATGGAGTTCAGCGTGTACCATCACAATCTGAAAGTGTGTTGCTTCTGCAGATGCTTTCCTGCACTTGTGACTAGAACGGCTCAGGCCATCCCATGGCTCATTGAACAAGCACGTCCACTTTGAGTTATCAATACTATTATTTCCAGAATTCTTTTCTAGTCATCATTTTGGAGGTTACTTATTAAGTAAAAGTGTGAATTACCTTCTAAAATCCACTTTTGGAATTTAGTCCAGATAAGAGGGAGCAGATAGAGACATAAACCTTGTTTGTTTGTTTTTCTTTCGTCTTAGGAGTTAAGATATATATATGAATGTATACACACACATGTGAATAAAAATGTGTATGTTTAAAAATATATATGTTATACTTATACATGTATATTTAAGTAGGCTCCGTGGCCAGCGTGGAGCCCACTCACAACCCTGAGATCAAGACCTGAACTGAGATCAAGAGTCAGGGTGTTTAACTGACTGAGCCAGCCAGGTGTCCCATCTACACTTACTTTTAAAACTGAAAAATATGTGAGAAGGCAAATTGGAAAAGAAGAATAAATGTGAAAAAATCATCATGATGTTTGTTTTAAGAGAAGGAAAGCTCATGTTTCTTTAAGAACATTTTTAGAAGGTCAAACAACAGTTATTCTACAATAGAAGTCACAAACTGAAAGCCTGTGGCTCTTATAGACCACATCAGATGGAGCCTTCTGACAGATTTTATTTTGCACAGGGTTGGGCCAGAGGTTTGCTTTGTTTGTTTTTTTACTTTTGACTTTAGCTGGTTGCCAACATTCAACAATTTTTAAGAGCATATGTAAAAATTTCCACACTCTTTTGAGAGATAAGACTCTGTAAGGTCCTTATTCCCATGCAGCAAACACACGAGGGAGGTAAGTGCCATTCTCTTTGGGCATCACATGTGCTTTCAAGTCCAAGTGGGAGTCCACACTGTTCCCTCTGGTCCCTGTGTCAAACAGAAGTTCTCACTAATCATTAATCTCATTATTGTGTCTTTTTAAATAGTAGAACCGAAGAAGAAGACAGAGTATCTAGTCTCCATTTTTCAATTAAAATTGGGAAAAATGCAAGGGGCACCAGGAGGGATGAGGCATTTTAATAAAAACAGGAGACATACTTTTGTAGAGATGAGAAGTATTCCTATCAGAATCACAAACTAAGGACGTCTCTGATAGTAAAATAGCTTCAATGGCTGTTCTCAAACACCTGTCTTGCTTTCCCCACACAGTGTCCACAGGCCCGGCAAGCATTTGAAGTGACCTCTCCTTTCTCAACAAATAACAAGAGGATGACATGGTGATCTTATTTTGTCCTGCTTTTCAAGTTCAGTTGTCTCAGACCAGGCAAATAGTGGGAATGTATGACCTTCGCTTGCCCGCATATTTTAGCATCAATTTAAGACAAGATTTGGTTATGCAATTTAAATATTCTTGTTCTTCATATTCGGTATCTACTTAGCATCTAAGTACTGAGAGGTCTTAATTCTTTTTTTTTGCCTCAATGCTACATATCCTCTGACTGAATCAAGACTAAGAAGACTTACAAAACTAATAAGACTATATTGAAATGAATCTACCTACCCATCAGAATCTGCCAATAGATTTTCTACAATTGACAAGGGCATCATGAGAGATGGTATCTGTCATAAAGTCTCTCTCTCCCATCCTGTCCCTGAGCAGATCTTAGCACTAAAACAAGGGGCTTTCTGATATTCAGTAGGGACTTTATGCTTGCTTCAATGGTTTAGAAACCCCTTCTACTGGTTTCTCACAGGATTTGATAACAACAGTCTCTCTGGTGTTTCTTTTCTTCCACACTAGCATTTCAATTCACTTCGGAGGAAGCTGAAGTTCAGAAGTGTTATATATCTACCACCATTGATTTTTGGACAATTTATATTCCGGAAGCCACTTCTAGCTTACTTCAAGCAGGCCCCAAGACAGAACTTTTCCTTTTAGTTTCCGAGAGATAATATTCGAATACTCTGCAGACCACTTGAACGGACCAGAGTTATGAACGAATTCAGATAATATTGTTCCCACTCCAAGCCTCCCTAAGCTGAGGGGAAACTTTATGAAATAATACATAAGTAAAAATTATTACAGGAGGCCCAGTCAGCTGTTCTCTATCTTAACTTAGCAAAGTGTTGAGTGAAATAGCAGACCTCCCCTATACTCAGTACAGGCGTTTACTAAGTAAACCTGAAATGAGTCTAGGAAGGCTGTGGAGTTTCTGCCTACAGAAATATTTTACGAATATCCTACATGTTGCACTGGGGTAAGGAGCAGAATATTGAGTTTTGGCTATTTTGTTACGAAAAAGGATGGCTTGCTAAAGTGCACAGAAATTGAATTAACAATGTAGAATTGTCGCTCTCCCATAAAATGAGGCAAATCTCAAAAGCGTTCTCCCAAAGCTAACAGATTATCTCATATTTCTAGTTGCACTAGTCATCTCCTTCCTGAATTCTAATATTTATTGTTGTTTAGTTTATTCTTTAAATGCCAGGAGCCATTTAAACCATTTTCTAGCAACAGAGCAGATGTAAGAGGGAGCAGCTGTTGACACCTGACTTCTATGCTTGTTACATGAGTACCTGGAACCTAGGAGATTCTCGAGAAGGTGAACAGTGAATGAGCACACAGGCACATCAGTGTAGAGGCAAGCCTGTCTCTTTCCCTTCTTGTCCAAGTAAAAAGATCTTCTGTTTTATTTATCTCTCAATGTTAGATCATTTGCTTGAAATATAGCATCACACTCATGTGAACACCTTTCTCCAAAGACTAAATATTAGAAAAAGGCTAGGCAGTTCAGACCAGAAGCCTAACACTGACTTTTAAGAGTATTCTGTTAAAACTCATAAATTCCCAGCTGTTTGTGTGTCCCTGGTCCACACACGTCCAGCATTTCCCTAGTGATAATATCTAAGAAGGGGGTCTATAAACTTGGACTTCATGACAGCCATTCAAGGAATAACTAATAGAAAGGTCAGAGGCCTATCTCTGTGAAAAGAATGGCCACCTTTAAAAGTCCTGCCAGAAGGAAACAACCCAGAAAATTAATAGGCAACAAACGGAATGGGAAAAGATAGTTGCAAACGACATATCAGATAAAGGGTTGATATCCAGAACCTATCACGCCCGAAACACAAACAACCCAGTGAAGAAATGGGCAGAAGATATGAACAGACACTTCTCCAAAGAGGACATCCAGATGGCGAACAGACACATGAAACGATGCTCAGCATCCCTCCTCATCAGGGAAATACAAATCAAAACCACACTGAGATACCACCTCACGCCAGTCAGAGTGGCTAAAATGAGCCAATCAGAGAACTCTAGATGCTGGCGAGGATGTGGAGAAACGGGCACCCTCCTACACTGTTGGTGGGAATGTAAACTGGTACAGCCCCTCTGGAAAACAGTGTGGAGGTTCCTCAGGAAACTAACAATAGAACTCCCCTATGACCCAGCAATAGCACTGCTAGGAATTTACCCAAGGGATACAGAAATGCTGAGGCATAGGAGCACATGTACCCCAATGTTCATAGCAGCACTCTCCACAGTAGCTAAAACATGGAAAGAGCCTAAGTGTCCATCAACAGATGAATGGATCAAGAAGATGTGGTTTATCTATACCATGGAATACTACATGGCAATGAGAAACAATGAAATCTGGCCATGTGTAGCAACATGGATGGACCTTGAGGGTGTTATGCTGAGCGAAATAAGTCAGGCAGAGAAGGACAAATATCCTATGTGTGCACGTATAGGAGGATTAGGAGGAACTTAACAGAGGACCAAGGGGGAGAAGAAGGGCGGAAATGGTGGGGGAAAGGGAGAGAGGCAAACCATGAGAGACTCTTGAATGCTGACAAAAACTGAGGACTGGTGGATGTGGGGGGGAGGAGGGGTGGGCATGGAGGAGGGCACTTGTGGGGATGAGCACTGGGTGTTATGTGGAAACTAATTTGACAATAAACTATTTGTAAAAAATAAATAAATAAATAAATAAAAAGTCCTGCCAGGACATTTCCTGCCCAGAGAGACACAGCTGACTGAACGTGGTCATCCAACCACGGGCCTGTACAGGGAATGCCACAAGGATATTAAGTAGGACTTTTTAATGAGTTTTGAGAAAAACATATTTACATCCCCCCATTGTTTCATAATGAATGGGCCTCTGTGGTGCCCAAACAAAGCAACCCGACACTATTTTCTGTTGTTTTTTTCTTAAATTTTGGAGGTCACATGGACCCCTGAGCTTAGCGAACAGTGGTATTTACGGTGATTTTGGTGGAGTGTGGACTCAATCATGTGAGCAGAAATTAAAGCAGAGTCACACGGCAAAGCAGAATCCTCTATAGGATTAACATCCTGATCATTACCGGGTACAGAAATCTTGGATGAGCTTGTGGATTTTTTTGTTCAACGCATCCATGTTTGAATGTAAATTAGTCTTTCTAGGAAAAGATAAAGTCTCTTTATCTAAATTCTTCCTAATGAACGTCACAAATGTTCTAATAATGTACACAGCAAATAGAAGTTTGAAGATACCCATAATGAGATTTTATGAGGAAATCAATTAATGAGGAACAATAAGAATGACGTGCCAAATATTCTTTGTTATGCCATTGGGGAAGTAGTGTGTTTAGTGGAAGACAATGAACTGCTAAATCAGACTCAGATTTGAATCTGTTGACAAATCATTTACTTTCTCATTAGCTTCAATTGCAACATCCATAACACAAGAATACTTATTTGTCAAGTCTGCTATAAGGAAGAAGTATGAAAATGTATATCACATAAAAAGATAGTGACATACATATATAGAAATGAAAAAAAAAAACTATGTCAATCCTCTGGCCTTTATCCTTTCCATTCATCTGGACTGGCTGACATTCAATTAAAAAGGAAAGATATTAGTGCTTGGACATTCGTTTTACTTTTAATAGAATCTTAGTGGTCACTAGTACCAATAAGAAGAGGCTATTTATTTTGGAGTGAAGGCATGAGGTTTAAGAGAAAATGATGTGCAAACACTTGTTGTCATTATAAAAACTTTATTTCACTCTTACTTCAGTTAAATCTCGATAAGCACCATGTCATAAACTGGCAATCTAGAAGGAGGATACCGGAATGCTTCAGTCAATAACAAACTGCAAGCTGATGGTGTGAAGTTACAGCTATATGGAGCATATGAACAAGACCACATTTAGAAAGGTTCACTTGAAAATCCCACGACCATGCACAAACAGGAATCTGGCATTGATCTGTTCACGTTCTCAACGGTCAGAATCCAAAGCTTGTGCATGTAAACATCAAAAGAAACACTGTATTGTCTTGACAGTTTACAGTTTGCTAAAACTTGACTTGGAAAGCATAAATGTTGCCATTTTGTTTTCTTGACCAGTGCTTGGTCACAGGCTGACAAAAGTCAATTCCTTTAAAATTTAAACAATGCTTAAAGGCTATGTTCAACATTGGGCAAGTCACCAGCAAGGCCTTTGAATGTGTGCAATTCTCATGTCTGATCACTGAACCATTATTTACCTAATGAGATTGTGGAAAATTTTACATTTTCAGCAAAATGTTTTCATTTGGTCCTACATTAAAAGACCCAATTGCCAAGGTGTTTTACATAAGTTTAATTCACAAGCATGTACACAAGAGAATCACTATAAAGAACATTGCTTCCTGGTTTATGAATAAAAAGTTTATCCTCTACTTACACTAAAACATACAAAAAATAATCTACAAAAATTGTTTACAATTGATTTTAGTGAAAGAAAAAGCTTTCTTCAGAAAAAAAATGATTGTGTGGTGGTAGTATTTTAGCCATCAAAAAAGGAATGTAAGTAACCAATAAATATAATGTGCTTTCTCCGTATAGACATATTTACACTTGAGTCTTTGGCTTATGTTTTTTTCTAAAAAGAACTTTAAATGATCCAGCCATCATTGCACATTAAAAGAAAATAAGCCAGTTATTTATATTTATATATTTATAAAGAGATCTGCTACACTTGAAACATATAAAAAATGAACTTTACTATGAATTTGCACAGCTTTTCTTACTTCTTCCTTAAAGATTTAACATCTTTTATCTAAAAAAGGGAGAAAAATGCCACATAGAAAGTATTAATTCATGCAACACGTGGTGGCTGCTCTACCAAAACCAGGAGAGAAAAAGCTGCATATTCACTGTACAAACACTGAGAAGTTCTCATCTGAATCTGCTTCTTATTAAATATAATTTATGCGGCACGAAATGTCGATGCTTTCATACGGTAATAGAAACTAGTTGAGTCCTTTTTATTAAGATACACAACTTCATAAGAAAAATACTTTTACTTCTTGAATGTAAAAGCCTCCCACCCCCCACATTAAAATCTTTCTGCACAGGTGTAACAGGAACAACAGCTGCTGGCTCAACAGGTGAACAGGGTTCTGCGTGGCTGCACTCTGACGTCTCACCCAACTAAGAAGATTCCAGGTACTCCAGGGCCACATCATAGCAGAAACGGTACTGCTCCTGAAACAGGTTAAGACAGAGGAGTGGAGAAAGTTGAGAAAAAGGAGACTCATGGTGAACCACAGCTGTCAAAGGAACACCTGGCCACCACTGTATACTATTTGAGTATTACCAATTATTTTTTGTATACAGAAGTTTAATTTCTGGTCACGTATTTATTTGAGTCAAAAGATCAGTGTGTAAGGAAAGGAACTTGAGGTAAAAGGTATATTATCTTTGCCTCATATTTTCTATCACATTAAAAAAAATCTCCAGCATTTTTTATCTAATTAGAGTAGTCAAACCTGATCATTACAAAACAATTTCCCAGTATAGAAAAACCCAAGGAATCAGAGAGACTTTCATAATTCTATCACCAGAAATGATTCTTGGTAAAATACTGCCTTTGTTTTGCTTTAGTCCTTTTTAAGGTATGGCTGAAATAAGAATTATTTTAGAATAAATATTATCAGATACATATATTCGAGAATAAAAGTTGATATTTTATCTGCCTTTAACACTGTCATGTGTCTTTTACTTATGTTATTTAACATTTCTTTTCACACTAAAAAAAGTCTAACATATGGATTTGACTATTAGATGGCTTTTACTTTTTCTCTATTACAAATAAATGCTACAGTGAACACGTGCAAATATTCTTCTCCAAACTTCAGATATTTGTCTTTCGCAAGAGGAAAAAAACCCAGTTTATTGTGTTGTTATTATTATTATTATTATTTTTATTTTTAAAGTGTTTATTTGTTTTGAGAAAGAGAGAGTACAATCAGGAGAGGGCCAGGGAGAAACCAAAGCAGCCTCTATGCTGGCAGTGCAGAACCCGACGCAGGGCTCGGACCCACGAACCATGCATGAGGTCATGACCAAGCTGAAACCAAGAGGTGGACACTGAACTGACCCAGCCACCCAGTTGCCCGAAAGCAAGTCACTTTAAGCTGCCATTCCCAGTTCCAAGTTCTTAATTTTTCACACAGCTTTTGATTCATCAGAATATTGAAGTAAAATTAAAAAAACATGGTTAGTAGTTCTTAAATCTTTTTGAGTTCATTTATATCTGAAAATTTCTGTCTCCTGTCTTTATGTACTGAAGACAATATAGTTGACAAAATTTGAGCTAAAACCATCTTTCCTTGGGATTCAGCTATGCACTGCTCCATTATCAAGAATTAGAAAAAAACAGACTGTATTTCAAATTATGACTTCTAATATGTAACTCACTAAGAATTTCTCAACTCATTCCAAGTGGGTAAAATCCAGGCTGTAATGCAGAACACCCTAAAAGGCATCATATGTCTAAAGAGGACTTCTGGGTGTCTCCATAATAAAGTAGGGTAATAAAAACTTTCCGTAAGAGATCTTTATCAATCCTACCCTGAATTATCAAGTAGGTGTGATTTAAATTAGCCTACTACTGTGGCAAGTGCATTTGAAGAGTCACAGAGTGCTTGAACACAGTCATGTCTCTTTAAACTGTCACTAGCAATTTTGTTTATGCTCCAAAGTTTCTTACCAAACTTGTCATTTCAATTCAGCAGCACACTGAACTCATCATTAACGCTGATTAAACACAAATCAGAATGTAGGTGTTCAGTCAGGATTAATGGGACATGAATATAAAGGTAAATAAACAGGAACTTCTTGGAAGGTTCTAGAACAGCTGAGTTTAACCATAGGTTTTTTCCCCCAAAGTTATGGCAGGAAATTAGAGTTAAATTTGGAAGTAACATTTGAATTCTGACACTGAAGCGATCTCATTGGTGAATTGAAAAAGACCTGATCTGAGAGACAGAAGCAGAGTTTACAATAAGAAATCTTCAGACAGGGAAGAGTTTAAAGGCATAACCGTTACATTTTCAGAAGACTTGAGAGGTTCAACCTCAAAAAATCCATCAAATATATCCCCTTTTCTCCGTCTCCATTGCCAATATTCTAGTCAAAACTGACATCATCCTGTCCAGACAACAGGCAGAGGCTAAGGGATGAGCTTTTATTGGGGTGGTTTGAGGGGACTTGTAGAAGGGGAAAAGTCTGCTGTCACTTTTAAAAGTGAAACAGTATAAATGTAAGTCTTCAGATTTTGTCTCAGGAAGCAAGGCACTTTTTGTGTGAACAATCCATGAGCAGGAAGTGGTGAGAATACTTTAAAGGTTTATTGAATTGCTCATTTTAGTTATCTGATCATCTTGATAAGTGTAGGGCAAGCAACAATTTGCCTTGGTTTTTCTGGTTTTCCTTTGTGTGAGCATAAACTACACAGCTGCTCCTGACCTTATCCCACTTTGCACATGTGTGTAACCCACAGACATCGCTCTTTAGAAGTAGAATGTGCTTGAGGAGTTTAATTTTTCTTTCTTACTCTTCACACACCTTCACCCAGATGAATTCCACATACACATTCCTATCAGCTCTTATTTTGTGAGCTGTGTTCTGATTTTACGAGCCCTGGCAAATTCAAGTGGCATCATCTGGACTGCACACTCTAATTGGTAAAAGTTGAAAACTGTCACAGATCATAGTTTAAAATTTATAATTTGACCAGAAATGAAGTATTAAAGGTAAAGACTAAAATAAATTTCATATGTTGTTTAAGGGCATTAGGTGTCTAAAGTGTTGATTTAATCCATGAGTATATCCAGTGGATTAATGTTTTGCCAGCTAACTCAAGATGCTTTAAGAAATAAAAATAAGCAGGGCTCCTGGGTGGCTCAGTCAGTTAAGCAGCCAACTCTTGGTTTAGGCTCAGGTCATGACCTCATGGTTTGAGCCCTGCATTGGGCTCTGAACTGGCAGCGTGGAGTCTGCTTGGGATTCTCTCTCCCTTTCTCTCTGACCCTCCCCTATTTGTGCTGACTGTCTCTCTCAAAATAAATAAAATAAGAAAAAAAATAAGCAAGGATAAAGTCTAGATAGTAAAATTTATTCTTATTATAGAACCATTTACTAAAGTTTACTTTATTTCCTAAAACAGGAAAAAAAATCCTACTACTTTTCCCAAATTAAGTGAAAATAGTTTTTCTTTTTTTTTTTTTTTTAAATTGTTTTTATTTTATTTTTATTTATTTTTATTTATTTCTAGGAGAGAGAGAGAGAGAGACAGCATGAGCAGGGGAGAGAGGGAGTCACAGACTGAAACAGGCTCCAGGCTCTGAGCTGGCAGTCAGCACAGAGCCCGACGCGGGGCTCGAACCCACGAACCGCGAGATCATGACCTGAGCGAAAGTCGGACGCTTAACCGACTAAGCCACCTGGGCGCCCCGAAAATAGTTTTTCATCATTAAGTTTTTGTGATATGTGATTACATTTCTGTGGGTAGAGAGAGATACTCAGCAATTCATCAGTTAGGCAGGAAAAGTCTCCACACCACAAAGACTCATTTATACATCTGATTTCCCTTGGGTGTATGAAGTCAACCCAATGAGTAGGTAAATGATATCTAATCTCTGTGCTCCCTTCTATGTCTAAGACTGACTCACCGGGGCTTCCACCATGTTTGGCTTGCTGTTTCTCAGTGTCTTGACTGCATGGAACACGTCGACAACATTCTGCCGCTTCACCATTTCAACAACGATGCCGATAGCACAGAACATACCACTTCGCCCACCACCGTTTCTGGAAGCAAAGAAAGTGAGGGCATTTAGATAGCAGCTTTTGGTCATCAGAGGTCACACAATCTTACATGTTTAGGTAATTAAAACATGATCTTAATTTTTTTTTCCATTTTGTATTAATTTTGCTTCATTTGTATGCATGTATGCCTAGAGGGCAGAGAGCAAGGATGTGTGAGCATGACATTAGTTCTGTAGCTCATGCGTAGGAAGACGCTGTAGGCATCGACTGCTGCAACTTTGATACCTTAAAATGTTGGTATAGTTGTAAATGGTGGACATCAGAAAAGTGGTTCAGAATAGTGTTTAAACGAGTTTAAATCATATAATAGCTATAGGATAATCAGTGTTTAAAAAATATGAAAATGAAAATTGGTAGTTAATTATAGAATCATGAGACAAGATTATTTTAAAATAACATCTCTGGAGATCTATAGATGTGAGTTGAGTACTCTTTAACAGAAATAATGAAAGCTAGTAAGGAAATGAGCACTAAGGCCCCCACGTGGCCAAGTGGAGGCACCAGACTCACAGGCAGTGGATGATGGTCCGACCTTCCCCTTCTTCACATTCCTCCTGCCATTTTTCCACCTGCAGTATCAGCTTCAAAAATGACCGTTTGGAGCCAGGCACTTCTCGGTGAGAGGCCCACCCTAGATACTGAAACTGCTGTACCATCAGATAGCCTTCTTGTGGCTGTGGAAGGAAAAGTATTTTTCTGTAAATAAGTTGGGACCAGAATATTTACTAAAAAGTGAAGATGCAGACAAAATGGTACCATGATATAAATGCCATTTATACTGGATTGGGTCTAGTTGGTAAGTCCAGAATATGTACAGTACAGAAACATTCTAAGTTACAGAAGCAAGAACCATGAGAATTACCTTTATATAAGGTTTTCCCTCACACCCCATATCCAATAATCAATCACACTTCTTAAATAACTTTCAAATTCTTCCTCTTTATCGCCACTGACATCATCGCATATGCCCAAGTACCAATTATGATAATTACTCCTTAGTTGATCTCCTTGAATAAACTTTGATCTCCTTCCAAACCATTCTTACTGCATCATCATGATTATTTTGAAATGCAAATATGATCTTATCATTCCCCTACTTTAATGGCTTCCAAATGATCTTATCAAAAATTCTTGTTACGCCATGGCTTAAAAATTCCTACACAATATGGCTCCATTTCTTTTCCCAATCTTCCCTTTATTCTAACACACTATTCAAGTCCTAGACACACTGACCGTCTTTTAATCAATTTTTCAAGTCATTTCTGGCCTTGAGAACTTTGCAAGACTCTCCATTTGGCCTCAAAGATCTCCTTGTTTGTCTCTCTCAATCCCAAATACAATGATCAATTTGTCTTGGGTTTGCCTGGAATCTTCTGGTCTTTGAACAGAAATTTGTGTCCTGGGAAACCTCTCTGTCTTGTGAACACCATGATAGCTGGTTCTCTCACCCCCAAATAGCTCCTACCAGTTCTTCAAATTTTGTCTCAAAGATCACTACCCCAACGATGTCTTCTCTACTCACTCAGCTATCGTTAGATCACCCAACCACTCTGGATTTTGTACCTTTTCTCTAAAATTTCACATATTTGTAAATAAAGGATTGAATTGTTCAATGCTGTTTTCCCTGACAAAATATAAATTCTTTAAGATGAGGAAATCTCTTTCTTTCTTTCTCCTCTAAACTCTCTATCACTAGAACCTAGCAAAATACATTCCAAAGAACAGTCCTGTTGAATGAATGAATCAGTACATTAGGTCCTCATATAAAAATGTAAGAAAGAATTTGCAATACATGAGTATGCCATATCATAAGGCATCATATCTGAATTTCCATATGGCCAGGGCTCACGTATCACAAGGACCTACCAGTACCAATATTCAACTTCTCATTGGTGTCTATTAAATATCTGATGAAGTGCATGCTATTAAATAAGATCGGGAACAGGAAAAAATCGTGCCCTAATAAGGACTGGAGCACCAAATATAGAGGAAGATAAATAAATAAATACGCTGACAAAAAAATGTAACAGAGATTTCAGTTCCTGTCTTTAGAATATTTTTCATATAAACAGCTCAATTAAAAGACAAGTCTTACTTTCTTAGTTTAGCAGCTATGGTTTCTCAGCTAAAATATTACCAGAACCATAACAGAACAGATGTGCAGACATAACGAGATTCCATTTAAATTAACATCTAAGATATGCACGAATATTATGACATGATTGAAGTTATCTTTTCTCCACTAAAATGAGCGACAGAATTGGATATGATTTTATCCTCTTATAGATAAACATATAGACATATTAGCCAGAAACACATATATAGCCATTTTGATATGAAAACACTGAAATATGACAGTCTGAATCATACACTTAAAATAATACACATACATAGAGCTGCTTCTCTAAAAGCAGAGTAATCTTTCTCTCTAAAAAGAGAATAATGTTTTCTTTTCAAATTTTGCTTACTATTTGGTTACCCAATCAAAACAGTTTTTATTAGTATTTTTCTTTTTTTTTGCTTTTTTGAAGGAGAGATCCCAAACTTAATTTGTCCTTTAGTGTAAAACATGTGAAGACTCAAGGAGAGGAACACAGCTGCTGCTTTGTTGCTGGGAAAAGGCACAGTGGTACCCGTGCTGGTGTTACAGATCTGGGCAGAGCCAGACATGGGGACATTTAGAAAGTTGAAATTGTAAGTGGGAGGAGAATCAATGATGGCTGTGGTGTTCTCTCTTACATGCAGGACTTGGAATAGTGACATGGAGCCTTTCCATAATGGCTAATCTGACATATCTCTTCCTCTCAAAGTAAAGCTTTTTAGTCACTATTATATTCTTATTTTTCAATTATATGCCTCTTCCATGCTGGATACCAACTAATAAGACATGTAGTCAACCTTAAGAAAAGTCATATATGTAGCAAATCAGAGAACTCTAGATGCTGGCGAGGATGTGGAGAAACAGGCACCCTCCTACACTGTTGATGGGAATGTAAACTGGTACAGCCCCTCTGGAAAACAGTGTGGAGGTTCCTCAGGAAACTAACAATAGAACTCCCCTATGACCCAGCAATAGCACTGCTAGGAATTTACCCAAGGGATACAGAAATGCTGAGGCATAGGAGCACATGTACCCCAATGTTCATAGCAGCACTCTCCACAATAGCTAAAACCTGGAAAGAGCCTAAGTGTCCATCAACAGATGAATGGATCAAGAAGATGTGGTTGATCTATACCATGGAATACTATATGGCAATGAGAAACAATGAAATCTGGCCATGTGTGGATGGACCTTGAGGGTGTTATGCTGAGCGAAATAAGTCAGGCAGAAAAGGACAAATATCATATGTGTGCACGTATAGGAGGATTAGGAGGAACTTGACGGAGGACCAAGGGGGAGAAGAAGGGCGGAAATGGTGGGGGAAAGGGAGAGAGGCAAACCATGAGAAACTCTTGAATGCTGACAAAAACTGAGGACTGATGGAGGTGGGAAGGGGGGATGGGCATGGAGGAGGGCACTTGTGCGGATGAGCACTGAGTGTTATGTGGAAACTAATTTGACAATAAACTGTTTGTAAAAAAAAAAACAAAAACAAAAACAACAATGAATAAAGGAAATGGAAAAAAAAAAAAAGAGAAGTCATATATGTGCAGAGACCAGGCTCAGGCAATCAAACTCAATTGAGCCAGTGCATCTGAATTTAGTTTTCCAGATGTACCACATTAGTAACTGACCAGGACATCTTGCTCCCAGCATTTCTGCTTTCCTGTTTCTAGAATGTATTTTTCTTCTAAAACTAAGGTGTAGGATGAATACTAGCACTAGGACTGATTATATAATGCCTATTAATTCTACTCTCCCTGTTGTCTGATTGGAATTATACCCCAACATGGTTATGATCAGTTGCTCTTGATCAGCTCAGCTGAAATTTTAATGACTTACTCTTGTTAGATTGCATATCCTAAAAATCCGGTTTATCACATCACAGTCCATTGAACAAGACATACATTCCACTTGGATAGGGCCATATCGTAACATCCCTTCTTCTGGCCAGTACTGAGGGCAGCCCTAGATGATGAATGTTTTGGGAGAGAGAAAAAATGGGCATTATTTTTTTCTAATTAGGGTAGTATGAAACAGACTTTAACATTTTATTACTACTTTATTAAGTATGACTACACAAAAGCAACCCATAGCCATTAACCTGGGACAAGTCGACTTCATTTAACATCACAATGGAGGTACAGCCATAATCATACACTAATCTCCAGAAGTCTTTCACAGTGTTTGGCAGAGGGTATTGTGTGACGATGAAAGCAGCTGGCTGCCTGTAGCTCTGCAAAGAAACAGCGTACATGGAAAAACATAAGAACTTAAGGCAGATGATCAGGTGTACAAGCAAATTCAATACATTTCAATATAGGGCCAAGTAAGAGGTGATAGCTTCACATGCAGATGGAGTCAGGTGGTTGCATAAGTCACAGAATAGATTTGGACCATTGGAATGTACTGGACCTAGTAATCTTTCAATCTGATGGTAAGGCTTCAATGTCTCTGTAGCAATTCAAGATAAGAATTTAAGTCTTAGTTTGTTGAGATTAGTAAGTATTAGAGCGCCTGGGTGGCTCAGTCGGTTAAGCGTCTGACTTCGGCTCAGGTCATGATCTCACAGTCCGTGGGCTCGAGCCCCGCATCGGGCTCTGTGCTGACAGCTCAGAGCCTGGAGTCTGTTTCAGATTCTTTGTCTCCCTCTCTCTCTGCCCCTCCCCAGCTCATGCTTTGTCTCTCTCTGTCTCAAAGACAAATATTAAAAACATTTAAAAACAAGAGATTAGTAAGTATAGGACAAATACAAAAGGAGGTACTAAAGAACTTCTCCAGGTTAAGTTCCTCAATGAGGTACCTGGGGGCTTTTTCAGTTTTTCAAAGGTAATTGGTCTGAGAGGCAGAAGGCACAAAATTCCCTGCTGTGTGTGTATGTATGTATGTACATACTTATGTACCTATTTGTCCATCTGTTAATCATCTATTAATAAATATAAGTGCTGGGTTCTCTTCCACTTCAAATAAGTAAAACTACATACACCTCAAACTCACGTGCTTTAACATTATGTGAATATTATCAGTACATTCTACACATCTTATGGGCACATCCAGTTTCTTTGGCATTTCTAATGTACATTAATGGTTAGATAGTTAGTTACATCATTGTATATCAACAGTTTCAATTACTTAATATTTTTAAAGTGCCAAAAAAGAAAATCCACTTCCTGGTCCCACCCATAAGGGACCAGAAAGGGAATGGCTCTCCTTTATCAAGTGCTCCTTAATTGGGACACAACACATTATCTCTACCCAGAAGGAGAGGGCATACTCATCTAACCTGGGCAATCTGTCATCCTGCAGACCGATGATCCGTATTTCTACGTATTAACTTAAATAGGTTGTAAAAAATAACTAGACTGTTGCTGGAGATAGATTTCTTTAATGCTAATAAAAACTGTCAGTGATCCCCTAACTCATTTGTATCATAGGACTCTTTAAGTCTTTCCAGTGTTTTAACATCAGTGTAGAAACTGATTCTTGAACACTGATCCTATGACCATTTGGGAAGTGCTGCTAACCATGGCATTCCACTTCATGGAAGGTTGTGGGATAAATCTGAGCACTGGCAGTTCACCTGGCTGCTTCTATATGACCTCAAGCCTCACAAAGTGTCACCTGCCGTTGGGGTGACTATCTCCCCCAAAAGGTATGAAGGCTCATGAGAAAAAATTAGAAGAAATAAGTAAACCTTCCTTACAATTACATGTCTGCTCTATGGGAAGGTAAGCTATTTACTCACTTTTTGAGTCACATGGGAGGGGAGATGAATAAGATGATATCAAAGACAGATGATTTCCTATTTCTTTCCTCTGTAAATTCGGGAGCACACCAAGGCATGGAAATCATGGAATCCTTGGCCTTACCTACTAATTCTTCACAGGCATACCCAAGGATATAGAATACTGAGGACATTGCTAGAGGGTAGGGAGAGTGGGAAGTGCTGACCAATGAGCCCTGTTCTTATAAGACAAACCAAACCTAACTTTTCTAATGCCCCAACTACCATACTAAATCCAGCAGATGGTCTCAGTTATAAAATGTATCTATGTTGAATCATAGGGAAGTAAGCAGAGAGTTGAAACAGATAGAGAACAAGTTTCAGTCTTCATCTTGACTAGAAAACAACCTGGAAATTAAGAAAAATTTGACAGAGATAGATGCCAAAAGACAAAAAGTGTCTCATCAATCTGTTTCCTAATAGTATTTTTTTTACTTCCCCTTTTTACACAGCCTTTAAAACTCCAAATCTAGACTCAGAAACAAAAAGGTCTTTTGTGTTTTCTCTGCATTTAGTATATTTGCCTTTCCAGACAATTAAATGGGAATAAAAATACATTGAGGATCCAGTGTGATTTCAGTGGATATGATTAATGACTAGGCAAAACTCGGGTCATGGCCAAGAATGGGAACTTTTCACTTGAGCTTGTCTTTAGACCTCTCTGCTCTTCAGCATAAAAAGAGCAAAGTAATCGACTAAAAGACTAGCCTCAGAAGTAGAATGCAGGCTTTCTAAGTCTCTACTGTCAGGAACTAATTTTGGAAAACACAATAGGAGCAATAACTCAGAAGGCCTTATTAACGGTCATACAGGAATGAATCCTGACTTCTAATTTCTCTTCACTATGGTTCCGTACATTAAAAGGCAAAACCTAGAATTGTTTATAAACACAGATGAGCTGTTTAAAAGGATTCTGAACTTGGACAGCTTTCTGACTTCTTTCCAATATAACCAAGCAAAGTAGCCAAACACTAGCTTGAAACTCTTTTTCTATGTTGTTCTGTCTATGGGATGCTAACCTGCTGAAGATGTGTTCTACCATTTACACTTTATGAAGGTTGGAATGGGGCAAGAGAGCTCTTTTATTATGATGGATGTATTAACAGGGTATCTTCGGTGCCTTCCTCTAGTTATTTATAAATGGTCTCCATTAATTAACAGCCAATAAAACAGGTTAGCTCTAAATTATTGGAACATTAAATGCCAGATATACAGATGTCCCAAATTAACACAACTTCAGTAAGAAATGGCATTCTGTAGTTTTAAAAATTCATTCCTAACTTAACATTCAAAACACATAAGCATGATTTTCTTTTCTGAAAATAATTAAGATGAAAAATATCACCTGCAGTTACCCAGAAAGAATATAATAATTGACAATCAAGTTCCAAATTTACAATGAAGCCTAAAACTTATAGTTCCTAAGAATCCCTGTAGGGGGAAATTCAAAATCATTCTCCAAAAAAAATTGTATTTCAATGAAAGTTTCCAATTTTCCTTTCTAGGCCATTTTAATTTTCCCGAAAAGAAAACCAGCCAGTGTTCATCACATTATGTAGCTTTTCGTGACACTTTACACTAACAGAGGCAGCAGTCTCTTACGTCCATAAGAGCAGCATTGATGTAGTTACTACTCTCCCCATCAATTGTAATTAAAAAAGGCAGACATCTGTCAGGTGGCAGCATGTCCATAAAACGATTCTTGTCATGGTTCCTTGGCAGGCATGCTATACTGCAGTCTTCAGCTTGCAGTCGAGGGGTGACTGAATTCAAGGTCTAAAAAGAAAAGGGAACCAAGGTTAAAAGCAAGTGACCCATCCAGTAGCATAATGCAGACCTTTGAAGTATTTGGGAGGCCAGGTACAAAGTGAAGGATTTGTATAAGGCAGCGGCATTTGCCACGATGACAGACTGATAGACTTTGTAGTTAGAGCTAAGGAAGCCTGAGAAGTGACAAAGAAACAACAGATACACATTGTTCGCTGTGTTTTTCAAAAGGAAAAGGGAAGCAAAACACCATAGCTACCTGCAAAATGCATTGCCTACCCAAAGAAAATAGAATCGGAGTGGCCCATAATGATGACCCACCATCAACGCTGGAAACTATCATTTGTAGTTACGTTTTGGCATGCTATACTTGAAGACAGACTGTGTGTGACATGCTAGAAAGAGGAATGCACAAGGGATCGAAGTATTAGTTTTCCAGAGCTACTCCCGACTGCATATTCATATACCTTCAGGGATGTTTTAAGGACAGTGAAAACATTTGGGGTTATTGAGAGACAATGTTTAGTACAAACTTCCGCTATCATTATTAATGTGCTTGATCTCACATTGTAAGTGACACAGAAGGTTAAAATCCGTAAGGCTGCAGAAAAAAAGGTTGTAAATACACACAA
Organism: Proteles cristata cristata; assembly: GCA_017311185.1. NCBI lineage: Eukaryota > Metazoa > Chordata > Mammalia > Carnivora > Hyaenidae > Proteles > Proteles cristata. The sequence goes on along the minus strand of JAESUZ010003065.1, from coordinate 674,060 downwards.
ATCACCACCAAATTTGACTTTTATGATACCTTTCCCCAAACCCTTCCCTGAGTCTGAACTCATTTGCCCTTCCAGAAACAGCAGATATGAGCTCATTAATACGAAAGTGACTCCACAATATGTATAATGAAAGAGACAGGTATTTTATTATACTTAAAATAGGGTCAAAGGTTCTAAATTTGACTTGAAAGACCTTCCTTAGAAGAATTAAGAATGCCCAGCACACACTGTAGTAAGTTGCTCATAAAAGAGGCTCTAGAAATAAGTAAATACCTGGAATTCATCTTTGAGATGTGAAGAGTTAGTCTGAGAGTCTATTCTAATCATATCAAAATATGCAGCTTTAAATTCACAGACAGGTATGGCAGTTTCTCCACATAAACAGGCTTCTAAAATGGCATCATGAATAAAAATGTACTGCTCCTAAGAAAGAAAAGACATCACACCATTTTAATAAAAATTTTCTGTCATCAAAGGTAGAGAATACAAAGAATTTTCTCTATGTGGAAACATTAATAAAGATATCAATATTTTCCTATATGACTTGATGAGCTAATATTGATTCTATGTGAAAAACATTTATTATTTTTGATAAATGTTGGAAAGCAAAAAAGAAAAAGGTCATTATAGATAAATCAATAAGCAACACACACCTCTGTCTGGACCATATTGATACGACGAGATCTTAAAGCTTTGACACAGTTGTAGATGTCCACAACACCCTCTCTTTCAGCCATGTCCAGCATGATGTCGATCACAATATAACAGCCAGTTCGTCCAGCACCAGCACTGAAATAAAAAAAAATGAAACGAATCTGAAGAAATCCAAGAGGCATGGTCATGCAACCTGGATTAACGATCCTTTCACCTTTCACATAGTTGGAACCAAATTGCTTCAACAAACTGCAAGAAGTAATTTGTGTTCTGTAAACATTTTTTAAAAAAAAAATTTTTTTTTTTTAATGTTTTATTTATTTTTTAGGAGAGAGAGAGAGACAGCGTGAGCAGGGGAGGGTCAGAGAGAGAGGGAGATGCAGACTCTGAAACAGGCTCCAGGCTCTGAGCTGGCAGTCAGCACAGAGCCCGACGCGGGGCTCGAACCCACGAACCGCGAGATCATGACCTAAGCGACAGTCGGACGCTTAACCGACTAAGCCACCCAGGCGCCCCATGTAAACATTTAATGTACATATAACTTCACGTAGAGTATTTGCTTTGGTGTAAAATGAAGATTGGAACAAGAGTTCAAAATTCAAGGCTCTAAACTTTGTAAATCAAATTGTGTTTTAAAAATAACATACACATTTTGTTCAAGTTCCATAGCTCTGTTTCGCAGTCTCCATTTTATGCAAATCTAGAGCATAGAATTTTAAGCTCAGAATTGACCAAAGGATAGATTCATGCTTTCAAATTTAACCTCAAATTAAAATACTCATACTCATGTACTTGTAGGTCCTTTGACAAAATGCGAGAATGCTGGCTCACTGTTTTAGTCTTACAGACTCTTATAAACACCAAGGCAAAGAAAATTAATTCCAAAACACTTTCACGGTTAAAAGGAAGTGCTAATGGTGAGTGTGGGGTGGAAAATGGTGGTTATCAATGAGGAGGAGACCAATAGTAGGAGGAATATTTGAATGGTGAACTGAAGGAAAAATAAAAATGAATAGTTAGGTTTAGGATATAATTGTTAACAGGTTACAAAGAGAGCTACTATCTCCCTGTATTTAATTCAGTAATTGAACCTTAATATACTTTGGTTATTTCACCACTTTGGAATGTTTCTTCAGTTTTATATATAAAAATCAGTGGAGCAAGGAGCAAACAAGATATAGTTGGGATTTTAGGGGGGAGGGTGAGAAATTTCACTTGGTAGTCAGCTTCCTATTTTTCATAAGTTTACAGATACCTGAGTCTAAGTGGAAAATGACACTTCTGTTTCCAAGAGAGTATCTGAGAATCTTGGAGGCTTCGGAAGCAAGCAGTTCATAGGAAAGTAAACATCTATGATAAGTCCAGACACTCCTGAATTGAAAACCCACTTATCTCATTTTCTAAATGCATAGATGGGCTATTAACATTATTTCTTTGTTGTCCAGATTTGGTCACTTCTCAAACTCACTGTTCTTTAAGAAATTTAAGTAGAAGATACTGTATCTCTCTTTCTTTCCTTTTTTTTCTTTCTTTTTTTTTTTTTTTTTGCCTACCATCTTCTCAATCACTGTTCCCAGGGTTTGAGACAGGAAAGTAATTGAAGAGTACATCAGATTTCTTGAGGAGGACTGAAGATGTTTTTTTTCAGGGTGTATAGTATCTGATCCTTATGGAATGCCTTACTTTTATTTCATTCCCTGTGTTGTTTCCCCTCTTTTATATATGGTCATTTAAATTCTGAATAGGTTGTACTTTGAGAAAAAAAATGCTTAAGTACAACCTATTATGTAGCTTGGAGGGGATAGTATTTAGGAATGGTGTGCAGCATTTAGGAAAAGCTTTTCAGATTCAGTACATAATTTTCTGTTCACATCTCAAAATGAGGCCATGTAATTTGCTTTTAGTGTCTCTGAATGCTTGTTTTAAGAGACGTTTCTAATCAGAAGGAAGCCTGCATATAATGTTCACATTTTTCTGGCACATATTTGCTGGCTCTCACTGATGTAGTTTTCAAGGTCCTCTGATGGATGTTTTTTTTTTTTTTTTTTTAATTCTTAAATAGCTGTTTTATAGCACAAATTCTTGCAATTTAGGCCATTTAGTTACTCTGTATGTCTGAAATTTAGTTTTAAAAGCTGGGATTCTATTGGGAATTTACTAGATTGGCAAGAAATCTCTATTTTAACCTATCATTCCATACAATATGGAGTTTGTAAAAGTATAAAGAAACAACTCCCAAACACAGATGTTGCTACTAAAAGAGTTTCCACACTCCCATTTGTGAGCAGCACTACACACATTAGGATGAATGTATTTATTTTTTTCAGTTTCTGTTATATGTCCTCCTCCTAGCTAACTTCTATTTTATTGCTGTTTTCCCTTACCTGTAACACACGTAAGCTGGAACCCTGCAAGCAGGCCTTTGCTTTGTGCTTTGAGTCTCTTGCTGCCTTGAAAAGGCTGGCTGTAGACAGTCAAGGCCATTTGGTCCAACACTTACCTGCAATGCACGACGATGGGGCCAGCACTGGGAGGGTTGGAGAACTTCACTCGCCGGATGAAGGAGAGGAGCCCTGTGGCGTGGTACGGCACTCCGTGGTCAGGCCAGCCGGTAAAGTGGAACTGCTTAACCTCACGGATCTCATTGTACCCCCTCTGTGCATACATGTAAAGAAGTGTTTTCCAAAGAACCAGAATAAAGCCATTAAACACAATCACAGGCACTAGACCTGGTTGACAATGAAAAAGACAATGAAGACTATACCAAAGATCATGTTTTTTAGGGGATCTAAACAGGAGCTTTATCTGGCCCAGGAGCTTTATCTTGATTGTCAGATAACTGCCAAAGAAAGGAAATTAGGCGTCTTGCTCAGTTCTGTAACTCTGTAAATTTTATTTACCCTTGACAGTCTGTTCCTTACTTGGGATGACAACACATAAAATTATTAGAAGAGGGAAAAATGGGAAAGCTAAAATGCTGCCCTATTGACCCGAGCACCGAGTTTTCAAGCGGTGAATAAAAGCAACTTTCTAGCTTCTCGCCTCAAAAAGATTTTAATGCCTTGCTTATCCATGTTGAAAATGGTTTTGAAGCACAGCATGAAGGGATTTTCCAGGACAGTGCTACTCTAGATTGTTTCGCAAAAATATACAGACAGCTAGCTACACTGTTCTTTGGGCAGACGGTGTTTCCTAATTCTATGAAACAATGCAGCACAGAGTATTATCTATAGTAACAAAAATACAAAATGAAGGGGAAGCCTCGTTGTTATGCCAACTCTCCTATTGGGATAATTTAAGAGAACATTTAAATTCACAGTTCAAAGATTTCACCTTTCGGTTAAAAGAAGCCCACAGATTGTAGTAGCACAGCTTAGAGAGCATAGAAAGAATGCTGCAGAATTTATTTTCAAGAATCCACACTTGTAGCCGAAAAACCTCACTAAAATCTAGGTAATTCCAACTGTACTCTATCTGTGATATCTCCATCTCATTTGTGCAATCAGAAAAGGGAGAAAAATGCTCTGTAATAAATGAAACACACTGAGTAAGCTGAGATTCTGTCCTAGACAGATGGACCAATAATACCACAACCTGTGGAAGCCAGAGATCAAGTCTTATTCTTTCTAGTTCAAGTTCTTACATGATACTCTACACACCGCAGGGCTCAACAGGTAATTATAGCAGTGACAATGATAAACGTCTTCATGAATCATGTAACTGACAAATCACTTTCTTTACTATTTTTCAAGTCAACTCTAGTGAGGAAGATCACTAAATTGTTCTAAGATCTGGGGTGGCTCAGTTGGTAGAGCACGTGATTCTTGATCTTGGGGTCATGAGTTCAAGCCCCATGTTGGGTACAGAGCTTACCTAAAAAATAAATTTTTCTTAATATTCTATTTATTTTTGAGAGAGAGATAGAGACAGCGTGAGCAGGGGAGGGTCAGAGAGAGAGGGAGACACAGAATCGGAAGCAGGCTCCAGGCTCCGAGCTAGCTGTCAGCACAGAGCCTGATGCGGGGCTCGAACCCATGAACTGTGAGATCATGACCCGAGCCAAAGTCGGACGCTCAACCAACTGAGCCACCCAGGTGCCCCACCTAAAAAATAAATTTAAAAAATTGTTCTGAGACCTGATTTCAGGCAATTACCCCTCCTTCATATTAATCCTTTGACTGGAGTTGCTTGCTGTAAGGGCCTTGTTCTTGTTAGTCAACTTCGGTAAAATTGTCTTTTTAATATCTGGCAATGCACACTCTCTTATTGCTTTTCATTTAAATTTTTCTAAGTAATATTCAAATACATGTTTTTTTAAAAAAAAACAAACTTCTGTTTTCCAGTTCTAAATTACAAGAAAAGAAATTTTAAAAATCCAATGATGTTCCAATTAGTATTACATTAACTACATAAAGTGGTATTAATATAAAATATTCTGATTCTAGGCCATGGTACATCTCCATTTATTTATTCAGATCCTATTTTATGTCCTCTAATACACTTTTGAGGATTTGGTGACTTAAGACCTATATCCTTGTTGAATATATTCTTAGATACTTTAGAAATTTTTATTATTGTGAAAGAGATTTTGTAATGTCTACTACTGTTTACTGCTAATATACAAAAAAAGCTAACATTAATGAATATTTATCTTAAATTAGCCACTTAAAAGATTATCAGTTCTATTTCAAAATATTCTCTCTAGTTTTCTTAGTATGAAATAATTTCATGTAAAAATAATTTTATCTTTTCTAATAGTTAAGCAATTTATTTCTTTTGTTGTCTTATTTCATTTACTAGAATTTCTCCAACTTTTAAATATGTGAGAATGATTATCCACCTCACACTCCTGATTAAATAGTGACGTCTTTAGGGTTTGCACTCCTTAATATGCATGCTACTAGTTACTGTTGAATCACCTTTATCAGGTTTAAGTTCCCCCCTCATTTCCCTAATACAGATTATTTCTATAAATGTCTTTTAAGTAAAGGTAAAAAAAGTACTTCAATATCTATGAATAAAATCATATGGTTTTGCTCCTTTAAGGAAGACGTGATGAAATATTCGGCTAGATTCCTACCACAGGGGTGATATCCTTACATTCCTAGAAAACAATCATTATAGATCATGGTGTGACATTTTCTTTATTCACATTGGGTTTCGAATTTTCAATACTTTAAAGTTTTTTCAATTAAAAGAAATTGGTCTGCAAAGTGTACATACAGAGAGAGATTTAAAAAAGGGCAGAGAGAAGAGTGTGAAAGAGTGCCATCTTGATCTGTCCTGTTATCACAGTTATGCTAGCTTTTAGAATAGAGGCACATCGGTGGCTCAGCTGGTTAAGAATCTGACTCTTGGGGTCAGCTCAGGTCATGATCTCAGGGTTCGCTGAGTTCATACTCTGCATGAGGCCCTGTGCTGTCAGCGAGGAGGAGCCTGCCTGGGATTCTCTCTCTCTCTGTTCCTTTCTCTTTGTCCGTCCCCCACTTGCTCTCTCAAAATAAATAAACTTAAGAGAATTAGAATATACTTAGGTTGGTTTTAATGGATTTCTATGGTCTTAATAGTTTTACTGACAAAAGCATTTGCTGTTCCTTAAAGATTAAAGAAACCTCAACTATAAAACAATAGTGCAATTTCATGGTAACCTTTAAGATTCTAGTTTCTTCTATCATCTATTCATGTTTCTAAGTTTTCTCTGGTCAAATTTTGAGAATTATTATTTCTTAGAATACAAGGGTATTTAGACTAAAATGTATCTCCAAGTTTACACTTAATATTTTGTATTGCTTTCTGAACAGCAAGTATAATTACAGTTATACCCTTTTTGTGTTTTCTAAGATTGCATAGTTTTGATTATCTCTCATTTAGAATCAACAGTGGTTTAGTTCTTTCGTTGATCTTTTTAAGGAACTAGATTTTGTCTAATTTATTCTTTTTTTGTTTTTTGGCTTATATCAAATTTTTCCCATTCTAATTGATTTTTCTCTGATTTTCTAGTTTTATGATTTTTCACATGATTGTAGATCACCTTTTGAAATAGAAAGCATTCAGGGTGCCTGGGTGGCTCAGTCAGTTAAGCATCCGACTTTGGTTCAGGTCTTGATCTCACGGTTCGTAGGTTCGAGCCCCGCATCAGGCTCTGTGCTGATAACTCAGAGCCTGGAGTCTGTTTCACGTTCTGTGTCTTCCTCTCTCTCTGACCCTCCCCTTCTCATGCTGCCTCTCTCTCTCAGAAATAAATAAAACATTATAAAATTTTTAAAAAAAGAAAAGAAAAAAACAAAATAGAAAGCATTTATGTATTTAATATGTATCCCAAGGTTTATAAACATGCCTGGCACATGGCAGGCTCTCAACTAATATTTGTAGAATGAATAAATGAATGAATGAATGAATGGATGGATTTTATAGTATAATCAAAAAACAAATCTTGACAGGGTCTTTAAGAGAAAAAACTGTTTCAATATACATATTTTATAAGACAGATTTAGGGTACTTACCCTTTCCAGGGTGAATGTCCTAACTACATATTCAGCAAGTGGTTCCATTTCCACACAAGTTACTTTGAAGTCACCATAAACTTCAGTATCATCGGGCCAATACTTATAGCATTTAACCTAAATGACAAAAAGGGTATATCGGTAGACTTGAGTACACATTAACCGAGATGATTTAATTTCAGTGGTCACTCTTTAGGTTATAGTAAAAATATAGTTAAAAAATCTATATGTGAGATAAAAGAATCTATTACACAATAAATGGAAAAACTTTGCATACTCTCATTACAATATATATGCCCAATGATGCAACTGGAATTTAACATAAAATTTCTAAAGTTTCTTTTATTACGCAATAAGAAATCAAATAGTTTCTCAGCAATCAAAGGTCCACTTGGGAAAACTCATTTGAAATGCTATGCCTATGATTTTTTAAAACAATTAAATGAGATTCTATTCTAAGTGTTTTATGTTTGGCTACTCAATTTACACTCACGTTGTGTGAAATAAGAAAAAAAATCTTTTTTTCTCTTACCCGGCCAACCTCAACTAAGTTTGTAACCATCACAATGCAGGCAGACTGTTCTTGCCAGATCATTCTCCAGAAATCATATACTGTTTCATGAACTGGGCCTTTGAAAAATTAATTTGAATATTATGTTATCAGAGAAATTTTGTAGTTACAAGAAGTGGTAAGAAGTATATATTTATAAGGTCTAACACAAAAAGTTGCCAAAATTACTTAAATTCAGTTTGTATCTAAATTCACACTATAGCAAAAACATGGGCATATACAACATTTTTTTTCAAATTGCCTTTTATACTTTCCATTCAGAAGAAGCTATCACTAGTTTCTAGGTTGTTTATATCTGTCACTAAGTTAGTCTGATGCATCTTCAAACATGTAGAAAAAAATAGGAAGTCTTATACAACTATCTACCAAACAGCATATATTACCAATTAGATATACCCACATCATTTATGAAACAGTACATGTTTAAGGGTTAATGAAGAAACATCCATACTTATAAGCAAACATCTCAACCTTACGTTATCACCTCCAGACAGGAAATCACCTACTGGGTTATACTCTACTCAGTGCCATTAAAAAAATAAAACAAAACTGGGGCTCCTTGGTGGCTCAATTGGATGGGTGTCCGACTTTGCCTCAGGTCATGACCTTGCAGTCCGTGGGTTTGAGCCTTGTGTAGGGTTTTGTGCTGACAGCTCAGAGCCTGGAGCCTGCTTTGGATTCTGTGTCTCCTTTTCTCTCTGCCCCTCCCCCACACACGCTCGGTCTCTCTCTCTCTCAAAAATAAATAAACATAAATAATTTAAAAAATTAAAACAAAACAACCTCCTCCCCCCATGAAACTAGACTATGGTTCACCACGGATGATCTTTCTAACTTTCAAGAACTTACAATTCAATTCAATTAACCCAAAGATATGTGAAAATACTTAGAAAATGACCTCTGTCAAAAGAGCAAACATAGCTTTTGTTTTACTTCCTTCTCTTAAGAAATAAATAACTGTGCAGGCTTCTGACGGCCAGTGGTCAATCTGGAGAGGTAACTGAAGGAGTTTAAGGATGCTCTTATTCCCCAGTGTGCCAGTGTAACAAGATTTCTCTGCCTTTTTATATTTTCTACAGAGAATGAACGTGACGAAGTTCCCTTTCGCCCTGGGTTTTGTCTCCATCATAGCCCGTAAAACTTTGCTGGAAGACAGCCTAACATCTCATTATAACAATATCGGTCTTGGGTATTACCCCATTCCAGGTCACAGGCTATGCTACACACACACACACACACACACAAAGGCAACTTATCCAAGGTGAGACCTCTCTTGCTTTCATCAAAAGAATTAATTCCTCTGTCCAGCATTATTGACGAGTGTTCTGGGACATCGGCATACCAAAACCCAAGTCACAAATCAGCAGCTTCTTGTTTACTTTTAATCAAAAAATAAATCAAGCCTTACTTTATACATGTTTTATACAGATAAAGCAATGTGTATTATACAAATGAATAAAGAGCAGTCTCAGAAGATCTGATATTTTTCCAGCTCAGTCAGATAAAATTGCAAAAAACAGCCTATGGATGAATAAGCGAGTTTGGTTGCTTTTTATCATTTAAAAGGGCAATGTTTTACCTTGAGTTGCAATGTAGTGGCTTGGTCTCTGGTAGCCCTAAAACAGGAGAACAAATTGGTTATCATCTTACATCAGTATCAGAAATAAATGAATGAAGGCATAAAAAGATGAAGACAACCACCTGTTAAGATTAAGTTATAGTAAAAAGTCCAGAAATGAGTAGTGAACTCATAGTTCACTTCTCAAACCTAGGTTATCTGAAAGGTAAACATAAAACAAAAATTAAATGTTTTAAGGGTTCAGATTAGAATATAGATTGCATAATTGAGTTTTGTTTGCTAAGGAATAACCTCATAGATATTGTTTGGTTTTACTAAAATGTTTATGCCTTCATGTTAATCTTTAGTCATTCATTCCTGGCAAATTGTGCTCAAAAATATTAATTCTCATCTTATCATCCAAAAGTACAACACACTTCATTACAGATGGACAACGACATATTAGAACCATAAAAAAATAACAGAACATTCCAATGTTAGAGCTGGACAATGCATGTGTGCATGAAGTCAAAGTCCTGCTGAGATATTTTTGAGAATATTTCTGTACTATAATATGTTCAGGAATCTGCCAAAACTATTTTGTGTGTGTTGATAATATTAATTTACACACACATAATTACAGGTACACACATATATAGGGAAAAAAGAGTTTTAAATAAAATGCATTGTATCCTGAACAAAAAGTTTAGCACTTATTTCTTTTTAGTGTGCCAAGAGATTTAGGTGCTTAAACATTTAATACGATTTCAATAAAGAAATTATTCCTGATAAGAAATAAGTTGTTAGTTGCTCTCAATTGATATGATTTCCAGTACATCATGATTAGCAAAACTGTTAATGGTACAATAAGGTTAAGCTTTGAATTTGTTTTGTATTTATTAAAGGACTTTAGCAAAAGCCTGTGGTACAATTTGTCTGCATTTTGGTGCGGGCATCTTGATGCACATATAAATGCATGTAAACTGAGATCCTCAATCTAAAACTTAATAGGTGGAGCATGATACTGCCGCAAATTTTGAAGTTTTCAATCTCCTCTTATACCAAATAGTATGACTTTTCATGGAAAAGTTTTTCCAAGCTTTATAAAGCATTTCATCTCCCATTTTTTTTCATGAAAAATTTACTAAGACAGAAGACTCTTTTGTAAGTATAATGAACTAATGGGAAAGGGAACATAATGGAATTGTGTAGTAATCAGCCAAAATACACTGGGGTCTTAACAAAAAGACTGGGTAACAACAGAGTCTCATTTAGAACACAGAGTTTTATTATATGAACCAGAAAGTAGTGTTATAACAAGGCTCCAGTGTATATATCTTGGCAGAAAACTGTTGAAGTTTTAATTCTAAAGAGTGGACTATTATTAGCTTCGCTTTCTCTTTTGAGATGTCTGATAGACCTAAAATATTAAATGAGAGTAAATTGATGATCAGAATATTAACCAGTATACTCAGAGACTATATGAGATAAAGTTAATTAGTTCAAGTATATAAATAGTGACAGTTCACAAAATAACTATAAAACATGAAGTTAGTGAATGTGACAAATGTCACTTCTTATTTATGGAAATCAGAAAAAGTTGGGGCCTCATTTTCATATCTCTTATATACCTATAAATGCATACTACATGTATGCTGTAATATTTGATAATTCCAACTTTTGCCTAACAATTAATGCATGTTTTGAACTGATTAATCTCAGCACACCTAGTTTGAATTATTTAACAAATGGTTGAAGTTTCATGAGTGCTTAATATTTGCTAGGCATTGTGCTAAATGTTTAATGCATTACTTTATTTCTTATAACAAAATGATGAGATTAGTACTATTATTATTATTCTCACAATAAAGATGAGGAAATTGTGGCATAGAGAGGTGAGTGACATTCCCAAGATTTCCAGCATGATTCTGACCCAGGAAATATGAATAAAGGGCCTGTCCTTCTTCTATGTAATATAGTATCATTGTTTCATTGACAATATTTTATCTTTTATTTGGTAATTACTTTCCATTAAATAAACAATTTGCATGTCGATATTTGTAACCAAAATGTAACAGTGGAACATAGGATCAAAAGAAACTTTTTGATATGCACGATTCGATATATATGTGTGATATATGTATTTTACAAATGTAATTTAGTCATTGTTTTACCTAAGTAATTTTAATACTTTACAAGCCAATACCACACACCACAAAATAGTCTTCCTACCCATTTTTAACATCAGAAGTCAAATATAAAAAGTAAAATTTCAGAAACACTAATACACATCATACTATCCAGCTTCTCACATGTTTGGGGAAGGGTAAGAATAAAAGCCAGAAACAGAAATCATCAACAAATAAAACTCGAGTACATACTGACTTGTCAAAAGCTAAAAATGGTCCTGTTTTTCTAAACATAGAAAAGGGAAGGAGGTAAAATAGATCTTCACACATGTAAAGGAGTTACAAAAAAATGACATAGATATACTGTATGAGGCTAATTAGGTGAAGCATGCAGAGATAACTAGTATTAAGCATTAGTAATAACTGTAATTAAAAGTAGTTATAGTAAATATTTATAATAGGGTGCTGTTATTTACATATAGTGGTACTTACATCCCTGTACAGCCAAATCTACAGCCCAAACCAAAGTCAGGTGTGAAAGAAAGCACAACAACGTCAGTAAGTACTAGGACGTAGAACAAGGAAAAGTGTACAGTTTGTTCTTTATTTTAAAAAGCTAGCAATCACTTTATAGGTAATAACAAGCAAAAAGATTCACATATATAAGCCAACAAATTGGGCACACTAAACTGTAAAAATACTTACATCTATGTAGTTGGCATTAATGTAATCTGAAGAAGGATCATCCTCAACAGGCTGCAGAATTACTCTGGAATGGTCATCTAAAATTTTTTAATAATTAAATAATAAAGGAAATTACTATAAATAATAAAATAAAAAATTTTAAATCAAACAATAAATTAAAAATAAAATATTAAATTCACCCTCTGTGCTGAGACAATGACTTGGGAGAGACTTAAAATAATTCAGTGGTTATTAATAGCTTATCCATAATAAAATACTATTCAAATTTTCTTAAAGAAATACAGGAAATCTAATGAGCTCATTACTTATTAAAGGATTCTGTTAATAAAGCTCAATGACTAGCATCTTTACACTTAGGAAGTTTTTAGGGAACGTGCTAATATCTGATGAATCATCATTTGAGTCTTGGATTTGTCTAAAGAACTGAACTCTAACTTTGAATTTGGCTTCCTAGACATGGTTTTAGGAAAGGTGGGATCCTTTCCTACTGCACGTTAGAGAAAATGAGCCACAGAACTAGAGTGAATTTTGATTCCCTGCTCTCAACTTCTTAGTTCTTGAGGGTCAAGGTTGAATTCTGATGTATTCAGAAGATATTTTAAAATAATTTAAATTGAGAATTGAGTGGTATGAGTAAATCATACCACTGGCTAGTTACAAACTAAAGTATGTTACTTTCCTTACTGTTCTGTGGTTTCATATGACAACTAATTTATTGATCCCATGTATACATCTTGAAGACTTAATGAGGAATTAGTCCCTAATGATAAACAACATAGCAACAGGAGATCAGACACTGGCTCCAAGGAAAAAATAAAGGTTATGTGGAAAGAATAACACTCGCACCTTGAATAAGTTTGGTAGAAGTGTTATAGCAATTTATCACTGAAAAGACCTTTCTTTTTTATTGTTTTGATATTCTCAGCTGTCAATAACACCCTCACGCCTACCTGTGCAAACAAAATCAAACAGCATGTTATCTCCACAGGGTGAGGAGTCTGAGTCAATTTAATTAATGAAGATCATGATAATTTCAGAGTCACTGCCAATAGCCAATGCTGTTTTAATATTAAACAGATTACTTTATAAACAGATGTGCCACCCTCCAGGACTCTCTTAAAGTTTAAAACCATATACACACAATGTTTACATTCACCAAGAATTGTACAAGAACTTACATGCTATAATGTTTCCATATCGATTTTTTGCTCTATTTTGATCTTTTTTAGCTACATCCCAAGATGCTGACTGTCCTTCAAAGAAGCTCTGGAAAAAAAAAGTAACAAGACAACTGAATTTATCTCCTTTTCTTGAATGAGGTTTATCTGTTCTGATGATCAAAATAGTACAAGCCACTTTCCTCAGGGAGGAAGGAAGTCCTAGAGAGGTAAATAAGTTCTTTTCAGACCTCAAAGCTTGTTTGTTGGACTCCTGCTTGTTCATTTTGGATGGGACTGAGTTCAAATGGAGGACAAAAAACAACTTTAGGAAAAAAAAAAAAGGATCTTGAAACTACTTCAAATTTAAGATAGCTACAACTCTGAGAGATGGAAGCAGAGAAAGCATCAAAACTTCAAAACTACTTTTAATGAGTATCTTTCAACTGTTTTTCCTTTAGCATTTATAGCAGGAGAAAGAAAATCTGTTTTCCCCCATAATTATTCATTAAATCGTGTGCAATACATCACATTTCAGTTTCTTTGAAGATCATGAAAAGGACTGAGAATGTACAACAAGGGACCATATGAAAATTAAAAGAGTCACCATATCCAAGAATCTTGGAACAGATGACTTTGCTGATTGGTTTAATTACCATATGCAGCAATTTAAAATATGGGTATAGATTTCTTTTTGCAGTAAAGCTTAAACTTTGCTTAACACAGGAAATGGGGTCTTCAAAGAGTCAACGGTTTTTGAAGTGAGGTACACAGGAATACACATAAAATGAAAAAAAAAAAAACCCAGCTCTGGCAGAATATTATAATTCCTTACACTATTTTGTTGCCACAGCCTAGTGTTTCCGGTATATGTCTAAAACCAACTTTCAAAATTCAAAGCTAATTTTATTCACTCCCAAACTCAGGTATACAAGCAATCAGTCAATAAAATACAGAGCTTGGAAGATTCTTCATTAAGTTGAGTGTATTTTAGATGGCCAAGTACTGCTTGGATTCTTTCACTTTAAATATGTGTGTATGGTGGTAGGTATATGGTGGTGGAGGAACTTCCTTCTATGACCCAGACTGCTATTTCTCCGTAAGTGAAGAGTGGCAAAAGAACTTTTTCTTTCTTACTATATTATGTGTATTGAGATATTCAGTTTAAATTCCTTCCTGTGCAGTAACAATCTTGGTCTTTTGGATTGAGTAGGAAGGGGAAATAAAGTTGGAAGAAGAATTTCCCAATCCTTCTTTTGGATTTGAAGTGCTTTGTTTTCTTCCCGGTCACTCTCAACCAACAATGCACCAAGACTACTAAGAGTGACGAGCAGGACAAAGATAAACCCCACTTCTCAACAGAGGGTCAATAAGCAAAGAGGCAATGAAGTACCTACCGATTACATCATTCAAATGGCAGAATCGGTAATGATACAGTGCAACTCAAAGTATCCTGTTATAGATTTGTCAGTGGGGAAATAAAAGGTGTAACGAAGCAGGTTTTAAATAGCAAGAGTAAAATTCTGGAATCACACATTGGAGAATTCTTCAAGTGGATTTAGACTCAGATATATCCCCAGAAATTGCCCTTTCAATTCTGTCTCTGCCCTCTCCCCATATATACATCTGAGTATATTCTCATGACACAAGATTAGAGGGTCTACAGAGTATTCCACTCCTTGTCAGGTTAAAGGGAAGGAAAAGTGTCAAATTCCACAATTTTGATTAGAAATACAATTTAACATAATATTGAAACTTTTACCTCATATTCCTCTTTGAACCCATAGCTGTCTGATGTCTTCATGAGATTAATGTGCTGCAGTAAGTCGGCAACTCTGATGGCTGGGTGCAGCTGACCCGTCTGGTAAGGGGATTCTGTCCCCTCACAAAGGTAGCGAGGTACATCTAGAAGACGACTGGACTCAGCTGTAGCACTGTGGTTCTCATCTGGCATTTTTCAGATTCCAAAAGATTAAAAAAAAGAGACAAAGTTATCTTGTTTAATATATATCTATGCAAAGAAATTTGTAAGAACTTAAGATTTTTCTGATAACGGGAGGAAGAAAAAGAAATATAGCATAGATCTGGGCCAGCTTCTCTATAAAGACAAAGCCCTTTTATATCAGCTCAAGGTATAAGGTCAGAGTGTATTATGCTTATATCAGCACGATAACAGATGCTGTGAGATGTAGAGACATCTGATCCATTTTTAGAAAGTCTAAGTGGGAGACTTTGCTGAGTTCTTCTTTTTTCTTGTAGCTGCAGTCATAGCAGCATAGAGTAGGACCAGAAGATCAAGTTGTCAATTGGAGAGGTGTTTTCATTGTTGAGTAAACTGAACAAACTCCTTCCCAACCATATTCCAACCTCATTCATGGACCCAATCTAAGGGACCCATCCCCATAGGGCTGTTATCCTTAGTCTTGTGGGCCTACTATGCCCCCCTGGGGCACTTAGAATGGTACACTCCAGACTGGGAAGCATGAGCATTCTACAGAATCATCCCCGGGCCCCACTAGGTCTGCTAGCCAGCTTATATGTGCATTTAGACTCAGTCTCTACCCCTTTGGTTTATTGTTATGGTTGCTGCTTTTATTGTAAATATATTTTGACATTTTTGGCCATTGTGTGAAAGAGACTACGGTATATCTTTGGGGCAAAATGTGTAGGTAGTTCTTCTGCAATTCTTTCCTGGCCCATTCAGGCTTAACTACATAGCTCCTTCTTTTTGTTTCCATGGCCTCCTCATGTACGTGTCATTTCACTTACTGTACATTTCAATACTTTGTTTACTGATGTTTTTTTACTAAATTATTAATGTTTAAAGTATGGAGATACAGTCATATTTTTCTTTTTACTCCTACTGACTGGTGCAAAGCAGTCATTCAATTAATATTTCAGTGAATGAATCAATTAAAATAAACAGAATCCCTCACCACTCACATTTAAGTGTAGGCCCCATCCCAATTGTGTCATTAGCTTAAAATGAAACTTTCAACTCTCTTTATGTCATAAGGAAGAAATGAACAAGAACATTATACCTATGAAGAATAAATATTATTTTAATGACCACAGCACTAATCATTACAATGAGAAAAAGCATGCTTATATTTATCACATTTAAACTTACCACTTTCAAAAAAAAAATAAAAACAACTGTTTTAAGGGTGTTACTTTGGAAAGCATTTATACTACCATATTCATTAACAGAAGAGAAAGTACACTCTTAAGGGAACTTTAGTTTTTAATGATAATGCATACTGTAGAGAACGATATTTAATTAACAGTGAAACAGATTTCAAGTGCTGGTACATTTGCCTGTTCTATCACCAACTCTACAAATAGGATATGGCAAAAAATGAATTGCTGTCCCCATGATAAACATTTTTTCTTCCTGGAGAAGGGAAAGAAAAAGAACCGCACAATCAGATTTGTGTGCTTCTACAATTTAGTTTGATTGCATTTATTTTACTTTCCCTTGTTAGCCTGAATGCCTTTTTAAAAAAAAAAAAAATCTTTGCATTTACTTCTAAAAATATCACAGTGAATCCCCCAAACCCCTGGTGGATTCTTTTGTGACCTAACCACTCAACTGAATTAATGTTTTTTACCCAGGCTTTGTCCACCCTCTACACACAAACATTCACTAACAAACATGATTCCTGAGTTTCCTCTTCTTCCTACGAGGCTACACTCAATTGGTCTCTCTTTGCTAAAATATTACAATCAATAAATTGACACAGAGATTAACATATAAATTAAATTCAGAAGACACTGATTTGGGCACTATCACAGAAAACACAGCTTAGGATGAGAAGAGGACAGATAATTCTGGGAAGGCAAAATAGAGTCACCCAAGCCGAGGTACGGTAGCCTGGGCAGTGCGGAGCAGTGCTACAGCTCATGTCATACCTGCTGAAGCAGTGGAATGTTTACAATTATAGAAGGCTCAGTGAAAAACAAAGAAGCCACTCATATTTCAAATCTCCCATGAGACGTCCAGTATGAAACAGACAATGCCTTTTGTTTTGCATTATGCTTTCACACATTAATACAATGAGCAGTATTCATTAAAATAATCACATATGAATTATTAATCTCGATACATTTTTCGCCTCATCACACCACCTAAAAATGACACTGGTAGTGAGAATACATGCTCCAATCATTATCCTTATTACACATTTAAGAATAATAACTTCGAATATTTCCTTGATGGAAAACTTTTCTAGAATTCTTTGCAATATACTTACCAGTTATAGGGACTTTAACCCAATGAAGCAGTAAAACACAAAAAAGCAAAAATATGAATCAATATGAAAAGTTTCTAAGTGCTTTTAAAATCAGTAAGTAGGTATTAATATCAAGCAATATTTGAAGTGATTTCAAAAATTGCTTTACAAATACAAAATCAAGTGGATGGAAAATAACTGTAAATACCATGATTCCAAGAATGATGAAAAATGCAACAAATCATTTCTAAATCTGATATGATTAATGAGATTTAGCTTTTAAAGAACATTTAAAAAAAACCAGCTTGACTTTCAAAATGAAATAGAATGCATAACAACTGTTTATATGAAGAGATTTTATGACTATTGTGTTAACTCTAGCCTTCCTTAAACATACTCTTTTCACAGGGAAAATTATAATAATAATCTTTTAAACTTTATAGTTTGTAAAACTCATATACATTATCTCATCTTCTCTTTATAAACCTGTGTAAAAGTTTACAAATGGGAAAGCAAAGACGTAAGGCACTTTCATGGGTTTACATTGTGAGTCCCCTGGAGAATCGCGACTTGGACCCAATTCAACATTTTCTTAAAATATTAATGTAATAAAAGTTTAACATTTAGATAACTAATTTTTCCCCAGTGGGTTTTTAATATTTTAATTGAACTTTACTTATTAATTTGACGGTGACAGCATTGTGCAGCATTTTGCTCAACAGAAGATGACATTTTCAAAGGCATTTGGTACCATCCCAATGATCATGATTCCAGGCTCCTCCCTAACTGATTGGGCTACCTCTTGGGATGAACTCCCCAGTTCACTTCCCCATCATTATTGGTGTGGACATCAAAGGAGAAGAGAGTCAGAGAAAGAGAACATTGACTTTCAGATTTTTTTAGAATATATATTCTTTATATTATAAAATTATAAGTTTAATAATTATTTTAGTAAAAGAGGAGTGTATTTCACTTAACTGAATTAATTGTATTGTTCCAGAAATATTTTTAAAATGTAATTAAATGTTGAATACATAGATAACAAAAACATGCATAAAATGTAAGATAAAGTTTTGTGCTTGCAAGAAACTTAAATTTTTATATTTAATGAGAGAATTTGGAGCTTTTAAGATACATTTAGCTGGTAATTTCCATATTTCTTTGGTTAAACCTTTAATATTAGAAACACTAGGATAAAACTGATCTAGAACTTATTAACATATAAGCAAGCTGGTCATGAATCATTGGTGAAAAAGTAGTCAAGGAACAGAGTAGAAATTGAAATGAAACTCATTCCATTCTTAAATATACAGTTGATTAAACATTAATTTTACATTTGCAAAGGCCTTATTCATCACTAGCAATACCACTTGTCTGAGATATATTGTGGTAAATGTTGGCTTATTCTTGATTTCTTGAAGGATGACACATCATGTAAGATGCATATATAGAATGCAAAGCTCCACACCAATATTATAGCAACTTTACCTGCATTTATAAACTCTTAATAAAGACAAAAACTAAAGCAAATGCACACATTTTTAATGTTTACTTGGAAACGTGTTCTTTAGCTGCTATAAACTTAGGAGAATTGAGAAACTCTCTCCATTATGTAGATCTTTATATAAAAACTAGTTATTCCGTTAGCACTGGCCCCTAAGATGTGTGCATTTGGGAATTTGGGATCTTTCTACTAACTTGTCTATATATATATGTAAGTTAGTAAAAAGTTAGTATATGCAAGTATATCAGTCATATATTGAGGGCCACTGTACTTTGGCTCCAAATCTAAAAGAACCAAGAATTTAAAAATACATTGGTTTTAAAAAGCATCTTACCAATTTGAAAGTCACTAGGTCTTTCTTTGAGAAGATCAGGACTTAATTTTCAAAATCAAGCTGTTTCCTACACTGTGGATAATTACTGTGTAGACAAAGCTATAACTCATGCAAGGATGTGTGATCCATGCAAGAAAGTATGATAAAGAATTAGGGCCTCACCTAACACAGCAGTCGGCACAAGAGGATCATTGGGCACTGTAGGAAAACAAAGCTCATGAAGGAATATATAGCCCTAGAGTTGTATTTTACATTTTCCTTTAAAATAGATTTATACTTTCTTAAGAGATATAACTATTCATCTTTCTTTGATTATGATAACTTACAAAGGTGAAATTTTCTTTTTCAACTTGGGTTATCTGAAAACACCAGGAAGGGTGCAGCTGTAATTAAAGTTCAGTATTCTGTTCAATTTTAAAAGCCAGGGAGATCCAACTTGACATTATAAAGATTATAAAATGGGGAGGGGGACCCGTTTAAATCTATCAAGTGCAAAGTACTTACAGAAATAATGATCTCATATTCATTACAAATACTTTTTTTCAGTTAACTGTAAGAAATAGATTTAATCCTTTCTCTACGTTCATAAGTGGATATTTATAGTTATGCTGCTGAATTCACACTTCCTAATAAAGTACTAACATAGGCAATAGGTAGAAAAGTTTGGGGAACAAAAATGCTTTCAAGTCCTTTTAGATTAATTATTAAATCAAGTGGTTAGAGAGATGGTACATCTATAGTTTCAGGAAAACCTATGTTCTTTCTATCTATCTTACAGTGAAATAAAAATAAAATAGATCAAGAAGGCCCTATCATGATTAAAATTAAATTCCAAAATGACTCATCAACTTTATCATGATGAATTTGTTGTAGATAAAGATCAAGGAAATGAAGGGATGCTTTTAGGGTCAGTAACTACTGAAAATGTTTACCAAGTTGAACATTTCCCAGAATATTCTTTATCACCTTTTCTCTCTCTGGCCGCTTCCTCCATTTCTGTTGTACTTTTTCTCACTATTCAAAAAGTAATGTGTTGAATTCAAAGTGACTTAAGTAGCTTCAAAAATGTATTAAAATTTTAAGGAAGAGGGGCGCCGCAGTGGCTGGGTCAGTTAAGCCTCTGACTCAGGCTCAGGTCATGACCTCGCTGTTTGTGAGTGAGCTGACAGCGCGGAGCCTGCTTGGGAGCTCTCTCTCCCTCCCTCGCTGCCTCTCCCCTGCTTGCTCTCCGTCTCTCTCGAAATAAATAAACTTAAGAAAACTGTAATGAAGAACTTACATCTTGGACTGAAATTATGCTGGTCCATGAACGTGATGGAAAGCGGGTCTTCTGCATGCAGAGTGCTCTGATCAGCGTAACTTCGGTCCATGGCGTTCACCATGTGAGTCATTTCCTGCCGGGTGTTCCCCATAGCATCTTTCCGTTTTTTAGCCAGCTTGCTGCCAAGGCAAATACGAAAGGGAAACCCCAGTGTGAGGCTTGGAGGACTGCTGACACCAGCAGCAAACAGTTCAGGAAGACCCAGGAATAAGTACACAAAGCTGTAGTTTGGAATCTCTAAATTTCCTAATTTTAGGAATTCGGTTTGATATTCAAACAACATCTGCTCGTAGCTGTAATTTGTCATCTGGATATTTCAACATTCAAGCAGTCAATCGAAACCTTTCATTTCTTGTATCATTAAAATAGTCATAAATTATAACTATGCTTTATTAAAGCCACAAATAAATACTTCCTCAGTAGAGTTTTCCAAGGAAATTTTAAGATGAAGCTAAGTTTTGGTTTTCCTCTTGGGTAATTAATTCTTTTGATCACCTTTTAGAAGTTCTTCTGGGGGACAGCATGACTAGCTTTTTACATTTATTTTACCCTAGCCACTCTAGTCAGTTAAAATAGACAAAGAAATCCCATTCTTCATTCTCTGTTTTATTATTCAGTAAAAATGCAACACGTGTAGCTTTTCATATGAGAAGCATGTTTATAACATCAACCCAAACTTAATCAGGAAAGTTGTAGAATTAGCCGCTGCTAGATTTAAGGCAAATATACATATATATAGGAAAATTATATACTGTATAAGAAAAGTACCCTGAGAAAAGTTTGGCAAATACAAAGTTGACACAGTATATAAACGATTATAATCTTGAGCCACAGCCATGGTCAAATCCTAAAGATATGTTTTAGAAGCACATGGCACTGAAGAACCGCCTTATAAATGCAAGGCAAATGACTTAGGGATTTAGAAATCAGTGGAGTTAGACTTTTGAGCTCCTCAAATACTGACATCTTTATCTTCTATGTCAAGGATGTGAAATACATTCTGGTTCTTTATGAATGTTACACATAAAACATGCAGTATAAAACTATTAAAGGTATATAAAACATTTATATCACATTAACTAGGCAATTTATATATAATATAAAGGCACTCTAAAAGCTTGTAGTAACCAGATTATATTTATGGCAGCAGTTTATGTACCTTGGAAATATTCTTTCGTTGTTTGAAGAATGCTTTTTCTCAGCTAGGTTATTAACTAGGACAAATTCTTCTGATTCTCATTAGTATCTGTATTCGAGGAAATATACTACAAATATTTTTTAAAGGCTCATTTAATGGTTATGTTTATGTTCAAGGGCTTCTCCTTTACAAAAGTAATGTAGTAATTTGAGAGCTACTCCAGATTATAGTACTTGGTCTCAGAGGGTATATCCCAAAACACCTAATCTGTGGATAAAACAGATCTGACACCTATATAAGACAGTCATGAACTAGGCTCTCGGATGCAGATGGCATTAACTTTTTAAAGAAGTAATAATAATGGTAATGATAGTACTAGTAATAAGACAGCAATGACAAAAACATAAGAAGAACTACCACCACCACCATCACTACCATGACCACGACCACCATCATTTATTAGTGATATTTGACGTATTCACTGAAAGAACTATTGTCTCTTTTTTCTAGGCTATAGGGTAAAAACCCTGCAAAATCTTACACATATTAGACAGGTAATACAAATGAGTGCTGCTGCCAGGGATGTCTGGAAGGGTGGGGACTGTGAAGATTGGAAAGCCATTTTAGGGCCAACTTGCCTAAGTGATGATTAGCATTTGATCCCAGTGGTGAGCTTCTGATTTTAAGATTATGTTTAAGAACAAGTCATGAATCTAAATATTTATGCTAAATTTCCTCATTTTCTCAAGTGGTTCTATTTTTTGAAACCACGTAGGGAAAATTAAACATCAGCAGGTCCTATTTTGGTCTATAGACTTTACTTTCCAAGCTTACCTCTAGACCACCATATGAGGTATTTGTTCTTTGATCTACAAAGTTCTTTTTGCCTCTAGAAGAACAGAAAGAATGGAAAGAAGCTATTCTGTCTCACTGCATCAGGGAGGCTTTTCTGATCCCGATACAACCTAGCTCAGGTTAGGTTTCCCTGTTAGCTGTTTGATAGCACCATGTTTTCTGACTAGAATAACAATCATCATATTCCAGTGCAAGTGTCCTTTTAATTGTTTCCCCACTGTGTGTTCCATGAAGGGAAAGACCATTTCTCCTAACACTTAGAACAGTCTCTGGCACATAGCAGGCACTCAATAAATACTTGTTGAATGGATGAAAGAGGACTGTTACATACTTGACACCTTTCATTTGTTAACTCAATTGATTCTCAGATCAACCCACTGATTCTAATTGTGTAGATGAGTTTACTGAGACTCAGGCAAGTTAAATAACTTGTCCACAGTTATATATCTAATAAGCAGTGAAGAATAATCTGGTCCTAAGGCCTACACTGTCACACTATATCCAGCCGCTGACATCTGTTTTAAATGTCACATTACAAAATATACCATAATATGAAGCATCTACTTGGCTCAAGGAGTTAAACAATAGTTGTTATAAATTTGAGAAGAAGAATGTGAATAGAACACAGACATTTTGCCACTTAAAAGTGTTAAAACAGTAAAATGAAATTTAAGAAATAACTTCCAATCTTTGTCTCTTGGGCAAGAAGAATGAATTCACCCCTCAAAAAATTGAGATTGAACTTTATAAAAATAACATAACTTGAAATGTGGATTAAAAATAATGTTAAAAGTTTGAGGATGGGTAGTTCAAACCAATTAGAAAAGACAGGTTTAAACTTTGGGGCTTTACATTAAAACACATATAATTTATACACATATTGTGATTAAGGAAAAATAAGAAGCAATTAATTTGTCAAAATCATGACAAAAGTTTTATGGAGGTGAAAGAGTTTTCATATTCACAAGCCTTCGTTAGATGACAAATTATGGAGGGTATAACATTTGTTAATATCTGTCAGCCATGCGTGATCAACTTGGTCTAGATACCTGCACCCTCACAACAGCCTCATGAGATAGGCTTTAATTCCAGTTACTACAAAACAAAAATTAACATTAAAGTGTTTTGATCATGAGTGACAGTCACTATGATGATGCCAGTGAATGTTAGTTAAAGATCACAACTGGTTTTCTTTTAAATTGTATTCTAACTTATTTACTTACATTTATTTAAAAATTCTCTAATTTGGGTTGGGTATGTTTATACTAAATATGTTTAGATTAAGTATGTTTAAGCAGTTTTTAAGATATATGCCTGTGACACTTTTCAAGTTATGACTGATACTGCTAATAGTCTTAAGTATTACAGTAATAAAAGGACCATAACCTACTATACAGCCTAGCATACAGAAATGTTATCCATCCACCAAAAAGGCAATCTCTTTCTAACATTACAGATACATCAATGGTTAATGGTAAGCTTACTGACATTCTCAAAAATACTTATGGATTCCTGTATGTTTGACGCTTTGTCTCTCTGAACAACCAACATTTTATATATAAATAATATAAATATAAATATAAATACAAATATAGTGCACTTCAGGACAGTTAAGCAATCCATTTTACAACTACTTGAGTTTGACAGATGTGCAAATGACTTTCATTATCCAAGCAGCCAACAGCATAAACTTCTGCAGGTGGATATATGGGTGGGCTATAAAGAGGAAAAGTGCTCCATAATTGTATGAAATGGTACTGTTAATTACCTTTGGCTTCATCAAACATGATTTAACAAGGATATTATGATCCATCACAATAAGCTAAGAGCACTGTTAGTTTACACCTGCTTGTTTTAGCAGATTATAAGAAGCCAAGTGTTTATAATATTTAAAATATTGCAGACTTCTGTTATAGAGTCATTGAGACTCTTACCAAATTTTATTGTAAAACTTGCTTTAATTTACCAAGTAAAATAAATAGTGTGGTATAAATGTCCCCAAACATACTTAATCCCAAGTCTTGAGTCTTAAAACTTGGTGAATCATATGTCTATCAGGCAATGTCCAAGAATACTTTTTTATGTCATTCCTTTGGATTAGATAGATAACCTGGCATCTAAGGTAATAAACTGAATGTGTCTAGAGAAATAGAGTGAACAATATTCTCTGTCCTTATTCAAACTAACATTCCACACCTAAGTATAGTCGCTGAGCTAAGAGTTTGGAAGAGAAAAGGAAATACGTGGACACTTTGGTATATTTTGTGTATGATGACAGGGTTCATTTTGGTCTTGGTTTTACAAAATCATTGTCCTGTTTAAGTAATAATGAATGAACTCAATTTTTCTTTTCTAAAAAGATGTTTTTGTTTCTTTGTCATTGAAACAGTATCACTTTATCCATTTGTTTTCATAAGATCATACTGCTTGCCTAGATGACCAGACCAAAGGTGTTATAACCCATCCTGGATTCCTGGAAACATGGAGAGAGATGTTATCACAGTCAGAGCTGACCTGATTTGTAGTATGAGGTATCGTGTTTATAAGATACAGGTTTGACTTAAGCAAATAAATGATGTTTCGGGTTGTAGTCTAAAGCTACTAGCGGAAAATCATAAATAAAATTAAAAGTAGCTGAATATACAGAAATACAATATCCCTTTTTAAAAAGATTAACAAAATAAGTTAATGGATAAACTTTATAGTTTTAGAGTCCAAGGAATATCACAAAACCACAAACATTTAAAATTGTTTTGTTCTTGTTTTTTGAAAAGGGATACTGCATCTTTAACACAGGTAAAGTTGTATATCACTCATTTTCTACTTACAGGTAGTAGGAGTAAGAATAGTAGCTCCTCCTGGCAAGCAAATCACAGACAGTGGAAAAAGAGAAGCAATGGTGAATGAAAAGCGTGACTCTGTCACATTCAATAAAGCAGAAAAATGTGCGTTAAAAAATAAAGTAAAATGAAATAAAAGTCATGTTTTTTTGATTGCATTTCAATTTGCTCATGCATTGGTTAGATTTTTTATTTTTTGCCATGCAATTAAACAGACAGATATGCAATAGAAAATAAAATTTAAAATACATAATTTGGAAAAAATAGCATGCTGATATTTCTCTTGCTGCCAGAAAAATTTTAAATTAAATGGATTGTGTATTTCAACATGCAGTTAAGCATATTATTGTCCATTACCATCGATAAGCCATGATAGATGGAATAGCTGTGTATAGAACTTGTATACTAAATTGACTAGTTTTCTTGAGATACAAAATGTAAATATGTATTAGGATAATATAGAATATATGCAGAGTGACATCTAGATTTCTAAACAAGTTGTTAAATCTAATGGTACACAGGTACATACATATATTATGTGAATATACATATGTCCCATATATATACACAAAGATATTTCTACAGTAGATGTATGTGATCATGGTATCATACACAAACATTTACTGTACTGAAACATAACTTCAAGTTTATGTTAGGAATTAATAATGTATTCATGCTGCACATTTAAAATATAATACAAAACCAATGAAAAAAATGGCATACATTTGGAAATAATTAAACAGCGTTTAAATAAAAAAATGACATTGCGTTTTGAAAGATGCACTATCCCTTTTCTTACCCTAAACACTTACTTTATATATACCCTCAGCTGTAGAATTTTACTAAATTAAATTCCAAACCATATTTTTACACAAAACTCAAAAATACATAGAAATTTTTTTCAACATGAGAAATATACCTAGATGGTTTATTCCCAGTGGGGGACAAAGTCTTGAGAAACTTAATTTCCCATAAAAATAAAGATCATAAGAGACTAAAAATAGTTTGCTTTTTGTTAGTTTTATTATAAATCTGTGTATTAAAAGGGAAACATTATATTGTGTATTAAAAGGGAAACATTATATACTAGAATTGATTAAGATTTGATGCTATGCAATACTGTTACAAAATCTATGCCTTTGTGTATGTATAATAAACATATTTGTGATTAAATCATACATAATATATATGAGACATACTACATATGAGTGGCAGTCATTACAAAGTTGCTTAGATAAGGGATTCAAGTAATTTAGTTATGATATATATAGGAAGGAAATAGATCTAAATATGTAACTTTATCTATCTATAAAGTTGCAACTTTTCCCAGTCATGAAGGTCAGTAATGGTGAGGAAGAGAAACGGAAAGCCCTGGAATGCTTTCTATCAAAAGACAATCAATTAATGCATAATTATGAAAACTCAAACATTAAGCATTTTAATAGAGAGGCCATCCATTTAAAATATGAACCATAAAATGAGTTGGTTACATTATGCGATTTTAGACAGTTGTCAGAGCATTTTACCCACACAAGTACAATTGTGCTTAGAGGTTATTTTGATAATAGTGTAAGAAATTTATGTTTCAATTTTGTGTGTGTGTTATTTATGAAACAGAGGGCCATGGATAAGGAAGGCTACAATAACAAATAAGTGTTGAATAGTACAAATAAAACCAGTAAGTTTAACCCAATTATAACTGAATGAGGACATAATCAGAGGCCAATTTCATTCTCTCTTTTCCGATCTGAAGGGACTGGAATGGTTTCAATCATGAAGCAAAAGTTTAGTTAATTCTATAAACAGTTTAGTTAGCTCTCCAAATATAGATTTAAACTAAATAGAGCCATAAGATTTGAAGGTTACACTCAGCCATTTTACTGATCTGGATTGGCAAATTTGTATTACTAAAATACTTAAGTATTCCTGTCTCAATTTATGATGTATTCTCCAACCACAGAGGTACACAACAGCAAAAAGAGAAAGCACTATTAGGGAAAGCACGTATGTAGCTAATTTAACACAAAACACTATAATGCATACCTAATGTTTCTAATGCAGATGTGTCTTCTCCAACATATATACCTCCAGGGGATAATTGTAAAGAGGGAATACATTAAAATAAACTCTGATGGAATGATTAAACATGTAGTATGAGTCTTATCTATATGTTAATGATTTATTTTGAGTACAAAACAATCCTAATAGTATATGGGAGTACAAAACAATTTTGAGTACAAAACAATCCTAATAGTATATGATTTAATGTAATGTAAGCAATATCATTTAATATTCAATATAATTCATAAATTGCAAACACTTCTATACATAAAACTATTTTACGACTGTCCTCTACATATAAAGACTTGTTTATAAGTCCTCCCAAATTGCAGTATTATCTAAAACATATGAGTGGAAGGATGTGAGAGTTGTATCAGTTTCTAAGAGAATGCCTTACAGACCATGACATGGAAAGAAGATCAAATTATAAAGACTGTATACTTTGAAATGCTTTTCAGCAGGAGTATACTTTAGTCTCCTGAATAGAGTTCAGTTTCAATTCCAGTAGGTCTTAGTATCTTCATATAATTCCAGAAGATGGCGATATTGGTTGATATTGTATAAAAGACTAATGCTCAATTAAAAAAAAAAAGACTCTTCATACCAAAGTGCTGAAATATTTAGTCAGTGAATATTTAATATACAATTTCACAAAATAATGTTTAGATTCTTCTCATATCTTACTTATAGCCAACACTTAGAAAACCAGAGTAAGAGTACAAAATAATTCACAGACTATAACCCAAGTATCATAATAAATACTTTTGCCATTCTGAGTAAATAACACTTCAAAATATAAGATAAATGAATATCTCAAGTCTCTGCATTTGAGAAATTTAAATTCATACATTAATTTCAAAGTTAACTTGACAAGAAGGATATGTCTAAGTCCAAAATTAAACTGCAAGGAACCAGTAAGAATTTATTTATAAAGCATGAGAAGTAGACTCAGATTCTGGCAATATGGTCAAAATTCAATTCTTCTTCTTGTTTGCTCTATTTTAAAAGAGCTTAAGGGAATAAAAAATGTATTTAAAAGCTAGTGACATAAATGGCAGGTGAACGGGACAGAACAAAATCAGTTCTTACCTTTTTTTTACAAT
Organism: Proteles cristata cristata; assembly: GCA_017311185.1. Lineage (NCBI taxonomy): Eukaryota > Metazoa > Chordata > Mammalia > Carnivora > Hyaenidae > Proteles > Proteles cristata. The sequence continues at coordinate 645,395 of JAESUZ010003065.1, read as the reverse complement.
GAGTATGACAACTAGGAGGAGGAGAATGAACACCAGAATTCCAGCACTAATTCCTGCTATTTTCACCACTCTGTCTGTCTGCTTGGCTGGGTCTGGAATCACTTCTGGTTCTTCTGTTGCTGCTGCTAAATGAATTTAAAAAATAAGTTACTGAAAGCAGCTAATTATCCCGGAGATGAAAACTAGTGCTAGCCAAAAATTACTACAAAAAGACAACTTGTTTATTCTGAATAAAAATAACCTGGATATATAAATACAGAAGCGTGTTAAACTACAGCACGAGGGATTTAGAGCCGAGATAAGGGGAAAGCCTTCTGAATAGGGATTTTGTTAGCACATGAAAATAAAACAAAACCTAGCCATAACTATCAAAGGGAACAGTGAATTATTTTTTCTCCAAATATCCTTAGAAGTCAGATGCAAGATTAGCCAATAGTACATGGAAAGAGATGGGGTCAGATTTAGGGATTCATTTGTTTGCTGGCTCACTCAGCAAACACTTCTGAACTCAAGTGCTTGGCACCAAAAGGCAGCTGTCAATGGCACTTGTCGGGGACACAAGGGGTTGGGTTAAATAATGCCTCCTCTAACTGGTAGAAGTCATCAGTTTATGATTTGATATATAAGATTTGAAAGAAACAGGTGGTTTGGAAGAAAAGGAAAACAAATATAGCAAGGAATATTTCATATTCTCTTTAAAAATAAAACCCAGATAATAAACTTGGGAAACAGAACTTTGAAAAGATAAAGTTGTTTTATTATTATTATTTTAAAAATTCTTTGTATCCCCTATCTTTCCTTTTTTCTCAAAGCTACCCCCAACCCCCATCCACACACACAGTCAAAAGTATACACCTGGAGGTGCCTGGGTGGCTCAGTTGGTGAGCGTCTGACTCTTGATTTCGGCTCAGGTCATGATCTCACAGTTCATGGGATCAAGCCCCATGTTGGGCTCTGTGCTGACATGTGGAGGCTTCTTGGGATTCTCTCTCTCTCCCTCTCTCTGCCCCTCCCTGCTCTCTGCCCCTCCCTGCTCCTGTGGGCTCTCTGTCTCTCTCAAATATTAATAAACATTGAAAAAGGTATATACACCCTCATCAATTTACAGGCTCCATTAACCCTCTGACGATATTTTCCTTTCACCTTATTAACCCAGATACTAAAACTGAGGCTTAGACAGATAAGGATAGATTATAAATGGTGTAAGCACAGTGACAAAATCTAACACATCTATCTTCTAAAACAGCATTTCTCGATGTTTCCAGATCCATAGCCCCTTCTGGTAAGAATCTGTGTGTCTAGAGTATGGCTGACTCATAGCATTAGGCACATTTGGGAAACTGCCTTAAAGCATCCACCATGGCATGAGGAGACAGTGGCTGAATGAACAAATGAACCCCTAATCCAACCTCATATCTTTAAAAAAAATGTTTATTATTTGTTTGTTTATTTATTTATTTTTTGAGAGAGAGAGACAGAGAGTGTGAGTGGGGGAGGAGCAGTGAGCGAGGGAGAGAGAATCTGAGGCAGGCTCAGGCTCTGAGCTGTCAGCACAGAGCCCAACACAGGACTCAAAGTCACAAACTGCTAGATCATGACCTGAGCCTAAGTCTGACGCACAACCAACTGAGACACCCAGGTGCCCCTAACCTCCTATCTTTCTAGCGGATAACTTACAAATTCCTTTTTTAACATTACGTATATTTCTGTATTTCAATTCTTTCTTCTTTAGTGTTTCTGTGTTGGTTTCTAAATCACTCCCTATGCTTCTGTTCTAGGTTCCGCATCTAAACATCTGCTCCAGTTTCTCAACCAGCCACAGTCCCTCCCCAAAAGAGACAGATAAAAGGTGCTAATTGTTAATTTTCCCAAGTAGGAAATTAAAGAGAATATATCTAATATCAATGTCATTTCATAAAGTGGTAATTTAAAGTAAAACCAGTAGAAAACATAGTTTGAAGAAAAGTGGTAGAGAAACAGTTAACTTTGTAAAACAATTCACTGTAACTGTCTTAATTTATCTTATTTCACTTGGATAGGATAAAACTTCCCTGTAGACCAGTATTTGATAACTATTATTCTCCAGTAGGAAAAGCAAGCCTTCAGGTTGTTTCTTCTGGAAAGCAAGGGAGGTTTCCTTTCTGACTTGACGCTTTCGTATATCCAGACTTCAGGAAATTTCCAATCTCATTAATTATGGATAGAAGTAGTTCAATGCTTACCACATTTCAAACTACACATTTTAGTTCAGGTCATCAAAGCACATATTAAATATATTGGATATCTCTTCTTTCCCAAGGAAAACCTTAGACATACATACATAGCAGTGTTTGTGAAAACAGGTGGAATATATTTCGAAGTTGAATATAAAGCTAAAGAAAATATATCCTGTTTGTAATTCTCATTTGGATTGAACAGTTCCTGCCTCAAACAGGAAGACAATGTTTGATGTAGAAATCCCTAGAAAAGACTTTAGTGCATGTAACAAATCATCATTATTCATTAATTAATGCTTACTCTTAAGAGGTTCTAGGTCACACATAACTTTCAAGGTAACAGTAATGATTGCTTTGTGATTTGACATATGTCACAGAATTATATGTTTTTGAAACTCTTTGAAAGATCAGTTTCTGTTCAATGAGTTAAATATATATTTAATATACTATTTTAATTTGACAAAACACATATTACTATGGGATACTTTTCTAAAGACATTATGCCATAAGTAGCACATATTTCATAAAAATCTTCAAAACTGCTCAGCCTACCAGACAACATTCAGAATATACACAGGTGCAAATATAAACTATTATCATGAAGCATGAACAGCCAGCTTTAATACTAGCTGGGTTTAGTAATTAAATATTAAAACTGACATAAAGGTAATTTCAAATTCAGAGACTGAAGAATTTTTTGAAAGTCTTATTAAATAACAGAGATTTGTTGATGAATTAATCTAAAGATATTTTTAGAGAAAAAAAAAAAAGAGCCAAATCTAAAAGTATATTTCTGACCAGTAGTACTGCTAACCTTGCAAGTGTATTCAGGGTGCAAGGTAGTGAGAATTTATAACCTATTATGTAAAACAGTGTGATTATAGTCTACCAACATGTCTTTGTTAAATACTGGACTTCAACTAATTTTTCCCAAACAGTAATAAAAAAAAAAACCACTAAGTTCATTCATTTGGAGTAAGTGAGGGTGCTTGTCTGTCATGATTATAACTTTTGTGCCCAAGTTGTTCATTAATGCTTCAGCATCATTATTAAACTTGAGTATAGAAGGCTAATCAAATTCTCTAGGAACATATGATTGGTGGTGGCTGTTTTCCCTTGCCTGTGAATCCTCCTTAAAGTCTTTAGCTGTGACATTTATTATTATTATTATTACTAACAATATTTTTTATTAAATGTCTGGCTAAATTTATTACTTTAGATACTTTAATCACACATAGTTTTCTAAGTTCTTGGCCTTAGAACCAAGGAACATAAATATCCTATTTAAAATCATTCAAGCTTAGAAGATTCACTAATGGAAACACAGCAGTAACCCCAAAGTGAGCATTTTCTATTTTCTTCAAAGAGAGCAAAAAGCTATTATAGTGACTACACCCCTGAGCCCTGTTTATAATTTATGCACATATACAAAGGCGCTGTGGAACACCTTTTTCAGAAATGCTTTCCTTTGCCATAAATCTTTACCTTTTTTTTTTTTTTTATCTGTCAAAGAATATTCGAAGAGTTCCCATTGTTCTGAAGCCAAAGGCAGCATAATTCTTTGGACAATGAGAAAAAATGAAGGCAGTATTTCACTTTTATTGAGAAAATTTATGAGCTGAATTTTTTGGTTTTGCAAAATAGTTAAAATAATTTTATAAATGGTATCCTTCTTCACACTACCTAAAAATAATTTACCTTAAGAATTTAGGTAAAAGGTATAGACTAAAAAGTATACACACACCCTCAAAATATATAAACTTACTTAAATTTAAATTTAAAGTCTGTGATCATGTAAAAAGATTCTTCCATTTTCAAGACGGATATTAGGAGTAGACGCCTCTAAGTACAATATAGAGGTAATCTTGTAGAAGCTTTAGAGACACCATAATCCTATAAATTACTGCAAACTCTCCAGGTGTTTCACTAGTGCTCTCTTTCCTTTTCAGCTATAATTCTGAATATTGGTTACACTCACTTCCCTATCATGAATTTGAATGCTATCATCATGCTTATGTATCCCATTGCCACCAATCCACCATCACCAATGTTGCTAATGACTTGCTAGTTGTCCAATGCACAATTTCCTCATTGTATGTAATCTTTTGATAGCATTTGACATTGCTCTGTCTCCTCTTTGTGACACTCCTTTCTTGGGGCTTCCAAATATTTGCTCATCTCTCAGTTTCCTAGATCTCCTTTGTGAGCCTCTCCTTGTTTCCCTTAAAAATAGGTGCTGCTTTGAGTTTCTCAGAGAACGGGGCCTCTTGACACTTTCTGGTTTGGTGATTTCATCCACTTGCATCCACTTCTATCACTTCAGCTGCCATCTTGCTGATCGCTCCCAAATCAATATATCTCTTAACCATGGGTCAGGGCTCTGAGCTGAACTCCTGACCCATGTAGCCATCTGATTCCTGTTATAGGCCTTCCCTTCAGTGAAGACACCTTAGATACATCCTATCTATTCTGAACTCCATCTCATCCTCACACCACTTCCTCCTCCAGTGAACTCTCTTTCAGTAACCAGCACAACTATCCATGCAAGGCTTCAAGTCAAAAACCTGGGCAAAATTCCTCTTCCTCTCCCTCTCATTTCCAGTATTAACACATGACTTATTAATCAAATTGGGATACTTTTGAAAGTAAAATAATTGTGACAGGACCAAAGGGAAACAGTGGAACTGTCCAGGACAAATAAGATGATGGATTACTTTTTTTTCTTTTATAATTAGTTACAAAGTACTAGTACTTCCTAAGGATCTCCTGTGTCTACTTTTCCTGACTCTACTGCTACTACCTGAAGTCAGGCCAAACTCGTATCTAACCCAGTTTACACAGTAACCACCTCTTTTTCTCTGTCTATTCCATATCAACTCACAATGTGGCAACACAGTATATCTGTAACTTTAACTGTATTATCACTCCACTGATGGGAGCCTGCCAATGGCTTCCCAATCCTGTTAAGATAAAGCCCATGAAAGCAGGGACCATGTTCGTTTTGCTTAGCATTGCATTTCCAGTTGGACGTGGAAAGGCCTAGTTGAGTAAATACAAGAACAACATTAAGGCTGCCTCCGGTAGATGCAATGGCACACAGAAAATCACTTGTCTTCTGAAAAAACACAGGGATAGATTTGATCAGATGTATATCTTGTTTTGGAGGTTGGCATACATTTTTAAATGGTCTCTAGAAACTTCTAGGCCCTCTGCTAGCCACTCTTTCACAAAGTTAACTGATTCTACCATCTGCCATCATTTACCACAACACCAAAGGGTAGGGAAATTCCAGAGTCATGGGAAGTATGAGAAACTTAGTATCAGTAAGGCTCTATTTTAATTCTCAGTTCCTTCTCTTATTTGTTGTGTGACAATGAAGAAGTTAGCACCTCTGGGTTAATATTTCATCTATAAGACAAAAATAACAAATGAGATAAAATATTATATAGCTTTTATTAATATTAAGTGGCATAATGATGGGAAGTTTCTATAAAATGTGAAAACTAGTAGTAAAAGTAGTGGTAGGAGTGACTGTCCTGGGTGGAGATGGGCCAGATGTTAGCCCTTTGGGTCCATTACACAAAGGTTAAAAATTATGAATGGGGTGGGGGGGGGCATTTGTGTGGCTCAGTCGGTTAAGCATCCAACTTTGGCTCAGGTCACAAGCTCACGGGTTTGTGGGTTCGAGCCACACATCAGGTTCTGTGCTGACAGCTCAGAGCCTGGAGCCTGCTTCAGATTCTGTGTCTCCCTCTTTCTCTCTGCCCCTCACCTGGTCACACTCTAATCTCTCCCTGTCTCAAAAATAAATAAACATTAAATTTAAAAAATATTATTAATAGGAGAACTGACATTACTAGAAAACAGTTTTTAAAAAATCTTTTCACTCTATTGTATAAAGATACAATGGTGAGTTTTGTAAAGTCCATGTTATTAATTCAACAGTCTGCTACATTGGATATCTGAGTCTTATGGGCATCTTGAAGCATGCATTATTTAACTCAATGATTCTTTGAAGTCCTGTTTCATCAGGTCATATGATCTTATGAGACTTGTCTAGTCTTAGACGGTTGACAATAAAAAACAAGGTATTGGTGAAAAATGAAAGTAGCTATATACCACACATTTTGTTTAAATGGTTAACTAAAATTAGTTTGTTTCTGTTTAATAAAGATACGGACATTACTTGAAAATTTCTGATGTGGAAAATAACAGTTCAGAAGTCTATGAAGCCTTTAAACAACTATAAAAGTATAGATTTCTATTAGAAATATTTAATATTAATTTCACACTGCTTAAGGCCTCTTCTTGCAGGCTTAGAATGTCCAAAATTTTTCATTTTAAAACCACTGTTTACATTTTACATAAAATCCTGAAGAAATTTTATAGAAACCCTCCTTTTAATGCAATGAAAGAAGCATCACACATTAGGAATGTACTTAAAGGTTAAAAAATATGTACACAATATTTTTTGCTTCACAGTAACTTACTGAAGGTCAAATTATTTTACATGTGAATTTTTCATCAAGCTTTCCATTTGGTTAAATTTATTCAATTGGGTAAAACAGAACCTTAGCGTGTTCCCTTACTTCTTAAACACAGTTAAGTCTCTCTGCTAAGTTAGGTCTGAAATTTGCCCTTAATTCTCCATTTCCATTTTCATCTTGCTTTTTCACTGAGCCTTTCTGCTTCCCTTACAGGTCTCCTCAGATTCATCCTTTATACTGCCTCAAGAATGAGTTTTCTAAAATGCAGATGTGATTAAATGACTTTTTTCACTGCTTTCCATTGAAGAGGAAAGGCAGAAGTTCTTGGTCTGACATACAGAGCCCTTAAAAACTAGGCTCTAATCACCCTTTTCAGTCTCATCTACTGACAGTTCCTTTAGGCGATCACATACCCTAATCATACAAAAACATCAGCCCTTTTCCAAATACTCCTCCATCTCTTTCAGGGTTTGGCAAACTGTGTCCCCATGGGCTGTATCCAGTGAATTTGGAGTGTAACTATTATATGATTGCAAATAGTCAGCTTTATAAGATAATGCTAAATTATTACCAATTTATATACCTACCAGTAGTGCACATAAACTCTATTTAAATTACATATTAACACTCTGCCTCATCAGACTTTGTGATTTCTACCCATTTAGTGGTAGAGGATGATATCTAATATGCATTTGATTATTGAAATTATCTTTTGAGATATTCATTTGAAATATACCTCTGCTCTGAAATGCTTGATGCATAACCTTGGCCCATTTTTTTTTTTTTTTGATTGGGTTTTCATCTTTTTCTTATTGGTTCACAGAAATATCTTATGTATGGATATTAATCCTTTGTCAGTTATGTATTACAAATATTTTCTACTGGGCTGCTTTCCTTTCACTTTATTTATGATATCCTGATGAACAGCAGCTCTTAATTTCAGTGATTGATAAATCATTTATTTGAATTGATATCAACATTTCTGCCTGTAAAAGTTTTAAAACTATGTACTTCATATTTAATCCTGAGTCCATCTGAAATTGCTTTCTGAGTGTGATATACATGAGAAAAGTATTTTAAGTCTCCAAGCTAACATCCAATCCCCCATCTGCTAAATAAATTTCCAGTTATCTGTGGGTAACTTTAGAACTGATCCAATGATCTACAAAATCACTTTGGTCCCGTATCCAAATTCCATACACACATGAATTTTGTTTCTAGATTTTCCATTATTTTCTTAGAGGCAATATATGTGCTGATATGATATAGTTTTAATTACCACAGCTCTGTAATATGTTGTAATATATGATGGGCTTGTCCCGATGTTTAGCCCTCTATCTCAGCATCTTGGCTTGCCTTTAAATTTTGCTGGAACTTCTTCAGATTAAAGTTCAGCTAATACATTATCTTTTTACTTCTATCAAAGCTGCAATGCAGTCCATCCAAAGAGTTTTTAAAATTTGAAAAATTATGCTTTTTCGTTCTAAAAGTTCCATTTGGTTCTTTGCAAATGGTTCTTTGTTTAGTGACTCCTAAGAGTATTTTGCTATCCTTATGATTTGCACTTTGTTTCTTTAAATATTTTGTACACATCTCTTTTGTATACTGAATGTCTCAATCCCAATCCCTGCAGTCTTTTGGGGAGGCAGATCTATTATTTCTGCTAACTCTCACAGTGAGTTACTCTCAGGAATACTTGGTGACCTTTGATTGTGAGTTAATTGCTTTATGTTAGTCTGTGGGAATCCTGCAGGCCTAAATTGATCATGCTTTCATCTACAAAAGAACTTGTATCACCTTCTGCCAGTAACCATGAGGTACCACAGGACTCAGACCACCTCTGCACTCCTCAAGGACACCAGCTCTATATGAGAGTTCCAGGCAGGGTAACTCCCTTGTTACCAGCCTGAGGATCTGTGTTTCAAGGACCATATAGATTCAACAACCCCTTTGGGGACTACCAATCTTTCCTTCTGCCTATTGCTCACTGTTCTTAATTCTATTCATCTACTTTTTTGAGGGTAGGGGGCAGAGGCAGACTAGTGAGTCCTTGGAGACCTCCCCTAGGGGCTGAGAGCCTGGCAATGTATCTAAAGATGTGCCCTATCTAGGTATGATTTTTCTGCTGAGATCCTCAGAGCACCTAATCTGCCAGGCATCTGAAAATGGAAGTCAGATCATGGGATTTTAGGTTTTTATTTTAGAGCTAATTCAAGACCTTAATCCTTAACTACCCTCTCATCTCTGAAACAAGTTGATTATTTGCCCGTAACCTACATGTAAAATTGTGTTGCAAATATTTTTCAATAAATCTTCAATAGATTAGAAGATAATTGAGGGCAGAGGTATTAATCTCATTCATCTCTTATGTCCAGTAACTTAGTGGCCAACAGTTTAATGCATGAATAACAAAAATACTCATTATTGGACAAAGTGTACTACCTACGTAAAAGCATATATAATGTAGCATAAAAGCATGTTTCAAGTTTTAACATTTTGGAAATAAATACATTCATGCTACGGTTAAAAGAATTAATGTATGGAATCCATAATCATGCTTTAAAAAAACAATTCTACAGAGCAGAAATTGCCAAGGAACTTTAACATATCTGGAAAACATACTGATAAGGAATACTCTAACCAGGTGGCATTAAATATTTTTGTTATAACAAAACCACTGACCAGAGTTTAAGTTCCAGCTCTGCCACTTTCTAGTCAGGGGACATTACAAATGTTATCTAATAGCTGTGTTTCTCCATTTTCTTATTAGTAAAATAGGAATGCTAAAGATACATCCCTTCTCTTAAACACATTAAAATAGATAAAATACTTAGGATAATACTCGGTACCTAATAAAGCTTCAGTAAGGGTTAGGGTGACTATAATCAAATTCAGATAAAAATCTTTTTCCAAATCTAAATTTCTGTACCATAATTAATATGAACTCAAATAAACAGCAAATGGAGAGAAGTCTAATTTCTAAAAGTACAGACAATTCACTATTTATCACATATTTTTTGAATATTTCAGGGATACAAAAACTGTATGAGGCTAAAAACCACAAAGATGAACAAATGCTCTTCCTTGAGAGTGTGTATCATCTAGAAGCACAGCCAAGTACTTATATAATTGTACCTATGAGCAGAATATGGCAAGTACTACAAAGAGGAAAAAGCAGGACTCTTGCACAAGGGGATGAAATTGTATCTAGTTTGCTGTCATCCTCAAACATTTCTTAGAATCATTCAACACCAAAGTCCAACTCTGATTTTTAGATAAAAAAAAACTCAGAGGAAGTAATTGCCTTTTCCATGGTCATGGTATTAGTTATTGACACAATAAAAATAAAGCCCATGCTTCGTGACTCCCAACTGGCACTTTCACTTGGGAGAAACGTGACTTGCAACCTATTTAGGCATATTTTTTAGCACTGTCTTCTCAGAGGGAGAAAAAGATGCCAGAGAGGTATCAACCTCAATCACTACCTAGCAAAAAGAAACAAGTAAAGTTGGGGAGATAGAAATACAGGTAAACTGGTAGTTAGATCAAATCCTTCCTATAAAATCTCAAACATAGATGGATAGATGGAATCTGGGAGTGTTTTTAGAGGAAGTTATAAGAGGGTTCTATAAAGAGTTTTTTTTTAAGTCATAAATTCCATGACCCATCTCTTTTTCTGTTCAATTTTAATCCAAGTTAGTTAACACATAGCGTAACAATGATTGCAGGAGTAAAATTTAGTGATCTGTCACTTACATACAACACCCAGTGATCATCCCAAATGCCCTCCCTAATCACCCTATTTAGCCCATCCTGCCACCCAATATCCCACCCTCTAGCAACCCTCAATTTGCTCTTTGTACTTAGGAGTCTTTTATGGTTTGTCTCCCTCTCTCTTTTTATTTTATTTTTCCTTCCATTCCCTTATGTTCATCTGTTTTGTTTCTTAAATTCCACATGAATGAAATCATGATATTTGTCTTTCTGTGACTGACTTATTTCACTTAGCATAATACACTCTAGTTCCAACCACATTCTTGGAAATGGCAAGATATCATTCTTTTTGATTGCCAAGTAATATTCCATTGCACGTGCATGTGTGTGTGTGTGTGTGTACACACACATACATACATACACACCACATCTTCTTTATCCATTTGTCAATTGATGGATGTTTGGGCTCTTTCCATACATGGCTATTTACATGACCCATCTTAAATCCAAGAAAGCCTGGGTTTCCTTTCTTTCACTAATAAATAAATAATTTAGTGTCCCTGGCATGTTCCCAGCCCATTTCTAGGCTCTGAAGAATCGTCACTGAACAAGACAGAGACTATCTCTGCTCTCATGCAGTTCCAGAACTCATGTGTTTCAAAACACACCCGTGTCCCAAAGCAGACAATACACACGTAAGCAAGACCCTGACACTGAGAAGTTCCTTGCCAAAAATTAAAGTAGGGAATGAGATAGAGCACACGGTGACTTCTTTAGGTTTGAAGGTGAGGGAAGACCTCTCTGAAGAAAACAGGGAAGTGGATGGTGTGGTTTTATTACTGAGATGAGGTAGAGTGTAGCACAGCAATAGCAGATGCCTTCAGAGCCTATGCACTAGGCATTAAAGTGAGGTCAGAGGTTATGAAGATGTCTAGTTGATTTTAAAAAAGCTTTTTTAAACCTCAAGTAATAAAGGAGATCAGAGGATAACAACAAAGTAATAAAAATTAACTTGGGGAGGTAAAATAAGACAAATAATATAATGTCATAACCCTGGCCCACATTCGTACCAAAGGTACAGGAAAGGGACGCTGTGAATGATAAGGAACTGCATCTTCCATATAGTGGCTACTATGTGTGGAACATGCAAGAAGCAATGGCCTATTAAGACTAAAACAGGTTGAGGTGAGAATTACTGAAAAGTGAAAAGAGTAAATAAAAATAAATGATGTTGGATCACATATCCACATATAGTGTTTGTAGCAAAATAGTCTGGAGAACAACAAAATGTGTACCTTAAAGTAAAACGTTTATAAAATGATATGTGGGTATCTGGAAATGGTAGGTGAAAAGAGCTTCATGATAATGTCAGTGATTTTTTTTTTCTCCTATAAACTACACGATCAGCACAGTCTCTTCCTCAGGGAAAAAAATCTGGAATATTAAAATCCAGGCAGTGCATGTAATTAAAAGGCAAATAAATGCACTTGACATTTTTGTTGGCACAAAACTCAGAATGCCAGATCTAGGCCAGTCATCCAAACATGCCATTCAAAGCACAAACAGGAAAGAAAAAGTACACAGTTGAATGTGATATCATTTGAAATAATAGAGAAAAAAATAGAAACCAAGCAAAACTTTTAATAGTGCTCAAGTTAGAAGGATGTGGTGTGATCTAAAATAATAAATATGACTTACCTTTTAACCTATTTCTACTTGCCTTATTTTTAAAATGAGGGGTTAAGATTAGCTGCTTTTGGGCTGCTTTTAGTGATGAATTCTACTTTCATTTTCAGCAGGTCATTTTCCACTGAGGCTTGGATAATGCATTAATCTGGCATATCTCAGGAGAACACACAACACGGTTTAAATCATTTTAATAGAGGTTGCACTGCCATTTTCACAGGTGTTTATTTACTAAATTAAAGACTGCTTTAATATTGTACAGAGGAGCCAGATTAAAATGAGATTTTATTTGAGTTCCAGCTTTTCTGGGATAATTTAGTTTAAAGTCTAAATTATTAATAAACACTTTAGAGTTTGAGATTGGGTTTTTAATCCTAAAATATCTTTTGGCCCTGAGTGAAGAGACTGGAGGCACATTTTCAAATGGCTCTTGATAGTCTCAGATGATCTAATCATAGACCACATGTCACAACTTCGACTTTTCAAAATATCTGGCAAACACTGACATCCAGGACACTTTGATTAACTACAGTTTGTCTACTTTTAGATAATGAATGTTTTTTTTTGAAAAGCCAATGCCATCCAGTCATCTAAATAGGACCCTTTTGATAAGAAGTTTCAATCTGTTCGGTGAAACCTTCCCTACTCCTTCAATCTCACTTGTTTCTTTTTATATTCCTATGCACTTATTGGTCCTATTTCTTATCTAAGCTTTAATCATGGCCTGAAAAAATAGGCCGGAGTTTTATGAGGAGCAAGGGTTTTTGAGGTCATCATTCACTGATTAGATGGACATGGAGAAGATACATTACATCTTTCAATCTCGGTACCTTTATCTATAAAATGGGCTTAACACACTTCTATACCTATTCTAACTGTTAAATGAGATGGTCATAAGGAAAGTTCTTCAAGGTTTTCTTCCTGTATTTTCCCCATTTACCTTCTTGGCGAGCATACACTAGCACCTGCACTCTGCAGTAAAGAGTAAGGATTCAGGACATAGGTAACCTCCAAATTCCTCACTTATGTTAGCGATTTGCAGATTAACAATCTGTATGCTGCTGTTTGGAAACAGTTTTACAGTATAAATGCAAATGGGCTACTTAACTTTTTGCCTGCCATTCCAAAAGCTAAGTAGCTAGTATGAATTCATTCTTGTTGCTTAGAGGTGGGGCTTTTTTTTTTTTTTTTTTACTCTTAACAACATCCTTCCCGCCATCTCTGATTCATATTTTACTGCAACCAATTTTTAAATTGCCTTTTTGCCATTCCAGATTTTGGCCCCTTTACTTTTCTTCCCTTAAAATCTAATTTTCAGCAGCCTTCAAATAAGTGGCTTCATTTTTCTTTGACCTTTGATGTATTTACTTTTTCAATTACCTCCAAACTTACTGAATGTACTGTTCATTTACTTCTTCCACTTTCTGTGCTGAATCCCTTAAAGCTGGTTTCTAAGCGCCTCACTCCAAATGAGTCCTGCTACTGTCAAGGACTTCCAGTGGTGAAGAGACTTGTATATATCCTGAAGAGATCTCTGAGACTTCTCCCCCTTTATCATCAGATCACACAGCTTGGCTACCAGTCCTCGGTATCCCCTGGAAGACCTACCTTTCTTGGATGATGTTGATCAACCCTTAACCATTAACTTCTGTGCAAAGTTGCTCTCTCTTATGGACTTCAATGAGCCCTTAAGTTTTATGAGCATATTTCTTTTCTAAACCCTCCCCCTAAGCTTATAGGTTTTTGTATTTGGAAGCATAGAAAGTCAAGCTTTTTCAGAGACAAGTTGACACATACTAGGTAGAGCTGAATCCTGCCTAATCTTTACTTGATACGACTGCATCAACTAACGCTATGACACAGAGATTAAACACTTATAAAATCCCATCCTCTATACATTCTTCTGCTTTAAAAATACTGAACTCCTCTTTTCTGTAGTGAACAGAGTAGTGGAATCTGCAGAGAAAAGGAAAAAAGAAGAGGGAAAGCAAAGGCTGAAATCTGGAAAATCACTGTAAATTATGAAAAAGATCTGTAAAGCTATTCAATAAATTTTTTTATAATTTTTTAAATGTTTGTTTATTTTTGAGACAGAGAGAGAGAGAGAACATGCAAGAAGGGGATGGGCAGAGAGAGAGGGAGACACAGAATGCAAAGCAGGCTCCAGGCTTTGAGCTGCCAACACAGAGCCTGGTGTGGGGCTCGAACCCACAAACCACAAGATCATGACCTGAGCCAAAGTTGGACACTTAACTGACTGAGCCACCCAGGCGCCCCTAAATCAATTTTTAATAATAATGTCATGTGTGCATATAAACAATTATTCCAAAATTCTTAGGTGAACACTGATTTCTAACTACCTTTCCCCAAACAGCTGAAGTTACAAATGAAGAATCATCTGAAATCATAAGATCTATTTTACCGTTTTTAAAAAAGTATTTATTTAAATTCCTTAATATACAGTGTAATATTAGTTTCAGGTGTACAATATAGTGATTCAATGCTTCCATTCATCACCTGATGCTCATCACAAGTGCACTCCTTAATCCCCATCACCTATTTCACCCATTCTCTCACCTACCTCCCTTCTATAATCTATTAATAGTTTTTGCAACACAATAATTCCTTCAATTTTGCAAGAATAGAGATGAGTCTTCTAATTCTTTCATTCTATGCTGGGTTTCAATTCTATTGTATTAAGAGAAAAATATCTTTATCTTTGCAAAGTATCCTTATTTCACGGGGGCATTCAGTAAAGGAAGACAACCAAAACACTACTCTCCCTGGAAAAGAAACTGTGCTGGAATTAGGTTCCTCTAGTCACATTATAACCTACCTACCTCAATTTTCCTCCTTAGCCTCCTTTAACTGACCCCACAGACCTGAAGAAATGCAACATCTGGCCGATGACTGAGGGCTCCAGTTTGTAACACAAAAGGAACCAAAGTCTAACGCATTCTTTTGAGGAGTCATTTGATGGTTTCTGGAAGGAGTGAGAGTTTGAAGACTCTCAGGCAGCTTTAAGAAAAAAGGAAAGGGGAAGGAAGGAGGAAGTAATAATATCCTTAAAGAAAACCTCTTCTTCAGGTCTATGAATAGAAGGATACTTCTTACTGGTGGTAAAGGAACTATGATATATTTAAGTCAGTTAAAATTCCTTAACATTTATTCCTTCTTCACATACTACTACAGTCTTCCTTCAGGACAGGACCTTGGGAAACTATGTGGTTGTTTGAACCATTTGGGCTGGTGGAACAAAATGGGGTGGACACGAGGTGACGAGCCTGATGTGCTTCATTTTCTTGGATTTGGATAGTCATTTGGCTCTCAAAGTGAAGCAGCAAATCTTATGAATCTTATGAATCCTCTTATTTCTCCGAAACAATCTTTGAGGAAAGAGATAAGATAAATGGTTCCCTATTATATGCTGGCAATATGATAAATATATAAGTTTAATATCAAGTTCTAAAAAGTGTGCAAAACTAAAACTTACATTTTAATGAATCCCCAGAAATCACTAGAATTAACCAGAGAATATATAGGGAATTCTAGGCAGCCCACCACAGTAAGAACAAACAGTTTTGGTTGTTCTGCATAGCTAAGTGAAGGGAACTACTCTTGGACAGGAGCAGAGAGGGTGTCCAGCTGTATCAGTGTCTCAAGTGTCTCAATTAAGATGTGAGAGGAAGGTGGAGAGCCTTTATCTGAAATCACTGGCCAACACTCCTTGAGAATCTGTGGGACCTAAACATGGAAATGGAAACCAGTACCTCTCTTTAGAGATTCCTGGACAACCGCAGTTCTGTAGTCCTTCCCTGCATGCACTAACTTCTGACCTTCAACTCACACTTTCCTAAATCAAATTCTATCCATCAAACCTCTCTAGAAGCTAGATTCATGGTCTTAGCCCCAATAACTTTCTCTGTTCTCCTTCAGCAGTAGGCCTCATGTTGTCACCTTTCTCTTCCTATCTGTGGTAGTTAATTTTGTGTTAGTTTTGGCTGGGCCACAGTGTCCCGAAATCTGCTTAAACATTATTTTGGGTGTCTCTGTGAGGCCATTTCCAGAGAAGATTAACATCTGATTTGGTAGACCAAAGAAGATAGTTTTCCCCATGTAGGTGGGCTTCCTCCCATCCACTGTGGGCCTAACTAGAACAAAACCACAGGGGGAAAACTGGCTCTCTGTACCTGTTGAGCTGAGAGATAAAGGTTCTGCTGTCCTTGGACTGGGCATCACTTGCTCTGGTTCACAGGTCTGTGGACTCAGACTAGAACTTCCACTGGCTTTCCTGAGTTTCCAGCTTACAGAAAATAGATGTGGAACTTCTCAGCCTCCATAACCATTTGACCTAATTCTCCCTAATAAATCGTGATAAATGTCCCTTTGGTTTTGTTTCTCTGCAGAACTCTGACGAATATAATACCCTTCATATTAACTTCACTACCAAATTGGCCCCCAGCATGTTTATATGGGCTATATTTTGCTATGGCTTCTCATTACAACTTTGCTGGAAAGTATTCTTTTCAGAATATTATAAAAACAAAGAAATAATCACTTTTCATCTAGTCTGTTTTAAAACAGAACCATTTGATCTCTTGTTTTCACAAATAGAGAACATCTCTAGGGCAATCAGGTAATTCACAGATTTTAGTCTCTGTCCACCCATACTTTCCTTTTCAAAGTAGGCATTTAACCTATTCCTGAAGTTCAAAGCTACTGAAATATCCCAAGTCTTAAAAGTAACTCAAAAGCACAGAACATTTCAACCCATATGAACACACTAAAACAATTCCTTATAAGTGCTGTGTAAACATCTGAACAAATCTTATCCTATCACATCACCATGTGCTTTAGCAACTGAAAGTCTATTCTAAGCACATGACCACAACTACTTGCCTTGTAACAGATGATGTTCTGGGTAGAAGATTATGTTGCTATGGCATCAGCCAACCATGATCTTATTAATCCTCTTGTTTACCAGAACATTTTTAATGGAAAAAGCAAATATTAATAGTTCTCTATGATGTGTTTGCATTTATGATAAATGTAAATTTAGTATCAAGTATGAAAATTAATTTAATATTTTCTTAGTGTTTGAAACCAGAACTACCTTCTAACTAATCTGATAATTCCCAGAATTTACTAGCAGACTCTGCAGCATTATCACTATTATTTTTGCAGTTCATGAACATATACTGATATGGGAGAATAATATGTAAACCATAATATTTATCTTTTCAAGGTCACATGCAGTGCTAGTTTATTTTGGAGTATAATATCTTTGACATATGTGGAATAAATTCTATAAAGCTAAAGGAATTTGCCAGTCCTTTTAAATTAGATTATCTGCAGCTCTTTCCAAATCCCCAGCAAACGGTGAAACTGAGTTTTGCATTCTGCATGTATGAACTTGGCTGACAACAGAGATTTGCATAAGACATTCTTTCCCTGTGAGGCCAAGTTTTGTTTTTCTTCATTAGTTTCTATGAATTCACATTCCAAAGTCTCTGATTCAGACAGATTGTTTTCTCCAACTTTTGTTATATTAAGCTGAACCTCAAAGGAGACAAGGCTTCCTTACAAATCTTTTGCTAACTTTTCTACCTTATAGAGGAAGAATAAGCAAACTCATTTAGAAGAAGATGAAAATCAATGATTTGTAGATTGGAAAACCCTGGTTCTGTCCTTGCTTAAATAAGATACAATGCATACTAAACAGCTACACCTCAGAGAAAAGGCCATAAAAGAATTTTCTATCTACATATTTGTTTCCAAAGGCTACCTAACAAACGCAGGGTCAAGGGGCCAAAATTAGGATACTGGCAGAGCTCTATTCTCTCCAGAGGATAGGCTCCTTCCTCCGCCCCTCTCTTGCTTATGATATACATGACTGGATTTAGGGCCCATGCAGTTAATCTAGGACAATCCTTCCATGTCAAGATTCTTAATGTAATCACATCTGGAAATACATTTTCCTTCCAGGTAGCACTTACAGGTTCTGGAGATTAGGGCCTGATATATTTGAGTGGCCCTTATTCATTAAATCTGTATGCTTTTCAATGTATTTTTCAAGGTACCCACATTACGTAATCAAGAGAATCCCATAGGGCAGGGAACAAAGTGATGGTAGTGAGAGGCAGGAAACTAGGAAAGACAAAGATCATCCTTTGCCACATTTGACAGATTTGGTAGGCAGGTCTACATCTCTTCATTCCCACAGGTAGTTTTTATTGCTAACGATCTCTCCTCATTCTCCATATACTCATATGCATGGTAGTTACAGAAGGCCCTGTGACATGCTTCAAAACTTTACTCTTCTATATATATTGTATACATGTATTAAAGTGACTTTCCTTTAAATCAGGAAAGGTAACACAAACCAGTCATAATAGCTGTTGCTCAACAACTAAAGGGCTACCTCTGGAAAAGTACTACAACCATTCATGTCCAACCTCATTTTCACCATGCCCTTAGTATAATTACAGGAGTCCAATACCACAGCCGTTCCATGTGCTTCCTTATGCCCCCAGCTCATCTGCATATCCAGACTTTAACAGGTCTGCTCTCCTGCCCTACCCCTCGTCCGCAAGTCCAGTCTCTTTTGTTCCCTCAACATCTACCTCAAATCTATTTTTTCCATAGAGCTTTTAGCCACTTGCCCTGGTAATGCATTATCCCTTCACAGATCAGAATCTCATGGTCTTTAAAAAAAACAGTCTTGATTATTCCTTGTTTTATGCTTAAACATGTGCATATTGTCTCCACTACATCATAAGCTCCTTAAAGGTAAGAACTATCTCACTCAGAATTGATGTTTTCTTCCCTGATCCCCATTCTTATCCATCCCCTTCTTGCTACAGAGACTTCCGTACAGCCAAGACTCTAACTGTCCAATTAACTAAGCTTGTTCTTTACTTTGGGCAAAATATTTGACTATATGACTTTGTTTCCCTAGTGAAATCATAAAGGTGAGAGATTATCTCTTCTAATCCCTGGTAAAAGAGAGAGTTATGAGACACATAATACATATTTATTTCTTAAGGGTTTGAGTTTCTGAAGAGGGGCAAGCTTTAAACTTGAAATTGGTATTATAAACAGCTACCCAGAATGAAAATTACCCTTTCAAAGAGGAGAAATCGCTGTTAAAGTAGTGCATTATAGCATATGCTTTCGTCTCCCAAATGACAGCATTTCTTTGGAAAAGCAAAACTATTTTAAAGTGTATATTCAATAATACATGGAATTCAAAAAGCATGCCTTATTTTTATTTTAATGTTTCGAAATAAAGGAGATCACAGATAAATAGATTTTATCCAAGCCATGAAGTATAGAATCTTTACTTGTTAAACAAATGGTTGGATGTTTTACATGCCATGCACTGGATAGATGCTGGTATGTATCACCCAATAAGACAGGGAAACTCTTTAGCTTAGAGAGGAGAAGAGACAAAAAATATTATAATGAATTGTGATAAATCCTCTGACATAAAAGAAAGAGTATTAAGAGAACACATAAGAGAGGACTCTAATTGACTGTGGGAATAAGAAAAGATAATTCTATTGCAGCCTAAAGGATGTGTGCCCATGACACAAAGATGTCGAGTGAATAGAATTTCAGTCATAGTGCTGTAACTCTGAAGAGAGCTGTGAGATAAGACAAACAGGTTTGCAAGCCATTCTAAGTACAGAATGTGATCACAGTGGTAATGAAATCTTGTAGCAAGGGCAGAAGAGAAGAAGGTCCCAAGTTCTGAGCAGTTGGTTACAAATGAAGGTCAAAGACTGAGTAAGCGTTTCAGACAGGTTGAAAGGTCTTCTTGCAACAAGCAACTAAAGACAGCTTAGTGTGGATGACCAGTGAAGCCACACTTGAAATCCAGGGTATGACTAGATAATGTGGGACTTTGTAGGCCAGACTAAACTTTTACCTTATTTTAAGAGAATTTAGAACACAATAGAACAATTAAAAAATAACAATATTTTAGGGAAGTGATATAACCAGATTTGCATTTTTAAGTTTATTTATTTATTTTCAGAGAGACAGTGAGAGAGCACAATCTGAGGAGGGGCAGAGAGAAGGAGAGACAGAATCCCAAGCAGGCCCTGTGACAAGAGTGCAAAGCCCGACACAGGGCTCAAACTCACAGACTGTGAGATCATGACTTGAGCCAAGATCAAGAGTTAGAAGCTTAACCAACTGCACTACCCAGGTGTCCCAGATTTGCATTTTTAAGTGCTTTCCCTCACTATCATTCTGGAAAATGAACAGGAAGAAAGCAATGGTAGTAGATGCGGGAGGACCGGATACGGTGACAGTCCGCTGTGGTCCAGGTAAGAGGTGGAGGCAGCTCAGACCAAACTAGCAACAGAGAAAATGGGGGAGAAAAGTAGACAGATTTAAGAAATGAAGGCAGTGAACTCAAAGTGCTTGATGACTAGTGGTATAGGAGAGGTTAAGAAAAGAGAAAAATCAACCATCATTCCCCAAGTGGTTCAACTATTCAGCGGAAGGCCGTGGCATAAAGTGAGATAAAGAACACTGGAATAGAAGTAGGTTTTAGGGGGAAAACATCAGATTAGTTTCCAAGTTCTTGAGGCTGATGTGCCCGTGAGAGAGATCTATTGCAGAAATAGGGCTGTAACTCAGAAGAGATAACTGAGATTAGAGAAACAAGTTTGGAAGTCATTCTAGTACAGAACATGACAGCAGCTAGGGTGAGATCTTATAAAGAGTATACAAATAAGAAAACTAGAGACAACAAGCCCATATTTAAGTCCTGAGAAACTGAAAGAGTAAAAGCTACCAAAACATACTAAGAAATTGTGGGTGGAAAAAAAGAAAAACCCATGATAGTAGGTTACTATGGAAGAGGCCAAGGAAAGCAAAACTCTTGGTTTAGTCCTATTCTAAGTTTGGGTAAACAGGGGAAGTATTTACCCAAAAAGTTATTTTAAATTGTTATTTTTAAGCCTGAGGACTAGAGGGCAAAGAACATGTTTATTTGGATGTTTTCAAACTGCACAAAAGACATAAGTTCTTTGTTAAGTAAAAAAATATATATTGCTTTAAATCTTGTACACTGAAAAGTCACTACATATCATATATCTAAAGTCTATAATCTACTTAAGATTCCAACTAGAAAATGACACGGGAGCCAACTTGAAAAAGCAGTGATAAATATCAAAGTTCTCCAAAAGTTTACAGTCCATCAAAATGGCATTGACCTATGTGCTTTTGTATTATAAAGAAACATATCATCTCTAGCTTGGATTTTTATAAGATTTCTCCCAACTATCTTAGAATAAGTACACGGGTTTGCTTTTTGTTGTTGCAATCACCAAAAGATCAGGTATGACACTGTTTTGCAGATCAGAGAAGCAGCAGAAAAACTGACTCTGTGGAAAGTTACCCTGCTTTTTCCAGGTCTAGTTTTCTCGCCTTTAAATGGGGTAACTAATTCTTTTTTAAAAACTATGTTTATTTATTTATTTTGAGAGAGAGAGAGAGAGAGAGAGATCAGGGGAGGGGCAGAGAGAGAGAGGCAAAGAGAGAGAATCCCAAGCAGGCTCCACACTGCCCAACGCACAGCTCAATGTGGAGCTCAGACCCATGAACGTGTAAGATCATGACCTGAGCTGAAAGCAAGTGTCAGATGCTTAACTGACTGAGCTACCCAGGTGCTCTGGAATAAATAATTCTTGCTCTCTAAGTTTGTTCTGCAGATTACTGAATATATATCTGAAGTGCCTGGAAGTGCTTGGCACAAAAAAGAACTTAATACATAGTCATTAGTATCAGCAGTGGGGAGTAAGAAATTACTGGAATGCAACACATCATATGCTTTATCAGGGCTACATAATTTTGAAAAATATTACTGGCATTCTTTTTGCATAGTGTGTCTCATGAAAATCTTTTTTTTTTTTAAACAGAAAGAGGATTCAACAGATGAGGAAGTTATTATTCATTTCATATAATTTTTATTTCCATTGCAGCAAATAGAAAACATCCTCACACTGAAATTGTGGCTGACATACACCATAACCAGTGTCCCAAATCATTCATTCAGTTTGAATCTGTTAATTCTTTTAATAAATATTTTTGAGCATCTGCTGAGATAGCTGCTTAAGGCAGATTCAAGTCTGATCCAAGCCCTGCTCTATGGAGCCTGCAGTCTAGAAGGGAAGAAAGATAGCAAGCAAATAATTAAAACTGAGTTCAATACCACAAAGAAAAAATTTATTCCTCTTCTAGACTTAAATATTTCACAGCATCCAAAAAACTTGTTTTTTTTAAAAAAAAATGTTTATTCATTTTTTGAGAGAGGGAGAGGCAGAGTGCAAGTGGGGGAGAAGCCGAGAGAGGGAAACACAGGATCTGAAGCAGGCTCCAGGCTCTGAGCTAGCTGTCAGCACAGAGCCAGACACAGGGCTTGAACCCACGAACTGTGAGATCATTACCTGAACTGAAGTTGGAAGCTAAACCACCTGAGCCACCCAAGTGCCCCCAAGAACTTGTGGATTCTTTTTTTCTTTTTAATGACAAGAAATTATTTATTTTTCTTTTTCTTTTTTTTTTTTAACAGTTTATTGTCAAATTGGTTTCCATAAGAACTTGTGGATTCTTGATGAACCTCATCACTTAATCTTGTAATTCACAACAATCACTTGTTTGGCCATATTAATGTAAATAGCTAACATATACTTTCATTATCAGGAGAAGAAAATACCTATCACCATGTGATGACTGAAGTATTTCAACTTTTTCATCATTTCTTGAAATAATGAATATATCATTTCCTTTGAAAGTAGGCTCTACTAGCATGTTTCCCACTAGACAGAACTGTTTGATCACTAAGCAAACAGATAATTACTGCCTGGCTGTTCATTAGTTTATTCATTGAAGAAATATGTACGCTGGTCAATAATGTAAGTCAGGTGGTGTAGTTATTACATGAAGGATTTACTCTGACAGAGTTCAAAGAGTCTTTCAGGAAATTGTGTGCCTAAAAGTTAAAGTGACCTTTATAAAACTTCCTCTCTTGAATGAATGAGTATTTAAGAGCTTCATAAATGCCAAGGTCTGTTAATATATTAAGTTTTCAATTAACTTTTGCAAGCACCTCTGAGGCTTGTGAGGCAGGTATTTGTACCTTCTCTTCTAGATGACGGTGGGGACATTAAGAGGTTGGTATTACTTCTTTCCTATTTTAGCCTGAAGGGCTTCCTCCCATACTGAAGCCTTTGACTCCAAATCCCACTAATCTTGATCCCCTGCAGACTTCTTGTGTGGTCTGGTCTTGTCTTTCTTTCTTTCCTTTACTTTCCTTCCTTCCTCCCTCCCTCCCTATTTTAATATATATAATATTTGAGAGATGGGAGGAGGAGCAGAAAGAAAGAGAGACAGAAACAGAGAGAGAAAGTCTTAAGCAGGCTCCATGGCGGGGAGGGGAGCCTGACTCTGGGGCTCTACTCCACAACCCGGGGATCATGACTTGAGTGGAAACCAAGAGTCGGACTCTCAACTAACTTGAGCCACCCAGTCACCCCTCATGTATGGTTTTTCTAAAACAATGACCCTACTACTGTCCCATTTAATAGCCTACAAAACTTTCAAGGAAATAAAAATGAGAATGTAAATTAAATGCAATGTTTATATCAGTGTTTAGTCACTTAAAATGAAAACACATATAATGTGGAAAAAAACCATGATACAATAGTAACTACAGATATTTAAAAATTGCAATCACAATCATGGAAAATATTTGGGTAAGCATTTGATAGGAAAAAAGAAAAAAGCAATAGTTGCTTTTAGGGTGTTGTTTTAAGACATTTTTAATGTTACTATACTGTTCTCACAGTTTTTAAAGCAGAAGAGAGAAAACAAAATGGTAAAGCACTGTTGATAGTTGGTCCCTGATCTCAAGATAAAGTTCAATCCCGAGTATTACTGTCTTTCTAGAACCCTGCATCAACATACCTTGTAGCCTAACTTCTCGCCAATTTCTTTATGTATTCCTGCCTGAACATCCCATTAACTTTCATGTATACATACCTTTGCTTATGCCGTTCCCTAAGTCTCTGATCCTTTCAACCAGCTGAACTCAAGTGTCATTTTGCATGGAATTCTGTTTTATGTCTGGGCACATTGTATCACAGTTATTAGCTCATCTGTCAGGGTTTTTACTACTCCTAATTCCTTTAAGGCATGAGCTACATCTTATTCATTTTCATTTTCTCAATGTGCTGAAGATCAGGTGTACAACAAAATTTTATTAATTATTCTTGTGTATTTTAAAAGTGAGGATGTTCTTTTTTGACATGTTTTTTCCCCAAATATCATGGTTACTTTTATTAATTTCAAAGCAGAAATGTGGAGTAAGCAATTAGAAATTCTCCTTCAAATGCTACAAGATTTTGAGTCTGGCCCAGAATGTTTACCTAAAACTAAAGGTTATCTTGAGAAGGTGCTCTAATAAAATGAACAATTAGAAAGATCCTTCATGGGGTGGCTGGGTTGGCTCAGTTAAGCATCCAATACCTGATGTTGGCTGAGATCATGATCCCAGGTTGGAGAGATTGAGACCCGTGTCAGGCTCCCTGCTGACTGTGGAGCCTGCTTAAGATTTTCTCTCCCTCCCTCTCTGCCCCTCCCCTGCTCTCTCTCTTTAAAAAAAAAAAAAAAATCCTTCATAATAGCTCATAGAGAGTTCAGTTACTTAAGCAATGCATTTGACATTTTGTTAAGTAAAGAAAACAGTTTATTTATATGATATTTTTTGATGATTTTTGATTTCAGGTTAGGATATTAAATGGATTCCACCACATTGAAATTATTCATAACTCTGCTCCCCAATTCTGCCACTGTCCTCATACTTCTCAGTAACCTGAGTGAAGAATTCAGATTCAAAGTAAGGCTGGAATTGTGCTGGACTACTTGTGTGCAGTTGGCTCACTGAAAGTCAAATTTTTTACCTTCCCCACTCTTCAAAATACTTGTGAGCATCATGTCTTAGATGTGCTGGAGATGGAGGGTGTAAGATACAATATGACAAAGATGTCAGGATCTAGCTTTCAAATACATCACTGCCTTAGGAGAATCCCTAGAAGCAGAGCCTGAGACAAGGATTCAGAGACAAATGATTTGAGGGAGTCTGCTCAGGAGAAAGGAGAGAGGGAGAGAGTAAGAGGGACAGGACTGAAGTAAGAATGAGGTCTTAGCTGGAGCCTCACCTCAGCCTGATCCCATGGGGGAGCCATAGAGCATGGACTGCTCCAGACTTGACCTCATCCTGAGAGGACAGCTTTGTACCCCCAAGTCAGTTGGCTGTGAGAGGACAGGGTTGCAAAGCAAATGACTTTTTAGCTATGATTCGGAAGAATAGGGAGGAGCCGTGTGCCATTAGCAGCTAACACCCCCAGAAAAACTGGGGAATGGATCTACAAGCTTTGAAAAAGAAATCTGGCCAAAGCACTAAAAGTAACAAAAGGCATACAAAAGCACCACCTTGAAGTCACAGCCTCATTGGCCCTTTAAAAAGAATATGAAGCAGGAAGAAAAGAGATATTTTTTTTTAAATATTTTTATTTATTTCTAGGATAGAGAGAGACAGCGTGAACAGGGGAGGGTCAGAGAGAGAGAGGGAGATACAGACTCTGAAACAGGCTCCAGGCTCCGAGCTGGCAGTCAGCACAGAGCCCGACGTGGGGCTCGAACCCACGAACCGCGAGATCATGACCTGAGCGAAAGTCGGACGCTTAACCGACTAAGCCACCAAGGCGCCCCGAAAAGAGACATTTTTAAAGACACCTATCCTAAGATTTCTAATGTAACCAGCAGTGTTTCTGGCTCAACCACAATTGTCCCCATGTTATCTCTATATCCTGACATTGTGCGGATAAGGTCCCTAAAACCCAACTCTTCCATTAGCTGATGGTGTCATGTGGACATGGATGTTTCTAGCTGTGCATCTTGACACTGCTTCCTTGGCTTATTTTAATCTTATCAAAGACTTCACATGTGTGACTCAAACTGAAAAAGGATGGTTTCTTCATTTCTACAGAATAGTCCTGCAGGACTGATCAGATAGCAGCTGGATTATTCCCTTAAAAGCAGCTCCTTCTCTGCATAAAGCATGTGCATGTCGGTTTGCTTTTTATTTCCCTACGTCAGAAATCAAATTCAAGAATTTCAGGCTGACATAAAAAGAATTCTTTTCACAAGTCACAAGTGTCATTTGCTATAGGTTACACTAAACTTTTCACATAGAAACTGTCACGATCATCAGAGTGTTGCTTGGTTGAGTCATGGCATTCATTTCCTCTCTCCAACAAATATTTATCAGACATTCAGTCGAAAGAAATGCGCTAAAGGATATGGTGGATAAAATGATGAAATAAAATGAAACTTCAAGTTTGGAAGAGATTTTAGACAGTATCACAAGTATTAAAAGTGAAAGCTTTTAATAGCAGGGGAAATTCAGAGAAAAAATATTTTAAAATCCTCTGCAGAAGCCCGAGATAGGAAATCCATGAGAGGGCAGGTACAGTAGCTAAAGCTGTGATAAAAAACATCACCTTCTGACTTCTTCTTGCCCCATATCCTTAAAAACCCGTTGACTAACTGGATTCACATTCAGGAAACCTAGATGCTGACTGAGGATCTGGTCATGGTCATACTACTAGTTCAAAGAACTCAGGTCATCTGATTCCAAGCCTGGTAGATTTTCTTTTCACACCACAGCTAACAACGTGGACATGCCCTCTTATACTTTGCACCTTGTCTGTAAAGAAAATAAGTGTACAAAATAATACATGTGTGACATTAATTCATAAATACTACAGAGTAAATGCTGTCAATTCAGGAGAGGGGGAGGTATGAGGTTGAACCCCCCTGAACCATTTTCAAGAGAAATTGGTGAAGTGATTTCAGTGTCGGTATGTCCTTAATGTCCTATGTAAGAACAGATTATTTGCGGGTGGGGGGGGGGGGTGGGGGGAAACTGAGAAAAAGCCAAGTAACCGAAACTTCAAATCCATTTTTTAAATTACCTGTGCTCCTGTCCCCCAATAATCCATTCCCCGAATTAGATGAAGTTTGGCCTTCTTTTCTCTTCCTTCATCTATTCTTTTTGTAAATTTCAAACTAAGATAGCTTAAGAAATGTAAGAATTTAAGATGGCAAAGACAAATGGTACTTCCCTCTGCTTTCTTTCCCTATAAGAAAAAGATGTGGCCAGTTCTCGTAACCCGTCTGAATCCGCATCCTCACTCTTGTGCCTGGCCTTTTCTGTCCCTTTACCCAGTGTCAGGACCCACTGGTGTGGCAAGCTGCTGCTGCACTGGTCTCGGGCTCTGTTAGACCAGGGTCTAGCAGCAGTCACAAGAACAAGGACTCCTTGTGGAAGGCAGGCGTTATGTAAACAGTTCAAATGTTTCTAGTTTATTGCACATGCTGCGATCTCTCAAAATACTGTCTGATTTTGACCTTTGACCTAATGTTCCTAATTTCCCGCTTCTGCATCAAGCTGACTACAGAGGCTTCTTCTGGCTGCTACCTCTTGCCTCTAGACTACTTTTAAGCTTTGCTTCTGGACTTAATCTTCCTTCCAGGACAAGGCTGTTTGGCTCTGCCCCACCCCACCCTCTGCTTCTGGATTCTGTGCTGTGTTTGTCAGCCTCCTTGTGGTTTTCCTCCTTCCGGCTTCTGGCTCTGTGTGAGGGGTCATGCTGCTTCCCACAAACTTCCCCAGTCTTCTATTTCAGATCGGTTAATAGGAGATTTGATGTTTTGTTTATGGGTTGTAAGGGCCATAGCGCTGATAGCTTCATCAAGTCATACTTCCAGGATTATAATCCAAGATCGTTGACCAAACATATGGGGGATAGCGTCTAACTTGCCTATACACTGATTGTAACCAGATTTAAAAAAAGCAAAGAAACATCAAATATGAACAATCAATTAAACTCCCAGGGTGACAACATTCACCTCTTTAAGGGAACAAATAGATGCAATAATTCAGCTTTCCAGTGGAAGAAATATTCTGAGAGTCTATACATCCAAAAAAAAATTTTTTTATGTCAGAGAGAGAGACAGAGACAGAGAGAGACAGAGACAGAGAGAGAGAGACAGAGAGAGCATGAGCGAGTGGGGGAGGGGCAGAGAGTGAGGGAGACACAGAATCTGAAGCAGGCTCCAGGCTCTGAGCTGTCAGCACAGAGCCCAATGTGGGGCTTGAACCCATGAATTGCAAGATCATGACCTGAGCCGAAGTTGGAAGCTTAACTGACTGAACCACCCAACTGCCCCTATACTTTATGTATTTATTTATTTTTTTAATTAATCCCATGAAGGGGCACCTAGTTGGCTCAGTCAGTTAAGCTACTGACTTTGGCTCAGGTCATGATCTCGTGTTTCGTGGGTGCAGGCCCCACATCAGGCTCTTGCTGACAGCTCAGAGCCTGGAGCCTGCTTCAGATTCTGACTCTCTCTCTCTCTCTCTCTCTCTCTCTCTCTGCCCTGGCTCTCAAGGTCTCTCTCTCAAAAATAAACAAACATTAAAAAATTAAAAAAAAATTAATCCCAAGAAGAAAGGAGTTGGTAGAATCTTTCAAAGATGGCGGTTTGGTTACTGAAAGAACATGAGCAGCTGTGAGGTTCATCGGGTGAAGAGCAAAAGCACACTGAACAGAGTATTGCCTGGACCTGGCACCAGATCTTATCTCCCTGGAGGATAAGTACTTTTTAAAAGATTTTTTTTTTCAACTTCAGTACATAATGCCAAACAGTTTTTTATTTTTTTTCCAAATAGTTTATTGTCAAGTTGGTTTCTATTAACACCCAGTGCTCCTCCCCACTTTAAAAGATTAATTTTGAGAACCCCTAGGTCTAAGCTATGCGATCTTCCCAGGGAAAAAGCAGTGAAGTTTCTATGTCTGGATAACTGATGGGGATGTGGGTGAAGGCAATGTGGGCTCTTGGGAAGTGAGGGGGGCGGTATGTGTGGAGACCTTAGAAAAAGAATGAGCACATTTTTAGTATTTCTAAATTGTTTCCAGTCGTACATATTCCCTGAGGAGTAGCTTGGGAAAGCACTACTGATTTTGGTACCGATGGGTAGGACTTGAGTCCTGGCACAGATGCTGGAGCTATGCTCTTAATTTCCAAGTGGATTTTGCTGGGGAGTGTCTGGAGATGCTGAGGAGTAATGGATAAATTGCGGTGGAAGGTAGCAGTTGTTGAAGTCAGATTTAGGGCATGAAAATCCAACTGACAAATCTCTTTCCAAGGGGTATAGTATTATGTTCAAACTTCATGAGATCATAGCTATCTTCACAATTTTCACCTCGCCAGATTTCTGAGGATTTTAGAACAGCATATGTCTACTATTATAGCCTTAAGATAAATTTTTATTTTACTGACACACAGATGTAGAAGATAAATGGTGATTTTACATTTAATGAAAGATTATGTAGTATAAGGTAAAGCAGGTGAGTAAAGGTCAATTTCACAAGTCAGGAAAGGTTCTGTATACAATATTGGGTCTGACTAGTGTCCTATGAGTGCCTATGAGAATCTCAATGCCTCAGGTATCACACATCTTTGTATAAAAAGATATGCTCTTTTACACTTAGGACCAGCTCCTTGAGTGACTGGTCCTCCAGTACAAGCTATGCTCTGGTCGATAACTGTGTAGACAGGGTAACCCAACCATTGCTAAAATTATGTTATCCATATTATGATTTTTATACAAAGAAACAGTGCATTTTAAAATTTTTTTATAGTTTATTTATTTTTGAGAGAGAGAGAGACAGGGCATGAGCAGGGGAGAAGCAAAGAGAGAGGGAGACATAGAATCAGAAATAGGCTCCAGTCTCTGAGCTGCCAGCACAGCACCTGACGTGGGGCTCGAGCTCATGAATCGTGAGATCATGACCTGAGCCGAAGTGGGCGCTTAACCGACTGAACCACCCAGGTGCCCCAACAGTATTTTTAAAAATCAGCAGAAAGAGGGGCACCTGGGTGGCTCAGTCAGTTAAGCGCCCGACTTCAGCTCAGGTCATGATCTCACTGCCCCTGAGTTCTTGCCCTGTGTCGGGCTCTGTGCTGACAGCTCAGAGATAAGAGCCTGCTTCACATTCTGCGTCTCCCTCTCTCTCTGCCCTTCTCCTGTTCACTCTCTCTCTCTCTCTCTCTCTAATATAATAAACATTTAAAAAATTTAAAAATCAGCAAAAATAACTACATGCACAGTTAAAGCAAATGAAGTCTAAATGTACCTTATTATAGAGAAAGGCGGGTAAGGTAGCTCAGTCTGCTTTCCATTTTCAGAAACAGTCTAACAACATGGTAGAAAAGCTATAACCTATATTCAAATTGGTAACTAATATGTGATCTGCAGTATTTCAACCAAAGTGCTTAGTACAGACTTCCCTTTGATAGAGTGAAAGAATCATTAAGATCTTAATCAAAGAAATATATTTGTACATGTAAGTCCTTTTATTTGTATGTTTAACAAACAAGTTGTATTCATGGACACATTCACTCGTTCATGCAATCAGAACAAAAATATTAAACATCCAGAGTATTGTAAAGTAGATGAATTGGTATAGAGACTGATACAAACAAGAGGGGGGTGCCTGGTTGGCTTAGTCGGAAGGGCCCGTGACTACTGATCTCAGGGTTGTGAATTCGAGCCCCATGTGGAGTGTACAGATTATTCAAACTTAAAACAAACAAAAAACAAAAGTTTTTAGTTTTGTGAAACCCGTAGTCTCCACAGATTTTAAAACAGGCCACCAACAATGTTTTACCACTTTTAAATGTTAACAGTCTTAACATTTAAAACTGTTAAAGTTTTAGATTTTATAATTCCTCTTTGGAGAATGAAACAGTTGTGTCAGATGCTATTTCTGTTTTGTTTTTAATTTGAACAAAAAGGCTCGAGAAATCAGAAGATAAGCAAGATTTGCTGACAGAGAGCTGAGCTGGAGTTAAGTATTTAAGTCTTTAATAAATACTTGTGGATTAATCGTGGGAAATGTTTACATCAGAATGGTATACAATGAAAACTTTGTCAAAGAAGTCATGTCTGGGGCACCTGGGTGGCTTGATTTTGGCTCTGGTCATGATCTCACAGTTGTGAGACTGAGCCTGAGCTGGGCTCTGTGCTGAGTGTGGAGCCTGCTTGGGATTCTTTCTTTCTCTCTCTCTTTCTGCCCCTCCCCTGCTTGCATTCTCTCTCTCTCAAAATAAATAAATAAAATTTTTAAAAGAAGGCCATATCTGAAGGAATATTGTGTTTCACAGCTGTGTGAGCTACATAAGAAAGACCTATCAGCAAAGAGAAAGATGCAGGTGGGAAAGACAAAGATTTAGAAATGATTTAACGTTCTTTTTGTTGGTTAGAGAAAATTCAGAGACTTCTCATTTTCTGCTGCATAAAAAGCTGTTCTCCCACTCAAAGGACAATTAAATTCTTGGGGCGACTGGTAAAGCGTCGCAACTAGGATCAGGTGTATGTGAGTTTGAGCACCCACATTGGGCTCTGCACTGACAGTGTGGAGCCTGCTTGGGATTCTCTCTCTCTCTCTCTCTCTCTCTGCCCCTCTCCCATTCACACTTTCTCCTTCTCTCAAAACAAATAAATAAACTTACAAAAAAAACCCCAATTATGTTCTTTATATGAAACATTACCAAATCCTTCAGTGAGTGGTTACTGCCAGTATCAATCTGGACACATGATGGCAACCTGGTAATGTTAGAGTACAAGCAGATCCAGATTTTCATTTTATAATTTGCCACTTGGAGGTATACTTATTAAAACATATCATGCCCAAGTGTGGCATGTCTGGGTTCTATTTTAGGGACTAAAAAATATGCTGAGATTCTGTACTCATGAAAGCTGCTCAGTAAGATTTTTCATGAAGGAACCAAAGAGTGACAAATGCTAAAAATAAGCACCGGTGTTGAAGGTTAAGTTCTAGGACAGTGGTTCTTGGTAGGGCAGATAGTGACTTCCGGAGGCATGTAGAAAATAGGGAGGGAGATTTTGGTCTTCTAATGATTAGAAGTGAGGCTCTATTATATTTAAGGGGGAAAGAGAGAGAGGCAAGGCAGTCTGTATTAATAGTTGTTGCATTCTGAGGGGGTGCCTGGGTGGTTCAGTCGGTTGAGCGACTGACTTAGGATCAGGTCATGATCTCAAGACTTGTGGGTTTGAGCTCTGCATCAGACTCTGTGGGGGCAGCTTAAAGCCTGGAATCTGCTTTGGATTCTATGCTTCCTTCTCTCTCTCTGCACCTCCCCTCCTCACACTCTCTCAAAAGTAAATAAACATTTGGGGCGCCTAGGTGGCTCATGGTTAAGCAGCCAACTTTGACTCAGGTCATGATCTCGTGGTTTGTGAGTTTGAGCCCCACGTCAGGCTCTGCGCTGACAGCCCAGAGCCTGGGGCTTGCTTCAGATTCTTGTCTCCTCTCTCTGCCCTTCCCTTGCTCATGCTCTGTCTCTCAAAAATAAACATTAAAAATTCAAAATAAATAAATAAACATTAAAAAAATAGTTGTTGCATTCTTAGAGTCTGAGGCTAGCAGCAGAGTATTGCTTTATCTTCTTATGTACTTGTATCCAATCCTTTAGATAATGAGGTACACATTACTTAAAGTTACTTCCGTTAGCTCTTTTTTATGTTAAGGTAAGAAGATTTATTAATTACTTTAAATTACGTATGTTGGTACACTAAATGCATTTTGTTTCATGTGAGTGAAGGTCTTACAAAATAGTTGTATGTGGGGACTGGTAGGTCTGGAGAACCTTTGTTCCACAAACATGCCTCAAAATATGAACTAAAAGAGGCACAGACAACCGAGGCAAAAGGAGAAAGAAGAACAAAACTGCTGAGTTTTATAGGATCAAAATTCTGTGGCGGTCTCATCCTATCGCTGGGAGCAGCGTTGTGGGAGATCTTTCAAGGCAAACACTTAACCTTTCGGAAAACCGAGCTGTAAGATGGTTGCTTGCAACATAATTATATAGGGAGCACTACCTTTGTAGGTAAGAAATGATTACAAAAAACAAATTAAGTGAAATGATAGTTATGATCCATAAACAAAAGAGAGAAGTATCATCAATGGAAAATGGCAAGACAAAGAAAGAATGTAGAAAAGTTAAGGAGGCCAACAGACACATGAAATGATGCTCAGCATCCCTCCTCATCAGGGAAATACAAATCAAAACCACACTGAGATACCACCTCACGCCAGTCAGAGTGGCTAAAATGAGCAAATCAGAGAACTCTAGATGCTGGCGAGGATGTGGAGAAACGGGCACCCTCCTACACTGTTGGTGGGAATGTGAACTGGTACAGCCCCTCTGGAAAACAGTGTGGAGGTTCCTCAGGAAACTAACAATAGAACCCCCCTATGACCCAGCAATAGCACTGCTAGGAATTTACCCAAGGGATACAGAAATGCTGAGGCATAGGAGCACATGGACCCCAATGTTCATAGCAGCACTCTCCACAATAGCTAAAACATGGAAAGAGCCTAAGTGTCCATCAACAGATGAATGGATCAAGAAGATGTGGTTTATCTATACCATGGAATACCACATGGCAATGAGAAACAATGAAATCTGGCCATGTGTAGCAACATGGATGGACCTTGAGGGTGTTATGCTGAGCGAAATAAGTCAGGCAGAGAAGGACAAATATCATATGTTTGCACGTATAGGAGGATTAGGAGGAACATAACTGAGGAACAAGGGGGAGAAGAAGAGGGGAAACGGTGGGGGAAAGGGAGAGAGGCAAACCATGAGAGACTCTTGAATGCTGACAAAAACTGAGGACTGATGGATGTGGGGGGGAGGGGGGATGGGCATAGAGGAGGACACTTGTGGGGATGAGCACTGAGTGTTATGTGGAAACTAATTTGACAATAAACTATTTGTAAAAAAAAAAAAAAGAAAAGAAAAGTTAAGGAGGGGAGCACGTAAAGGTCAGTAGACACATCTTAGCATTCCTGAGACTGTTTATATGTAATGAGCACCGCATGGCAAGTATGTAATAAAATGGTGAAGAAAAGGGAAATAAAGAATTAAGAAAAAGGCAAAAAACAGATATATCCCCAAATCTATAGGGGATCCTTGAGAAGGACTACCAGTCATC
Source organism: Proteles cristata cristata (assembly GCA_017311185.1). Lineage (NCBI taxonomy): Eukaryota > Metazoa > Chordata > Mammalia > Carnivora > Hyaenidae > Proteles > Proteles cristata. The sequence goes on along the minus strand of JAESUZ010003065.1, from coordinate 611,127 downwards.
CGTGAATTTTTTTTGAAAATAAAAGTAAGTGACCCAATTCATTTCAGTCTCCTCCCTAACTCATTCTTTTTTTTTTTTTTTAATATTTTTATTTATTTCTAGAGAGAGACAGCGTGAGCAGGGGAGGGTCAGAGAGAGAGGGAGTCACAGACTCTGAAATAGGCTCCAGGCTCTGAGCTGGCAGTCAGCACAGAGCCCGAAGCGGGGCTTGAACCCACGAACCGCGAGATCATGACCTAAGTGAAAGTCGGACGCTTAACTGACTAAGCCACCCAGGCGCCTCTCCCCCCTAACTCATTCTTTTATTTTTGCTTGGGAGTCTTGTTCTCACTGCCAGTACCTCTCCCCGACTCTTTTATTCTGGGCGAATCAGATTTCTCTACCTTCTCTTGCTACGCAGCAGTCCTGTATATTCGATCACTAGACCTATGTGTCTGTCACTGATAGATCCTCTTTGAGAGGATCTAGAGACATTATATACTAAGTCATTTAGGTCATTCCAGATAAAGACTGAATTAATTTCCATCTCAGGGGAAATTTGAAACTGGAATCTCCTATCCTGAGGTCCCTCCACTTCCTGCAGAAAAGTTAATTTAGGTCAATTTCTGATACCTTACATGATGAGCAACTGTTTCTGTGACCAAATCCAACTAAAAGCACGATGCAAATGTGAAGGCAATCAGTCCTCTGAGAGGGTTACCCAGTTGAGATTGTTCTCAGAGCCTCCTGCAACATTTGCCTATCAAGGTATAAGAATGTATATCTTAAAGTAATACTTAGAAAATCAAACTGAGGTTTTCCTATTCATATGACACTTAAATTTTAGGGAGTCCACAATAATTAGGGTTTTACTCCATATTTATTTCAATAGAGTCTTTACTTCAATAAAGAAAAATGGAGAGAAGGCAGATATGTTTAAAGTAACTACACAAATCATTTTAGGGTCCTTTTGGTCAATAAATATCTAGGGATCATGACAATAGATGACGCAAAGGAGATGAACACATCACTGGGTTCTGGGTCAATCCCAAAACCGGAATCCTCTGAAACTAAAATAGAAGTGATCCACAATTTTGCAATGTACAGTATTCTTCTATTTTCTCTGCAATGTGTTCCTTTAGAAGGCTGTACATGTTGTGGTAAACCCTTTAAGATTTTTACAATTGAGAGTCAAACTAAAAATTTTGCTTCACAAAAAATTTCCATGTGGTTTTAACACTGATTTCCAAAACCATATGTTCTTTATCAACACACAGGATATATAGCTTCGATGCCTCACAGAAATGTTTCACAGACAGTAATATATTGAACACTGAAAAAAAGACTTCTATCAAAACATCTGGTAAACAGAAGTCAAACTGAACTTTTTTCCCCAACACTGTTATATCTCTTAGGAGAGATATAACTTTTTTTTTCCAGGAGAAATTTACAATACTTATGTACTTTTATGTATTTTTTATGAGTGTTGTGGCATTCATCTTATTGTCATTCTGCAAAGTGTGCGCATTTTTCAATTAGCCACTTAAAAAAAAAAGTTCTCTGAGCAGTGTATTTAAAAATACTCTCCACATTTGCCTCTGGCTTTCTTACCAAATATCAACTTACTCCCCTGGCTACACATGCATTTTTCCATTTTGGTTCTCTCTGATACACTTTGTTTTAAGAATAAAAAGTATGGTTTTCATCACCTCTAGGGATGCTGCCCTACTCAGTGTGAGAAGTCTAAAGAATTCCGAAATCAGAGACTGTAGGTGATTAATAAAAGCTTATCTCAAACCGAAATGATTCAGAATCCGTAACAGCTCAGGAGATGTGACAGAACCACTATGCACTTAGAGAGATTCCAAACCAAACTAAAGCACTTCCAGCCTTTCCCTTTTCATTCACCTATTGGGAACAAAATGTTACCTACGAGTCGAATAGTTAACTACATTCAAGCGATCGTCTCTTTATTCTTTATGGGACAGTTTTAAAATGCATACATACATACAAAATGATATCATTTTGTAAATCATTTAAGAATAAAACATAATAAAAATGTTAACCATATTTAACCAGTACATAAGCCAAATCTTAAAAGACTGGTGTCAATTAGTAGTGATACGGGTACTGAGAAACATGCATTCTACTATATTGCTTAAAATGTAAATTTATATAATTCTTTTTTATTATAATTTATCTGTAATTATCTTTAAAATATACATATGTCTCAGAAACATTGCTTGTTGAAATTTATCCTATAGGAAAGAATGTAGAGATCTTGGCCAAGGATATTTCTTCCATTACTGTACGCAATAGCAAGAAACATGAACAATCTATATGCCTACCAAAAGAGGAACGATTAAACCCACATATACAATGGAATATCTGTATTTTCTAAATTGAAAATATGTTCAAGTTAAAAAAAAGAAAGCCTTAATCTACTATTTTAGGATGATAGCAATTGCAAAATCTGTATATGTATATTTTTATCTATAGATAAAGAAATATGTTTACCTCCATGATCATAAATAAGTCTGGAAAAGATCCCACATTAGGTAAATATATAAAATTTTACAACACAACATTAGATTAGTAATTCGTTTAATAATATTGGAACCAAAAAGCCTGCATGATTTTTAGACAAGAATATATCTGCCTAATGGAAGTTATTAGCGCATTCTAAATGATAGCAGATCTGTAATGGAGACCATAAATATTCTACCAAAACAAAAAGAGAAGCACCCTATTTCCAAGAACGGATCTTGACAGAGTTGAGGAATCTCAATGAGGAGGACGGTTCATGATTAAGGACAGATGTGGACAATGACTGTATTTGCCCCTACCTACTCTGCATAGTAACTGCATTCAGGTGTCCTGCTCTCCAGCCCACAGCTATCTTCCTTGGAGTTCAATATCTGGCTTAGAGCCTGACAGAGGGTGAACACACAATAAATATGTTCTGAATGAATGACCACATTTCCAATGTGTAGCAGCTGGTGAAACTGTTAGGCACAGGAAATTCAGCAATGGGCAAAGATGTATTTAAGGGATGACCTGTTCATCATAATGATGTGAAATGTAAGTTTAAAAAAAAAATCACACACCAACAAAGTAGTTGTTACCATGATCACTTCTGAAAAAATGATGTGGTGGGAAAGCATAAAGAGCTGAATTATATGAGGCGATGTCTTACTTAGTTGCATATTCTTTAAGACCTTTAATTTTCTTTCTTCCTTATCTCTGTACAAAAATTCCCTTATTCTGGTCTTTAGCACACTGTTTGACCACAACAAAGAACCATGTTTACTTTAAACTATCTCCCCTAGAGGCTAAATTCGTCAGAAAGATAATAACGGCAATACAAAGCAGTTTTTTATAAAGGAGTCAGAGTCAGGATGATGGTTATCAAAGTGAGCACAGGAAAGTTTTACTAGTCCAGTGAAACCCTCCCTCAAAAGCATAGCCCAGTTGGATTTTCATCTGGGAAATAATAGCAGCAGGGAAATAATAGACTAAGGAAATAATAGACTAAGAGGGCAGGGAGTATACAAGTATTGGTGGTTTCCTCAAAAGCAAAGACTGAGATTTTAAGAGGCACGGATGCAAAGCCAGGTGTAGTAAATAACAGCAGCCAGGAATTAGAACATTGTTCTGAATTTGCGGTATGGAAGGCACACGTGCATACACAAACAGCTAGCAGGAAGAGTAGCATTGTTTTAAAAGGACGATTTGTGCTTACTTTAGGGTCAGTGATAGTCAAACCATGAACTACTACTACCAGGGATATATAACATGTGGGGCTATCTCTATCACCACCACCATCATATTTAAAAATGAATCCATTTCTCCATTTTCTTAAAGAATAAAGTAGAAATGATAATCTGTGCCACTAAATTCAGCAGAAGCTCTTGAATAAAGAGTGAAAAAAAATTTAAGAAGTGAACGAGACTCGAAATTTTGAAACTCACCCAAGATCTTTGTCAAAAGGAGGGGATAAATCTAGAACTATTTAGATGTCTGGGTGATAAGTATTCACTGTCTTTAAAATGAAAACAAACAAACAAAACAACCCAGCAAACTATATATGTGCTCAAGTATGTAACTATTTTAGATCTAATTTTTATTTTCAAAAGAAATTAGAATTTCTCCATCGTCTTTATAAGGGTAATAGGGACTTCATAATTTACTTGAGAAAACTGATCAAACACATACACACACACACACACACACACACACACAAATATTAATCGAAAATTTTAACACATAAATTAAAAAATATGTCATTTATTATCTTTCCCTCCTATCAATCACATAGTGGTCACTGCTTATTCAAGAAAGATCCAATTAACTTTCTACTCTAATGCCATTTATTAAATCAGAGAGATAATCTTTAAAGTAATCCACATTTCATTAAAAACTGAATAGAATGCACAATATCAGACACTAAACTGATAGGGGATAAAGAATACTTTGTCTACTATGGAGCAAAAATCATAAACCAATGCTCTAAAACACATTTGCAGAGTGTTATTATAAGGCCACTCTGAATTTTAATCTTTTTTCCTATAATAGGATAAAAATATAGAAAGAAGAGAGGCAGAGGTCTTGTTACCATAACATTGCAATAAAGCTAATGTAATCCTTTCCATGTGGGGATTCACTCTAAAGACCTGTTTTTAATTGCTAAGAATAAAGAATACTTTAAGTTTTCTATAATTTAGCATTTGCCTCCTTCAAAAGCAGAGGATGAAAATAGGGAACTGTACTGCCACTATATAAAGATACTAATAACATCAACATATTACATATGTGTATACATATATATATGGAAGTACGTCTCTCTGTGTCTCTGCAAAGAACACATGTGCTTATAGAAAGGCTGTACCTTCAACACTACTTGGAAAACTCATCTGCATATACAAGTTCATTGTTCATAAATTTTGCTTCCCACATAATTCAGCTACCTTTCTGCCACATATTAAGGATCCCCTTTCCTTTATTTTCTAATAGCAAGTTGCTTATTCTCTTCTGAGACCTTGCTGGCAGAGACTTTAACATTCATATTTCTACCAACCGTCTATTAAAGGCAATCTAGGCTTTTTTGTTTCATGATCTTTAAAATTCTTCCAAGCTTCTCCCCACTGTCCAATTCCAAAGTCACTTACAAATTTTTAGCTATTTGTTACTATATAACCCCACTTAAAGTTGCTGAAATCTGCAAAAGTTGCTTTTTATGTTGAAACAGATTATCCCAATTTTGGGGTTAAAGTAACACAAAATCATTATCTTATAGTTCTAGAGGTCAGAGTCCTACCTGAGGCTTGTGGGACTAAAATTAAGCTTTTGGCAGGCCTGTGTCTGCCTGGAGGCTCAAGGGAGAAAATGGTTTCTTTTCCACCTTCCCGAGGCCATGCATTCCTTGGCTCATGGCCCCTTTCTCTTTCCGCACTGCGCATCACCCCAGTCCTTGCTTCTGTCCTCACATACCTTCTCTTGAGTCTGACCTTCCCACCTCCCAGTTATAAGACCCCTTGTGATTACACTGAGTCTAGCTGGATAATCCAGACTAATTTCCCCATCTCAAGATCCTTAACACAATACATCTGCAAAGTTTCTTTTGCCATGTAGGGTGACATATTTACAGGCTCTGGAGATTAGAAACTGGTCATCTTCATGGAGGCCATTATTCAGACACAGAGCTCCAAATCAAGAACTACTATGATTACAAATCATTTATCTACTTGATACAATATGACTCTTTGAAAATGAGAACAAGCTCAGTTTTGATTGACAGCTTGAAAAAAGGAGATTATCCTTCTTCTGGGGAGACATAATCCTCTCACCAGATATTTTGCCATTTTTGCTCTGTCAGATAATGTTGTTTCTGACCCTTTCTCATAAATGTCTCTGACATGTTATCTGGGTAGTAAGGTTATTTTATTTTCCTAGTGACTGAAGCAATATTCCTAGAATTAAAGGCAATAATTTAGACTTTGCTGTTGATATTATTTGAATATAAAACTCTTAAATTATAAAATTTCCTCTGATAAACAGCATCCTTAGTTTGATGCTATTGGTATACACTACCAAATAAAAATCTCTGAATTGTTCTTAATTGCATCAGAGAAATGATTACTATAATGACCTTTTGGTAATCTTATTGCCTTGGTTGACATGAAGATGGGGATTGAACATATATTAGTATTTAAACTGGTGATTCTAGGCAGGCAGGATCTAGGAATAAATGTGGCACATTGAAAAAAAGTACAGGGAATTGCTTCCTGTTCCTACACTCTCAACAATTTATTCTACCCTGGAAGATCAAATCATACATGAAATCAGTTTTCTCATCCATAAAATGAGGGCATGACTCAGATCAGGGATTCCATATTTTTAGTGTAGAATCATTTTGTAAAACAAATACTGAATGGAATATATTTTATTAATTTAAGTTTATAAGTTCAAATTTACTTACCAATACCATTTCCATTACTTATAAAACCAATCAGTAAAAATGTAAGAATGATTCAGTGTTAAATTTGGAACCAGGGCTCATGAGTGGTAGAACCTATTTATTTTAATATTCTTTTGGTTGCACATTATCAATATATATATTTGCAAATGACACTGTCATTTTGGGAACTCATTTTGCAATTTCAAGGTATACTTAAAAACAGAGACAGAGAAGAATTTTTATTTTTATACCTTTTCAGAAATAAAGAAAACTAATGGCAAACCTTAAGAGAAGATATTATGTAATATTTTGCATATACGAGATTGGTGTATAGAAGGTTTGATTTTTAGTTTTATAAGTAGTTTACTGCAAAAGTAGAGTAAATGCTCTTCATATTCCTAAAATGGTTGAAAAATAAACTAGGAATATCTTTGTCACATATAACTGCTAAAAAACAAGAAAATGATAAATATATAAATAAAGTTCAATTGGCTTCTTAAGACAGAGATTAGAATTTATCATTTGCCAGAAATTTCCTATCAGTTACCTGTGGGGTTTTTGACAATTCCTCACTTGTATAATACACATACTTATATTATATATACAATTTATATTGTATATTTTCTAGTCTTTAACTTTTTTTAGGTCTTTATATTTGTCATGAATTGGACCATTAGCTTTTCAAAGCCAGGGACTTCTATATCATGCGCTTCCTCTATTTATAGTAATGAAAATACTTTCTACCCAGTATGAAGGAGGGTAAAAATTTACTTTTTACACCTGTTCTCCTTATGAAAAAAAGTAAAACTTCATATAAGAAATAATGAAAATAGTAACTCAGTCAAAGCTTTCTTTTCTACATTTTGCTCATTCTAAGAGTCTAGTCTAGTTTATTTTATTTTATTAAATTTTTTTAAGTTTATTTTACTCAGAGAGAGAGAGAGAGAGAGAGAGAGAGCATAAACAGGGGAGGGGCAGAGACGGAGAATCTCAAGCAGGCTCCCCACTGTCAGCAAGGAGTCTGACGTGGGGCTTGAACTCAAGAGGGAGATCATGACCTGAGCCAAAATCAACTGACTGAGCCACCCAGGAGCCCCAAACACTTCCAGTTATTTCTAAATTATGCAAAAAAAAAAAAAAAGTTTAGTAGAAAAAAGAGAATTCATATAGTTTTAGGGCATTAAAAGGTAGATAATTCTGGAAAACAACATTTATTCATTCATTCATCCATTCCAAAGAGATTGACTGCATTTATATTAAATATCAGGTAGTGACATAAGAAATATAAACAGACTAACACCTCTACCCTTGTAAATCTGACAGTCCATGCAAACGATTCTTCATTCTAAGAAATTTCTGAATAATAAACAATTCAGGCCAATTTCATTAGATTTTTAACCTGTTATAGAAATATTACATCTTTATTCAACTCTAGTTTTTCAAAAACAAAAGGATATCTTTGATTCCCAAACATGTTGAAAAATCCATTAGCTATTAGTTTTTGAGTAACTTTCCCTATATTAAAAAAAATTTTTTTTCAACAAAGCACCAGGAAATACTGGTGCCTAACAGAGGTTAGTTCCAAGCCATGAACCACTAATTTAAGCTTTATTGAAACTGCACTTGTTCCTAGCTTGGTTTCATTTAAGATATGCTTTCATTTCCCTTAGGCTGTCGTCTATTACTAATATATTTTTTCTGTAGTGTCCTTCCTTCTGAGTTAAAAAAAATGAAATCCCAAATCAGATTAATTTTTGAAAACCAGTACACACATCTCATAGGTGGGAAGAATGATGTGCCCTTCTTTTCGTGCAGGAGAAAGGAGTTTGAGAGCCAGCAATGGCACTTAGCCATTCAGATGAAAACCAACAAAGTTGTTCTTGAGGATTACATTTTTTCAGAAGAGTTGGCAGCTTTTTGAAAGCTTATTCCTAGGGACCAAGAAAAGCCACATCCCTGCCCAGAGTTTCTTAATGGCCAGACTAAACTACCGGAGTTGACTTCAGTTTCTATCAACTTAAAAAATTGGCATAAAAGAATCTGAAATCTCTTCCTAATGCTTTACCATTTCCTTCACTCGACCACGTAGGTGGCACAACATAAAGTGTATCAGTACAGTTTAGGAAATTAACGTTAGGAATTTGAGACCCTAACACACAATTAATGTTATTTCTTCTTTAGACCTCACCTCTGCTTTCAATCCACCCTCTACCTCAGTTGTGAGCTCTGTAAGAAATAAAGCCCAGGAATGCAGTTTAAGAGTGGAGATTGAGTTATACTCATTCAAGTTCATCTGTGGTAAATATGGTGGGAATAAAATCAGTCAAATAGCTTCTATACACATGGCTCGACCAACTGGAACTTCTATGGTTTTTCTGTAACTTCCAGACAGACTAAGTGTTCTTTTTATTCTTGTGTTTTTTATTTTGAATGTCTGATCACTTCAAAAGACACTCTTATCCATCTGCACACTCAGAGAAAAGGGCACAAAGGAAGATTTGACAAAAGCAGCATGAGACAAAATTACGGTTCTGAAAATGCTTTAAAAAAAAAGCTTACTCTTTATCCAGTAATTAGGGAATAGACACCAAAAGAAGGAAGGACAAAGTAAATAAAAATATTAAAAAATATTACCAGTGTTCGTATGCTCTATCACATACTTTGAATAAAATCTCCCAGGCACACCTACTCTTTGGTGACAACGGAATTTTTTTTTTAATTTTAAAGCAAGATATCATACTTTCTTTTTAATATTTATTTTTGAGAGAAAGAGAGCATGAGCTGCGATGGGGTAGAGAGAATCTAAATGGGGCTCTGCACCGACAGCAGAGAGACCATTGGAGGGTTTGAACTCACCAACTCTGAGATTAGAAACTAAGCCGGAGGCAGATGCTTAACCTACTGAGCCACCCAGGTGTCCCTGAAATTTTCTTAATATTGGAATGCATGTTTAAAATGCATGCTAGCAATGAAGTCAAGATATTTCTGAGGGGCAGGAGAAGGATACATTTAACATTGTTTAACATAGGTAATATTCTGGGTTAATAATCATCTGACTTAGACCAGTCCCCAGACAGGGATAAATAAAATGAAGAATTAAACTCACCCTACAGACATCTTTCACAATGACACGTCAACTTTAATCTTATCAAAAGAATGAATAAACTAATATAAATGGATGAATGCAAACATGCATGCCTTAGCTTTTGGAATTCCTTCTTCTCTATAGCTTCTGGTGAGACTGTCTGGGTTCCTCTTTTCTAGCTCTCTCTGACAGCTAGTAAGGATGCGCTTCTGATATTCTAGACTGATGCCTAAAGGGAATTCTCTATTTTTTTTTGAATCCCATTGGTAATGATTAGGTCCTACGGATTTTAAGTGCTTTATTACAATCGTTCTAATGAAATAATTGGTCCTTAACATAACACATTGGATCCAAACCACTAAAGATATTATTCCCAAGGGAAAATAAAAAGTCTGACATCAGCTCAGGGGTGCCTAGGTGGCTTAGTCGGTTAAGCATCTGACTTCAGCTCAGGTCATGATATCACAGTTTGTGAGTTCAAGCTCCATGTCAGGCTCTGCACTGACAGCTCAGAGCCTGGAGACTGCCTCAGATTCTGTGTCTCGCTCTCTCTCTCTCTCTGCTCCCTCCCCCAACTGTGCTCTCTCTCTCAAAAATAAATAAATATTAAAAAAATCCCAACATCAGCCCAGACATCATCTGCTGCATTGAACAGATTACTCACCAGTGTGGTTTTCATAAAGACTTAACTTTTTCAAACATAACTACCTGGAGTTAAGGAGTTCTAGCGATGGGTAATTCAAAAGCTCAGGGTCATTTGGACTTTAGGTTGGCTTGTTTGTTTTCCTTGACTTTCCCTTCTTTTTAACCAGTTTGTCTCTCAACTTTCTAAATATCACAACTTCACAAAACAATGGCCCAAGATACAAAAGATGGGTTGAAGATGATTCTCGCCATCTCTTTATAAATCAGGAAGGAACCAATTTCTTAGAATACCTGACAGAAGACATATCCTTAGAGCCCCCCTGACTGAAACTGGGTTACATACACAGCCCTACAGTGGTCACTGTCCAGATACATGGGATGTGTTTGGATCAGTGGTTCTCAAAGTGTGGTCCCCAGAGCAACAGCATCAGCCGTAAACACGTTAGAAATGCACACATTCTTAGGCCCCTCGCCGGGCCCGCTGATGTAGAAACTCTCTGGAGTTAAGACTCTGCAATCCTTAAAAAGTTCTCCAGATGATTCTGACTAAAGCTGAAGTTGGAGGACTGCTGATTTACACCGATCTGATTCATCCCCTTTGTCTGAACTCACCTTTCTTGAGCGGATAAGGACACATTCTCCTCAAGGTCTTAGCACGTTTCCCTCTGACTTGCATGTTCCTTCCCCACATGGGTGACTCCCTCATGTCCTTTAACCTTATCAGGGAGTTTTTCTCTGATAACTGTGTGTGAAATAGTAAGGCCTAGGCACATGCTCCTGCATTCTCCATCCCCCACTCCCGCCCTTACTGTGTCATCGCTCTCCAAAGACTGTATCACCATCTGACATATCGCATATTTATTTCTGCCTAGTCTGTTTCCTCTTCTGATCTTATGTCCTATGGAAGTAAGGTCTTTGTTCTATTTCTTTCACTGCTCTATCCCCAGGACCTAGAACACTG